>JAJMEM010000002.1:0-640446 GCA_030574135.1 Petasospora petersonii
TCTCTCTCTCTCTCTCTCTCTCTCTCTCTCTCTCTCTCTCTCTCTCTCTCTCTCTCTCTCTCTCTCTCTCTCTCTCTCTCTCTCTCTCGGAAGTAATCTTGTTCTTAATACCGAGCCGAAAGTATGGTACATGTCTCTGCTTTATACTAACATTCACAGAACACACAACCATCACACAAAGACATACTCCATACACTTACCTGTTCACCAATCTGATAACCGATCCCTGCGAAAATGAAAAGAAAAAAAAGCTTGGCTGAACCACCATCCCCGCACTTACTCAGACTCAGTTGACTCCACGATAAAACATTGTCCATCCTTCTTTTATCTTCGTAGGACTGTTTTGGTTTGATGAAAATAGGTAACTTTCATGAAGCTATAGTTTACGTGGGAAGATCTTAGATTTTGCCAGGGAATATTTGTATATCTATATATCTAGACTCCGATAAACTCGCCAAGCCTAAAAACTTGAGATGCAAAACAACATAGAAACCCGTTAGTGTCCGTAGCTCTATAGACTATTATCACCTACTGTAATATCATTAAACATGTCATAATCATTAACGAGTGTGGAGGTGTATATATCATTAAAGTGAAGAGGGTGATCATCGTCTCTCAACTGGTTCTGAAGCATGCTGAACACAAACTAACACAGGCTGCTGATACCCGTGCTGCTGTGGTGGTTGCGGACCCATCACCAATGGTGGAGGACCAGGCATTAAAAGCTGTGCTTGAGAGTGTGGTGGTAAAGGGCTTTGAGGAAGTGGGAATTGCTGAGGTTGTGGCTGCACATGATATGGGGCAACAGGATGTTGAATAACAATCGGCATATGTGGTGGTGGATTCATCACAAAGTTTGGTGAACGACGTCTATAAATCACTGGTTTTCTCCTAGCAGCAGTGTTCATGATAGCATAAGCAGCAGCCTCTGGTCCTTCTCTTTTTAGCACTTTGGCATGGAATAATCCACACGCATTACACAATGTGCGTGCTCCGTTAGGTCCCTTGCGCCACTCTGGTGTCTCTGTTATACCGCAACGTTGGCACGCTTGGGTCGGACGCATCTTCGTCCTTGTCAAGTGGTTGCGATAAATCTGATGTAATTGGGAGCGGACCAGGTCGTGCTGTACAGGGGCTGTCGTATAGCTACTGTAGTATACTGATGGAAAGGGGATAGACTGTTGTTGTTGTTGTTGTTGTTGTTGTTGAAGTGGTGGTGGATGCGGTAGTAGTTGATGTTGTACTGGGTATTGTTGTACCTGGTGGTAAGAAGCGTGTGGGAAAGAAGGGAGCATTTGAGCAACCGGTTCCTTTGGTGAATTCGAAGGAGATTGATGTTGAAGTATTGTTGTCGAAGCCATCTCGGGAAGAGGAGATACGCTCTGTTTGCTGTGCGGCTTGCTATCAAATACACCTGCTGGGGCTTTAAGCGTTCTAGGTGGGTTTGAAGCACCGGAAGAGATCCTGGGTAAGACTGGTGGAGAAGTATTTGTTGGACTGGAAAGACTGGAGAGAGAAGGTAGCTTCTGATGTGGGAAATCCACATTTGAAGAGCGCGTTTCAGATGGTGGTAATTCCAAAGAGGTCATTGTGGAGATGGAGGGAAGTCTCACTCTGTTGTGTGAGGCAGACATGACAGCAGCCATCTCTCTTTGTATGGTTCTCTCCTTCTTTTGTGCTTAATTCAGAGTCAACCAAAAAGGGTGATAGTGGAATTTGGGTGTACATATCTATATATATGATTCTGATCTATTTATAAAGAGAGACCGAGTTACAGGTGTCTATTGCTGGGTCACAGCTCCAGGACCTTTTTTTCTCTCTACCAGCGGCTACTTCATAACAAGCAATATATGCATGTATATGTACGCAATGCATTCATCCGCACATGAAAGATGTAGGATACGGCTAATCTTGCATTTTGTTGCGTGAAAACTGTCGGTCTTCATCTTTTCTGTGCGTGAACGTGCAATGATCATCATGTGCAGTTATGCATTATACTGCAGATGTTCCATGCGCGTTCACCTTTAGTTCTTCTCGACCCTTGTGTGTTTTAGCCTCATCGCTTTAGCCTTGATGATTGACGTCATGCTCTCTTACATGAACTGCTGTAAGTGTGGTCTTTAGTTCCATGTTTAAAATGCGCCATAATTAATTCTCTGACCTGATGGGGAATGAAGGTTTAGAATCTTTTAATCTCAAGTATGAACAAAGGGGGAAAAAGACACCTCTCGGCATATATCATCTAGTTTTATCCTTTTGAGCTGAAGTGCAGACAGACATAAAAAAAGAAATGAAATTAGAAGTAAAGAAAAAAAGAAACGATAGGAGAGGGGAAACAAGCCGTGATTGCAAATTTGAGACACTTTTAAGCGTGCGAGGGTTCCATATCCGGCTGATGCATCTGCTTGCGCAATCCTTGAATCTAGAGAGGAAGAGACAAGATTATATAGATTTGTTCTTAGCCGATTATCAGCAGCTGGAATACTAAGCTCACCTTGTGTTGTAATCTCTTTACTCGACTCTTTACTACATACATGTCTCCATTACTAATTTATCACTAATATAGAAACCAGTTAGGAGGATGACGCAGGTTTAAGCAGTATCTCAAAAGCTTAAAGATTAGACGAAGAGTGAGATCTACGGGATCCGATCAAAGCCAATGTGCTAAATTTTCTATCTTTGTTGTCCACTTCCCTTCCTATGTAGTTGCCCTGGCTTATTTCACTGTCGATGTACTGAGATGCAAAAAAAAATTAAAAAAAAAGAAAAGGAAAAACTATATCTGTTAGCTTGTGCAATGTTGTTTCATGCGTTCTTTTTATAGCCTTTTTTTCTCAAGATCGTCTCTCTTGAATGAGAATTACTTAGTTAGCATATGAGACAATATATCCTGCAACTCTGTAATAATGGGACCACTTGGCGGTGCTTATTTCAGAAAATAAAATCCAAAACAAGAAAATAAATATTATTATTTATCTAATTCGTTATACATCTTCTCTATTGTGTGATCATGGGTCTCACTCTTCCGGTAGTGATCCCGAGTCTATTTATAAAAAAAAAACGTATGTATGAAGACCTTTTCTCTAAGATAACTTGGATACAAGCAGTCATAGACCTGTGGCTAACTAGGCCACATGGATTGAGATATATATCAATATCCAGTAGATAAGGATAAACCACCAAAGGCTTTTCATGCATCAGTGACAACTTCCTGGTCCGTTTTTTTAGCACAGGGGACATATTTTTTTCCGACAAGAGAAGGAAAAAAAGAAAAGAGGATAACCAAAACTAAGCAGAGAGAGAGTTGGGATACGGCTTTCACCGAATACACATCTTTCTTCTCTCTTCACTTTAAAAAATATTATGAAATTCCTACCAGTTGTTGGCTTTTTTTAACATAATAGATAGACAAAATAATAATATTCAACCCTTGCCCTTGCTGTTTGCTTGATAGATCAGATCTTATGTATAGCGGCGCGTCTGTTCTAGACATCAGAAACACTCAAAAACGTCCGACAGGGCAGAAATAAATGTCCCACAAAGACGTCACAAGTGGCGCCACTTCGAAACTTGAGTTGCCCTCTGTGCATGTAGAAGTGCTGCTTTGCAGATCCGGTATCTGTTTCAGTGCATAGCGATGATTTTATTTATTTTTTTGCCATAAGCGTCACCAATCTGATCATCAGTCAGTTTTTACTGGGATATGAACAGAATTCCGACGCATTTATATCGTTTTGTTTCCCTGACAATATTAATAACCCACTAGAAATGGAAGTGCTTGTGATGAATGTTTTTCTACCTTCGTTTTGTGGTCAGTTCGTAAACATACAGTCTATATCTCCGTATAAACTGCTATAATAGAAGAAGTTATCTCATTAACATTATAACAACAACAGAAGCTACCAATGGTGTGTCGCCAGATATTAATCTTCACCAGCAGGCATCTCATCCTTCTTCACTTGATTCAGTTTTAGTCTCAACTCAGTACAATCGTCACCCCTTAGCACATCACTGATAAAACGAGCGTCAATGTCCAGCTGTACCATTTCCAAGGCACCTTTTAATACACCAACAAGGACATTAGAATACCATAACTCTTTAGAAGCCTTCTCATCATCCGGTAACTCCACAAACTCAGCAAGTGGATTCTCATCCAGTATCAAACTAAACTCTTTGCCATCCTGAGACCAATTGGTCACTGTTGGCGAAATATTCAAAAAGATCTTGAACCCAACTTTCGATACAACTTCCGCAGTCTCCTTAAAGGATTGACACCGTGCGGTCCCTGTCTTGGCTAGAAAATCCTCAATCAACCGTATGCCGATGCTATACCCCATCTTCTCAAGTTGATGGTTCACTTTCAAATAGTCTCCTTTAAAATCACGCACCAGCTGAGCCACCACTGATCCGTATGTGAGTGTGAAGAGCTCTGCATTCTAATAAGGTGTTAGTATGTTTGTTTCCCCGTTTTGATGCTCTCAGGCATATCTCCAATATTTGAAAGACTTACCACTTTCTCCACACGATTCTTCCAAATGTCATCTGTTGAAACTTTTATAGATTTGCTCATTGTTCTTCAATCTGTTAGGTTGTGTAAAAGATGATATATTCTACTATTGTAACTTCCTCTTCATCAATCAGAAAGTTGAGTGTTAATTGAGTCGCGAATGTCCTCTAATTCGCGAAATAGTATGAGCTCCTAACCATACTTCACAACAAACACACAAGCCACAGTGTTTGCGCGCCACAGCAAGCCATGTTCAGACCCCAAGCCACAGTTGTATAAAAAAATGAAGGCGGAGAATGTTCCACGTGAGATTCGCTTATCTGTGAGAGCTCATCGCACATTTGTGGAGAATATTTTATTCTTTTTTTTTCTTCATGACAAGTTACATAGGGAAGCTTTACTCTATTTAGTTCAACATGTCTGTCATGTCTTCTACCGACCCTGAGCTTCCATCAACAACCCACAACAAACCCCGAGAGATGCTTGCCTCATTAAACTGTACGGACGAAGTCCATCTGCTCATCGGTACTTCACCAATTACATACACAAGAACCCAGAACATCCTGGCCAATGGAGCATCGGCGATCATTGTGACACATTCCACAGATGATTTCAAACTACCACAAGGTTTGGTAAAAATGGAGGATAATAAGAACGTTACAATACTTCGGAGGAAGTTCAACATTGAAGTCGATCTCATGACGCTCGGGAGGGAGAAAGTCGGAGGTATTGTTGATCGAGTCTATGTCAACTTGCCAGCCAGCGAATCATTGCTGAAAGAACAGATATACGAAAAGTGTCAGGTGTACAGAATACCCATCAACACCACTGAGCGTGCCGACTTGTCCACTTTCACTCTGCTCTCCACTTACACCGATGGTGACTTCCAACTGGGTATTACAACCTCTGGAAAAGGTTGTAAACTTGCCAACAGAATCAAACGAGAGATTGTGTCGCAATTACCAAAGAATATTGGCCAGGTTTGTCAGGCCGTTGGTACTCTAAGAGAAACTATCCAAGCTGAAGATCGCAAGCAGCTATCTAAGCATTTCGATGCTGAGTATGAAAGACTGTTGGAGGCTGAGGTTGGAGAACACGAAGAAGACGCAGTGCAAACATCTAAATTCAACTCGTTTGTTTCGGAGTTCGACATGACAGAGTCACAAAAGAGATTACAGAGATCAAGATGGCTGTCTCAAGTTGTGGAATACTACCCATTCTCCAAGCTCGCCTCACTTTCCATTTCTGATTTGTCCCAAGCGTACACTGCATCAAAAAGCGAGTCCACGACTGGTTCCACGGAACAAGGTTTTAAAAAGCACAAGGAGGACACATCAAATGACTCAATCTCTTCATGTACATCAGAAACTACGACGACGATTACAACGACTACAACAACAGTGTTAGAAAATTCTAAAAGGGGCACCATCTCGCTAGTGGGGTCAGGCCCAGGTTCGGTGTCCCTCCTCACCATTGGTGCACTCCACGAGATCAACACTGCTGATATTGTCCTTGCAGACAAGCTTGTCCCACAACAAGTGATTGACCTTATCCCACACAAGACGGAAAAGTTCATTGCCCGCAAGTTCCCAGGAAATGCAGAAGCAGCGCAGACTGAATTGCTGGAGCTTGGTTTGCAATCGTTGAAAGAGGGAAAGAAGGTGGTTAGACTGAAACAAGGTGACCCCTACATTTTCGGCCGTGGTGGTGAAGAATGGCACTATTTCAAAGAGCATGGTTTCGAGCCTGTAGTGTTGCCGGGCATTACTTCGGCACTGAGCTCGACTGTCAGCTCACTGATTCCAGCTACACAAAGAGACGTGGCCGACCAAGTGCTAATATGTACCGGTACTGGTCGTCGTGGTGTGTTGCCAAACTTGCCAGAGTTTGTGGAATCAAGAACAACAGTTTTCCTCATGGCTTTGCACAGAATTCAGGATCTGGTACCTGCGTTGATCGCAAAGGGGTGGGATCCAAAAGTACCTGCTGCCATTGTTGAGAGATCGTCTTGCCCAGATCAGCGCATCACGAGAACAAGACTTGAACATCTTGTTGAAGCTGTTGATGAGATTGGATCAAGACCTCCGGGATTGTTGGTCGTTGGAAAAGCTTGTGAAGCTTTAACTGGTGAAGTTGAGGAAAAATGGAGAGTGGAGGAGGGCTATGACATTGGCCATAACGACGTTACGAGCTTTTTAAAATCTGTGATTGTTTGATTTTAGGTTATTTATAAAAATGTTAGACGTTTGTCTACCAAAGATCTACAATTACTTTATTAGAATTCACAGAAAAAAATAGAATGAAATAACATAAAAATCAACGAGCTCAGGCCTCAACTGTTCTCTCTCCCTTGTTGTTAATCTCATCATCCCAGTCAAAGACATAGGAACTGAACTTTCTAGCTGGGATTCCCTTTTCAAACATCACATCCAACTCAGCAAAGGATCTGTCTCTGGTTTCTGGCAATCTGAAGATGGCCCAAACAAGAACACAACTAGCGGTACCAAGCCAAACAAAAGCCGTCTTACCTTTCAAGTTGGCTTCTCCTGGATTGATCAAGTATGGCTCAACAACGTTAGAAATGAGGGACACCACAGAGTACGTACCTCTGGCAAGGGCAATCGACTGTGATCTAAGTCTTGTGGAGGACATCTCTCCTACAATTGTGAAGGCCAATGGGCCAATGGTCGTTGCGTAGACGGCAACCCAGCCCATGGTGACTCCAGCCTGTGCCCACTTGATACCAGGTGACTGCTTTGGACATGCAAGGATACCAATGAGGAGCAAGGCGGCGGTCAAAATGCAATACCCTGTGAGATAGATGCTTCTTCTACCAAATCTTCCAAGCAAGAACCACGAACAGATCGTCCCAGAGAATGCTATTCCAGTAGTACCCAAGTTGAGTTTGTAAGTATCTGAAGAGTCCAAGCCAGCCTGCGAGAAAAAGTATGATGGAGAGTAGGCAAAAGTGGAACCAGACAATATCTGACCAGCGAAAGCAATACATGCAATTTCAGTTCTTCTTCTGTTGGATCCTTTGAAGCACTCCAAGTACGATTTTATGCCCTTCTCATTTTCACCAGCGTTTTCACTCTGCTCCTTCTCGAGCTCATAAGTACGGATCAGCATGGCGACTCTCTTCTCTGCTTGGTCATGAATAGAAGAGTGGGACAGTCTCTTCACTGACTTGACAGCATCTTCGATTCTTCCCTTCTGGACCAGCCAAGTTGGGGACTCGGGACAAAGAACGGTCAGGATGAAAAGAGGAGGAATCCAACACCATTGGATAGCAAAGGGAACTCTATATGACCATTGTGTCGTGTCGTTCACATAAGCTTGCAAAACACCAGCAGCGATAAACTGACCGGTAGCCCAGCACAGATTGACGTAGGCGGAGAGGTATCCTCTCAGAGCCAAAGGCATAACTTCAGAGGAGTACGATGGACCCATCACAGCGAAGATACCCCAAGTCAAACCACACAGGACCTGACCTGCCATCAAGTCATTGACCTTGTGGGCGAAGAATGGGATGAAGATGAAGGCAGCCATGAAGATCAGTGCCACTAAGATGACTCTTCTGTGACCAAAGCGGGCAGTTAAGGGACCGTTGAACAGATTACCGATGATTGTACCAGATGATGCACCACAAGCAAGAGCCACCTGCCAAGACGACGTAAGCTCATAGTTGTTCTCGTCGCCGTGCACTGGGGAACCGAACTTGTCTTTGAACGATGGGTAGGCAAAGAAGGAGGACATGAGGATATTATCGTAGCCCTCCATGATGATAGTGGCTGACATGAGCATTGACCACAAGATAGCGGTTTTGTAGAGTCTGATAGCGTCCTTAACGCTGAGCTCGTGCTCGCCCTCGTTGGCATCCTGGGCAACCTTGTTGAGGGCCTCCTCGTCCATCTCGCTGATGGCACCAAATTTCGGAGTGTAGGATACATGGTCCTGCTCCTTGTTCATGGAATCTGTTCCAGTGGTAATGCGTGAGGCATCCTCAAGATGCTCAACGCTTGTCTTCTTCTCGTCACTAGCCATGACTGGAAGTAGTTTGCTTGTAGATTGATGGTGTATTTCAGTTCAGGTAGAACTGTGACACCTTCTGTATGGAGAGGAAGTTGGTCTTATATATATATACTGTTCAGGTCGATCATGACGTGGAGTTTACCCCTCCATTTCTCCATGATGCAATATGTGTGCCATGTCATCAACAACGGCTTTTACCGCCCCTCCTCTTCCATCTCATCCCCCACCCTATGCTCCGTGCCACTATAATATGTGTGTGTATTTGTCCCATGCTATCTCTAAATGAGTCCGGACTGTAACTTTCTCGGACCCGGATTGGGCATATAGATCAGCCCTGGAACTTTGCTACAGTCATATTATTACAGTTTTGTTGAGGGAAATTGGGTATGAATTGTAGCGAGATTCTCAGCATTTTCCCTAAAATCCTAGGTGGCGTTTAATTGTATACTCTACAGTTGAGAGAATCTCTCCATTGTCCAAAACAAACCTTTCGTCGTTTGACGGAATTCTACTAAATCTGGGGTATCACAGTTTCAGCGAGATTCTCAGCTGATCAAACACCGATCCCAAGTTGTTTGTTTTGAACTGTTGAACTCTTCATGAATATGGAAATTAGGAATAACCTATTCCACTTAATTGTGACATTATATACCCAGAATAAAACAGGGTGTATTGTCTGTGAGTCTTCCTTTTTTACATCCACAAAATTTTATACCAAGACAAAATCTCTAAGACTACTGAGTACTGAACGATACGAATTCATATTTGACTACCTGGCACGCCCATTGATCCAAGCTTTCTTAGCTCTTAAGCTCACACTAAGGAATCAAACACACTGAGTCTCTGGGGTGCAGTTTTCCTTGCCCAGCCCCAAAGGGTTGAGTCAAGCCAATCGCGGTGACTCCCTGAATTTTCGGTGTTCTTCTTTTTCCCCCCACCTCCATCTCTCGTAGTTTCTCGCTGAAACCCCCCCTTTTTTTATATATTCTACTCGTAGCTTTTGTACAGTATGTCACATAGTGCAGCTCTCTTCTCGATTTCCCTAAACGTATAAAAAGAGTGATCTCTTCTTGCCCCTTCTAGTTTTAATACCCTCTGTCATGAATTGAGCTACAAAACTATACACACACTTCCTAAAAAACAATGGCTGAACGCAACCAGCACGAAAGATTGGTCGTCAGTGACACCAAGTTCAGCATGGGCATGTGGGAGACTAAGGATGGTGTCAACGTCCACTGGGCCCAGGACTCCTTCAAAACCGAAGTCCAGCCAGACGGAGCCCTCTACAACTTGGCCGCTACCACTTTCCTCCCAAGCCGTGGTGCCCAGCTCAACACCCCTACAATCTCTACCAAGATCAGTTCCCCAATGGAAGGTGTTGTCGGCGTGGAACACTACCACCACTGGTCCAAGTACGTCAACTCCAAGGAGTCTCGCTTCGAGCTCAAGAAGGATGTCATTGACACAAACTCCTTCACAGCATCGGCAGGAGACCAGGATACTGCTAAAGTGGTTGTTTCTGGTGATGTTAGTGCCACCGTCCAGAAGAAGAAGTGGGGAATTGAGTTCAAACACAAGGAGAAGATGTTAACCAAGCTTGGCTTCAGATCAGTCGCCTGGGTTAAGGACACACGCTACAAGACCCCAGAGGGCACAGACCGCACTTACACCACCTTCCAATTGCACGTCTCCAACGGTGAGAAGTTCTTCGGTCTCGGTGAGAGATTCGGCCCTTTTGTTAAGAACGGACAGAGAGTCGAGATGTGGAACGAGGACGGTGGTACCTCCTCCGAGTACACCTACAAGAACATCCCCTTCTTCATCTCCTCCCGTGGTTACGGTGTCTTCATTGACTCGTCTGCAGATGTTGTCCTTGAGATCCAGTCTGAGAGAACTACTAGAATCAATGTCGTTGTCCCAGGTGAAGGTGCAAGATACTACATCATCAATGGACCAGACCCAAAGACCATCCTCGATAGATATGCTCAGTTGACTGGCTACCCGGCCCTTCCACCACCATGGACTTTCGGTTTATGGTTGACCACCTCCTTCACCACCGACTATGACATCAAGACCGTTTCCTCTTTCCTGCAGGGAATGAAGGATCGTGACATCCCATTGAGAACTTTCCACTTTGACTGTTTCTGGATGAAAGGATTCCAGTGGTGCGACTTTGAGTTTGACCCAGAGATGTTTCCGGACCCAAAGAAGATGCTTTCTGAATTGAAGGAGAAATTCGGCATCAAGGTCTGCGTTTGGATTAACTCTTACATTGGTCAAGAGTCTAGCTTGTTCAAAGAGGCCGATGAGAAGGGCTACCTCATCAAGTCTAACGATGGCTCATCTTGGCAAACTGACATGTGGCAGGCCGGAATGGGTATCGTCGATTACACAAACCCAGAGGCATGGAGATGGTACCAGGACCACTTGGCCCGCTTGATTGACATGGGTGTTGACTGCTTTAAGACCGACTTCGGTGAGAGAATCCCATGTTACGGCGTCAAGTACCACAACGGCAAGGACCCACTAACCATGCACAATTACTACACCTACTTGTACAACAAGTGTGTCTTTGAGATTTTGGAGAAGAAGTTGGGTAAGAACGAGGCGTGCTTGTTTGCAAGATCTGCCACTGCAGGTGGTCAACAGTTCCCAGTGCACTGGGGTGGTGACTGTGAGTCCACTTTCGAGGCCATGGCTGAGACTATTAGAGGTGGGTTGTCTCTCGGTTTGTCTGGTTTCGGCTTCTGGTCTCATGACATCTCTGGATTCGAGGGCTATGACTTGCCAGACCCAGCTTTGTACAAGAGATGGGTACAGTTTGGTTTGTTGTCTTCTCACTCCAGATTACACGGTTCCGCTACTTACAGAGTCCCATGGAACTTTGACGACGAGTCCTCTGTTGTCCTTGCTGCTTTCACCAAGTTGAAGATTTCCTTGATGCCTTACATCTACAGCTTGGCCATCGAGGCACACACAAGGGCTATTCCGGTAACCAGAGCCATGCTTCTTGAGTTCTTTGATGATATTCCAGCCCTTTCCGCTGACTCTCAGTTCATGCTTGGTGATAAGTTCCTCGTTGCACCAATTATCTCAAAGGATAACGAGGTCACTTACTACGTTCCAAAAGGTAAGTGGTACGGTTACTTGGATGGTAAGGTCAGGGACTCTACTGGTGAGTACTTCACCGAGACCCATGACTTTATGACCTTGCCATTGCTGGTTAGACCAAACTCTGTATTTATCACTTCTGGTGTTGATGCTCCAAACGACAAACCGGACTACGACTACGCAGAGGATGTCTTGGTTAACCTGTATGCTCTTGAGGATGGTGAGCAAACTGTTCAGATTCCGGACGCTAATAAGCTTGGTGAGTACAAGGCTTCTGTCACTGTCACCAAGAAGGGTGCTGATGTCAAGGTCGAGGCCAAGGGTTCCAAGAAGTTTGCTGTCAGAGTCCTTGGAGAAGAGGGAGCTGATGCCAAGGATAAGCTCGGTAACGCTTTGTTTGTGTCTTCTGGAAAGACCCTTGATATCAAGTTGAAGGACTTTTGATTGACTGATATACCTCATCATTAGTTTCATAGTTACTTAATACACGAGCATATCACTGTTCTCTACAAAAGTGCATCACGTTATCTATCACATTCAGGTCATTTTTCAACATTACTCTAATCATCTCTCTCCAACAGGTTGTCCAGGATCTTCTGGAACTTACCATTTGTAGCATTATTTGCTCTTCTCAATCTTTTTTCGGCCATAGCATAAGCATCCTCCTGCTCCTTGCTTTCATAGTCATACAAGTTACCAAGGTCAATCACAGCTTCGGCAACAGCGGCCCAAGTTTGTGGGTCCTCCCCATCCTCAGCTCTCTCCAAGAACTCAACAGCCCTCTTAGTGAACTTAATGGCTTCTTCCTGGGCCTTCTTTGCGGTGTAACCCTCAACCTCAGAGTTATCATCAACATCCGAGTCGTACGTGATGGTGGTGAAGATACTAGAAGGCTTCTCAGCAGCTTGGAGTAACAACTGACCAATTTTAGCTGATACTTCCTTAAAGAATGCCAACGACTTCTTCTCCTTCGCAGTCAAATCTTCTGGGTTCTTCTCAAGCAAGTTTTTGTACTCCAAGGTAATGAAATCACCAAAGTCTGAACCATGTTTAACTAACCAGTTAAAGTACTTCTCACTATTCTGAACTTTGTAGAGTGGATGCTTATTGGATAAGACAACATGCTGATTCTCATCATCGCCTTCATCATCACTGTCCAGACCTTCAGCAAGAACATCCTCTTGTCCAAAGTTCTTGATGATGTCCAACAAATCATCCAACCCATTAAAGATCTCAAATACGTCTCTATCCAACAACTTGTAATTCTGCAAAACCTTCACAGACTCCTCAGCTTCTTCGTAACTCTTGAAAGCAGATTCCAGTTGCTTCGCAACATCGACGATCTTGTCGTCCTTCTTGGTATCCACATCCCATTGAGAGATGTACTCTAATGGGATCCTGTTAATGATGATTCTAGCTTCGGCAAATCTCAACTCAATGGAATCAGGGTATTGCTCTTTACCGAGCTCGATACGTTCCAGAGCAGCATCAAAGTAGTCCTTTACACAAGCACCTTCCTTTTCATCCTCTGTGTGGAAAATAGCCAGCTCAGCTAGTGCTATAGCATACATGGCATGGAACTCAGCAGGCAGTTTACTTCCTTCTTCCTGGTTTCTCAACAGTCTGTCACATTCATGAATGACTCCATTCAACACCTGTTCATTTTCTCTATTTGACAGGACATATGTGTCCCATAGACCTTTCAATTGGGCCACCTCATCATCAGGGTTAGCTTCGTCATCTAGCTCAATGTGGATCTCGTTACCTTTTGGGGCTGGAGACTCTTCAGTAGTTTCCTCAGTCTGGAGCCTTTCAGTTTCGACTGGGGTCTCTGCTGACTTTTGTTTCTTGCGCTGCTTAGCAGCCTTTCCCAGTCCCAATGTTCTCTTTGCCATTTTTGGGGTGAGGAGTGTAGTAAGTTGAGTTGAGATCTTGTGGTGGTGTTGGAAGGAAAAACAAGGGGAAAACCTCCCCACGAGACGGTAAAATAGAGATCAGCTCATCTCATGTAAAGAATTTTGGGCGGACATGAAGCCCTGGCTTGCACGTGACATAACGGGAAACACACATTTCCGGTCACTTGCGCGATCCTGCCGCCACAACCTTTTCCAAGTGAAGAAGTAACAATGCATGGGCTTTTTCCGTTGTTTGTCTTTTACCTATCATATCTTTAAAATCTCTACGTTACTGATCTCGTTCTTCATCAAAAGGGAACTTCACGCCATCGCATCCTCTCAAAAATAAGTTTTTTGACTCTTCATCCGGTGTCAAGATGACCCCTATTTTCTACGCATCTCCACTACCATACGGTGCCCCCAATACCAACTCCACCTGTCTCTGCTGACAGTGATTCGTATAACAACTCTGAGGGTAAATTGCCTGCTAAGAAACGCAACAAGAAACGTTCGTCCCAGGTTAGACACCACACAAATGTACCCTTCCGGACACAATCACTCGTGAGACTATCGAATTGTACTACGCAGACGTTAAGAGAAAATCGATCAAGCACAAACTCACTGGTGCTACTCTTCACAAGTAGATCAAGGACCATGTTTTCGAGGATCACAACGGATTCTTCGTGCCTTTCCTTCTGATGGTTTCATGTGTCGGCACCGCTGACTGGGCTGTCTACGATGAAATCGTTGCCGATGTGAAAGACTCTGCCCCAAGCATCAAAACGGAGTCACTCCAAAACTTCTTGAAAGCAGGTGCGGACACTTCGATCCACCGCAGTCCAGAACAGTTCTTCAAGCACTGGTTCAAGGCCTGGAACTCCTTGTTGGACCACCAGTTCGAGGAGGATATCATCAAACTTTTCCTCGAGAGCTTCAACATCGTATACCTTCTTGCACAAGACATTCCCCAGATACATGCCATTATTCACGACAAAGACGCGTACAACCTGGATATGGACAAGATCTACAGCCAATTCACCGAAATCGTTCTACGCAATAGTGCCATTATTTTGCTAAAGGAAAACAAAGTCATCAAACAGGGAACCAACAACAACAAACAAACAAACTCTTTTGGACAGCAACACAGCTCTAGCCAGTACCAGCCACAACTCCACCAATAAGAGTTTCAGTGCATCGCCCGTTTCCACTACCCCCAAATTTCAGTCGCACACGTACATCACCAAAGAAGGTTCTAGGTACGTTGACGAATTGACCTAGGCTATGTCAAATTTGAGCGTCAATCAACGCAACACCAACCGTTCCCGATGCTCTTTCTGTGGTAATCCCCCAAACACTATCGTAAGGATTGCAATGTGCTGAACTCTTTGATCAAAACCAACGCTGTGAAAGTTAACAACAGCGGCCGAATCATTGACGACTCGGTCAAATCAATCAAGCTCACTAGATTGCCCCACATCTACTCTCCTGAGTTCCAAGCCGCTCTGTTAAGGTCGACACACCATCTCCTCACCCTGCAGATACCAAAGCATTCCCTCCCCCTGATCCTGTCCGCACCAAATCTGCCCACCAAAACTACTATAAGTTAGGCACCGCGGAGGATGCTATTGATGAGATCCTCAGCACCTTTCTCGAGAATGAAGTTCTCCTGTTAAAGTCAGAGATCTTCTTCTCATCAGCGAAGACCTACAACTGAGCATGGAGATCCTCTTGACGGAGTTGTTGCAGCCAGAATGACCGGTGCCAATACCACCTTCTGCCGCTCGTAGCCGTAAGGCCGAGCCAACCCCGTTGGTAGCAAACTCTAACTCGTTCAGTTCCACACGTCTACATCCCACCTTACATTAATAAGGTACCTTGTTATGGCCTATTTAATACTGGTAGCAATATCACTATCATCAGCACGTCCATACTTTCCCGTGCTGATCTTTCATTTGACCGCGAGGTCACATCCATCAACACCTTCCAAGGCAGTTCTACTCTTATTGGCCACACCAATCTTGCTGTTGAGATCAACATTCACACTCATGACATAATTGCTGAAGTGTTTGAATCTCCTTCAGACATCTTCATAATCGGCCAGAACGCTATTACCCTCTACAGCGTATCAGTGCAGTATGAACCAAGTTTCTACACGTCTTCTAACTCTAGCTGCAAAGTCTCCTTGGCTGTTCCCCACAGTAGTGAGTACAGTTCTTTCACCTTACCTCTCACTTCGCCGAACCCTACCGTCGCGACGTTATACAAAGAATGAAAGTATAACTGGATTCGCTGTTTTCTTATGAAGCATCAGACTTAGAGGCGCAAAATTGGTACGATTGAAAACTTTAACATTAATAACACAGTCATAAACCTTCGGTGATACTGCTGTATTTGAGCTCTCTAAACTGTCCGAAAACTTCAATCAAAGGTACATTTAACGAATCAAAAAGATAAACCTGAGGACACGAGCGTCCACATGAAATGTCCAAGTGTGTAAAAAACCCTTGCACCAGTCGCTGTGCTCAATTAGACAATCACTCATAAGTGGCAAAGAGATAGTTTTTTAATGTATGAATTTATAGTGATCCTTGACCCATAACAACAAAATATAAAGGAACACCGTACTATTAGAACCTATTGTCCAGCTGACACGAACGTGTTCTCGGCACGTCAATGTAATCCTGAGTGAGTTTATTTTTTCTGTACATGATCTCACCAAAGTCGATTTCGCGCCACAGTACAAAATCTCCCTTAATTGGTTGTGAAAAAAGAAGAAGGGCGGGTTGGGTGTTCGAAAGTTGGAGAAAAAATAAAAGAAGTGCGCAACAGCACCAAAAAAAAAAAAAAAACAGGTATTTCATCACCTGGCGGCTACACCAGAGAGAAGAAAAGAGAACATTTCGAATTCCTCACAAAGTATCAAACAAGGAAAAACAGATCAGAAAAGGACCAACCTCTTTCAAGTGCTTCATTTTTGTTACGGTTAAGAAGCCCGTCTTCGATTCTGCACTCTTCTTTGAGGTCTTTCTTCACGTCTCCCCCCACCCCTATCCAGCTCTCAAGGCACTCTATCTCCATATCCACACAAATATCCACCTTGAAAGAAATGGGAGAACAAAACAGCAGTGATAAGCAAAAGGCCAAGTATGACGACAACGAAGACATTAGTCTGTCGCCTACCGCTATGGCCATGTCGTCTCTCCAGTGTCCTTCGCCGCCACCCATCCTTAACGTTTCCACCAACACTGGCAAGACGCAGTCGCTAGCATCCATCAACAACATCATCCAAAGTGAATTCGAGGGCAAGAATTTGAGCGAGGAGTCTCTGAAGAGCGCTTCAACGCAGGATATTCCAACCCATCTCGACCAGCCAATACCGTCAAGACTAGCGACCGTTCAGGGCGCTTTGCAGGCTTCTGGAGGCTCCACTGTCTCACTGAAGGAAACAGTCCCAGCTGGTGGTGCTCTACTCAAGGGTCGTGTTGCGGCCACGGCTGTTGCCGCTGCTGTTGCTGCTGCTACTGCCAGAGACAAGCTGCGCTCTGTGAGCCCTCCCTATGGCAACGGCTCTGTTACCCCAGGTATATCAACGCCTGTTCACAACATGAGCAACTCGTCGTTATCATCCGGTGGCGCTAGCAACGATCAGACTTTGAAACCAAATGATATGCATGCACACTTCTATGTCGAGGACACAATTCGCCATGGTGGTGCCAGATCAAGAAGCAACTCTTCCTCCACTACCAACGAACCAAGAAGCATCGGTGAAGTCATCTCGGACGAGCCAAAAGAGCCAGCTATCAGCAGTAAGACTAACTTGCCTGTTAAGAAGGAGACCTCTCAGAATCTCGACCCCAGATTGCCTCAAGACGATGACAGGATCCACGTGTTGTTCGGTGCTTGCGGCTCCATTGCTTCTGCAAAGATCAAGAATATTGTGAAGAAGCTTGAAGATATATACGGTAAGGACAGGCTTTCCATTCAGATCATCTTGACATCTGCTGCTGAGCATTTTGTGTCAAGAGTCGATTTTGCACCAAATGTTACACTTTGGAGAGATAAGGACGAATGGACCACATGGAAGGCGCGCACTGATCCTGTGTTACACATCGAACTTCGTCGTTGGGCTGACATTCTCATTGTTGCTCCTTTGACTGCTAACACCTTATCAAAGATTGCCTTGGGTATCTGTGACAATTTACTCACCAATGTCATCAGAGCTTGGAACACTCAGTACCCAATCTTACTTGCTCCATCTATGGTGAGCTATGCATACAATTCTGTTCAAACCAAGAGACACCTCAAAACTATCAAGGAGGAAATGCCTTGGATCGAAGTGTTGAGGCCAGCTGAGAAGATTATTGGAAGCTATGGTGATATCGGTATGGGTGGTATGATGGACTTTAATGAGATCGTGGATAAGATTGTCCACAAACTTGGAGGTTATCCAGATGACGATGACGATGACGATGAAGACGATGAAACTGCTGATACCAAGGATACGAACCATGATGATGACGACGATGACGACGACGATGATGATGACGATGACGATGATGACGACAACGAAGACGAGGCTATTGAGGAGGAGGATGATGATGAAACCGCAAATACAGGATCATCTCAAATCGCCTCTGGTCCTATCCCTATCAGAAGTACACCAACTAAAATCACTAAAGGTGTGAGAAAGTTGACTGTTGCTGAAGAGGATGAGCTTGCTTCCAAATCTGGCATGTCTATTTAAAGTTTCTTAATATTCTCTCCTTATAATGAGCCCGTGAGGTCTTGTGTTTTTTTGTTAACGTCGTCGGACTTTGTTTCTCGTTTGTTCATTCATTTTCATCGCTGTGTCTTAATCGGTTGGAGTTCTTATCTATTTCTGTTTTGTCTTTTCTTTGTGGTATTCTATGTGTTTTATTATCATCATTATATCTTCAGATCATTGCTATGGGTTTTTATCACTTTTGAGATGCCTAGGTTGCGTGGGTAGTTGTAAATAACTTGTAAAAGATATCTAGTGACCGTCTCGTGTATTGACGTCTTCAGAGAGTGTTCTACTACTGGACGCTTTATCTCTTGTTGAAGGATTGGTGATGCTGACGCAATCATAATAGAACTCAATAAATTATTCTGTGGTCTCACAGCAGAAGGGAGTTTGTACCTACTTTGACCATGGAGCCTTTGTCGTTGGTATTTGTAACGATCCGCTGTTGCTCGAGGAAGTCGTGTTAGCCCATGGAGCTCTCGTTGAGGGCATCTGAGTGTGTGGAGCCTTCTGTGCTAAATTTGCCCGAGTCGTCTTTGAAGGAATCGCCTGAGACGCGTTTTGGGTAACATATTCTTGGAATGACGATCCAGGTGTCTTCTTCCATGGAGCCTCAGTTGTCGATGTTGGTGCTTCAAAATCATCATGCGGTTCCTCAGAAGTGGAGGAAATAGGCAATGGCTCGCCGGTCTTAGCATTCGTCCATGGTAAGAGCACAGTACCGAAATAGAAATGCTGGACCACGGGAAACTTACCAAACACTTCCGCCTGGTACATCTTCAACATGCCTTTTAAGATCTTTTCCCAACTCCTTACATTGGACACATCATAGAGCACCGGAGAGTGTTCAAAGAATGCTCCTTTCTTTACTTTGTAAATAAACGCAATGGCGTTGAAGTATAAGTTCCGTGTGCTGTATTGGAACACCACTGCTTTATTACTGATCAGCTTTGGTGAGACTGTCATCCCGTTCTTCTCTGCACTCGAGTTACCACCAAGCATCTGAGCAGCACCAAGGATGAAAATAATGTGGAAGTGATCATCCAATCCCCAAACACCATGAGAACCAGCGGGTTCCAGCGTATAAGTCAAGATCAACTTTCTCACCAAGTTGTAATACGCACCAAACAGGGTAAGGAAATCGACGCCATCTACGTCTTCCGGAATGACACGGGTCTTCCACAATCCGGTTAAGAAAGCCAAATATGCCATCTCGTGCCCTGTTCCATAATCCAACCTTTCTTTTGATCCAAAAGCGTTCTCAATATACCACCTGATCTCCTCCTTAAACCCCTTTGGGTTGTCCATTTGATACAATGGCATAATCAACTCTTCCAGCCACTCATCTAGGAAATCTTCCAGTTTCATATGCCATTCTCTGCAAGCCATGTTTCCATACCGTCTTGGCCCCGGGTACGCAGGAACTTGGTCAACCAGCTCAGACATTCGTTGGATCAAGTTGTATATAGCCCTTACGTATGCCTTTTGCCTTAAGATCTTGGATAGTTCACCTTCATTGTCCTTGTCAAACGGCGGTTTCTCCACAGTCAGATCGTGGGAATATTTATCTGCTTCTTCCTTTTCATAGAGCAATTCTGTGGGTAATACTCCATCAGGGACATCTCTACCTTCAACTAATACCACAATTCGCCCAAGTGATTGTTGTAACTCGCTTAGTGCTGTGGATTGCTGGAACCGATGAAGGTCCTGAGACTCCTGGATGCGCTTCACTGGGATTGAGTAATGAAATTGTGTCGGAATTACTGGTATACCAGTGTTGCTGTATGTGAGCTGAGGCATTGTGTTAATGTTCTACTTGTTCGAAACTTCAGAGAGTTTGAGTGAAGAAGAGTGTTCATCGCAAGGCCGGGGTATATTGAGGTGGTTATTTATATGTGTGTGAGATGTCCGGGTTTGTATTTTTCCAGCACTTTTACAAAGAGCAGCCTTGGAGCACACTTCTATGCATTCATGTCTTAACTGATCCTCTCTTAAAGACTGTTACAACCAACCATAAGAAGATGACTGAAGAACAACAAGGTCAGGCACCAAAGAGGAATGGCCGTAGCAGACGCAGGCCCCAGAACAAGGAGACAAGAAATGGGACTCCTGAAAGCCTTAACTCAAGAGGTTCAACTGTCGCCTCCACAGCATATACTGACTTCAAAAGATCGACACAGTCAAGGAACAACAGAAGAAGAGGTGGAAACAGCAACAGCAACAACAACAATAATAATGATACCAGAGGCAACCAAAGCAGTCTCCCCGCTGGCAGAACAAGAGCACACAATAAGAGAGCCCAGACCAAGGAGGAGACACGATCAGAGGAGTTGGAGCTTCTTGCACACAGATTATCAAGCGTTAAAAACATTAAGCTCATCAACTCATCCAACAAGGCCAAAGTGTACTCGCTCAAGCTTGATGGTGATGCCTACAGACTAACGATACCCATCATCAAGAAACTGCCGATCCAACTCCAGTCTTACATGCCAGATGAGCCTTCAAATTCTTATTGTATTAAAAACTTTAACAACAAGGCCAAAGCCAATGACCGATCCTTGATGTTCTACTTCAACTTGCTCGTCAATGATTATCAGCATTTCACAGTCAAACCTGACGACTACAAGCTTTATCTCCAAACTAAAAGCCAAACCGCAATAGACCAAGAAGCCTTGGCTTCTAGAGAACCTACACCGGTGGCTCCGTTAACTGCTACTCCAATTTATAAGACTACTACAGCAGTTTAGTAACTATAAATGAATTGATGTTAATTATAAATCATAACACATCGATTTAACGAATATACAAAAAGAATTGTTGCCCATAAAAGTACAACAAAGGAACGGGAGAGTCGTAAACCATCATTTCATTCTTCAG
This sequence comes from Petasospora petersonii, assembly GCA_030574135.1. Taxonomy (NCBI): domain Eukaryota; kingdom Fungi; phylum Ascomycota; class Saccharomycetes; order Phaffomycetales; family Wickerhamomycetaceae; genus Petasospora; species Petasospora petersonii. Next base: position 21,188 of record JAJMEM010000002.1, read on the forward strand.
CTTGTTTGGTTTTTTTTTTGGTTTTCTTTGCATGCGTGTGATCATGGGGGATACCAAGAGATTAGTTGAATGTCTTGATAAACTCGGCAGTCTTCTTAGTCTCTTCCTCTCTCTTGGCCTCGTCCCAACCGAGTTCATCACCCATAACCTTAACAACACCATCAACTGCTCTCAAAGCAGCCTTAGAGTCCAAGAAGGCCAATCTGGTTCTTCTGCACAAGAAGTCAGCTGGGGTTCTGGTGTACTCGTACTTCAAAGAGTACTTCAACTCAGCAATGGTGAATGGGAAAGAGAAGTTGGAGTAGTCAGTGGCAGCAGACTCAGAAGCAAGTGCAACTGGCAACTGGTTCTTCTTGTCCTCCTTGAACAATTCCAAAATCAATGGGGCTCTAGTACCATAGTTGTTAGCCAAGTGCTCAGACAACTCGGAGCTGACACCATACTTCTGGGCCAATCTAGCGGCAACAGTTGGGTCAAAGTTCTCACCACCGGCAAGAACCAAATTCTTGGTAATACATGGCTTAGCTTTGAGCTTGTGCACCTTAACAACCTCATCAATAGTCTCCTCGGCCATCTGTCTGTATGTGGTCCACTTACCACCGGAAATGGTGGTCAAACCGCTCTCAGAAGTCATCAACAAGTGGTTTCTAACCAAGTTCTCGGTACCCTTACTAGTGTTCTTGACTCTTGGGTCTCTAACCAATGGTCTAATACCGGACCAAGCGGACAAGACATCCTCACGTCTAACTGGGAACTTAATGTAGTGCTGCAACTCGTTCAAAATGTCCTGGATATCGGCCTCAGTTGGGGTTGGGTTCTCTGGGATCTTCTCCAATGGGACATCAGTGGTACCAGCGAGGACCTTTCCTTGCCATGGCAAGAAGAACATCACACGACCATCAGAGGTTTCAGCATCGAGGATACCCAAGTCCTTTGGGCAGTAGTAGTCAGGCAAGATAATGTGGACACCAGCGGATGGGACAACCAACTTTGGTGGCTGTGGCTCCTTTGGAGGAAGACCTTGTGGGTCGTGGTCCATGTCCAAGATGGCATCACAGTAAGGGCCAGTGGCGTTAATGACGGAGGTGGCCTTGACGTTGTACTCCTTACCGGACTCGCGGTCTCTAGCAACAGCACCGACAACCTTATCATTCTCCTTGAGCAAACGGGTAACTTCAAAGTAGTTCAAAACAGTGGCACCATTCTCAATAGCGGTAACAGCGAGGGAGGAGTTCATTCTGGAGTCGTTAAAAGAGCCATCGTGGTACACCAAACCGGCCTTCAATCCCTTGTCATCAAGCATTGGGCAAGCGGCAGTGGCACCGGCAGGAGAAAGCAAATAAGAAGATCTGAGGTTTTGTCTACCGGCAAACAAGTCGTAAACCTTGGTACCAACCCAAAAGTATGGCACTTGCCAGAGCTTGTAGACTGGGATCATGATTGGAAGGATGGTGGCCAAGTGTGGGGCAGTTCTCAACACGTTGGCACGCTCGTCGAGGGCCTCAATGACCAAGTCCAGTTGGGACTTGGAGAGTTGCCAGAAGGCCTTTTCGAGATATCTGACACCACCGTGGGCCATCTTTGTGGACTTGGAGGACGTACCACAAGCGAAATCTGTTCTCTCGAGCATGGCCACGTTGAGGCCTCTAGTGGCAGCATCAACAGCGGAACCGGCACCAGCAGCACCACCACCGATGATGAGAACGTCAAACTTTGGGGTGGACTCGAGCTTCTTGACCATCTCATCACGGGATGGAGGAGGAGGCCTGGAGTCAATGAGTGGAGCGAGGGTGGCCTCATTCTGGACATGAGCCTGCGACTGGGCGTAGATGAGGGTACCAGCGACTGCAGCAGTTGCAGTGGCAGCGGTGGCCAGCACACGGCGCTGTGTTAGTCTTTTAAAGGCGAAAGACATTGTGTTTGTTTTGTTATGTCTCTCTGTCTTTCTTCTACTCAAGCGCTGTCAGAAGCGGAGCACCTTGAGAATTGGAGGGGCGGGGGACATGGGCTTTTATAAATCCTCGGTGGACATTCGGCAAGCGGCCTTGCTGTAAACGTTTAAGAGAAAAAAAGGAAAGTGGGAAAATGGAAGGGGAACAGAGGAAGAGTGGCTGGAGAGAAAAAAAAGCAAGGAGCGCGTGCATCCGACTTCCGACGTTCACGCATGACTGTTACATTTTGCTATATACTCATTGGTTTTGATATATATACTAGTTCTTTATGTAGTTAAGAATAGTGGTATCGTCTATTGTGGTCTTTTTTTATTTTTGCAGAGTTTACAAAAAAAGAGAAAAAAATAAAATCAACTTAAACAATGAGGAACAAAAAGAAATAAAGGACCATATATAACAAGCTGATCGATACTTCCCGCAATTGGCCGCACACACAAATACATCACTCGACTTTTGATCCATATTTCTGATCAACAATGACGAGATCTCCCCAGCCCTCTACAGTGTCATAATATGTGTAACACAGCCGTCCGAAACACATATCATGTTAGAAATTGCGCTATGTCCTCCTTCTTCTACCCCTGACCTGACCTATTTCAAAGGGTAAAATGAGCACGTTGACGATAATACTTGTGACCTGGTTTATCAATATCAACCATCACACCTCTTTAAATCAATTCAGTTAACCCAATCAGGTCAAATAACTATAAAGTTATACAAAGCCAGGGCTTGTCTGTGTTGATATCCTATAGGGTCATCAGCTGAGGATTCACCCAATCCCGCTAATAAACCGGGCAATGGACTCCGCAACTCGCCAACACACAGCGGAAAATTACATAGAACTTTTGTGTCAGGTGTGTGTGTGCAAGTAAATTCTCCGGGGCGGGGTTACGAATTCCCCGGGGGAAAACCCCATGGCACCACATGTTTAGTGTATGTCTGTGGGGTCTCTTTGTATATTGGTTTTATGGTGATTTCTTCACTTTTGAAGAATATATATATCTCTGATACTGCACTCAAATATTCATGATTACTTTCGTCGTGTAAAGCAGGAAGGAAAAATAGCCTATTTCCTCTATCTTCCTCCTCACTTCCCCCCTCCCCAAGTTCTACCGAGATCCTCCGGGGTTCCTCACCCCCATTCTTCCACTCTCCTGCTCCCCGGGATCGTTCTTCAGCGTTCGCGACATGCACATCCCGGACATTTTTGCTCTTGAGTAACTGTGTGAATGGCCCATAGGTTCTGATTAAGTATAACATTATCACTGCTCTATATATAAGGTAAGGATGCTCACGGAACAATCATCTTTATATATGGTCAGCCTTTGTGATCTCAGCTAATGCGAGGCCCCTCTTGTTTTAACCATGTTCTTTAGGCTATAAAACTCTCTTTCTCTACTGACCATGATACGCTATAGAATCAAAGAATCTCACTTCATAAGCATCGTAACTATGTATAAATTATATATCGACATCAAAACAACATCTTCAACTCAAAAAGAATTCCCCGAGATGATAATTACTTCTTCTGTTTCTTCTGCCCTTTCTTCACCACAATAAATGGACAAGACGAAACATAGTTCGACAATTTATCCGATGAACACAAAGTCTGGTAAGAAATCACAAACAACGTTGGTCTCAACCAGATAATCAGCTGGTCCAGGTAGTGTTTCGTGTACTTACGATAAGTACTCTGCACAAGAATGTGCAGTTTGAAGTCCTTGTCGTAAATTCTGTTCAAATAACCGGTGATCTTTGATGTGAAATCATTGACTTTTCTCTTGTGATACTCCAAATCCTCTATAAACTCTGTGCTGTGAATGATATATATCACATCTCCCGACCTCACTAAACATCCAATGGTGTATTGAATAGCCATAAGGGAGTCTGTGCTAAGATCGGCAAACACCAAAAACTGTCTGGCTTTCTCCTTATCATGGCACTCAAAGAAATCGCCCAATGTTATACTTCTCGATGCTCTCAAATGTACATCATTAGTACCAATATCAGAGAGTTCAATCTTCTTCTTATCAGTGACTGGGATCAACTCATTTCTTGAACGACCATACTCCTTGATGACAAACTTCTTATACTCAGCAGTGGACTTGTCCTTCGCATTCTCCAGTTTGACCAGCTCATCAGTCTGAGCATCTTGTTTGTACCCCAGCGCCTCTAAATCACTTCTGATCTTATCAACCATATCAGCTGGAACTTCGCTATTAATCTCCCTTGCATCCTCGAGTGCCTTCTCCAAAGCCAAGGCCTCAGCCAGTCTTTGTATATCCAGCCCTTTACGTTTCAAAGCCTCAACACGGTGTACATCCAATTGTAGATTTCCGGCCATCTTCTTGGAAAGTCCGTCGACATTGGTAGGTGCCTTGTAGACATCATTGATTGAGGCCAAAAAGTTTGGCAGCTTGATCTCATTCACGTCATAGTCCAAGTTCGAAGTATTGTCCACTGAAGTGACGTTCTCTTCATCGCTGACGTCGTCATCAGAATCTGGAGATCCAAACGGCTTGTCAGTCTTTGGTTCAAATCGCTCATACGGATCGTGTGTCAAGATGGACCATCTGAAATTGGCATCCTCATAAGCATCACGGAATCTTGAACCTGGTTCTCTTGATGGAGCTCGACTAGATGAACGAGCTCTGCGGTCTGTTGACAAAGATCTGTCCGCAAACGTGATTTGAGTAGGTGACAAGGACGGATTTCTACCTCTAGTCGTCATGTATCTCTGTTCTCAGTGTGTTTGAGTGTATGTGTTTAAGAAAGAGAGGCTAGAGATAAAGTTGTGGGAAGTGAGTTGTGTATGATAGGCGTGAGGAACAATGTAACAGTAAACTGTGAGGTCTTGAAGATGATATAAGCGTCTTCCAAGAGTGTTTTTCGTTAATCGAAGGAGGTTGATCTATCTGTTTTATTCCTCAAGCTCAAAGCAACGTGGTAGCGTCGAAATTGGCGGCGTTTGCTGCTTGTCTTCCAAAAAAGGTGAATTGCCCCTTCTTGAGCCGCCAAGCACAAGTAAATTATCAAGGGATCCCACACCCAGCCCACTTCGCGAAAAACCATATTTCCCACATCAAAACGGGTTCGCGGAACCGTGACAACAAAAAAAGAAAAAAACCATTGTGCCGCGGCCGTCAAGCATCGTTTCGCCAACCGAGGTTTATCGCGCACAGAGAGTGTGGAGTAAAACAGGACAATTGTGGGGGAGGAGGGGCAAGCATTGTGCCACGGTCAGCTTCTCCACCATAAAAAAACTTTATATGCGTATGAGAGCCCCTTGTTGCTTTATATAAACTCTCCCATATCCCCCACACTCATACTTTAACTTTTATTCTCTTGTTATCATACTTAACGAACCTCTATCAAATCACAAACACATAGAACAACAATGGACAGACTTTCCCAAATCAACAGTCACTTGACCTCCGCCGCACATACCGCAAAGGTAACGCAAAAGAATGCTGACGATGTCGTCATCGTTGCTGCTTACAGAACAGCAATCACAAAGGGCGGCAAAGGTCTCTTCAAAGACCTCAAATCCGACGAACTCCTCTACAGATTTGTTAAGGCCTTCATCGAGAAGGTTGGTGTTGACCCTTCTAAAATTGAGGATGTCGCCTGCGGTAACGTTCTCAACAAGGGCGCCGGTGCCACTGAGCACCGTGCCGCCGTGTTGGCTGCTGGAATTCCAGACACGACTCCATTCGTCGCCGTGAACAGACAGTGTTCTTCCTCCTTGACTTGTGTCAATGACATTGCTAACAAGATCAAGGTTGGCCAAATTGGTCTCGGTTTTGCCTGTGGTGTTGAATCCATGACTCAACATTATGGTCCTGGTGCCCTCACCGAGCTTTCCCCATTCTTAAAGAAGAATGTTGACGCCAAAAAATGTGAAATCCCAATGGGAATCACCAGCGAGAACGTTGCCGACAAGTACTCCATCTCTAGAAAGGACCAGGATGAGTTTGCCGCTGCTTCCTATAACAAAGCTGAAAAGGCTGTTGCTTCTGGCTTGTTCAAAGATGAAATTTTGCCTCTAGAGATTGAAGTCACTGAAGAAGAGGAGGACGATGAAGGAGAAACTACCAACTCTTCTACCAAGAAGGTTGTTGTTGATACGGATGGTGGTCCAAGAAAGGGTGTTACCCCTCAATCTCTTTCCAAGATTAGACCTGCTTTCAAAAAGGATGGCTCTACTCATGCTGGTAACTCTTCCCAAGTATCTGATGGAGCTTCTGGCTGTCTTCTCGCTCGTCGTGACGTTGCTGAGAAACTGGGTCTTCCAATAATTGGTAAGTACGTCGACTTTAGAGTCCTTGGTGTTCCTCCTGAGATTATGGGTGTCGGCCCAGCATACGCCATCCCAATGGTGTTGAAAGCTACTGGCTTGGGTGTCAATGATGTGTCAGTCTACGAGATCAACGAGGCATTTGCTTCTCAGGCCCTCTTCTCTATACAACACGTTGGTATCGACATGAAGACCGTTAACCCTCGTGGTGGTGCCATCGCCTTGGGTCATCCATTGGCTGCTACCGGTACCAGACAGATTGCCACATTGATGAGAGAGCTAAAACCTGGTCAAATTGGTGTGACATCCATGTGTTTGGGTACTGGTATGGGTGCTGCTGCTGTGTTTGTCAAGGAGTGAAAACTCATAGACATAGGGTGTAAATGAGAGGATCGATTGATTGTAAATATAATGTGGAAAATGACAAAACTCGCTGGCTTGATTTGTTTCACACCCACCTCGGATGACCACGTAAATTTGAAATTGATGACTTTTGATTTTAGAAAAGAGCTCTATATGTAAGGACGGAAGCAAGCTGTTTCCAGACAAGAGATGCTACGCTAAACTGTGTCGATTTCAAACGCAGTACAGCTGGCTATTGTTGTTAATAAAATGCGAAGTCAGATTTAGATTGGTTATCCCTATCATTTTTACATCCTGTATGACGAATTCTGTGTTAATAACATTATTGGGAATTAAATTACCAAGAAAAATAATCAAAAAGAATCTTTTAATTGATTTCTTCTATAGGATCTAATTAATCGAAACTATTGGGAAACAAAAGGAAACTTGTTGCTAACTCTAACAAAGATTATCTGCAAGAGATTATAAAGGTTACTACGATTATAGAAAAATATCGCAAAATCTCCAATATCAAATGAAGAATTGAGAATAATACATAAACTGAGATGTCCGGGTTTTAAAAATGTCCGGGTGTTTCCTCCGGAATACCTCATATTCCGCGGCTCACAGTGGCTATATGTTATTGAGTCGATGAAGAAAATGGTAAACTAGGAAAATAATAGCTAATGTAATCTTTAAATGTATATAATTTACAATTCTGGCAAAACCTGGGGGAAATAGTAGAGAGATAGCATGAAAAAACGGCAAAAAGAAACCATAATTATTAGTCCATTCTTTCATTGTCTTTGGACACTCTTGATGCATAAACGAGGATCGGAATTTACGGCGATGGGAGGACCTCAGCAATTTTGATCAAAAAACGAACGGAAAACAAGATTGTTTTTGTCTTCGCATTATGGATTAACTTGATTAAAAAAGCTCAGACCTTTTTGAAAAAGCCAGTACGCTCTAGCTCATTAGTATCTCTACGATGCCCCCTATTCTCTTATTCATTTACAAAGAGTTCAGGTTGATTTACCTCAACCAGCAATGGAAAACAAACTATCATATCATCATTTAATTAGGGTGTATAAAGACATGAAGTGTTTTATGCCTTAAGCAGCTCCTCAATTTGATCCTTAAAGGAGCTTGGTTTGGTGACTGAAGCGAAACGGGCAGCAATGGTTCCGTCCCTGGCGATCAAGAACTTCTCAAAGTTCCACTTGATACCATTGAAGCCAATCTTACCCAACAAACTTCTCTTGTTCTCCTTCAAGAATTTGTACAATGGGTCGGCATTGTCACCGTTAACGTCAATCTTCTTCATGATCTGGAAGCTAACGCCATAGTTCAACTGACAGAAGGACTGAATGTCCTCATCTGTGCCTGGCTCCTGGTTCATGAACTGGTTACAAGGGAAACCGAGAATGACCAAACCCTGGTCCTTGTACTGCTGGTGTAACTCCTCGAGCTCCTTGTACTGTGGCGTGAAACCACACTTGGAAGCGGTGTTAACAATAAGGATAACTTTGCCCTTGAGCTCCTTGAGAGGAAATGGGTTACCGGCCTTGTCCAATGGGGAAAAATCGTAAATAGAGGACATTGAGATGGTGGGTTCTGAGCTCGTGGAATAGATGGGGTAGACTTGGTATAGATCCCAAAGCCGGGAGCAAGCTCTTACTTTATACAGAAGTCTGTGGAACTTTTAACAAAAACGGCCGCCTGATGGATGACAAAGTATCCTGCAGCATATTGCAGGATGATGAGACCTGAATTGCTTTTTTAATTCCATTTTGGGACATGTTGCTGCTCAAACCAAACGGTGATCGCGGCGGCGGCGGTGCCGGGGCGGTTCGAGTAGAATTTTTATTGTTTTATTCATTGTGTTAGATTAAGCTTTTTCGTGGAAGCAACAACGAGCATGGGTGCTTAATGAGATCTATTGTTATCTGTCAGAAGAAAACTCTTCATAAAGAACCCTTCTTTAACAGTGGTGCCTCCCCCAAAAAAGCGAGCCAGGCACTGGCCTAAGAGATGCAGTTTAGCCTCGGTACATTTACAACTGAATTGATCTAACCACTAGAGAAATCGAACGGTAGGCACGTCTGTGTCTGATTACAAAATAATTCGTGGTCCAGGCCACGGGTTTCAGAAATTGAATCACTAGCTATTATTATATTTTAGCACTGGTAGGACAACGCAAATCAAAATTGTCATACCATACTCCCGGGCTTTTACCTTTCGGCTTTCGAAGCTTAGTATTGCAGTGCCACTGGAATAATGGCGACAAGGCTGTGCGATTCGTAGATTCTACCGTAAGGCCGTTGGGTGTTGGGTCTGAAAGTATGGGATCAATGTTGGAGATGCACTCTTACCTTTGAAATATTAGTTAGCAAAGTGTGTAGCTTTTTGTCTCTGGGGCCCCAGTGTGATAGTAACGCTCAACCTGCATAATTAAACTTACCAGTCAAATGCCGGTGTTCTACAGTCTGACCAGAATGACATCATCTTATATTAGTCGTATTTTGAAGACGTATTTTAAAGATGAGTTGGCATTTTCATCATCATTGTGACAAGCGCAGTCCACCCATAGAAATGCTTAGCGCCTTGACCTTCTCCAGTGATATCGCTATACTGCTCAAAGACATACCCAGTTCTTTCTAAATTGTTCTTGACGTTGTTGACCAAGTTCACTCTCAACTCGGAATAAGTTGCGTTGGCTAGTTCTCTTGTAGCGGTGTCCAACAGAGCACCATTAGCCCCGGAACCATAAAATCTCAAGGCTTCGAGAATTAGGTAATTAATGTTGTACCAGATTGGGCTTCTCCAGTAATCTTCGCCTGTCTTGTAGAACTGGTCAGACTTTGACAACGATCTGATACCATATGGGGTATACAACTCTTCTGGATCACTGATTAGCTGTATGATATCGTTGAGGTGTTCACTTCCCGGTTGAACATGCTTCAACAAGAATGGGAAGAGAGAGATGTATCCCTTGTAGCAATAGAACTCATCCTCATCCTCATTGTTTACAGAAACATCACAGTAGGTTTTATCCTTGTCAGACCAGTGCAAATCCTCAATGTTTTGGATGATTTCCTTCTCAGTCTTGGAGTACTTCTCGGCATCCTCATCCTTACCCAAAAGTTCTGCCATCTGTCTCATTGATCTGGTCATCGTACCAATCCAGCAAATTAGGTCCACGTTGAGTTCAGCAATGTCTGGAATTGGAGCTCTTGGGTAGTCGTCAAGACCACTTGGAAGACAGTGGGTAAACGTACGGCCTCTCCATCTGTATGCTTCACGTGGGGAAGAAGGAGTGCGGTCGAAATCCTCCACTTCACCACGCTGTGTTCTTCTGAACCAGTTATAATGTCTCTGCAACTTTGGGTAAATCTTCTCTGCATAACTGATCAAAAGCTCCGGGTGTCTCAGGTGGGCATCCGTCACACCTTTAAAGTCAACTTCACCAAACTCTTCCAGGGTTTCCGGCTCTTCCAAATCTCCAAGGGAAGCGAACGCATTGTCAGCGGTTGTCTTTGTCCTGGTCAACAGGTCCACAAACACAAGCATGAGAGTAGGTGGGTTTGCGATCTTTGGACTCTGAACTTGAAAGTCATCAGGGACTTTTGATCTTGCCTCAGGTCCCAGAATCTGCTCACGAGCGATCCACCCATCGTCATCAATGAGATTGAACCAGCTTTTCAAAATTTCTAGAGTCAAATCAACATCATACTCCAGAATTGGGATGAGGTGGAACCCTTCATCCCAGTAGAATCCTCTAGGAAAGAATGTGCGGGATGGACAAGCACTGAACAGTTCTGTAGGACCTTCAGTTTCACCATCCAGTTTTATCTGTTCATATGTCTCTTCATTAAGATCCGAGTCTCTGTCAACCAGGTGGTCACCATAGTAGTAGCCAATACCACCTAGCAAGTTGGACATAACTTCTTGGCCAAACTTCTCATACTCTGGGTCATTGAAAGGTGCTTGCAGATCAAATGATTTCTGGAACTTCTTGTCAAAGTTGAGCTCCATTTCTTCAATCAGTACGGGTATCTTATCGGGTGTGATTGGGTCCGTAGACTTCTCAGAGTTATATATGATGTCGAACTCAAACTCACCAACAAATGTCTTTTGGATCATGTGCAAATTTCCTTCAAAGCCATTAATATTTCTCAGTGTGAGTAGCGAGGATGGATCTGGTTGGATATTTGTTGTGTGGTGATGCTCAGCTAAAGACTGAATAGATTCTTGAATCATAACGCCAAAGATGTCCTTGACCCTGAATCCCTGGTGCGGTGGCACATTCATGGACATGTAGTGAGTTCTACCTGGGTCCAACGATGGCTCTAGTAGGTTCTTCTTTTTTACCCTTTTGTGCTTGTTAGTTTCTGGACCATCAGTGATTTCCAGAGTAAAGCCATTGAGCTCAATAGACTGGCCAAACAGTCTGATCGTCTCACCAGGAGCAAATCCTTCGAATGGAGAGCCCGAAGCTGAAGTGAGCATACCATCAGGGCTTTCCAGCACGGAGTAAAACACGATGGAGTTAGCGTCCTTCTCATGGCCGGTTCTAGGAACACCTTTCACTCTTATGGCCCAATTGCCATCGTCAGTCTTGACAAAGTAGGTATGGAGATCAAGACCAAACTCCTTGTCTCTCATGACCTCGTGGCCACCAAGTCTTGGGTCATACTTCTCCCAGCCAAACCCTTGGAAATCGAGTCCTTGATCACAGAAATGACGCATTTTTTGCAAGTTTTCCAACTTTTCCGCATTGAACCACAGAAATCCACTCAGCAATGACTCTGGCAGCCGTGGTCGAACCCCCATGTATGTGTTAGGCCTGTAAGCTCCCCAGAGCAATGATTTCTCCGACGCCTTCTCATAAGCGGCCACTAAATCCTCGTCTACCTGAGAAATAAGACAATAGGATAGTTGTGCTATTACGAGCCCGATGATGAGTACGTAGAAGCGTTGCATAGGGACGATTGTTGGAGATTTGGTGTGTCGCTTGAACAGTGGTTAAGTACACCTTAGTCTTTTTTGAATATTATTTTTTTCAAATGTTGTATGTACGAGTTGTGTCTGAGCAAATAGAGCTTTATAAAGCTACAGCAATAGGCAAGAATAAAGAGAGAAAACATTACATAGATAATCAAGGGAACATATAGAACTGTCATTAAAAGCGTTAAAAAGATCTTTATGAATTTAGCAGACCTTCTCATATCAAAGGAGAATAGGCTGATCCTCCGATCCCACGGTTTCCTGAATTGTGAATTGTGGGGTGAATCCCGTGAGCGGAGTATCGACATTGACAGGTGTGTTCTTTTTAGAATACGATCTTTTCCTTGGTACCTTTTTAGTTGGTTGTGTTACTGGCACTGTTGCTGTTGCTGTTGCTACTGGTGGTGGCTTGACCGACGACTCAAGCTTTTCTGGAACCTTTAAGTCCATGTCTTTCTGTACAACCTCCAGTAAGGGAACGAGTTTCTTGTAACGCTCAACGTAGACTTCAAGTGTCTTTTCCAGGGTACGAACATGTTGCATCGTCTCTTCAAAGACTTGTTGTGCTTTGTTTAAAGGTTAATATAAAAAAGTCCTTACTATTGTGAGGGAATGGAGTTTTTTACTTACGTCTAGCCGTTGGTGAGACGTTCGATAGCCCTGTAAGGAAGTTGGCCATCTGTTGCCTTATGGTAGATATCTGTTAGTGTTAATAAATGTGATAAGGAGACAAAGAAAAAACAGTAAGAATTGTAAGACTTACCTGTTGCTTTAGGTAATGTACCTCTTCTAAGACATCCTTCAGATTTATTGTGCCATCTTCAAAGTGCTTGACGCTGAGGTTGGGTATCGTGCCGATTTTCTCGATTGTTTTGAAGCTCTCCATTCTGAATAATCTGGCTTTCTTCTATGAGTGAGTGAGGGTGGGGACTAAGTGTGTCTATTCCCTTTGTGTGGTTTAAAAGGGTCTTTCTTTAAATGTTTACAAGCTTCGTACTTCAATTTAAGCTGCTGCTTCTCTCGAGAGGGGCGCGCACCCGCGTCGTCTTAGTCAGCATAAGTGAGTAAAATTACATAATCAACGAGTATCTGTAAGTGAACTACTGTCTTTGACGAATTACAACAGTAGAACCCTGAAGAGTCCATTTGCACCCATATTGTTCTCTGAGCTGCTGCAAACTCATACCAAACACCTCTTCCACATAGGACTCTGGTAATTGGAAGTACGACTTCTGGATGCATTTGAGGGCATGTTCTATCATCACGTCTTCTCCAAACTGCATTACTCTATAGCGTGGAATGTCCTTTTCCTTGTGGAATAGAGAGAACCACTTGCCGTACTCCAGGTTTCTGAACGAGTTAAGGACTTGTTGGAGGTGGAGGTCGTCTGGGCAGTACTTCAACAGGGCTTCCAGTGCCTTTGTGTGCTCCCTGTTGAAGTGACACAAGTGTAAAGCATACAACGTGGCCACCTCATGGAGTTCATTCTTGCTGAGGAGCTCACGGTGTTTCAAAAGGTACGTAATACTGGGTACATACGACTGATAATGTCCCACACGAGAAGAGGTTCTGATGGAGAATAAGAACACAGATTTGGAGAATTCATCAGCAGAAGAATTCAAAAGTGCTTCTCGAAGTTTCCTTAAGGACATTAGCACATTGGTCAACTTCTCCTTGTCATTCCCACCCAACGACAAGGCCTCAAAGGTCTGTTCCAAACCACAGAGATCATCTTTATCGTCATCAGCAAAAGTTTTCATGAATTCTGTGCATATGAGCTGAAAGTACGTACGTCTTGCTTCGGGATCTCGTTGCAATCTGTTGTCTTCACCTCGACTGACGAGTCCATACTCTGCGTCCTTCTTTTTCTTCTCAGATTCCTTGGCAAATCGTAATCGCCTTCTCTCAAGCTCTTCTGGAGTGCTTACTTGTTGGTTAGCGGGATGGATCTGAAGTTCAGCTCTAACGTTGTTGCTACGTCGTTTATCCGAGCCTCTCCCTATCGTCGAGTCCAGGCTTGAGTCTGAGCTTGTACGTCCATTGGATTGGGACCTTCTATGTGGTGGTTGATAACCTCTGGAATATTCCATTGTTAGAAGTAAGTAATTGTGTGGGTAGTTGGTTGTGTGTGTTTTCTGTTGTTGTTGTTCATTTCTCATTTGACTTTTTGTTTACCTTTTGTGTCAAAAGGTACTCTGATTCGTGGCCCTACCATGCGGCTCTTATAATGATGTATTTATATATTAATTCAACTCTACAACGTAGAATAATACCTCAAATAGAACAGTCCATTGGGCAATAAATAGACATGCAATCATTAATAACCAAATTGTCAAATTCAGGCAGACAGTTGCTTGTAGTATTTTTTTTGAACTAAAGGTCTTGCGTTGATCCAAATCACCAAGAGAAATGCCACAAGTGCAAATCCAGCACTCACCATAAAAGTTTCATTGTAACAGTTATGGCCTTTCAAACACACTTTCACTCCAGAGTCGTCATCAATCACGAGATTGTTATCATAATTGCGTCCAAACAAGTGCGTAAAGAAGTACGTCGGCACAATTGTGCCCATATTGATGAACCCCCAGGCGAAGGAGAAGACATTTACACCAAAGTATTCCAGCAAGATCTGTGGGATGGAACTCCATGCAAAGCCGTAGCCCAAACCATTGAGCAAAGATGCAACCCACAACTTGTCATATCCAGCCACAGTGAAGCAGTATATCTGGACAATGAGTAGGAGTATTGTAGGCACAAATACAACCCAGCTTCTCTGTTGACCATACTTATTGGCGAGCAAGTCACCAATCGCACCACACAAAAGACGGCCTGCACAATTGAAGATGGAGATGAGGGACACCTGAGAAGACTGGGCACTTTGGACAGTATCAGCGTTCGCACCGTAAAGCAAGGATTTGATCATGAATCCGACAGAGTAGATGTACAACTGGCCCAAACCGGCAAGAATACCCAAAATGCTTAACAGGATCCAGAATCTCGAGCTCTTGCAGACCTCTGATTTGGAGAATTCGGGGCCATGGAGCTTGGTGCTTTTATTTTGCTTGTCCACTAAGGAGGAATCTTGTACAAATCTGTAAGGAGAAAGTGTATCCAACTCGATGGATTGAGACGGAGTCTGCATAGCATGGGATGAGCTCTCAGACGACCTTAATGCTGCCGACACTCTCTTAGCCTCCTTATCAGCCATGTAGATGGATGGAAGTCCAATTATAGAAATTGCGAGAGTAGAGTACCCCATAAGTCCGAGGAACTTGGAAGTGTTGGGACCAAAGAGCGCATTCCCCACAAAGGAGTACGCAAAGGCACTAAGACCGTATGATGCCACGGGGAAGCTCGTAGCAACGCCCCTGTTCTCTGGAAAAGTTAAAGCAGCACATTTAATCATAGCTGAGTTGACACATGTGGAACCCACACCAATAAGGAAAGAGAGGAAAGCGCTAAGCGGGACATTGGTGGAGACGTTGTCAAACTGGGCTTTGAGGCCAATGTACCCTGCTGAGATGAACACAGCGCCCAAAATCAACGCTAGAGTGGACCCACGGGCATCAATTAGAACACCGGCTGGTATCCCACTCAGGGACACACCAATTGAGCCGCAAAATGCAATGAGTGATGTCTCTGTGCCCGTGTACCTCAGTTGGTGGGCCAGCTGTGGGCCGTAAGCAGAGAAGAGGTAGAGCGTGCCGGCCACGAGGCCAACTGCGGTGGCAGAAGCGATCGTAAAGAGCTTTTTTCTGTCAACCATTATCTAAGCAATATGAAAAACAAAAAAGAGAACCAGATCATTAACAGATCACCATTTGGCTTTTGATTGGAGAGAAAGAAAGAGAGAAAGAGAGAGACGCAGTGTGTCCGTTTGTTGACATTTTTTTTGAGAGGACGCGGCTGGTATTTAAATACTTTTTCTTTAACATCGGAATCGGAATCGGAATCGCGTGTTGTCTCCTCTCTAACAGTTCCTTAAAAGATGTAACGTTTCTCCCTCTCCTCCCTTCTCTTGTTAAGTCTGTGAAAAAGAAGAGCACAACGGAGTAATATGCTGCTGTCTCGGGTATACCTATTAAAATGTATCGGTAATGGAATGAGTATAGCAGTGCGGGGACTCTCATCAACGGCTTATAGATTGAGAGAACCTCTTAAGGTGGCCTTCTTCGGGTCTGATGAGTTCAGTATTGAATCACTAAAACACATTATGGAGGCCCAAAAACAGGACAAGGACCTCATTTCCAGTATTGATCTCATTGCTAAACACCCAAAGGCTACAGGAAGAGATATGAAAACGATCATGGATGTCAAAGTGACTAAATTCGCCCAGGATGAGGGCATCAACATCATCCGGGCAGAGACAAACGCCGAGATTAACGACCTCATCCCGCATAACTACGACATGGCTATCGCTGTTTCCTACGGTAAGCTCATCCCTCAAAAGTTCCTTAGTGCAGTGCCATATTCCTTGAATGTCCACCCATCACTTCTGCCAAAGTACTCCGGTGCCAGCCCGCTCCAGTTCGCCTTGCTCAACGGCGATGCGTTCACGGGCGTCTCCGTGCAAACACTTCATCCAACACAGTTTGACCAAGGAAAGATTGTGGCACAAACACCAAAGATCTCAATCAACGAGAACGACACATTGCAGTCCCTCAGAGATAGACTGGCTGCTGAAGGTGCCAAACTCCTCGTGAAGGTCCTCCGTGAAGGAACCTACATGAACCCGCACGTCATTTCCCAGTACGCTTATTCTTATTCCCCTAAGATTACTCCACAGATGAGAGAGATAGACTGGAACACGGAGTCAAGGCAGATTATAAGACAATACAACGCTCTTGGTGACCTTCACACTTTCAAAGAACTCAAGTTCAAGAAAAGACGGAAGCCAATGGTACATGAATGGAGGAGAGTCATTCTCTTAGACATTGCCCTGGCCAATACCAGTTCTGTACAAAAACTTCAACCTGGTGAGTTCAAACTAGAAGGCGACGTGTTGCTAGTGAAAACATCAGACGGAGCAATAGCTACTAGGAAACTTCAACTAGAGTTTGAGAAGGCCGAAGAACCGGCGATATTCATCAACAGGTTAGCTAAACTTGCTGGTGATACACCAAACATTTTTACTACGAAACAGGAACAATAATGTATGCATTACCCCAACTATAAAAATAATCATAGAACAACCTGGCACTTCTTGTTGTATTCGTTTACAGCGATGCCAATGCTTCTGTAGAGAAATCTTCTCGAATCAGTATGCGGAAGTGGGATGAACGGTCCCTGTCTCATGTTCAAGCCAATCTTGATACCAGTCTTCTCTTGAGTAATGGACTTGATCTGATCAAAATCAATAGCCCATTCAACGTTAAGGTTCGTCGTGGACATCATCAAAATAAGATTGTATGTCACAATAACAGCCAGCTCTTCACCAGGAAGCACAACATGAGCAACATAGTCCTCATTTAGATATTGACCACCACCTGCATTCTTAAGCCAATATTGACCCTGTGCTTCTCTCTCATTGAACTTCTGGATCACAGAACCACGGGAAATATGCCTTGGAAGACGGACCCTGTCCAATCCACCATTGTCGAATGTAGTAGTTGTGTTTCTAATTCCCTCACCAACCTGATTAGCCATATCAAATATGCCAATAGCAGTTTTAGTTGGAAGACCAATCAAACCTTTGCCAATACCCTTGAAGAAGCCTGCTGCGCCTTCCTTAGAAGCACCTTGAACAGGAGCCAGAGCAATACCACTAATGCCACTTGTGATACCATCAACAAAAGAAGTAGCACCATTCTGGAAACTGTACAGAGCATGTTTTGGTTTGTTCCTGCGTTGAGTCAAACGACGACGGTCCTGGAAGTCTCTATCCAATGTGGCCACCGTCAAACCCTTGGCAATTGAGCCAGACATCTTAGCAATGCTGTCAGAGAGTCCAAACACTGTCTTCTTCAAAAAACTCAGCCCACCTTTCGCAAGACCAATACCCAGTTCCTGTGGTCTATCGGTCATCACAAATCCTTGATACGGCTCGTAGAAGATATCCATCACACCAGAACTGATGTTATTGAACAAACCAACAGGGTTACCAATAACGTCTGCTGAGCCAATAACTCTGTGGATCTGCGAGAAAAAGGCCTGACCATAGTGCGTCTGGATGTGCTGGACCAGTGTTGGAATTGGAACTCTCACATTGTCTATGAACAAAGCATTCAACTTGATTGACGCATCATTGATGTTACCAATAGCCATTGTCAACACGTTCAAGAAAAACATGATTGCATTCTGAGAGGACGTCTTATCCTCCACGTTGACTCTCTCAGTGCGAACAAACGACAAGTTTAAGCGTACAGGCTGTAGGTGCAAGGCCTCAAAGTATACGTCACTTCCAGTTGCGCTGTCAGACGGTTCAGGCAGCTTGATCACATCATCACACAATTTGTCCTCAATTTTTTTATTCCAACCAGCTCCAGGAATTTTGGAAAAGTCCAACAGGGCAAACAAAAAGTCTTCATCAATCTCTATCGACATTTCTTGAAGTAGCAACGTCAAGTACTTGATGTAAATGACACCATGAGAATCATCCTTCACTCTCGTGATAGAACCAGAGAAAGCTGGATGGTTGTTCATCTCTTTAGTAGACTGAGGAAGAACAGATGGATACAAAACAATAGGGAAAATACCACCAAACAGCTGGTTATCAATCTGAAGCCACTTGAGCTTGCAGCTGATGGTCTGATAGATCTCAGAATCATTGTATCTCAGTTCAATACCATTCACACTGACGTAGCATAACTCTTGTAGACGAGTATTGATGAGTGAGATGCCCAAACCCTCAAACTTGAACGCAATCTGCGTAGTTATTTCCGAGTCCTCATCAGCAACCTTAAAGCGATCAGAGTTGGCAACAGACACACTGGAAGCCGTCTGGGAGTCACTCAACTTATAAATACTCAGGGATGGATCATAGTTGGAAATGACAAGTGTCTGGGTAGGACCATCAGCAACCACATTGAGATCAACAATCCTATTCGTCTTCAGAAGCTTCATTGGTCTCAAGTTTCCGATTTCAGCCAACTGAATACGTCTCTCACGACCACCGCCACGCAAAATAAGCTCCTTATGGATGCCAGCAGGATAGTCCCAGGAATATGGCATGACACTCTTTGGAGGAAGTTTATAGTACAGTGGCTTAAACTCTCTTCCATCTTCTTCAACAACCTCATCGTTCTCATCAACATTAGGATCAGATTGATAGAACAAGAACTCCTGGTCACTGAAGTTCCGGATGGAGAATGGCCAGTGGTTTTCAGCATCAGAGACATGGATAAAGAGCGAGGATTCATCTAACATGACATCAATCTTGAATAGAACGACCCCAACATCCGGCTTGAAAGTTTTCAGATGAACCAGACCAACATCTTTGATGTTGAAAGGAGATGACCATTCAGATTTGCCGCCAACAAGTCTAATCTGAAGTTGATTCTTTCCGGCCATTGGCAGTCCATACAATGCCCTGTGGTCACCGGGTTGGACCCTGAACGAATCAGAGGAGCCGACAACAAGACACTCAATCTCTTGGCTGAACTTATTGGTCAAAATGTAACGTGGAGCCAACGTGATCACTTTGGACAAGTTGTACTTACCTTCACCTTCTTTGACCGACATACCAAGTGACAAAGAAGTCCTCTTATCTGGGAACGTCATATCAACTTGGGTCATCTGACCAATGTTCTGGAAACTGACAGGCGTACTCCAGTTGGATTCACCACACTTTACCAGAGCTCTAGACTTCACATCAGCTGGCTGGTCAAAGGAGAACATCTTGGGCATAGACGTCAATTCATCATCATTGTTAGAAACCTTTGACTGCATGGTGTTGTAGTTCTCACTGATATATAGATCCCTTGAGGTACGGTTTAAGATCACATATGGAGAGTATATCGTAACCTTTAAACCAGCGCCACCTTCACATTTGCTGTAGTGAATTCCTAATTTCAAGTCTTGACCATCTTGATGCTTCAAACAAAGACGAGACTCCTTTTTGAATTCACTACTATTTGGAGAATTGATGATAGCAAAGTCACTCTTGGCAAATCCTGAATCGACTGGTAAGACACTCAACAGTAAGAAGTGTTCTAGTTTCACGACATGAACAGGGCTTGTGTTGCCTTTTTTGAGGAAATTTCTCCAATCACGCTTTGAGCTCCTGTCATAGAGTCGGTAAGAAAGATCGTATGGCAAAAGATTCTCAATCTCCAAGGGAGCAGAAAGAACAATAGTCATATGTGGATATACCCTAGTGAGTGGCTCAGACCTCTCATACTTCGCCTCTGCTTGGAAGTAGAAACTTGTAGTGTCCTGAGGATCGACTGATGGACATTTGATGGAAGCAGATGACTTCGAAAGCTTCTTCCAATTAAGAGTTGTCTCAGACCAGTCAAACGGAACCTTGATGTCTGGTTTCACGGAGAAGGAGGAGCTGTAAACCTCATCAATCGGGACAGCTCTGGACTGTCCAGCCAAGATATTATATATCTTGTTACCTTTGATGGTGACATTGACTTGAGTAGCATTCTCAACAACGATGGTAGATCGCAAAAAGATAGTTTTGACGTTATCATCTCCCAGTCTCACATCGACACTCAGTCTGTTATGATGTCCATCGACAGGAGGTTCCATCAAGTAGAGCTCTTCACCTTCACCTGTTACTGGAACACTCAATAGATCATCATACTCCGAGTTCAAAAATTCAACACCGAGAACGCCCTTCTTGTTATCCGTGTCCAAGTTCTCACGTACCTTTCTCCAGTTTTCAAACTCCCAAGGAACACACTCTCCATCCTTAACCAGAGTTAAATTCGGACGCGAGCCGTCGGCAGAGGAGACCCAGACGTTCATATCAAAGCCAGTTTCGTTCAGTATTTTGTATGGTTTTAAACTACCTCTGGCCTGGACCAGACCGTCACCAGAGATGGATGAGAAGACCTGAGACAGCAACGCAATGGAGCGAGAGGAGAGTGTAATCTCAGCGATCTTTCTGGCAATCAAGTCAAAAGACAACTGTGGATTTGGTGAAGTCTTCTTTGAAACATGTACTGCAAATGGCCAAGGTTCAATCAATGGTTCCCAAGATGATTTCGCATAGTTGAAGATGTTCACGAAGGACTCAATAGTGCTATCCAACTCCAAGTCAGTAGACCAGTTCTTAGCAGCAATCTGGAATGGCTCAACACACATATCCAAAACTGGAAGCTCATTCACATTACCAATCAAAACTAGACGGAGACCTTCAATATCAGCATTCAACTCTTCGGCCTTGATGATAATCTCTCCTTGCGCCAAGGAACCCTGTCTAGATCTGGCACCAGAAAGAGAAGTCACAACACTCGGAGCGTACTGGCCCAATTTCCGTTTGAACTCCTTCGTGAACGTTGTGTATGTATCCTCATCGTTGTCTCCTTGGATAGAGTCAGCCCGTTCGTGTTGAGCTAACTCAACAGCTTTGTTGAAAATAGAGACAGCCAGCCTGATATCAGCCAAGGAAACTCTTAAGAGAAGAGGTTCAACAGCAATCTGAATTGCGGTCAGGTAATTCTCAGCAGTGCTTCCTCTCCCATCAATGGTAATAGAGGAAGAAAAATCATCGATGATTCTGATTCTGTTATTCTCAAAGTTGTCCATTTTGCACAAGAACATACCGACATTATTAGCACTGGCACTCATTATGTTCTGCTTGGACGCTAAAAGCTGTCCAATCTTGAAAACAATGGCTTCCGAGCTTGAAGAAGCTGGATTGGCCAAAAGAATCAACGAAGTATCAACAATATTAATAGAGAAGCCAAGCCTCGAGATGGGATCTGAAACATCAGAGGTCAGAGCATCCGAGGTCAGCATGTCATCCTGTGCATTGTCAATAATGGAGTCCTCAGGTTCAGTACCCTGTGCTTCCGGCTTCACCATAAGTTCTCGTGGGAGAGTGAAACCCTCATCAAAGAATGACTTCAAGGCAAACAGGTAGTCCAAAGCTAAAATAACCTTTGGACTATTCACAGTGGTCATAACAACAGTGTTTTTATTCTCGGCAGGTCCGTTGGTTGTCACTGAAGCAGAGAATTGATGTTCACTACCTGGAATATTAGGAATAATTTCCGTGAACTTGTTGTCCTTGGTTTCACGAATGTCCTCAGCTGTAAGGGAGTCAATGTGGAAGTCAGCATTGTAGTGACTACTGAACTTCTGATTGAACCTTAAGCCAATTTCAGATAGTGAAAACTTAGAAATTCCAGCTCCATCCTTTGTAACATCGTCAGGGTTCTCATGGACACATAAAGACACTTCTGGAATCTCAAACTTGAAGTTAACTCTCACATCATCCGGGGCTTGAATATTTGATGAATCCGTAGAAGGTCTTGTGATAATGTCATCCTTGACTCGGTAAACTGCATTTGGGGCAATCACCTTGTTAGCATTCACAGCAGCCTCTTCAATCTCAGACAGAGATCTCACATTATCGAACACGAATACCTTTGGAACAGTCTGCAGCAAGGCATATATGAAAGAGAGCTGTTTCGCTGTCAAGTCACCTGATACAGAACTCATCTTACCGACTGCTTGGATGGGAGGAAGATCAGTAGACCCGTCTAAAAGATCTATGTCAAATGAAACGTCAACATCATCAATGATCTTGAGCGACTGAGAAGCAGAGCCAGTGTAGAAATTTGATGTCAGCTTAGTAGAACGCAGACCGACATCCATCTTGTTAAGGTAGCCATCAGCCTGCTTGACAAACCTGTTACAAGCATGGAACTCACCTAAGTAGACAGTAACATCATCATACTTGTCTTGAGAAAAGTCAACAATCTTTGGAAACATAATGATAGGAGTCTGGATAACCACATTAAGCTTCATGTTCTGGTTTTGAATGCTCACCTGATTAAAAGCGGAATCTCTCGCAGAATCAAAGTAAGCCTTTATCTGCTGGAAGTTGCTGAAGAATCCTAGTACCTTGTTTAGCGGCTCACAGACAAAGTTCAATCTCATGGAACCGGCACGGAAGTTGAAGCTCGAAGAGTAGCCGAGATCAACGTTAGAGACTGGATCATATGTCTCGTAGGTGAACTCGGCCAAGTCATCACCCTCAAAGCTCAAAAGCTTTCTAAGTACAGAGTCTCTTGAAGTGCCCTCGTTCACCTCATCGTGAAGAGTCAAAGCACCAAGTTTACAGTACACCTTCATCTTCTCTGGTAGGACTAAAATGTCAAAAAGAGCCGTGGAGAACTGAATAGTGGCCAGCTTGATACCATCGTCATTTAGAACTAAGGTAATACCGTCCAGACTGACATTGCAACGAATTTGTTGAGGAGATGTCTTAATATCAGAAGCATCGTTATGTCTCAAAGCATCAGATGGTTGTTCTGGAGGATTAGGGTCAGTGAATGTAGTCAAAATGAAGTTCAAAATGGTCATAAAACTTTTAAGAGTTATTATGCCCTTCAAAGTAGAAAGCTTGAGATCAACATCTTGGTCAAATAGCTCAATCTCTGTGCCGTCGTGGTTCACCAGTCTGCGGACTCTATCATAGGTCAACTTGAAAATATCCTCACCATCTTCAACATTCTCAGAGTCCAAAAAGTTGTTGGAAGAGATTAACTTTCTGAACTCCTTCGGACCTGATGTCTCAATCCAATCCTCAATGTTAAAAGTTGAAAGAAGCAAATCGACATGCATGCCATTTTCAGTTTTGAAGAAATCAAGAGAGAAGCCCTCAGCAATAACGTCAACAATAGGGTCAGAGTCCATAGTCTTCCCATCATTACATTTGGAAAAAGACAGCTGAACCTTATCAACACTGAAGTCAAGCTCAAAAATGCGCTGCTCCTCCAGTTCATTATTGGCCACTGGTTCATCCATTGAGTTGGAGTCCGACAGCTCATGGAGTGAAACATTGTCACCAGTATTGAGACCGACATCAAATGGAACAGCATAATGTTCTTCAGTATTATTATCGTAGTCTGCAGCAAAGTTTGGGATGCACTTGTCAATTAACTGCATCACTATCTTATACTGATAATCGTTTATCTTGGCAACAAATCTCGAAAGTTTCGCCCTTGTTCTGACTCTAGCAAGATTGGCAGAGTTTGGCATCATTGATAGCTCAACAAGAAGTCTCATGTCCAACTTCTCAAGAATCCGCGATGTGCTCTTCTTACCAGAATGGAGTTGATCAATAGTTGATCTAATGGTAGGACCGATTAAGACTTGTGTGTCTTGTAAGTGCAGATTGAACTTGTCATACATAAGCTCCCTCAACTCGTCAATGTCAATTTTAGCATACTCTTCCGGGGAGAGGTTCTTCATGGCCTTGGTCTTCTCGCGGTCTGTGAGGTCACTCGTAACACTGATATGGCCTGCATCAATGACGGCACACGGTGATGTCCATGAGTTTGGGTCCATAGGAAGAATGATCAAAGGTGCTTGCAGATCGAGTTGGGCGTTAACTGTTTTGTGATCCTCCCAAATTGCTTCAAGACCCATTCTTGTCTGAGAAGTAAGCCCCTGTACAGTTGCCTCAGCAGCGTTCATGATTGCGCTGATTGTCTCAAGGTGGGCCTTTGGAGGCGAGAAAAACTTAACAATTTCATTGACAAAGTTAACATGATAGAATATAGTCATACTTCTCAATTTTGCCATCAAAGCAGCATCGGCAGAGCCATCCAATGGGTTATTCTCAAGAGAAACCTTGAAAAATGGTTCTGAGATCGCTGTTTCAACCTCCGTTTCTGGATTAAAAGACTTGACGCTCACCACATTCTTGTACATTGTTGATCCAGTGCCATCTTCAACTTTGAATTCCTGCAATGTGAAAGTGGATAAGAAGGAGTCAACTCTCTGGTAGTGCTGACCAGAACAGCCCTCCCAAATAACGTTGGCAAGAGGCGTAGCGGCACCCTTGTTTTTTATAGAAAACCCGCCTTTCTTCAATTGGGCATTCAGCTCAAAGCTCACACGATCTCTTGGTACATTAATCGAATCAGTGATTGCACGAGTCTCATCGAACTCGATAGCATTATATAACTCTTCACGTTGTTCATCTGTCATCACCAACTTCTCATCAGTGGATGCACCAGAGGGTTTATTCCACCAACTGGAGAACCAACCCTGACCTGTTGCTTCTTGTGGTTGGGATTCTGCAGTCTGTGAATCACCATCAGCAGTTGCAGCAAGCCTCTCCTTTCTCAACTCACTTCTGGCAAGAGATCTGAAAAACTTGATATCCTCATATGACAACTTCTCATGAAGTTTATTCAGTTCTTTGTTGCTCTCGGGATCTTCGAGATCTTGTGAAATGTCAGGAAGTAGCAGCTTTTGCTTCCAAAGCTTGATATATGCCTTTCTGTAATCACGTCTCTGTTTGAGGTAGTCCCAACTCCAGCGGTAGTTTTTCTCGTGAATCTCACTGAGCACAGCTTTGCCGGCATAACGGAACCATTCCTCAGCGTTACCTTCCAAAGGTACATCAGGTCTGAGTCTCTTGAACTTGTGCGTTTTGTTGTACCAATGGAGTCTGGAAGCAGAGAGCAAGGCATCTCGGTACTGGTGTGAGTCTAAATCGACATGGAACTCTTCGAAGAACACCTCTGTCTTAATATGAGGCTGGGTTTCAGTTGAGCCGAGCTTGTTGAGTGTCAAATGGCCAACACCACTCACTGGTCTCAAGATTGATTGTGTCTCGTCTATGAAATCAGTGTCGCCGTTAACACTGATCGACTCTTTGAACTTCTCTAGGAGCTCATCAGGATCCTCTGTGTATATGGAGCCAGACTCAGTATTCCAATATGCCGAGAGTGAGTTCAGAGTCAACAGTTTATGTGTCAACGGAGACATAGCAGTAATAAATGATGGATTCCAGTTTTCATCAGTAGACACTGCAGACAATTCTTTCAATACAACTCCAACTGAATACGGAGAGTCGCTAAAAGCGCAGTGGATGTCTTCATATCTGACATGAATCTTCTTGATTGTCAATTGAAGATTGTCGACTATCTTCGTAACAAGAGATTCCGTGAATGATTCATTCTTAGCAGCATCCACGTCTGAAAGAGCACTTGTTGGGTTGGCTCTCGTTCTAAGCTCAAGATCCATCAGCTTTCGTAGCTTGAGTGTCAGCTCTCTCTTAAGTTCTGCTTCGTAGTCGTAGGTGTCTTGGATGATTGGTTCGGCAAGAAGGTAGACATCCTCAATGGCAACCTTAACAGGTTTCCCTTTCAAGTTTGACCATGGGATTTGTAGCGTGAGAGAACCCAGATGACCAAATTTGATGTCGATTGGCAACTCAAGTTTGTCGAAGGACTCCTTCTTGAGGCGCAAGTCTCGCAGCTCAACATCACCACTCCAAATACCAATGTTCAACTGCTTCGAGTCAAAATTCTCAACGTAGCTTCCCTATTTGAATTGTTAGTATAACTCTAGATTTATCATATGCAGAGTTTGCAATTCGGGGGAGGGGGGTAAGTCGCACGAAGTTGGTGCCGATCTCATCTCAAGGGACAGACAACCGGTTTTGGGGTTGAATAAGAGATATGTTAGACGTACCAAGAGCCTATTGAGAATGTTCGCAACAAGTGACTCAAGCATAATGACAGGTAATATATAAATGTGTGTCTTATGCCAATGCCGCTATGTGTGTGTGTGTATAAGGGGGTGGTCTTTTGAAGCTTTAAGGAGCGGTTGCTGACAGCTCAGATCTCACGGGTTGTCTGTTCGCCTGTTTGGGGTACCGCGAAAATTACCTAATGCAATCACTCTATTCACAAATAACGTGCGAAAGTGGGGAAAGGCTTTACTATCTTTTCTCATTCCAGCTCAATTGAATATCGCTCCCAATAAAACACCATCTGATTACCTGATAATGACCACACTTTTCAGAAACTCACTTCTCTCAGTTACCTTTTTCTCGCTAGGTTTTGCATCCTTTGCTAGAGCATGGCCCGAGGACCCGGATCCAGCGAAAGACAAACGTGCTCTGCAAGAGCAGCGTGGGGATATTATTGACAAGATCAAAACACTTCCAAGTTATCAACAGGCATTGAAAGATCCTGACTTTGAATATGGTGTCCACTCATCCCGCATTCCTAAGGCTCACCAACCACATATGGTTTCTCAGGGTCTCCTGTTTGGACCAAATCACCTTGAAATCGATCCAATCGTGTTTATAAATCGAAAGAGCAACGAACTTATCGCTTACTACCACTTAGGGAAAAAATTGACCTCATACGATGGAACTATTCACAACGGTGTTCTCTCAACGATCATTGACGAGTCATTAACCTTCTGTGGCTTCCCTCTTCTCCCTAGTGGAAGGGGAGTGACAGCCAAACTTTCCATCAACTTCATTGAGCATGCCAAACCTGACTCCACGGTGATACTCAAGGCTAAGGTTAGAGAGCACAAGGGACGTAAAGTCATCATCGATGGGTTCATAGAGACACCTGACTACTACCCACAGCAGATTGCCAAAGCAGAGTGCATACTCGTTGAGCCAAAGTGGTTCAAGTACTTCAAGTGGCTACAGTTGTTCTAGTACGATGCTATATTACTATACCTGTGCTCACATAGTTATAAGATGACCAGTCTAGTGCTCATAAAAAAATGTAGAAAACCGTTTAAACTCTGGGCCTCCTTATCTGAGCCTCCGTTGTTCAACATTTTGAAAGGAGAGAAACCTTGAGCTTTGTATGTACAGAACTTTCTGTAAACTTCATTTCCCTTTTTTTCTTTTAACAACTGGTAGATACTCCATGTCAAAAAAAGGGTTACCCGGTCTTGTCAACCTTCTCCAACTAAAAAAAATGCTTCCACTGAGATTCGAACTCAGGATCGCCACATTACTAGTGTGGCGCCTTACCAACTTGGCCATAGAAGCCTGTACGTTTTGAATGGGATAAGCAGTTACTGGCAGTGAGCAAAAAACCTAAAAAAAGAAAAATTCGTTAAATATTACCTTATGCTCAAGTAGAAGACCCTCGATCATTTATTGTATAGCGAAATTTACTTTAAATAGAGGCCAGGCATCCCTACAAACTCAAGAAGGAAGTATTAATCGGTTCCGAGTCCTCCAACCGTATTGTTACTTTTAAATTAGCCCTCTATAGTTTTCGCTCTTCCTGGGTAGGGTATTGTTGAAAAGTTTTTGTCTCAGGTGCCCCATTCTACCTATTCTCATTGATAATTCTTATCATTAAAAAATGAGATTAACGTTTAGTGGCTTACTATTGCTTACAATACATATACACTTCAAGATAGTTATCAGACCAAGCACCATTTTATAATTAGTGAAGAGAGAAAGTCAACCAATTTCTGATTATGTCAGCATTTACCAGATCGCTGAGTAAGCCCATATAACTTTGAGGAGAAAAAATCGCCCATTTTTCAACCCTTTCACAGATCCAAAATTTGTGTTGGAATAAAGATTTCCATTCCCACAAGTTTAAAAAAGGACTTGAGAGATGTTTATTGCTGGACGTGTTGTGCGCTCAAGGGTACCAGCTCTTGTGGCCTCCCAGACAGCTCGTGTTACAGCAGCTTCTCTTCAAGCCAATTCAAAGCATTTGATCTCAAAGAGCATCCGTCATCAGAGTACGAGAAATTCTTCCTCCCCTGATGCTACCAGTAATACTGTTGTTGATAACGTTGAGACACCTAAAGCCAAGCCAGTACGCAGAAATTTCAACGAAGATGAGGCTGTCCTTACTGCTGTTTCCCAAATCAACCAGATGCTCAACGATGGTACCTCCTCAAAGGTAATTGTGGATGTTCTCAAGGAGCAGCTTGAGAGTTTACAGGAGACTGGTCAAAGAAGAGCCTTAGGTCGTCAGGTTTTGATCCCTTTAATGAAACGCTCCATTGAAGAGATTGAACAACCGGGCCAGTCACAGGTTATTCCTACCCCACATGATATTCTCAAATGGACATCAGTATTCAGTGCTACCCCACATGTTGCATTTGCATTAGTTGCCAGATGGCTCATGAAGAACGACCAGGTGTCTGAGATTCTTCCACTCTGGGTCTCTTACCTCGAGTACAAACAGGATGCCACATTTGTCAATACTGGCGCTGAGGCTTCTATCAAGAACCTTGCCATTATAGCATACATTGAAAGTGTTGGAAAGGATGCAGAGATCGAAGTTATTGAAGCACTTTTACAGTCCAAGCTTCCAAGTGTCCAAAATGTCCTTAACGAGCTGAGATTTACTTTCCCACAACAAAATGACCGTTTCAGAACGCTACGTTCCATGGTCCAAAACTTCTACAACAAGACACGTGATCCAAACTCTCTTAACTCATTGACTTCTGCTTTTGAAGCTGCTCAGACTGGTAGATTCAATGAGGTTAAGACAAAGTTGATGACGACTTATCGTATTTCTGAAGCTAGTGGAAAGCCATTGGACGAGGAGACAATTGTTGCCTTCATGAAGATGTTCAACACATTGAATGCACCAAGCGAGTCCATGAAGCTTTGGAATGAGCTTGTCTCAGCCGGTGTTGCTCCATCTCTGTCTGCTTGGAACACTTTGCTGGTGACTGTTTCCAAAGATGGTAATCCAGCTCAAGCTATTCGTAAGGTTGAAGCTGTTCTTGAGAAGATGCCATCTCGTGACGCTGAGACGGATGCTGTCATGATCCAGATTTATGGCCGTACTAGAAACGTTGGACGCGTTGAGGAAATTGCCAAGGGTAAACTGTTATCTTCCCCATTGATTGCACAGGCTTACATCAGTGCCTTGTGTACTGCCAACAACTATGAGAAAGTCCAGGCCCTTTTGGAAGAATTTAAGGAGAAGAACATCAGACTCAACACAGCATCATACAACTCTATTCTGGCCCTCCTCAACAGAAAGAAAAGATACTCCGAAGTGAGAGACGTTCTTTCTGACATGGATGCCTCCAATGTCGATCCGGATGTTGCGACTTACACTATTTTGATTGACTTCACCCTCAAGAACATTCGTTCCCATGGCCAAATCCCAACCAAGGAGACATTTGACGGATTCTTTGCTGAATTGAAGGAGAAGGGACTCGCTGCCAACGAGCACACAATGACTGTTATTCTGGATGGTTTGTTTAAGAGTGGTGCTGTTGCAAACTCTCTTGACTTGTTCAAATACTTGCAGTCCTCTGGATTGGCTACTGCTTTCACTTACACTTCTGTGATCACTGGTCTGTTCAATAACGGTCGCACGAAAGATGCCCTCTCGTACTTTGAGGAAATGAATAACTCTGGACTTAAGGTTGGTGCTTCACAATGGGCTGCTTTGTTCGAAGGACTTTGGCGTAACAAGGAAAGTGAGGAGATCTTGAAGTATCTCACCAAATGGGAAGAAGATGGAAATGCTCCTCGTAACCTCAGCAAGAACGCTATATTCTTCATTCTTAGAGCTGCTAGAGACAACAAGAACCACGAGTTATCTCAAAAGATTCTTGAGACTTTGGGGAAGAACAACACGGAATCCTCGTTGAATCCAAAGTTACTCAGAGTCGTTGGAGACTTGGCTAAGCAGGGTGCAGAGATTCCAGCGTCCATCCAGACATTATTGTAAATACGTTGTTTCCGTGTCGTTCAAAAGAATGTATGTTTCTGTATATATCTCCCATCCAGAAAAAGGAGAACAACACTAAATTCTAAACCGAAGAAAGTAAATATAACGCATTGTAGTGAAATGATATATCCAAGATGTATGAAAGAAAGAGAATATTATATAGAGCAGGGATGTGAAGAATAGAGAGAGAGGAGAGAACCATAAATCATAACAGAAAAGTACAAGAAAGAAATGCACAAAGTGGGATAATATCACTCTCTGGCATTCTCCACTGCACTCTCCAAAGTAGTGGAAGTATTACCCATAGCCTTATCCCACATTGGCTTTGCCCAGTGGACAAATCTGTCCTTAGCAGCTACAGGACTATCGAGAGCAGGTCTGACATCCAAGAAGAATGAAGGCATTCCGGACTCATCGTCAGGGCCGCCGTAGTAGTCAATGACATACCTCACCGTGTCCCAGTCACCAGCATTGTTGGCTCTGAGAACGTACCAGTCGTGTCTGTCAAAGGGTGGTTCAGGGTTGAAAGAGGATGGAAAAAGCTTGGACATTTGCAAGTACATCATTGCTCTTGGAGAGAGATCGTGAGGTCTTCCTGTAAATTGCTCTAAGCGTGGCATTCGGCCTGTTTTCTCAATGTACGGTTTCTCCCACATTAAGATCTCTTGCCAAGCTCCTTCATTCAAGAAGTTGTGGACATCAACCATGGATTCCACGGCATCTTCTGGAATGTCTTCACCTTTACCTTTACGGACCATTGCATTGAGCATCTGCTGTGGAGATGGATATTCCCACACGCCTTCTGATTCGTCCTTTCCACGAGGGATGGAGGAGAAGGTACGTTCTGTTGAGAGATCGAGTTTCTGGCCTGGCATCTTGGCGTCTGAGATGACGTGTGGCATGTTGTTGAGTGGGTTGTTTGCATTTGGGTCAAAAGGAGATGTCTTATCTTTCTTCATTGGACATTCAGCTGGAAGGTCAGTCTTTGCCTTTGGCTTGACTGGACACACAGCCGGTGGTTTAGCAGCAGCAGCATCATGGTTCACAGGACACTTTGCAGGTGTGCTTGTTTTCTGTGGTATTGTGTCGCTATCTGCCCAAAACCAACCCATGATTAAGTGAATGTGTACAAGAGTTTACTCTATCGATGAATGTATTATACAAATATGATTACAAAGCCCCGATGAGCTAAATAAACGCTTCTCTCCCCCATTAAAAAAAGAAGAGGTTTCGCGATTCGCAGGATTTCCTTTTTTGTTTTCCTTTTTAGGAAATGAAAGAGTTAATTGTTCTCTACCAAGGGATATTGAAAATATAAGCCGCCAATGGAAAGAGGGTGATTACTCTTTTTGATGGGGCCTTCATTCCCCCCTCCCCCCCCCCAGAAAAAAAAATTAGATACTAAATAGGTTTCCCATGTTGGAACAAGTAGGATTGATACTAATTGCTTTGTGGTTTATGAGCTACAATATATATATTGGCTCACCGCATCGAGGTTCCGTTTGTGTACGTGAGTGTGCGTACATGGATCTGTTAATTTAGTGTTAGAAATAAGCCTGAAAGAAGACTCTAATACTCTCATACTCTTAAAATAAAAGACGAGTTACTCGACATCGAGCAGGATGAAACAGGGTGCCATTTTTTCTTCCCCCCCTTTTTTTGGTCTTCTTCTTTCCTCCATGATAAATGACTGAACCCTCAGACCACAGCTGTTTTTCTTTTTTCTTTTTGGGAAGTTATCTCCGCCAAGAACAAGGGCTTTAAGGCTTACAATTGGGACTCCTTAAATAGAAGAGGAAGGGTGCCGAATGACGTATTGCAGACACGTTAAAGCATTCAGATAATTTCGTGCTTTTTTTGTACAGGCTACAATGAGAGAGAGAGAGAAAAGACGTGCGTTCAAATATCATGGTTCATGTAGCATTTCTATTATACTTTCTGAGTATACAAACTTAGGAGGTATATGCTATGCCTCGAATGAGAAACAACACGTTATTTCAAACTTGAGCAGTTTCCGAGTTTTTTATTAAAGAAAGAAGGTATTTCTCTCGGTTTAGAAAGTTGTCCAATTGTCTCTCTTTTCTTGGCTTGTAGAGTGCCAAGAATAAAAAAAAGAGTGGTGTACTGATGTTTTTAATTGGTGCACCACTTTTACACCTCTGCAGAACACCTTGGCCCAAAAACCGAAACGGTATGTGAATGTGACTTTTCACACCCTGTTTCTTTTCTTTTTTTTTATGTAAATATTACCTGAAAGATCCTATTATGAAGTTTAGCTAGCCATAGAGACAGTCTATTAGACGAATTAAATAAGAGCCAAGGAATGAATGAATGAATGAATTCACACCATCGCGAGTCAAACTGTGGTCAAATTTCAAAAACCCATCTTATCAGATCCATCTCCAAATCTTTTTTATCATGCAAGACAATGCTAACTAAGCTTAAATTCACATTGCAAAAGAAGAAAAAAAACCTTACTATGGGAGGTCTAGGCATTTTTCTTTGTTCCCACAGGTGGTGCAGGTGATAATTCAGCTACTGTAAAATTAATTTACCCGTCAGGAAGTTTGGAGAGGAATATACACAAGTTTTAATTGCAATTGCTCACTCATTTAACCCATATAATGTTGATTCGAAGACACCATGTGCTTCAACGGATCTTCCAATGTCAAGTGCTTTTTAGGAGCACAATCTCTACTTAAAAACTGTGTTGAAAAATTTTAACCATCAGATCAACTGACATAGGATTTACAGCCTGATGCTTTTACGGCGTACATTCATCGCCCTTACAGAAGTGACCTCCGTGTTTCTTTCTCCCTGTTATACTCGAGTATTTAACAGGGTCTCCTTCCCGAGATTCCCACCATGTATGTCTTCCTTCCTAGCTTTTCTTCACACAGTAAGCAATGTCTGAAAAACTTGAAAAGCTTGAAAAGAGCGTAAATGTTGGCTCTCAGGTCTCTGTTGATGACAAACTCGCCCTTGAGGAGGTCCCACCTTACGAAGAGCATGACACCAGTACCACAGGTCTCGACCTCGACTACGAGGACAATGTCCAGATCGTTGTGAGAAAAGCTGAGATCATGGCTGACCAGTACAAGGATAACTACACTCTCACAGCAATCCTCCTTTTTTCGTCCCTCGTTATTGGCTATGGCTACGGTCTTGACTCCAATATTCGTTACGTTTACACTGCAATGGCCTCCGCATCCTACGGTCAGCACTCTCTCATCTCTACCATTGGTGTCATTAACGGCGTCATTGGTGCCACTGCTCAGCTCGCATATGCCAGACTGTCTGATGTTTTTGGCCGTTTGCCGTTGCTCATCGTCTCGGTCGTTTTCTACGTCATTGGAACCATCATTCAGTCACAGGCTTATGACATCCAACGCTACTGTGCAGGCTCGGTTTTCTACAATTTGGGTTACGTTGGTGTTTTGCTCATGGTTCTTTTTGTGTTGTCTGATGCCTCCACTTTGAGATGGAGATTGTTCTACCAGTTCATCCCTACTTTGCCGTTCATCATCAACACTTGGATCTCGGGAAACGTCACCTCTGCTGTGGGAAAGGAGAACTGGTCATGGGGTATTGGCATGTGGGCATTCATCTTCCCATTATCATGTATCCCAATAGTATGCTGTCTTCTACACATGAGATGGATGGCTCAGAAAACCGACGAGTGGAAGGAGCTACAAGGTAAGGGCACTTATTTCTCCAAACATGGTCTCCTCAAAACCCTCCTCCAACTTGCACAGAGACTCGACATCATTGGTCTTCTATTAATGGCTGTTCTCCTTGGATGTATTCTGGTTCCATTGACCTTGGCGGGTGGGTACTCTAAGAAGTGGCAGTCGGGTCACATCATTGGGCCTTTAGTTCTTGGGTTCGTATTGCTTCCAATCTTCATCTTCTATGAGGCCAAGTTTGCAAGATTTCCATTGGCTCCTTACAAGCTGATTAAGGACCGTGGTATCTGGTCTGTCATTGCCCTGTCTTTCCTTCTAGACTTTATCTTTGGCATGGCTGCTAGTTACCTCTACACTGTCTTGATCGTTGCAATGGATCAGTCAGTCACATCCGCTACAAGAATAACCTCCATTAATTCTTTTGTATCCACGGTGTGGTCTCCTTTCTTTGCTATACTCGTGGCATTCGTCAAAAAATTGAAGATATTCATTATTCTTGGTGTATCTTGTTGGTTCCTTGGACTCGGCCTGCTTTACCACTTCAGAGGTGGTAAGAGCTCGAAAGCAGGCGTCATTGGTGCCATGGTTGTCTGGGGTATCGGAACTACCATGTTCTCTTACCCAATTAACGTCTCCATGCAATCTGCAACTTCGCACAAAAATATGGCTGCAGTTACTGCGCTATCGTGGACCACATACAGAATTGGTTCAGCTGTTGCTGGATCTGTTTCCGGTGCAGTTTGGACTCAACTCTTACCAGCCCGTTTGGAAAAGGACCTAGGAAATGCTACTTTAGCTGCGTCGGTATTCGCTAATCCATACGCTTTCTGTGACGACTACGAATGGGGAAATCCAGTCAGAATGTCTGTTGTGGAGTCCTACAAATACATACAGAGAATGGAAACCTTGATCGCCTTGTGCTTCTGCTCCTTGCTGATCTTCTTCTCCCTCTTTTTGAGAAACCCATCCCTCACAGATGAGTATGCCCACGACTCTGAGATTGGAAAGGACAGATACGTCAAGACTGATGACGATGACAAGGTCTTTGACCTTATGTCTGGATGGTTTCTCAGGCTTAAATCGAAGCTCGGAATGTCCAAGGGGACTGAGGTGCTGCAACATTCTACTTAAGGATTTATAACAAACATACTTAGTTATAAACATGTCTAAAAAAACAACCGAATAAAATAAATAACTCAAATGTGCTGAATGGTTTCCACGCTCAGTGGATCTTTCTTTGATGACTCCACGTCACTTGGTCTTGACGATGTCTCATCACTGTGTTCGATAATTTTTGGCTCTGGCTTATCCAAAGCTGTAAATGGGGTACCTCTTATTCTGGAATTAATCTTCAGTAATGAGAGTCTCAAGACACAAACAATAGCAGCAACAAGCAAACTACCGAATGGAGCCACAACAAAGGCGGCGAAACATCCCCAATCACCGCCATAGATACCATTGTACACCAACAAGAGTTTTCCTCCTTCCTTGGCACTATGATAGTATACTGTACCAAGGATGAACACTGCCAGTAAACCACCAAGACCACCAGAAATAACTTCCCAGCCTGTCATGAAGTATAACTTATCCCAAAGACCAAGCATAAGTATAGGAATAACAGCGGCTGAGAGGAGATCTGCGATAAAGTAAATCTGAAGCACATCATCAGCAACACGAAGACCAACAACAACCACTGGAACGATGATCAACACCACAATTGCACGAACATAGATCATGTTGATCTTGTTTCTGAAGATATCATTAGAAATTGTTGATGTGAGAGCAGATTGGAGGGAGCCCAAGGTACAAACGGAAATGGCAACCACAAAAATAAGTGCAAAGCCAGAAACCCATGTTGGAATCTGGTTCAAGATGATGAAAACAGAGGCTGCTGAGTCTTCAGATCCAATCTCGACCCAACCTCCCCAAACAGCAATCAGACCAGCAACACCGACAACAGTGGCGATGATAGTAAGGATGAGAGCGGCAAGAGAACAGCCAATCCACAAGTCTCTGTCTGAGCGAGCAGCAAACGTACGCAGCCAGAAACCGGAGAGGAAAAGGTCGTTGGTGAAAATAGCAACCGGAAGGATGTACACCAATTGCCAACCAACTAGGTTACCATCAAGCAGCCCAGAAGGTTTGATCACTGAGGTATCAATATCGACATAAGCACCAATAGAGATTGTGACAATGATAAGCATCAAGAAGACGGCAGAAATCTGTAGTGTGTCAGTGATGAAAGAAACTTTGAAGCCACCAGCAGCGGTGTAAATGGTGGTCACAACACACTGGACAATGGCTGCAGGGAGGGCATCGAGACCTGTCAGCGTCTCCACTGCATACTGGAGCGAGGCAATCTCTGACACCATAAAGAGGAACAGTGTCAGGATGGTACAGGCAGATAAGTAAAGCCCAGAAATCTTACCAAATCTATGGAAGACCCACTCTGTCAGCACGAACCCATCTGGACAACTCTTTCGAACCATTGGGCCAAAGAAAGCGAACAATAGCATCGGTAAACCACCCGAGAGGGCATATACCAAGAGACCTTGAACACCAGCCACATTGGCAACTTGCGGGTAGGTGGAGAGAACACCACACCCCACACCGGATGCAACAAAGTTAAAGGCTAAGGGGACACCTTTCTGTGTTCCGTTAGCAGAAAGAAACTGTGCCTTACCCCTGACCCTCCACGCGATGAGCAGACCCGTGATGAGCAGCAAGCCATATGTAAGGTACATGATGGCGTTGGACGCCTCTGAGGACAGCATATTGACTTTAATGCGTGGTTACGGATATCTGGCTATGAAGAGCTCTGAAGTCACACCATAATATCAATAGCAAACAGTAAATGAACTACTTGTGGCAGGTCAGTCAGCTTATATATTGTCGATTGTGCATCTCAGCAGATGTGTCGAGGATTATGCCCTTAGCGCGACATTTTGAGCTCATGGCGTTGAGAACATTCGCTTATGTCGAAATATGCAATAATAGTGGCCATTGTAGAGAAATTACAGTCTTTAGAGGTTTTATGTTGTGAGTTTTAGCATTATATCTAGACTTACAATAGAATAATGTCATGTACATCAGTAACGTAATTTCAACTGAGACATGTAGAGTGAATGATGAAAGATTAACGGGATCTCAGCTCATATCAGCCGTCAACTAAAGCTGTAAACTCAGTATGCATGTTGTAATACGACTTGGAGGCTACAGTTTGAAATTTAAAAAGCAAAGAACAACCCATTGAATTAGTGGAAAACAAACAACCGATCATACCGAGATTACATTTTTAAAAAAAGGGCGTGGCAACTTAGTTCTCAAGGGAGGTCAAGAGATCAGAGTCACCAGCATCGAGAATGGCGAGGACACCAACTCTGAAGAGCTTACCACAAGCAGTACCAAGCTCGTTGTTACCACCCTGGAAGTAGTGGACGTTGGTCTTGGACAACATGGCGTAGTACTCCAACTCAGACTTTCTCAAGACTGGGGTGTTGGCAGCAACGATGATCAATTTAGCCTTACCCTGTCTCAAGGACTTGACGACAGACTTGTAACCAAGGGTGTACTTACCAGACTTGATAGTCAAGGCAAGCTTCTGGTTAATGTTCTCAGTGTTCTTTGGGGCCTATATAGTAGGTTAGTACGATGCTCATCTCTCCTAAGTTGAGGAGAGCTTCATTGTATGGAAGAGCTGTTGGAAGTAGTCCACGAAAGACCACACAGTATTCTTCATACAGTAACAAGCTCTCTTAAATTGTATGGATACTGACCATCTCTGTGAATTTGTATCGTTAAAACACTCCGGTCTAATGATGAAGAAAAGAAAGGGAACTGAAGAGTTAAGAGTGTGACATGAGACCTCTCACTGATTTTTTTTTCACTCCAATGCTCTACCTCGAGGAAGTTCGCATACTGGTGTCCGGTTGTTTCACAAAATATCCGGTACGCGACGTACAACCAGTTTTTCACAGTCACAAATTTTCAATGACCCTTCGAAACCCACTATGTTGTTAGTATGAGGTGTTTGGGTTTCTTCGCGCTTTTTTGGAAGCCGCCTCTCTTTCTCGCTCTTTCTCCTTGCTGAGTGCGCGCTTGGGGGGTCGCTGATTTTCATCAAAAAGTTCACACAAGCAACGAACATACTACACAGGTCTTCTAAGGGTTCCAGTCACCAACCAAATAAGTACGTACCGAAACAAGGCTTAATGGAGGATAGAGATTTTATATCACTGGAGATTTGACTACCATGAAAGAGACGCATTTCAAACGATCCTGATAGAAAAGCACGTCAGATTGAAGGTGTCTGCCATACCAGCACATACATACAGCCAACCCATTTATTGACTACGCACGATACAATAAGCGCAAGTATAATGAGAAACACTCAGGGAAAAACAGCATGTTACCGAAGACATTACAACCAGGTCAAGTTTCAACTAGTCGTTAGAAAAATACCCTCCAGTATCCCCTATTACATCTCCGCACTGAACACCACTTACAAGCCTACTACCACCATCAAGCTCAATAAATCTCTGTCCCTCCATTTCGCTCAGATTACTAGCTTAACGAAAACAGAATACTAACATTTCAACAGTCACAATGAAGGTCGAAGTTGATTCTTTCTCCGGTTCTAAGATCTACCCAGGTAGAGGTACCTTGTTCGTTAGAGGTGACTCTAAGATTTTCAGATTCCAGAACTCCAAGTCTGCTTCTCTTTTCCACCAGAGAAAGAACCCAAGAAGAATTTCTTGGACTGTCTTGTACAGACGTCACCACAAGAAGGGTTTGTCCGAGGAGGTCTCTAAGAAGAGAACCAGAAAGACCGTTAAGGCCCAGAGAGCTATTGCCGGTGCTTCCCTCGAGTTGATCAAGGAGAGACGTTCTATCAAGCCAGAAGTTAGA
The DNA here is from genome assembly GCA_030574135.1 of Petasospora petersonii. Lineage (NCBI taxonomy): Eukaryota > Fungi > Ascomycota > Saccharomycetes > Phaffomycetales > Wickerhamomycetaceae > Petasospora > Petasospora petersonii. The sequence continues at coordinate 59,994 of JAJMEM010000002.1, forward strand.
AAGGCTCAGAGAGAGGCTGCTGCCAAGGCCAACAAGGAGAAGACCAAGGCTGCTAAGGCTGCCAGAAAGGCCGAGAAGGCTAAGCTCGCCGCTGCTGGTGGTGCTAAGGTTTCCAAGCAGCAGGCTAAGGGTGCCTTCCAGAAGGTCCACGCTACCTCCCGTTAAGAACTTGACATGTCTGTTGTAATCTAATACAAATATGTTGGAAAAAATGTACACTGCTTTTTCATTTATAGAAGACTTGTAACTACTTAAATCCAATGCTTAGTTTTTCTCCTTTACTCTCTCTTCATCAGCTTTTTTCAATGCTGCTTCGGCTTTGGCTTCAACTTTCAACTTGTACTTCTTTGTCCATCTGAGTGTGAATGGCAACAAAACATTAGATAACACAATCCAGGCAAATAAAATACCGATGTTTCTTCCCATGTCACCCTTGTAAGTGTTCAAGTAACACACCTTCAGCAACTCATGACCACAGTGCATTGGAATGGCATAGCCATACCTGTAAAAGACATTCACCACAGGGATTGGGGAGAAGACTGGGGACAGATTCAGAACCATAAAGAACACGATCCAGAAACCAATGTAGGGACGATTCCAAGCAAAGATGATCAAGGCTGCATTTTCATTAATACCACCAAGAGCAGCAATGGTGAGGTAAGTACATGCCCAAAGAACAAGAAAGCCAGATTTGCCAAATGTTGCATCATATGGAGCACCAAAGGCAATAGATATCAGAGTGTAAACAAGCGAGAGGACAATGTAGGCTAAATGAGATGTGATGATGTGATAGACGAGATACTGTCTTAATCTGACTTGAGCTCTAATAGTTTCGTGAAGTGCAGCTGCGAAATTAAACTGATGGAAAGACATCACGAGCAAATAGATGAGACCGATCTGTATAGGACCAAGAAGTATTGTCTCAATAGCTGGTCTGTAATCGACAAAGTCAACCCATGGTCCAGAGAGTAATGATGGGGAGTTGGAAACAACTCTTAATTGGACATCTGCTGGGAGTTGTGAAATAAGTGGCTGGGTAACGTACTGGGAGACTATTGTAGAAAACGACTTACGAATGTTGACCATTGGTGTGACAACATAACTCTGAATTGACTGTGGTTTACGACCGTTTTCGTAGACGAATTTGATTCCTGTGGTGTTGAATGACGTCTCCTGTGATTGGAGTGCACTGTAGTAGTCTAATGTGAAGTTTTCCGGGATGTAGAACCCGCCCCAGTAGTGTTGGTCATGAACTAATTTGATCACCTCTTGGTATACGGTTCTCTTATGCTCCTCTGCTTTGGCAATAACCTCTTCTGACTTGAAATGGAATGTTCCAATGGCGTGAGCTGACGAGGAGTTCAACAGCAATGTCAATGCCTGCGTAAACAGGGGATCAAGTTGGCCAACCTGTTGCTCCTCAGAAACAACAACGTATTCAAGATGCTTTAAATGGGATGAGCGTTTGAACCAAGAGCCCCAATAAATAGATAAGATGCCGATGAACATAACGAAAATGATGAGATATACCCTTGCAAACATCCAAACCACTTTCCACACCGCAGCCTTTTTCCTCTTCTTTCTGACGGACTTTGTAGTAGCGGTCCTCACCATGGGTGCGCCATCTTCCTGTGATGGGTCCATCGACTGGTCACTAGTGGTCGACTTATTAGGCAATGTGGCCTGTGAAGGCCTTCTCATTTCTTTCAAGTCGGTCTCATACGGTGAGTCGTCGTCGTCCAAATCTTCTTCTGTTTCCTCGATAAGCTCACCTTGTGGACGCTGCGTCCTTTGAGGTGTTTGAGATCCATCTCCACTGGCTTTAGTATCTTGTTGAGAGACGTCCTTGTTACCACTGAAACGACTAGCAGATGATCTTCTTCTAATTGAGACTCTCGAAGCTGTTCGATGGAGATCGTCTGGCAATTGTGTTGCAGCAGCAAAATCATGGTCGTTGTTTGTGAGCGTGCGATAAGCCGTGGTATCCAGAGGATCAACCTCTGAGAGCTGTCTGTGACGTCGCTTCTCCTCTTCGTTAGACATCTTGGTATGGCTCTCTTTCTCTCTTTTTCCCGGTTGTGTGAATGTGTATGTGCTAGGTAGTGAGTGATGCTACTTATACGGATCCCCTATTAATTTTAACTGTGTAAAACTGTACGGCATTTACCTTTGATTGACGGCGGGTTGCGGCTGAGATATGGATATTTGTTTGTGCATGTTCAACTATTTGCCGCGCGCGTGGAGAGAAGCCTGCGGAACTACTTCTCCAAAGTTTTCTCTCATTTTACCAACTTGATCGGTGAGCTAACATTTGAGAAAAAACACATTGAACTATGGTTGAACTACATCGAACGCACTCAACAAACTCTGGGTCGAGTGGCTGGAGCAGCTACTCTCTCAGATCTGAGGGCTCTGAGAGCTCTGACTCCGTTGCCCAGGAGGTCCAGCAGTTGAATGCGGATGTGATAGATGCTATAGTAATGGACGACGACATGATTGGAGGCAATGTTGTCAGCAAAACACTCACAAGGAGAGGTACAGATGTTGAATCGGAGCCACATACAGAAGCAGAGGGTGATTTGCCCCAAGTTCAGAGGCGTCGGTCCACTATCGTTGCAAGCATCAAGAGAACAGCGACGTTTCAGAAGATATCAAAAATTGGGTTCTGGGATACGGAGTTTAAGAGACAAAGATTCAAAGTGTACACGACTTTTCTGAGAAATTACCTGATTCTAAGTCTTGTTCTAGCCACGGTTCTAAGTATCATGTGGGGTACGTACTATCACAGAGAGAGGCGCTACCATAACATCAAGATTGCCGTGGTGAATGATGATCTAATGGTTGAAGGTATTACACCAATAATCGGTAACGCTGTGAATTACACTGTCAACATGGACGTTATCAAGGCAAATGGTGGTTGGGAGTACTTCACGTATGATGAATTTGCTGGTCAAGCTGCTAAACACAACAACACATTTCTTCAAGAACTGGAACGGTTAGTCCATCATCAAGAGTATTGGGCCGCATTATACATACATCCAAACGCCACCTACCAACTATACAATGCTATTGTCACCAATGACACTTCGTTCAACGTTACAGGAACGCTATTGGAGTTTGTATATGAGTCAGGAAGAGATTTTATCACAGTTGGTTCGTATGTTTCCTCATTCCTCCAGCTATTTGAGAACACTTTCATGAGTGTTGTCAAGGAGAATTACTCAACACTTGTGTCGGAGTTACCAGACGAAGAGTCCAAAAGGGCTGCTATATCCTTCCTTTCTGTGCCAATGACGATTCTATACTCGGATAAACGTCCAGTTGATCCTATTTTAATGGCTCCTTTGCAGTTAGGATTGACATACTTGGTTGTGTTTACCTTTTTCCAAATGATACTGACCATCAGAATCCAGATCTACCTGGCTTCGATCGTCAAGGGCGTCAAGTACCTCATTGTAAGATCTCTGGTGTCTCAGATCGCTTACTTTATACTGGCAGCTGCGTATGTTGTGCTAAACGTGGCATTCCAGATTGATGTGACATCCGCTTTTGGCAAAAGTGGTGGTTTGGTGCTGTTGTGTGTTGGATACTTGACAATTGCGTCATTGGGAGCTTTGAATGAGATCATGGCGTCCTTGCTCTTTACATACTTCCCACCTTTGATTGGAGGTTGGCTTGTGTTCTTGATGGCTAGTAACGTTGCACCAACAACGTCGTCAATGGCTCTGACGAGTCCATTCTACCGGTATGGATATGCAATGCCCTTGCACAATGCCAACGAGTTGGCCAAGGTGGTGTTCTGCGACACGTACAAAGGTCAGATGGGACGCAACATTGGCATTCTCGTTGTGTGGATCGTGTTGAGCAATGCTATTCTGCCGTTTGTGTTGATCCATGTTTCAAAAGTGAGGGAAAGACGCGAGAGACAGGCTAAGGAGAAGGCCGAGCAAGGCGCGAAGTAACGGGGTTTGTTTCATGTATACCAAACTTTATTAGTTTCATTTATTGTTGTTGTTATTTTGTCATATTACGTCATTGATAAGAAGAAGAAAACAAGACAGACGATATACGGCGATTAGATCTGATCTAGTTAAGGTGGGGAGAATAGTACACTGTTATGTATAGCTACTCTGTGTTTGCTTGGACATGAAATTGATTATATAATCATTATATGGTTTGCTCTCTTTAAACTTTAGCGTTTATACCTCTCTGTAACTCAAATCAACGCGATAAGAGAAAAACTTCTGCTAAAAAAATAGTTAGAGAACAAAAGAGAGATACAACGAGCCATTCAGATCAAACTAAGAAAGGAAAAAAATCACGCCATTCATTTCTCATTTCCAAAAACGGAAGGAAGAGAAAACCGTCAACTTTTCTTCCTCTCTGTGTGGTGAATGTGGAATTCGCTTTCCGTCCAACTTTCCACAGTTGCGTGAACTCGGGCTTCACCGAGAAAAAAGACATGTACAGAGTTAACATTGCGGGCGCGCCCATCTCATCTCTCTTTTCGACCCCCCCCCCCACGTTGAGAGAGAGAGAGAGAACAGAAGAAGCCGATAAGGAAATCCCGCGATCATATCAGAAATCTATAAGAAGGGGTGATAACCCCCCTTGTTCTCTTTATGATCTTTCCTCTTTCTCATTTCTATCAGTAGCATTACCCAAGAAATAATAATATAACATCAGACAAACAACCACAACGATGTCATACTCCGCCCTCTCTTCTTCAACTTACGGTAAGGACAATGTCAAGTTCCTCAAGGTTAAGAAGGACCCGCAGAACCCAAAGAAGCAGGAGATCATCGAAGCCACTGTCTGCTGTCTCCTGGAGGGTGATTTTGACGTGTCTTACACAGACGCTGACAACTCCCCAATCGTTCCAACAGACACCGTCAAGAACACCGTGCTTATCCTCGCTAAAACTACTGACGTCTGGCCAATTGAGAGATTTGCTGCTAAGATTGCAACCCACTTTGTTGAGAAGTACTCCCACGTTTCTGGTGTCTCTGTCACCATCTCACAGGATCGTTGGGTCAAGTACGACTTGAACGGTGCAAAGACAGAGCACTCCTTTGTCCACCAAGGGCCAGAGAAGAGAATCACCAAGTTGCACTACTCCAGAACAGGCGACTTCACCCTCGCTTCCTCCATCAAGGACCTCACCGTGCTCAAGTCCACTGGCTCCATGTTCTACGGCTACAATGTCTGTGATTACACTACTCTCAAGCCAACCATGGACAGAATTCTCTCCACTGACGTCGATGCCACTTGGAAGTTTGACTCCAAGTTCATCGGTTCAATTTACGATGTGGCCAAGCAAGCAGATGCCGGCCTCTTTGACTCCGTCTACGAAAGTGCCAGAGAAATCACTCTCAACAGATTTGCCACTGAGAACTCCCCATCCGTTCAAGCTACTATGTACAATATGGCTACTGACATCTTGAAAGTTGCACCTTCTGTCAAGGACGTCTCATACTCCTTGCCAAACAAGCACTACTTCCTCTTTGACTTGAAGTGGAAAGGCTTGGACAATGACAACGAGTTGTTCTACCCATCTCCACATCCAAACGGTCTTATCAAGTGTACTGTTGAGAGAAACCAGAAGTCCAAGCTCTAAGTTGGTTTCTTTTTTTAGTTTGCATATATCATGGTGTGATGCTTTTTTAATTTTGACCATCGGTCTGACTAGGTCTCTAACGAGATGAAGCTCCCCCTCCCCCTTCTCATATATTTTAAACTTGCTTTATGATTTTTTCTTTAAATTGTTACGATCTTTATATATCATTTATCAGAACTTCTTATGTATTGTGTCTATGTGCAAAACAATCAAGCAAAAAGTTGAATAGAGTGAAAACTTGTATCAAAAGAACCAGCTCGTCCATTTGTTTTTTTTAGTGGCAGAGGTACCAAATTTTGGGTTGTTAGCAACAGCCTGGGCCTTATCCACTACCGCTTTCGTAGCTTTTTCCTTAGCAGTTTGAGCTATTGTCGTCATCTTTTGGTTTCCAATCTTGAACCCCCATTTACGTAGCTGGGACACCACAGCTGGTGTAACGGCCGCCGTTATCGGAACACGGATAAAGATCAACGACTTGTGTAAAGCATATGCAACAATTGCCTCGGTGACCAATGGCGACTCCCAAATACTTGTGCTCATCTCATCATTACCTGTTGTTTCAGTATTCTCCTGGCCAGGCTGTGGAACTGGCTTTGGTGTTCCCATCCCAGTCTTTTCCTTAACCCAGTTCATAAACTCAGTCTGATACTTTGCGACTGTGTCGGCACCTGCAGAGTGCACCAGAAGAAAACAGCAAGGGAAATCCACAGCAGAAAGAAGCAAGTAAACTCCAAGAGCAGAGTATCCGTACTCCTGCACCAGAGCCTTGAGACCAGTTGCCTTTTTACCACCCTGTGGTGCTTGTGTAGACTGGAAGCGGAAGTTCTGGAATCTGAACTGCTGCTTGAACTGTGAATAGAGCTGTTGCTTTTGAACCATGAATTGCGGCTTGAAAGAGCGGCCAAGCCCCATCCTCAAGCTGAGCATCGATAATCTTGTGAATACCATTGTTGAAGTTATATCTAACTACCCCAGCTCTTATCAGCATCGAAGAGAGAGTATGATCATCGTGTTTGACTAAGACGCAAACTTAGCTGGTCGAACCGAAGTGAGTTCGCGGGGTTAGGAAGCCCTGTTGGTGATTCGCGAACTTATGCGAAGATTAAAGGGTTTGTCCATCTTGTTATCATTATTCTCCTGCAATCAACTGTGATTACCTTCTTGTTTCTTGTTTCTTCTAAAAGCCTCTACTCTCGTATTCGTAGCTTTTATGATATGATTTTCTGCTACTTCTTAAGGTCTGAACGCTTCCATCTATTCTTGAGGCTTCACTCTTGTGTTTCCTTTGCCCCAAAAAATTAGAGCGCTTCAATCTCCATTACCGTATTTGGACAACACAATGGCCCTCCAAACTACTTGATTCAGTTGATGAAGCAGAACACCCCTGCGAGGTTGTCATATGGAGCCTCATTTCCTCACCTTTGGGACTGCATATACTGCTCTTTTAGGGAATACAACGAGTTTCCATCATGCAACAGAAGCATCCAGGCTACTGCAGGATTTGGTTGATGTACTATTGTTGCATCCAAATCGAGTAAGATACAATCTGTACAAGTCTTTTCCCAAAGTACTACGGTCACTAATATCAGATCTTTCATGTTTGCACCACTTGCATCTTTGCATCAAAAACTAATCAATTTCACTAGTCTTCTTCTTGAGGCTCTTCTGCACCGAATCTTCACGAAGAGAATTTAGAGGCCCCACTATAACATGGCATGTGTTTCCTCTTGGTCTTACGGTACTCTGAAAGATCTACTGCTCGACTCTCATATAGGATTTTTGTGAACAAAGTCTAAGTAATTGGAGACAATGAGGTTCATACAAATCTTGTCCTTCTTACTGGCTTCTCTCTTTGCTCTCGTCCAGGCGCAGGACACTGTTAGTTTTGTGAGAACCATCCACTTTACTACGTCGCAGACTGCTTATCAAGGTGCCTATTTTGAGTGCTCCACATCAATCTCCAGTGATTCTTCGTCAGAGCCATCAACCACTGCGTTGCTCTCTTTTGATTTTACGACTCCGCTCACTTCATCATCTTCATCCTCAACCTCAACGACAATTGAGTACTCTTGGAGAACTATCACTCTAACTACGTCTCAGACAACATACAGTGGTGCTTGCTTCCAGTGTTCTACTTCCTACTCTGAGGAGAGCTCTTCATCTGAGTCCACTTCACTGCCATCTTCGTCTGATGTTGTCTCCTCTTCCTCTGTGATCTCCTCCTTGGAACCAGTTTCCTCTACATCTTCTTCCTCTGTGGAGTCATCCTCCACTGTTGAGTATTCTTCTTCAGAAGAGTCTTCTTTTGAGGAATCTTCTTCTGAGATTTCTTCTTCTCCTTCTTTCTCCTCTTCTTCTTCTCTTACATCTTCTTCTGAGGTTGTATCTTCTGAGGTCCCATCCTCTTCCAGAACGTCTTCTTCCTCTATGTACTTGTCTGAGTCGTCGAGTGTGAGCTCGTCGTTTGGAGTGTCTTCCTTCTTTGACTCATCTTTCTCTACTACATTTGATGTTGTTACTTCTTCTATGACTTCACTGTCTCTGACGAGCTACATCACCATTGATACTGAAAGTGTCTCTTCTTCAATGGAACCATCAATCTCTGACGTCACATCATTATACTCGGTGTCCTCTTCTGAGGCTGAGCCATCATCTACTGAGCCCTGTCGTTCATCGACTGAATCCTCTGTCTACTCTTCTGAAACTTCCTCCTATGTTGAGTCTATGTCTGCTGGTGTTTCTTCGGACTTTGAGTCTTCTTCGTTGTCTATCTCATCGACTATTAAATTGTGGTCCTCCAGTTCGCTGGCAGTCTCGTCATCTGCTGATGTGTCTTCCTCAGTTGAGACTACGTCTTCATTTTATTCATCTGAAATTTCTTCCAATACTGCGCCTCTTTCCTCTTGGCCAATATCTACTGTGACTTCTACCCATACTTATTCATCGTTGGTATCCAGCACTATAACTGCCCCTGACTCAACTAGTGTCATTAGCTTATCAATAGGCTCCACAACTTCTCTTTCCACTGTGACGTCTTCGTCTACCTCGATACCTTCTGGTGATGTCTCCTCGTTTGTCACACCATCTACTGGTGCTCTTTCTTCATCTCAGACGTCTACTGAAACCACATTTGTTGTTACATCGGAAACCTTTCTCACTTTCACTTTCACGTTGACCACATCTCCAGTGCCAGTTGAGTCTTCTTCTGATGGTTGGACTGATAGCGCATCCAATGACCCGGTTCCAACTCCATCTGATGTTCTCTCATCTCATGTAACCTCTTTGACTACTGTCTCGATTTCCTCGGCACAGTCCTCATCCCGGAGCGTCACATCGATTTCTGGTTCAGGCGTCCCGGAGTCCATGGAGCCTTCATTGCCTTCTTCTGATACCCCAATTGGTCTACCTATATCATCGTCGCTTGCCTTGACCACTGCTATTACTGAGACCACAGGCATGGCTGTTGAGTCTTCTTACACTAGAACAGACTCATTTGATACTTCATCCATTGGTACTGTCTACGCTATCCAGACTTATGCCGGTGAAGCTGGTCGTTTGACCATCGGAGCTCTTCTTTCACTTCCTCTTCTTTTCGTTTGATACTTTCATCTTCGGGAGTATTTATTGTGTTCGTTAATACTAGTTTTATATATAGACACTAGAATCTATTTGATGTATTCTTATTTGAGTTCGCCATTGTAGATGTCACAACATCCTCTATCAAAGCGTTTCAAGGTAGTCCGTCTCTACAATGACTTTTGAGCTCGTTATTAACCATACTAATATTAAAACAGGAAGCAGTAATGACCAAAAGAAATGCAATGAACGTGTAGAACAAAATGTAACCAAACTAGAAAGGATGCCAAAAGGCCAGAACTGAAAGAGAAAAAAAACTAAGCCATCAACGGTTTTAACGGCCCTCCTTGAGAAGCTTATTTCTCTTTTCTTTCTTGCGCATTCTCTCAACCTTCTTAGCATGCATCTTAGCAGCGAGAGCCTCATATCTCTCCTTCTCTGCCTTCTTCTCCCTTTTTTCCTTGATGGCAGCAACGCGGGCTTTCTTCTCGTTTTCCTTCTCTTCCTTCAGCTCCTTCAATTTGAGCTGGGATTGTTGCTCCTTTATTCTCTGCTCCTGCTTCTTAGCCCATGATGATTTAACACCGAGTGACTTGACTCTAAAAGCGTCTTTTTTGATCTTCCAACTCTTTCCTGTGTGGTTTCATGTTAGCATACTCTTGGTGTTAATGTGTCTCAACAAACTGGTACAACTTACCGCTCACTCTATCACCCTCAGCAACAACTGGGGTGTCTTCAGGGTTTGTATCAGCGTTGTTCATGGTTGATATGTGAAGTTTCACTGACTTATAGCGTCAATCAAGAAATGTGGGATGCGTATTCAAGAGAAACGTAGTAGAGCTCATCGCTCTTAGGACCGCGATCCAAAGAAAAATTTCTTTTAGGAGGTGTCCGGATGCTGATGTAATTATTCCTCCATTGCTTACATAACGACAACAATGTTTCGCTATTTCTACCTCCAGTTAGATTAAATACAAACCACTAAACATGTCAAACGTCAGCTATTAAGACAGTCTTATTTTATTCTTTTCACACAATCTCGTTATCAGAGATGTCTGTGTGATCAAGGCGATCATCTGATGTATCTGCCTGAGGCAACAAGTCGGTCTCATCATCAACTTCGTAGTCATCGTCGTTCAGAACGTCATCCAGAATACCATCCTCATCTCTGTAGTCATCAGCTCCAACTGCCCTGAATCCATCTCCTCTGGCCGTGTATCTGGTGTTACCCCTGGAGAAGATACCTTTGATCATATTTACCATAGCAGCGTTCATCATCAGTATCATCTTGTACGTAGCAATGACGGCAGCCACCGTGGTGACACCACCTCTGACAATAGAATTAACAACCTTATCGGTGTTGTTGTTCTCAATAAGTCCATCATCTTCATCCCCAAGTCTGATTTCGCCGAATCTAGCAAATCCACCGTTTCGACGAATACCCTTCTCATAGACGAACCAAGTAGCACCAACAAAGACAGCGATAGGAACAATGATGGATAAGGCCAAACCGAAACCACCAAGTTTTCCACCGTGCTTCTTGTTAAACTCTTTCTGCTTACCAGGACATGGTACTGGATTCCACTTGTCAAACTCCTGGCCACCAGAACATGTGGACATTGGAATCTTTCTGTAGCCAGTTGGCTCAAAATACTCAAAGGCATTCTTATCAGCACTGCAAATCTGAGAGGGGTCCTCTGGCTGTAGGCCGTTAACTAACTTACAAGTACCATCCTCTGCTTTGACATAGTTGTAGTCACACTCGTAGTCACGTCTCGTACACTCACAGTCCTTTACGACCTTGAAGGCTGCATTTAGAGGAGCATTTCCAACGAAACAATCAACTCGGTCACGGAGCTTTCTCAAGTACATGGCTTTGTGGCCGAACAAACAACCAGAAGGCTCGTATGGGTGTCTTGGTGACCAGAACTCAAAGTCGTCCTTATCAGGGTGGTCCAAGTCCAGGACACACTGCCTAGAAAAGACCTGCTCAAAGTTGAGCGTAAAAGTTCTCGATTCGTCTCCTTTACTAGCCTCGGACTTAGTGATCAAAAGGAACTTCTTGGACGTGTCTGAAGGAACAGTTACAATATCATCAACTCTCACGGTATCTTTGGTAAATCGATACTCGCCCCAAGTCTCACCCTCGTCCAAAGAATAAAGAATCGAGTTGGTGTTATCAACATCGTTAACCAAAACAATGATAGAACCACGATCACCAAATTCCCATTGATAAGCACCCTTCTTGATCTCCTTCCAAGTGGATCCACCATCGGATGTGATGAAGGTCGATGCATCACCAATGGATCCAAGTGAGTCACCAACATTACCAACAGCCAAAAGCAACCCAGTAGCAGAACCAGATGAGAATGTGTCACGGTTGTCCTTTCTTTCAGTATAACCATGCAAATGCAAAGCACACTCCTTCAAAGATTTTCCAATGCACGGATACTTCTTACCCTCAGAGTCAGCGGAAGGTGGGGGAATAAAGTCCCAGTCAGCACCATCGTTGAAGGTGATTCTAGTCTGCAACTTCTTCTTAGACCCCTTCTTGGCTTCTTCGGGATTCTGAACAGTGTTAATGATAGCAATGCCTTCAAGTCCGTGAATGTTTTCGTAATCAACATAACCAAACTCGTTTCTGTTGACATACCTCTGGGAGAGCACATACGAAGTACCATTTGCGTTGGACTTGAGGATGGCTCCATACTCTGTACCAGAACGATCATTGGTGGTGACATGGAAGAAAATAGCGCCGGTATCAGATCCCAACACAGTGTAAGCCTGTTGATGGTCAACAACAAAGTCCTTAGGAAACTCTGCAGCAGCAAAAGTCTCACCATCAAGGGTCACATGTGCCTTTAGAGCATCATTCTCACTGGAGGCGACAACGGTAAAGTGAGAGGTTGAAGCAAATCCAACAATCTTCTCAAATGCGACATTCTTTGTCTTGAATTTATCTGAAGATGTGACAAGACTGTAGTCAGTTCCAGAAATAACCTGGCACATCATAACCTCTGGATTGGCATTTAGAACTGTGCTACGAGCACCAGCAAAGTCACATTTAACAGCGCTTTCCAATAACACGTCCCACTTACCCCCAAAGTTTTCGGAGATGTAAGCAACAGGCTTACAAGAAGAAGAGTAGCCATTTTCGCAGCCAGTCTGGCCATAGAAGACGATAGTCTCGTCAGAACCATTACGGAAACTTAAAGCAGCATGACCAAAGTTGTTGATATCTGTTGGCAGCTGGACAGCAATAAATGTGCTAGCACGGTCACTGGAAGCAAAGATCTTTTGGTTCGCTGTAAGTAAGAAAACGTAGTCCTTTGAGTAGTGGTTGGTATAAATGGCCAAGATCTCTTCGTCTGTGAAAAATTCCGTGAATGTTGAGCCGCCATCATGAGATATGTAAACTTTGTTCATGGAGTTACGAACCAACACAGTCTCATCAGCTTTGTGAAACTCGGACTGATCCAAGAAGATATAGTCAAGAATCTTACCCGGAATAGAGTTGTCCTGGGTAGAGATACTTCCAGTTTTGGAGTTAGGCTCGTTACAGTCATAGATGACATTTTGTAGCTCGACATTACCATTCTCACACAGGTTACCTGGGATTTTTCTCTTCAATGGAATCCGGAGTTCTGATTTGTCAGAAGCAGCACAGAGTCTTGCAAGAGCTGCTCTGTCTGGGACACATTCACCTTTAGAGTTTTCAACGAATCCGAAAGAGCACTCATAATCAGCATCAGTGCATGAGCAAGCCAACTCCTTTATCTTCAAGTCCTCGTACACCTTGTTGATGAAGCACTTAGCATCGGCCTTTCTTCTTTTGTAGAGATCCTTGTGACCAAAGAAGCAAGTACCTTCTCCATCAGATCCTTGGGATCTCCCCCACCAGTCCTCAAGATCACCATCTCCACAAGTCTTGTCAAATGCTTTGGAGAAGTCAAGGGAGTAAATGATTTCTGACTGAAGTGCAGCAGCGTTACCCTTGAGACCAGCATACAAAAAGTTGGTGGTGGTGCCATCAATGGCAGTGCTCAACATGAATGGGAAGACCTCATCCTGGAGCTCAATAGTCTCCCAAGATTCACCTTGAGTCAATGAGAAGTATAGTTTGTTGGAGGCAAGAGATGCCGAGTCCTTATTTCTCACATATGGTGCAACAACGATAACATTACCGAGATCGCCAAAGGCAAAGATTGTTGGGAAGTCCAACACTTTCTTCCAAGTGTAGCCACTATCTCTAGAAATGTACGTCTTCAGGTTTGTAATGTCAGTGTCTATGTGAGTACCAGTACTTCCAATCCCCATTAGTATTCCCGGGGTAGCCCCGGACTTGCTCTGACCATCACCACGTCTTTCTTCAATACTCAACAAGTTCAAGCTGCAGTTTTCATCACCGGCACAGTCGTCTGTTTTCAGTAACTGCCATGAGTTGCCATCATCAAATGAGATCTTGGATCTGATTAATGGTTTGTAAGAGATCTCATCGAAGCCGACGAGAATTCCAGCAATCCAAACGCCTTCAACAGATTCTACAGGATCCAGAGCGGAGAATCCCATTGCATCTATCTGGACTTTGCCTAATAAGTTTCTGAAGTGGAGGCCGTCGCTGTCTGAAGACAAGACGTTGGATACGCCCATTGCACCTGAAGGACCCCAGACACTAACATGCAAGGAATAAGGAGTTGATTCCAAAAATTCAAAGCCCTCGGCAATTAGTTGTTCGCTCATGATAGCCTTGTTGAAGCTTAAGCCATCTTTAGAGACATAGAGCATGACTGCTGACCCTGAATTGTCATACTTGTCAGTTTGGACAACAGCAACAATGAAAGACTGGACAACTCTGAGATCAAAGACGAATCCATTGGCCAAGTCATCTGATGCGTCATTAATGATGGTTGGAGCTGTCTTAAAGAAATCAGTGGAAGTTAAAAGACGAGAGCGCTTTAAGTAGCCATGATTATCCTTCTCAGCTTTTAAGCAGATGATTCTAGAGTCATCGCCAGCATCAAAGACGCCATTAGACTTTGTGAAAATACACTTGACCATATTCTCTTGCATGATCTTTGGGTTTGTTTTAAATCCATCAGTACTGTAGTAGATATCACTCTCACATTTGCCAGTCCGTGAGTCGCATGACAGGAATGCAAGCATGATCTGATCTGGGTTTTTGTAGTTGACGCTCACTTCATAATTGATGTCAGAGTTCATAGCCACCTCGAACGTGTCCCATGTACGGCCTCTGTTGTTGGAAACGTAATGAACTGATCCTGTTGTGAATGCAAATGCCCTCTCCTTCTTGATCTTGTCGATGACGATGGAATCAATGTCCTGGAGTTTCTTCTCCCAAGTCTTTCCCGAGTTTTCGGAGACGTAAAGCTCACCGCCAACGACATTTATGACAAAGGGAGCATCGTCGAAGTAAAGGATGTTTGAAGATACCTTATCGTAAACTGTCGAGTGGATTTCTGGGCTGAATGCCGCAGAGACCATGAGCAGCAGCGTAAACGCCACAAAGAAGCGGCCAATCTGGAGTTTCATTGTGTTGAGACGTGCTGCCACGGTCAATTCAAATTAAAAGCACCACGGAGCTAAAAAGAATGCTCTTATAGTATAATTGTATCGTAATGTGGAGCGTGAGAGTGAGTTATTTCGCTGTGTGTGGTATGTAAGTCCAATCAGACAATGACGGATTATAGAACAAATGTAGCAAGAGTAATACGGAGCTCTTAGACCGCTCTGATCAGTTCTGTGGCGGATCAATGGATAAAAGTGTACAAGAGATCTTCCCGCCCGCTCTTCAATGATTCAAAGATACGAGGTTGCGGTTGTTGAAGCTATTAACCTTGTCAGTTTTATCGAAATCCCCCAATCCTAAGCTCTTGCCCCTTGTCTCTGCTTACTGTGGATAAATTCCGATGATTCGCGAAAATAAAAGGCTTAGATAAATAAAAAGAGTTACCACGTCAGATTGCGAACCAAGACACCCGGACATCTTCATGCGAGCTTATAATTTTTCAAATTTCTTTATTTCTTTTTTTTCTGCGCACAATTTCGTGGTATATAAACAGCTTTGTTTACCCGCTTGGCGATGGTGTACTGGGGTTGGTGGGGGAGATGTGATTTTTGAACTTTTGTTTTTTTTTTGCATTTTTACCACCACCATTGCTCTACACTGAGTGTTTCTTTGCATAAGATTCTCAAGCTAATTATCTCCACAACTGTGCTTCTTTTCCACTCTTCCGGTAAACTTCCAGTTTAATTCTTGCTAATTTCAAACCTACAAGATACACACACCAAAACACAGCAATGGCCCCAAATCTCGAAGACATCAAGACACATTTCCCCGCAGCACGTATCAAAAAGTTGATGCAGTCCGATGAGGAGATTGGGAAAGTAGCACAGGCTACTCCAATTGTCGTTGGTCGTGCTTTGGAATACTTTTTGGCCACACTAGTGGATGCTGCAGCTACTGAAGCCAAAACTGCTGGCATCAAAAGGGTTAGTGCTGAGCACGTGAAGAACGCAATCGAGAAGAACGAAAACTTTGACTTCCTCGTTGACACGATATGCAAGAAGGAAGAACAGCAGGAATGATGTACTCTATCACAATTGTATTGTGTGTGTGTGTGCGCGTGCGTTGATAATATTTTTGTGTTCATTAAAGGGAACTTCACAACCCCCCCAGCAGGTTTTCTACAATAACTAGGTTAAGGTATATGTATATATATATATATATATATATATATATATATATATATATATTGAGGTGTTAAGAGGAATGAAATCATTAACTTGCCTCTTTAGCTTGCATGGAATTGTTATTTTTGCTTTTGTTTTGTTAAGAATAGAACGGATTTCCACATTAAGAGAGTTGTATTATTCTTAAAGAGAGAAGGAAGCGCGCACACTTAAGTCTGCCACAGTGATGTGATGGCTTTGGGGGGCTTTTGGCCGGGTGCACCTACCTCACCCGCGGCGCGGGCAAGAGTGCAGTATTAGATAATCATTGATCATGACCCGAG
This sequence comes from Petasospora petersonii, assembly GCA_030574135.1. NCBI lineage: Eukaryota > Fungi > Ascomycota > Saccharomycetes > Phaffomycetales > Wickerhamomycetaceae > Petasospora > Petasospora petersonii. Next base: position 76,221 of record JAJMEM010000002.1, read on the forward strand.
AAAAGAAAAAGATAAGAGGATTTCCTCTTTCCCTCTAACGCTCAATCCCGAAACAAACGAAAGACCTATAGACAATTGAACAATGTCATCCATTCTCTCCAAGAAGCTCAAAGTCGCCCTCATCCAAATGACTTCTGGCGCCGACAAGACGGCCAACCTCAACCATGCTAAAGACTTCATCCTCAAGGCGCTTTCCCAGGATCCAAAAATCGACATGACAGTGTTGCCAGAGTGCTTCAACTCCCCATACGCTGTCAATGAGTTCGCCAACTACGCTGAAAGCATTCCAGAAGGTGAGTCAACACAGTTCCTCTCCCAGGTCGCCAAGGACAACAACATCTTTATCGTTGGCGGTTCCATCCCTGAGCTTGGTGACGATGGTAAGATCTACAATACCAGTGTCACATTCGATAGAGAAGGTAAAGTCATTGGAAAACACAGAAAGGCCCATCTCTTTGACATTGACATCCCAGGTGGAATCACATTCAAGGAGTCCATCACCCTTACCGGGGGTGACAAGGCCACAACCATAGACTTGCCAGAGTTTGGAACCATCGGTGAGGGTATCTGTTACGACGTCAGATTCCCAGAACTGGCTGCTGTGGCTGCTAGAGAGAAGAATGCCTTCGCCATGGTGTATCCTGGTGCTTTCAACACTGTCACTGGTCCATTGCATTGGCACTTGCTCGCACGCTCCAGAGCTATTGATAACCAGATTTACACCATCTTGTGCTCTCCATCCAGAAACTTGTCTCTAAACTACCACGCTTACGGCCACTCTTTGGTTGTGGATCCAAACGGAAACGTCATCGCAGAGGCTGGTGAGAACGAGGAGATTGTCATTGCCGAGCTGGATCCAGAACTCATCACCAAGACCAGGGCTGGTATCCCCGTAACAGTGCAGAGAAGATTCGATATCTACGGTGACTGGACCAAAAAGGTGGAGCCAAGATCCATGTGATGAGATGAGATATGGCACTGGAAAATTTGGATACTATAAATACACCATGAGTGAGGTGTGAACGCAGCTCTTTTCCCCTTCCGTTACTCCCTCCTCCTCTTCTTTCTTCTATTGTTTGTCGAAGGGTCTCTCTCTCCGTAATGTAGTCTTGTATAGTATAATCCTAACTCGTAACCTCTTCTCCCCCACTCTTCTTATGTACAAGTACTCGTCAACCAACCAACTGGCTCACATTCTAGACCTCCACGTTCGAGCTCACGTCACCGCGCATCAAACTGCGATTCCGAGAATTTACCCGGCGCGTTCCTTGCTGCCTGTCACACAGAAAGATATAAGGGAACTAAAGAAAGGTCTCTCTTCTCCTTCTTTATTTCTGTTAACACAGTACAAAACCCTCTGATAGAAATTTTCAAAGGAGATCATGGTCACTTCATCCCGCTCTCGTTCGTCACTTACTCTTAACCAGCTCCAGCTGCTTCAGAACCCTCAGTCCATCGACACGTCCGTCTTCTACGTCGGTGTTGACGTTGGAACAGGCTCTGCCAGAGCAGCCGTTGTGGACAACACCGGTGCCATCCTCGCACTTGCAGAGAGACCAATTGTCCGTCAGGAGCTCAAGCCAAACTATATCACCCAGTCCACCACTGAGATTTGGGACGCAATCTGCTACTGTGTCAGAGCAACCGTCCGTGACGCAGGAATTGAGCCTTCCCAAGTGCATGGTATCGGTTTTGACGCCACCTGTTCGCTCGCTGTCATCCGCGAGGACAATGATGAACCTTTGGGTGTTGGTCCTGACTTCACCAACGACGACCAAAACATCATCTTATGGATGGACCACCGTGCTGTTGACGAAACTAACGAGATCAACGCCACAGGTGACAAGTGTCTCAAGTATGTCGGTGGTACCATGTCCATTGAGATGGAATTGCCGAAGATGAAGTGGTTGAAACACAACTTGCCGGCTGATCGCTTGAAACTGGCCAAATTCTACGACTTGGCTGACTTTTTGACTCACAAAGCTACTGGCTCTGAGGCTAGATCATACTGCTCTACCGTTTGTAAGATGGGATTTGTGCCTCCAGGTGTTGAAGGATCATCGACTGGCTGGTCTAAAGAATTCCTCCAGAAAATCGATTTGGAGGAGCTTATTGAGGACAACTATAGAAGACTCGGTGGTGCCCCTGGTTTGGGTGGTGTGTGGCTTTCTGCTGGTGATGTTGTCGGTCCATTAACTGCTAAGGCCGCCGAGGATTTGGGCTTGACTCAAGACTGTCTTGTCGGTTCCGGTGTTATTGACGCCTATGCGGGCTGGATTGGAACGGTCGCCGCTCAGACTGACATTGACATTCCAGAGCTTGTTGAACAGGATAAAACTGCTCCAGGTTTGGCAAAATCTGCTGGTAGATTGGCTGCCGTTGCTGGTACTTCCACTTGTCACATTTCCTTGTCCACTGATCCAATCTTCGTTGAAGGTGTATGGGGTCCATACCGTGATGTGATGGCCCCAGGTTTGTGGTTGGCTGAAGGTGGTCAGTCCTGTACCGGTGCCTTGTTGGCTCACGTTTTGAACACACACCCATCATATAGTGAACTGGCCCGTCTTGCTGATGCCTCTGGTCTCTCAAAGTTTGACTATTTAAACACCCGCTTGGAGTCGTTGACTCGTGAGCGCAAGGCCAGATCAGTCGTATCTCTTGCTAAGCACTTGTTCTTCTACGGTGACTACCACGGAAACAGATCTCCTATTGCTGACCCAAGAATGAAAGCTTCTATCATTGGTCAGTCCATGGATACATCCATTGATGATTTGGCTGTCACTTACCTCGCTGCATGCGAATTTATTGCCCAGCAGACTAGACAGATTGTTGAGAAGATGGTCGCAGCTGGTCACAGGATTCCCGCAATTTTCATGTCTGGAGGTCAATGCAGAAACGGTTTGCTTATGAGATTACTTGCTGACTGTACTGGTTTGCCTATTGTCATTCCCCGTTACATTGATGCTGCTGTTGTGTTTGGAGCTGCTTTGCTCGGTGCTGTTGCTGCTAAAAACAGACCTAAAAAGGAATCAGCTCCTGTCACAAAGCCAAAATCTTTCAAGATTCCCCCAGAGCTGAAGCCATTAAGTGCCGCACACCCAATTGCTGATTTGGCCTCTCCATACACTGCTCCATCGGCTACAGCATCCTCTACAAACATGTCTGCTATTGCCCACAGTGCTAGTGCCACTGGCTTCCCATTCCCTATGACTCCAGCTAGGGAGGAAGATGAGGAGGACTCTGAGGAAGAAGAGACCACCATCTCCTTTGGTGCTAAGGCCAAGCCACATGAGTCAGTTACTCAGAAGATTCAGGACCTGAAGATTGAGAAGGCTAAGACGAATGGAGAGCAGTTGTGGGATGTTATGGTTAGACTCACTGGTGGTGGTAAGGTGGTTATTCCATCTTCCAAGGATTCCGCTGATAGAAAGCTGCTAAACGTTAAGTACAAGATCTTCCTAGAGCAGGCTGAAACCCAGAGAAAGTACCGTGAAATGGTTGATGCCATTGAGCCTTGATATGGCGGCTATACATTAGTGTCTTTTCCTTATGATATAAATTTATGATGTCTTTCCACGTTTACTATTAAAGTTTGTGCTTTAGAAGTGTTTGCATGCTAGATTTGTAAACCGTAGAACAACTTCAGAGAACAAAAGAAATGGCCCAAGGAATAAAGCTAGTAATTAACGTTTTCTTTCTCCAATGTTCAAATTCCGAGGTGCTGATCTACATTCCGGTGAACGGACTAAATCGTTCCGCATTAGGAAACTTGTAAACAGAGCCGGTGCGACATTGTCTGACTTGTTACTAGGGCAACAAACATACTACTAAGAAACCCAAAAGTCCACCGACCCGCCTACAGAAAACCAACTGAGAGATCAAGCTGGCATCTTCAACCACACAATTAGCCCACATACCGCCCTTTAAAGCAACACCCCTCCCCACACCCGCGGGCGAGCCAACAGCACAAACAACTGCTGAGTCACTCTGTGCCGATCACTGCACTCACACATCTCTCTTTACCCGCCTTTGCCAACCAACCACCTCCCGTCGTTGATCTTTTTTTTTTCTGAGAAGGGGAAATCATCACCACAAACTCTACTAAAATTTTGCTCGAAGCATTCATTCACTATTCACTCGTTACTTACTGTTTCTTATACTATCGCAGTCGAACTACACACTCCTTTGTTTGGAATCTAAGCTTTTTTGCCCCTGCGTTTACCCACAACCGAAAAACTCTGCTTCTTCATTCGGCACTAACAGTCATTCAAAAACCGTTCCTGCTGACTACACTCACTCGCTCACTCACAAGAAATGAAGTCCACATTATCACTTATAGCGTCTCTACTTCTATCAGCGACGTCAGTCAAGAGTCTACTGCTCGAAAGTGTACCCTCGCCACAGTTTGACCTGTCGTCATTCAACAATGAGGAAATTGGCTTCCTGGGCAGCTTTGATGCTATCTCACAGTACAAATATGAAGGTGCCTCCAACTTCACAAACCAAAACACACTGACGAATAATCTCTACTACACAACTGGAGATAACGAAAACTTCATCACACTAGGCGAAGTCCATGGATCAGTAAGCAGGATTGTCCCCGTCACAGAAGACACTTTCCTCTTACTCGGGCAGTTCACCAGCATAGGAGATAGTAACGTCTCCGCTCCAGCTATCTTTAATGCGACTACAAACAACTTCACAATGATTGACCCGGATGAAAAACTCAACGGAACCGTTACAACGGGTCTCTACGATGCCTCTGAACACATTCTCTATCTCGGTGGAGAATTCACCTTCAATGACACAAGTAGTGCTGCATACTACAATCTAACAAGCAGAAATCTACACAGCACGTTATTTGAAGGCTTTGGACGTGGCTCAAAAATCAACTCCATTGTTGAGCTCGGTGATAATATTGTTTTTGGTGGCCGTTTCGACACATTAGGCTTGCCACAGCTCTTGTCTGTCACCTACAACAACTCTAACATCTCCGTCACAACAGATCAGTTAGTCAGTCTCAAATATGCATCATTCTCATCATCCAACGAGAACTCCTCACCGGAAATCCTTACTTGTCCAAATGGTGAAGAGTGGACTGTCCCTGATACCACTGCTGCTACATTTGCTGTATATCTGCCGTACACGGTGTATCCCTCGAAGATTAGAATCTACAACTCCGCTGATGAAAACAGTCAAGTTCAACTCTTCAGATTGATCACCACTCCTGCTTCTGGTATCATGAACCTAACATATGTTGATCCGACGACTGGTGAATTCGCCTACTGTGATGCCTGGTGTCCATTGCTTGATTCCACTTCACTCAGTGATGCTGCTGATGATGCTAAGTCCACTGTTCTTCCTTTCTTGGACAGTTCCCTTGGATGGGGTGCGACATACCAGGAGTTTGGATTCGTTAATCAGCTACAAGTCACAGACTTCAACTTTATGGCTCTGGACTCTTTTGGAAGTAACATTGCGTTGGCTGGATTCGAAATGTATCAGTCCATGTTTTCCACATATGCCAACAACACGCTCAATGAGCCAGCTTGTTCTGCTTCCTCCAACTATTCCACATCTGAGCTGATTGGTTCTTGGAAATCTTCCATTAATGACCAGTACCTAACAAGCACAGTTGATATTACTGGTGGTATTCCAGACCTTGGTGTTACTTTCCGCCCGAATGTTACATATGCCGGTGAGTACTCTATTTTGCTTTACACGCCAGGTTGTGTCACTGATAACTCTTGTGACCACAGAGGAATTGTGAACGTGACTTTGTTCGATGATGTAACCGGTGATAACTTGGAATCTCACCTGCTTTACCAAACCAATAATGAGGAAAAGTATGATGTCCTTTTCAACGGTCACTTGGACAATCCAGTCAGAGTAGAAATGAAATTATACTCTACTGTCCTCAGTGGTGATCCAAATCAGATTACAATGGTTGCTGACAGAATCTCTACTAGTATCTTATCTATTGACCAGCTTGTCAATACCAACAGTACTGTTACTGTCAACGGTATTTTTGAATACTCCCCGTCCAACTTCACCAGGTTCAACGCTGCAAACTTAACGGAGTCGTCAAAGCTTATCGGTAACACTTCTCTGAGCCTGATCGGTGCTTCCCTTTCTGAAAGCGCTGATGTCCAATTGGTCTACATCGAAAACAAGCTATATGTTGGTGGTGACTTTGAAAGCGAATATGGTGACAACTTCTTCCTTATTTCTGCCAACTCCTCAAGTTCTTCTATTCATGCCGAAGCCTCATCAGTTGATGGTGGCTTGGACTCTGAAGTCACTTACATGCTTCCAGTTGAAGACGGTGTTGTCTTGCTTGGTAACTTCAGCGCTACCAACAATGAGACTGAGATTACTTCGTTCTCTGGTGACTCTGATAATTTCTCTGGGGCTGCTTTCTTTAACGGTTCCTGGTTCTCATTAGATGATGTTGACTCCAACTCTGTCTCTAACTTAACTTTGAAGGGCTCTTCTTTCTGGACCTTTGGTGAGAAGTCTTGGAACGTTGATAACTCAACCTGGTTCACTCCTACCCTATTGCTAGACTTCAACGTTTCCAGTGCTGGCAAGTCCGGTAACGCCACTCTTTTTGTTGGTGCTCTGACAACTGCCGATAAGATTGTTAATAAGGGTGTCATGATCTCCAACTCCACTCTTGAGGGTAACCTTACAGATGATCGTTTGACGAATAGTGCTTTCAATGTTGGTCTCTACATCAATGAGAGTCTCTCTGTGTTTGGTGGTGAGTTTGAGACTGAGTCCGGTATCACCAACTTGATCCTCAAGTCTGGTAACAACACTAGGGGCCTTGATATTGAGTGGGATAACTCCACTGCTACCCAGTTGTTTGCCTACCAGGATAACCTTTTCATTGGTACTTCCGGTTCTGGCTCTGCTGGTGATGAGGACTTCAACGGTGTTATCGTTTACAACTTGAATAACGGTTCATTCGAGTCCGTTGGTTCTCTTTCTGGATCTTCTGTCCGCGTTAACCAGTTTGGATACTACAATTACACTTATCTTGTTGTTGGCGGTGATTTTGACTCTGCTGAATCTCAGGACTGCTCTGGCCTTTGTTTCTACAACATGAACGATACTCAATGGACCCAACTGATTGATGATTTCAGTGGCACAGTGAACACTTTCAGGTTTGTCAACAACACTCTTGTTGTCGGTGGTGACTGTAGTTACAAGTCTGATAACTTCAAACTGTTTGCATATGATTTCAGTGCATCTAACCACAGTATTCCAGATCACTTCTCTGAAATTCACTCCGAGGTGTCGAAGCTGTTGCTCATTGACAACTCCACTGATGGAAGAATCATTATTTCTGGCCAGGACTACGTCTCTGCCTATGATGGATCCTCTTGGACTGACATCACTCTTGGGCTTGATGGCTCTACTATCTTGGACATTGAGTTGATCGATCTCAGTTCCTCCAACGACATGAACAATGGTTCCTACTTTGATGCCTCTCAAGTTCTCCTGGCTACTGGTAACTTGACTATCAGTGAGTATGGCTATGCTAATATTGCCTTCTTCAACAGTACCATGTGGGTTCCATATGCCATCACTACACACCAGAAGACGACTGCCACAATCAACTCTATTTTCCTGAGCAGGGACCAGTCACCTTTATACATAAGTGGTTCTACTACTAATAGTACCAGACCTCCCACCACCTCATCTTCAGCTCCAGAACCTACATCTTCGGGATCTGGCCATAAGAAATCTGGCAAAATGGACAGAGGTTTTATTGTCCTGGTCGGTCTTGCTTGTGCTCTGGGTACTGTTAGTCTACTTGGTGCCATCGGTGCCTTCTTCCTCTTTAAGAACAAGAAGCACGAGTATATGCCTTTGGAACCAAGGGTCAATGAGACGGAAATGTTGGATACTGTTCCTCCAGAGACCTTGTTAAAGCACGTCTGAGCTTTAAAAATTTGACTATTTCTGTTATTTTGCACGCTATTTGTTTGTCTTTGGGGTTTTTTCTTTAATTTTTTGTCTTTTTGGTGTGTTCTTTTCTATCTTCATCATAATCTCTTTTGTTAGTTTTGTTTGTGCTGGTGTCGTGTTATTTTGTATCTCCTGCTTTAATAGATTACGTCTTTCATCTGTTCTTGTTCAAAACAATCTAATAGCAAGTATCTTCTTTTGATGATGCAGAAAAAGATGAAAACAGTATTGTATTGTATGTCACGAAGATGATGTGTCTATAGATTTCCGTGCAGTGATTTCAAGTTTCTTGTAGAGACTCGACTGCCTCTCTGCAAATGCCAGGCCCTTATACACGTCATCGGTGTTTATTAAGCACATTTGCACTTGATGAGGATGAGATACAGGATCCCAGTTCTTAGCAGCAAGTAAATTCAGTAAAGCAGCCTTCCTCGTGTTTGTGAATCCAATGGTGGAAATATTGTCCTTCACCAGTTTAGATGGATTGAGTAGCTTCTCGGTTTCTGGCTGGTTCTTGATCAACTTCCTTGACATGATAATCTTAGCCTGACTGAAAACACAAAGGGAGTAGATGTATCCAATACGTTCTAGCAGTATAGATTTCCCCAGTTTGCCTGTCAACTTATCATCTATGGCTTTTTGTACCCATTTGATTGCAGCTGGAGCATTAGACCAACTATCTCTCAAAGTACAAAAGAGCTCAGCCACTATTAAAATGGAGCGTAAGGCATATGTCTTTAGACCACATCTTGCGAGATAAGTGTAGTTTAAAGAGTCCAGTAATGGATCAATGGTATCATTTTTCAACTTAGATGTAATATTGGTTGCACCCATCAACAATGAGATGGCAGCCATCTCTTGCGCTGAGGCGAGATATGACCAGGCCTTATCACCCAAAAAGTCCTTCTTGACCAGCTCATAAGTATTGTATGCATATCTGTAGTCCCGGAGCATGAAAGACCAATCAGCCAACTTACGAGTAAGTGCCTCATTTGCTGTCTTCCCATAGTAGCCTTTCTCGGAAATGTAGTTACTCGTATTTTCAGATTGATGATGCTTGTTATTTGATCCAAAGTACTTCTTACCAACATTGAAGAATCGACCTGTAATACTCTTTCTTGGTGCAATGACTTGTTCGTCCCATGTAGCGATCTTCATCTCCATGTATGGTATAATCTTCTTCTGTATCACCTCTTTGAGGAGTTTGTAGATGGCTGTGACATCTGCTAGTGGGAGTGTTGGTGCTGTTGCAAAAGAAAGGTGGGTATTCTGAAGTTCCTCATCAACAGATACAAGAACTGGTGGGTTGAGTGCAGTTAGATGAGACTCTCTATCAAGGCTGAGAGGGAGCACAAACGTTTCAACAAACAGCTGCTTCTTTATGTGATCTTTCAATTGCAGTGCCTTTTCGCTCTGCTCCTCGCTAGCTTCATCATGGACAATAATGAAAACGGGAAGAATGTCATCAATGAGAAGGTAATCCGGTACCTTTGATGACTTGAACTGAATGAGTAACTGTCGAGCAAGCTCGTATGAGTCCTGCGCTGTGACAAACATAAACGACGCAATTGGGTGATGAATCGGCTCAAAAGGTGTGATAACTGAGCTGGAAAGCATCTTGGTAAAAAACTTCATGTAGGTCGAGTCCCTGAGTGTATCTCGTAGTGGGTTGTTCTGTTCCTGCTCGGCCCTCTTCAAGTGTATGTTAAGGCTCTGGATGTACTCGCTCATGAGAAGCTCGAGGGAGTGCAAGTTGAAAAGCGGCGATTTCCCACTGGTATCGGCTTCTTGAACACAGAAAATGTCTGCCAACGGAGATGTAAAGCGTATTGAAAAGTCCTCTGCAGTTCGTGAGACTAACTGTGAGTCTTTAATTTGAAACTTGTGATCGACTCTATCGCCAAACGGCTTTATCATCTGGAGGAATGAGTGGAAGCCAAAGTCAGTGGCTAACTTGTCCGTAGATTCCGATGCATAGACGGTGACCTTCGGTGATAAAGCAGACAGGGTCAGTTTTTTACAGTTCAGAGAGCTTCTCCTTGGACCTGCTAGAGCTTCTGAGGGCGAGGCCACCTGGGTGAGAAGCGGCGAGATGTCCCGCCCAGCATTGAGGTGAAATAGCACATTGTTCACCGTAAGATCAGTGGCCATGATGATGTGGTACGAGTAACTGCACTCAAATGATGGTGTAGGTGTCTGAGTAAAACGTATTCTCTTGGCAAGATTCCCACCACTGTTCTCAATCGATGGTTGTTAATGTTGATGGGAAATGATATTTGGTGTGGTTCTTACACCCGAACACCATAAATGACACATAGCTTATATAATAAACACCCACACATCAATCTCACCCAGCTGTGGGCGCGACGCGTCGGTGAGCGCGGACCAGCGAATAAATCCAAGCGCTTTTTAATGTTGTGTGTGTGTGCGATAAAAACACATGTCAAGAAAGCCCAGGCAAGTCTCACAATTTAGTCTATCATTGGTACTACACCGAGGCTTACTGTATATTCTCACAACAATGCAACTGCTGAACTTTGTGACCATTGCCTCCCTTACAGCGGTCTCCCAGGCCTTCTACCTTCCGGGAACGGCACCAACCTCCTACAAAGAAGGCGACAATGTTCCTCTGCTTGTGAACCACATTACCCCTTCTGTTTTCCATGACAGCCAGTCTAAAGAGAGCTATGTCTACTCGTTTGACTACTACTACAAAAGACTGCACTTCTGTAAGCCTGAGGAGAAGGTGAAGCAACCCGAATCTCTTGGCTCGATCATCTTTGGTGACAGAATATATAACTCCCCATTCGAGTTAACGATGCTCAAGAACGAGACTTGTAAGTCTCTCTGCTCATCAACTTACCCAGCAGTGGACAGTACATTTGTTCATAAGCTGATCAAGAACGGTTTCTTTTACAATTGGCTCATTGACGGTCTTCCAGCTGCCAGAAGGCTCCACGACAAGAGAACCGACACTGACTTCTATGGTACCGGTTTCGAGCTCGGATATGTTGATGACAACAACGTTCCACATTTAGACAACCATTTCAATATTCAGATTGAGTACCACAAGCGTGGTGAGAATGAGTACAGAGTCGTTGGTGTCACTGTTGAACCACATTCTTGGAGCAGAAAAGAGGCTGTTTGTCCTACTGGCGAACAGACCCCAGTTACTTTGGACTTGCACACAACGACGGTTGTTCCTTTTACTTATGATGTCACTTGGATCGAGTCTGACACTTTGTGGGCTACTAGATGGGACAAGTACCTGCATGTGTATGATCCAAAGATTCAGTGGTTCTCCCTGATCAACTTTTCCTTGATTGTCGTTTGCTTGTCTTTGATCATTGCTCACATTCTGTTCAGGGCACTGAAAGGTGATATTACTCGTTACAATGAGATGTCCTTAGATGACGACATGGAAGAAACCGGGTGGAAGCTGGTTCACGGCGATGTCTTTAGATCTCCTCGCTACTTACTTTTGCTTTCTGTGATGGTGGGTTCAGGTGTTCAGCTACTCTTGATGACCTTCTCTGCTACAGCCTTCGCCCTCTTAGGTTTATTGTCTCCATCTAACAGAGGTTCATTGTCCACTGTGATGTTCATCTTTTATGCCGTGTTTGGTTGTGTTGGTTCTTTTGTCTCCGGTTCCATTTACAAGTTCTTTGATGGCTCTGACTGGAAGCTCAACATGATCTTGACCCCAACATTGGTGCCAGGCTTGATTCTGCTCACAGTGACGTTGTTGAACTTCTTCCTCATTGGTGCTCACTCCTCTGGTGCTATTCCAGTTGGTACTTTGCTTGCCATTGTCGTTATTTGGTTCATTATCTCCGTCCCATTGTCTGCACTTGGTTCCCTTCTTGCTTTGAAGAGAGAGCCATTGGCCAAGCCTGTTCACACAAACCAGATTGCAAGACAGGTTCCTACTCAGCCATGGTACTTGAAGACGTGGTTTGCTTCTCTGATTGCTGGTATTTTCCCATTCGGTGCTGTAAGTGTTGAGATGTACTTCATTTACTCCTCCTTGTGGTTCAGCAGAGTGTACTACATGTTTGGTTTCCTCTTTTTCTGCTTTATCTTGATGGTCATCACTACTTCTCTTGTCACTATCCTGATGACTTACTACTCCTTGTGTGCTGAGAACTACATGTGGCAGTGGAGATCTGTTTTCATTGCAGGTGGCTGTGCTGTATATGTCTTCCTTCATTCCATTATCTTGACGAAGTTCCAGCTTGGTGGTTTTGTTACCATAGTGTTGTACGTTGGCTACTCTCTTTTGATCAGTTTCTTGATGTTTATCTTGACAGGTTCCATTGGATTCCTGTCCTCTTTATTCTTTATCAGAAAGATTTACACCGCTGTTAAGATCGACTGAGTGATGGGGTTATATTATATTATAGAGATAAGGAGAAAAAGAGAAATTGAAAGCATGGTATAAAGAAAGCGCATAACACCTATATCAAGCATTGATTAGGACTACTCCATATGAAAAAAAGATGAATTATGTGTGAGCGTAGATTATCGTTGCGAGTCTTTAGGACACCTTACGATATCCTATATGGCATCATAATTTCCTTACGCGTGGCCATCAGCATGGAAAGGCTAACCGAATAAAGTGGGACTAAAGCTAGAGTAAGCCCCACTTTCTGACTTTATTGTCTTTCTACTAGCTGCGGCATCTTCGTAGTATTGATAGTCTGTTGATTGTCCCTCTCTGACCACATTAGCGCTTATGACGACAGTGATCTTACTATGCCAATAAGATAATCATACTAAGCATTTGGAGGAAGAAGGAAGAGAATGATATTCTCCTGGTTTCTCTTTTCTCTTTCAATGTACAACCAATTGCTTGACTCCTGCATTCATTATATTAGTAAAATTACGTGTACACGTATGGGTCCAGGTCTGCTTTTTAGCCTGTTGTGCATTTCGTCACCTGAGGCAAGGGGACAAGATGCATACTGGGCCCAGCTCTGCGAATCCCGGCTGGGAGTGAATGACGTGGCAGTTGGTCACCTCTGGGGAGAATTATATCGGAAGTGTTGAGCTGTTGAAAGTCCTCTCTGGAGGGAATATTTGTTTCAACGACCAGTAGTCAAATATTCACATGTCTTCTAATAAAGAATGGAATTAAGATACATCTACAAGAGTCAGATGTATGTAAGTTGATTAACATCAATTGGCTCTTCGCCGAAAAGTCGTGAAATGCAGTTTTGTTAGGTATGCATGTGGCTTGTGATGCTGACGTATATACCTTGTCAACCACCGTTCCCTTTTTAAGTGCATTTGAGCCACATGAAGGAATTCAATTACACCCAACTCCAAAGTCTGCATGCAGTGAGCTGATGCAACGAACCCATGGATGTCCATCTTCCATGTAAGTGGAATATTCTAGAAGTTGTTTGCAGTTTTTTTCCTTCTAGTCCAATAAACTAAGTTCTTATCATGAGTACAAAGGAGCCCGCGATAGAATAACGATAAGGCGAACATGATTTACTGTATGCATCAAGTAATGGTATATTTATATAAAGGAAAGAAAGAAAAAACAGTATATATATATACCCTTACCGTATATAGATTTTTTCTAGAGATCGGAGGAAAGGTCTAGGCCTATAATTGAACTATAGAAGACGTGCTGTGTCGTATCCGCTCTTTTTACCTTGCTTAGCCGCCCTAAATCCAGGCACAAAATGTATTAAAACCGCCTTGTTCCATAGTCACAGTCACACTAACGATGAATCTCAGATTTTCAATTTAAGCTGAGCAATGCATTTCCCACGCAGGAAGAGAAATCTTTGCTGCGGTATGGGAGGTAATCTCTCTGTCTTTCCTCATGGTAGAGAATGGAATGTTGCAGTGACCATGAATCCATAACATAAGTCTTTATATCCCCTATATATACTTTTGTTTCTATCATTCTATAATCCTTTCTGTATTCTCTGTCTCCTAACTTTCATATATACAACTATTACACTTAAACTGCCCTTTCCCCTTCTCTTCTCTTTTTCTCTTACGGGTTTGTCCGCAAAATGATTGTCTCGGACAATGTCTGTGAGTATCTGCATTCCAATGCACAGTTTGAGACGCATACTGCAGGGCCATAATTTTTTGTTGTTGTTAACACAGCAAGGTGAACTAATTAATTTTTCATTAGAATGAAGAGTTAATATCCTTTTACCTTTTAAAGAGAAATAAGAAAATAAAGACAAAATAGTACTTGTTTTAGTTTCAATGAAATTCTCCTCATTGTTCTTCCCCCTCCCAGGGTGTGTAGAGGAGACAGACACACAGACAGACAAACAAACAGACAGACAGCAGAACCTATGCCTTGTCATGCCGGAGCAGTTTATTATAGCCACCTTGTGGCCAAGGCAACAGTCAAGCTGAGGGTAGAGAGAAAAAGAAAGAAAGAGAAAGAAAGAAAACTAGGAATATAAACTATTTCGTTCTCCTTCTGATACACTTACTGATATACATACATAATTGTAGCTGTGGAAGCCCGAATGGGAATGGGCCACACACACCCCGCTCTCCGAGTTGCAGATGTCGAGAGCCAATCTGGCTGCAGTGCGTGTGCATTGAAAAAAAAATCACCATATTATGTATAAATATATACGGAATGCCGACAACATTAGCATTTCCTTCAGACCCGTCTGAGATTTTCCGATTCCTTCTTATTTTTTTTTTGTACTTCCGGTTCAGTCGTTGCAAAAACTTCTTCTTCCTCTTCTTTAACGTCACATACCGTTAACAGTTTTGAGATATTCAAAGTCAATTCTTTCATTAATTCATTCGTTCTTTCTTTCTTCCTTTTTTATCAACATTCCCAATCAATCACCGAACACCAAATCTTTCCATCTCTCTCGCTTTATCGCACAGCTTCCCAGGAACCTCTCGCCCCTCTTTTTTTTGTCTACGGCTTCCCTTTATTCCTTCAGTTTTGTTTCTTTCTCTTTTACCATCTATATCTGCATTCTGTCTAAGTGAAGTTCTAATTACAAGATTCGAGGCCTTGTCAATCTATTCACTCTCACTCTCACTTTCTATTCCGGCTTGAACAACAATTCTTTCTACTCCCCCAGCTACATTCCAACCAAATCTGTTCTCAGATTTCCAAATTTGGCTTCCACTTCTAAATTGACATCGTTCTATCTAACTGTGGAAACGAGGCCCCCACCGGTTCGCTCCTCAATAGATACCCACTCCAATGACTAGTTCAGAGGCTGCATCTCCCAGCACCACACAAGAAACCCAAATCTCGTCGACCACTAACGTCTTGCTAGACTCTTCTTCCCATTCTTCTGACACATCAACTGACGACATTGCAGAGAAGGCAAATGATTCCGATATAACGGTAACACACAAATATGGCAGTGGCCTTGAAACAAAGCAGTCTCCACAACGTGCGCTCAGGTCCTACCGTTCAATGCCTCACATGGGTAGTAGAGGTGTCAGCAAACTACCCATCTCTCTGGCATTTAAGAGAACCTGCTTCAAATGTGGAAACTTGGGACATCACGCAGATGAGTGTGAATCCAAAGAGAGACTCTGCTACAACTGCAAACAGCCGGGTCACGAGTCCTCAAATTGTCCCAATGATCGAAACACAGAGTTCAAGCAGTGTTACTTCTGTAAAGATATTGGCCATATCCAATCAGAGTGTCTACAATATAATGAAATGAGACGAGAGAGACGACACTATCCACAGATGTACCAACAACAGCCTTCATCTCCATATATCTACTACTCCCACATCAGGGCACAGGTCGCGTCACAGTATCCTCCTCCACATCCACTACAACGCCAGCATAATGGGCTAAGGCATTCTCCATCACATCCTCACCTCTTCTACCAAGCACATATGCAGTATATGGGACAGTACACACAATACCCTCTTCCTCATCCTCTCCCTCGTTCTCATCCTCTTCCTCCTCAACCTCAAATGTTATATCCTCAAGGAATCCCAGTAGCACCAAAATACATGCCTTCACCAGCACAGCAATATACAGAGCTGATCTCAATGCGTGGGTATCAAATTGATCCTTCATCATCTTCATCACACAACCCATCAGGAACAACGTTTTGCTACAAGTGCGGAGAACCAGGCCATCAAAGTAAAGGTTGTCCCAGACGTTGAATCATGTTATTTATATTATAGAGAAACACATGCATTTTTTAAGCGTCTAATGTAGGTACGTTTATTTGGTTTCCAAACAAATCCAAGTGTCCGATTGTTTACCTTTTCGAATCTTACTGGGCGGCTAATCTTCCGTACTATATAAAAGATACCATCAACCCCCCTTCTGATCACCTTTAACAACCAACCGCCAACTAGAAGGTAACCTATACGCAACTCTATCACAAATGACGATGACTGCAGAAAGTATTATTACCATTGACGATCTTCAGTCGCACGGAATCAATGCGTCTGATATTCAAAAACTCCGTACAGCCGGTGTTTGCAGCATCCCAGTACGTGTTGCCATTTTTTTTTGCCCACATCGATCCATCCGCCCAACCTGACGACGCGTCAAAGTTTATACTAACACCTGCACGAAAACTAGACATTGTTGTCTACTACAAGACGCAACTTGCTCAAGATCAGAGGTCTCTCTGAGATAAAAGTTGAGAAGATAAAAGAGGCAGCAGGTAAATTGATGGTAAGTGCTTACCTTATCAAAGAAAAGAAAGAAGAAAAGTCCCTGTATATGATCGGATAATTACTAACCACGTGTATAAAAGCAAGTTGGCTTTGTATCTGGCACCACTCAAGCAGATGTCAGACGCCGTGTTGTTGCATTGACAACGGGAAGTAAGGCGCTTGATGCCGCCTTAGGTGGTGGGATCATGAGCATGAGTATCACCGAAGTGTTTGGTGAGTTCAGATGCGGGAAAACTCAAATGGCACATACACTTTGCGTCACTGCTCAATTGCCAAAAGTTTGTAAACCCTTGCTTATCTTTATGTCTTTATATTGGAGACTAATTTACTAACCAGTTTTTTTACAGAGTGTGGGAGGTGCTGAAGGCAAAGCGGCTTACATCGATACGGAAGGCACTTTCAGGCCAGACAGGTGCGCACCTAACACTAAAGAATTTAAATCAAATCATTGTGACAACATCAAAAATACTGAGCACTATGTGATACTAACACTCCATTTAAATCTAGAATCAGATCTATTGCAGAGAGATTCGGCGTTGACCCAGATGACTGTCTTGAAAATATCACTTATGCTAGAGCTTTGAACAGTGAACATCAGTGTGAGTTGTTGGAAGAGCTCGGTACTGAGTTAGCCTCGGGTGACTACAAGCTTCTTATCATTGATTCTATCATGGCAAACTTTAGAGTTGATGTAAGCATGACAAGCATATTTTTAAAACTCTTTCCCATCCTTCCCCATGTGACTTCTTTCTCATGCTCATACTAACAGAACTCTTTAGTACTCTGGAAGAGGAGAATTAAACGAACGCCAGCAAAAGTTGAACCAGCACTTGAGCAGATTGAACAGAATCGCAGAGGACTTCAACATTGCAGTTTTCATGACCAACCAAGTTCAGAGTGATCCAGGCGCTTCTGCCTTGTTTGCTTCCGCTGATGGTAGAAAACCTGTCGGTGGACATATCTTGGCTCATGCTAGTGCTACAAGAATCCTTCTTCGTAAAGGTCGTGGTGATGAAAGAGTAGCGAAGTTGATGGACTCTCCTGACATGCCAGAGTCTGAGTGTGTCTATATCATCACGGAGGGTGGTATCACTGACTCTGAAGCATGAGCTAGCCCTCTTTGTCTACTTTGCTACCTTCTCTTGCCTCTACAGTATGTAAACAAAAAAATACCCCATTAATTTTAACCCAACCTAAAAAACCAAAAAGACAAAGTAGAATCACCTGTATCACGTCATAAATTCAGTTGCCAAATCTCTCTGGCATCAAAACTGGGGCCAAAAGAGACCAGCCATAGATTCCATAACAGATCCAAGAACTGACAATCTTAACCCAGGAGTAGAAATAAGTTCTGCCGACAGGGACAAAGTCACCAAAGTCATCCTGCTGAACGTTCATAGTCAGCAAGACAGCAAGCCATTGGGTGGCAAGAAAGAAAATGATATGGAAGAGGGCATAGTTATATTTTGTGGCTGTTCTTTCCTCATCCTCATTGTCTTCATCATACAACCAGCTCTGATCATGAAGAGCGCTTTCTGGTAAGGAACCAACAGCAACAGCCTCTCTAATAGCCTGCATTCTCATCTCGTTTCTACCCGGTTCCTGAGTAATGTTGTTCTCAACATCGCCAATTGGCTCATCGTAGTTAATGGCAATTGAGCCACCGCCATTGTTACCATTGAAAACAGAGTTGGCAGCAGCACGTGTAGTGGTATAAGCGATGGTAACCAAAGTGAAAATAGCACCCAAAACAACAGAAGCTGTACGTGTTCCCCTGTTTCTAATGAGTGGATTACACTGCCTGTTATCAGGCTCAGAAGCACAGGCCGAAAGTGTCAAGTAAGTGCAGTACACGGTAACAATTGCAGCCTGTGCGAGGCCAGCATTCTCGTTGTACTCCTGGATGGTTGGATTCAGTGAAAGCACAGTGGTTAACAATGCGAGAATGATGTTGATGTAAGCAGCAGCCTGATTCATGGTGCACCCACCATGGCAGAAGTAGACAAATATAATCACAGACATCACGATGGATCCCACGTACATGAGAGCAGTTCCGGACACGAGCATCGTTTTCCACACATTCGAGTACTCATTCTCAGCTTCAACGTGTTCGATGCATGTCTCAGCCCATTCATGAGCAAAGTCGACGAGGAGAACCAGTCCCACGAGCAGGAAGAAAGCACCAGAAATGACAGAGATGTACTTGGACCACCAAGCGAAGAAGCCATCTGGGATAAAAAAAGAAGCGACAGCGAGAAGGAGCCAGAGGAGGACTTTTAGGGGCCATGCACCGTTCTGGAGTTTTGAGCGTGGATTTGTAGTCGAGTGGACGCCAATAAGGAAAGCACATAGGAGTAAATGCTCAACACCAAGCGCAAAATTCATTCTGTGAACGGCAAAAAACCCACACTCAACACCCTCGCACTGATACTTTGAGAGTCTCTCCAGTTGTCTTCTAGCAAAGTCTGTGAGCATCACCCATGATATGATCGCATTCACCAAAAACAGGAAGGCATAGCACAAACGGGTGGAGAATGAGGACCCTATCGACTTGAAGGATTTACACACCAGTGCGGAGAACATGGAGCCACAGCATGAGGCAGCCGCTGTTCCCGCCATCTGTAAGGGAAGTGATACAATTGCACCCATCGTATGTAAAAATGTACGGTTGTTTTGTTAATCTTCCGTTGTTGAAGATGAAAGGAGATCCTTCATATCGTTGCGAGTTTTAAGTCAGAAGGCAAACGTTGAGTAATGTTGCCCCCTTACCTTGTTGATTATCTAATCAACACCCGGACATCACATACATGGCTTTTGTTGACATCTCATTGTCCTTCTTTTAACAACACCATTTGATGATATTTTTCAGTCTTGCATTCACTAAATATGAGTCAGCAGTACTACCCAATCATTTTCCAGATTGGTGCTCGTTTTATTAGGGCTGGGTTTGCCGGTGATGCCGTTCCAATTATACGGAGGAGGACGAATAAGTACGATCTTGGAGGAGCACAACTGACTCCATTGAAGACCACACACTCCCATTGCGAAGATGTTCCTCGAGAGAAATCTCTAGGTGGAGATGAAGACTCGCAATTTCTATGGACCTATGACACTGCTGGTCTTGATGGTGATCAAATCGAGTCAGTGTTGGAAAGGATCGTTTACGATATTTATCAATCAGATCTCCTTATCGATGCAAAGAAGTGCAAAGTACTCGTCATTGAACCCCCGTTTTTCCCCTTACCACTCAAGAAAATTGTGGCCAGGGTTTTATTGTTCCACATGCATGCCCAATCTCTTCGATTCTTTCCTGAGCCTGTGATGAGTTGCATATCCTCGGGATCTCATTGCGCCTTGGTCATTGATATCGGGTGGAACCAGACGACGATAACGCCCGTCTTTGATCTAAGGCAGATATATAAATCAACAAAGACTACTTTGAGAGGCGGAAGATGGCTTCATGAAGTGGTTCGAGGCCTTTTGGAGAAGAATAGAATCTCATCATGTGGATTCGAGTTCGTGGAGAGGTTCATTTGCCAGGCCATGTATTCTGGTGTTGATAGACCTGTTACACCTGAACCCTTATATCTATTTGAAGGAACCGAGATACCCAACTCAATAAGGCATGAGCCCATTGAAACCACCTTTTTCCCACAATCTACTACAGAAGATGATAACACACGGTCCATTGCAGAGTTAGTGGCTGAATCTCTTGATGAAATCAACATTGATCTGCGAGCGGCTCTGAGAGATAAGGTAATTATAACTGGTGGCTGTTCACATATTCCTGGCTTCAAAAGTCGCTTATTGAAAAATCTGAAAGATAAATCCGGTGCTTCTGGGATAGAAGCTTTGGGAGCATGGGAAGGAGCGAGTCTATATTGTAGTACTGCTCTCATGACCTCGCAATCGGGACATGATAAAAGAAGATGGCCAGAGTTGTTAAGAGACGATTACCTTTCTGGAGAGAAAATTGTTTATGACTGGATTGATGATCTTTATTCTTTTTAAAATATATAAAGTACAAATCTGAATTTCTAGTGCCGTTGGCAGCATCGCCTATTGACCGTTGGATCTTTCGATGAAGATCTCTCTGGTATAGACAATAACCACTCTAATAATCCACCCAATCACCATGCTTTGGAGTTGGATACTTGTTTTTTCAATCAAGAAACAGCTCTAGATCATCACATATCAGTATTATAGTTAGATTCAATTGTTGGAAGACGCATCCATCTTTTTGAAACAGAAATCTGGAAAACATCTCACCTCTCATCGTTGACCAGAAACAAAAGCTCTCACTTTTGAGCCACTCATAATAACGCAGAGAGATAATGAGCTTTAAATAAACCTCTCATCTATAGTTGTTAAATAAGAAGCGTTTTTACCTTTTCTCAAGATGGCATTCCTTTTGTCTGGATATACACCCCCAGTAACAATAACATCGGAAACTAAGCTATCACCACACACACATACGCAATGATCGTCTGGTACACACCATTTGCACTTTCTGTGAACCATGAGGAGACATACTTGGACGTCTCTAACCGAGATTTATGGAACAAAAATAATGTGATCTGTAAAGAAGTAGCAAGATCTATGGGCTATAGAGCTATCAAACTCTCATGCCCGACATGTATTGGAGGGCATCGGACAATCACATGCAAGCACGTCAAAGGACCACTGGTTATTATCAAGGACAGAGGCCAACATTCAAAAGATCCATCAAATAGCTATATCACTCCAATTGTTGACCCTGAAGCAAAACTCGATTTCTATATTGATGAGATGCCAAAGTGTCGTTCCAATCCTGAAGTCCCAATTGCCCTGTGTAAAGCTGAGGGATGCTGTCCAGACGAGTGCAAAAGCACACTAATCATCAAGGCTGATTTTCTTCCATTGAAGATCTACCACAATGGTCTCCAACAAATTTTACCTGACGGGCTTGGTATAGATGTGGCTCCTTTTATGGGCTCCAGTGTTGACAGAGAAGCTTACAGAAGGGCCCAGCTTGACTATGAGGGTGTTTCCTATTCTCTCAAGTCTCTCAAAGAGATCTTCGAGAAGGATACGGAGATCTACTCCAGTACCTACTTTAAGGATCTCATCAAGGAGAAGTATGGATTTGATGCTGATAAGGCTAGTGCTCTGGACCCAAAGAACAAAAGTGAGGGTTTCAACCGTGAGCTTTCTAAACAGATCTCCCAATGCGTGCGTGCCACAAATGGCAACATTTTCCAAAAACTTGTCCCATTCATATCCTCAAGTAACGCTACCGAGAGTAAATCACTTCACAAGAAGAGATGTGCATCATCACCAAGTGAGAGAGAATTGGCCCCTAAAAAACAAAATTTCACTGCCGTTGCGCCTGTCGTTCAGCCTCAGTTGCCTGCCCATCTGCGTCCCACAATGTGGTATTACGATGGTAAGGCCCACAACGCACGTCCAGAAAGAAGAACCAGTTTAAATTCGTTCAAAGCAACTGGTAATGTCTTGTTGGATAAGGTTGTGAGAGAAAACGTTGCTGAGTTTGCAGATCTCAACGATGATGAGTTTTCCGCTGAAGATGACTCTGATTATGAAGCAGTAGAGGAAAAACACCAGAGTGAAGATTTAAACAAGAGCCTTCATTATGGAAACTCTGGATTTACTACTCATCTTTCCTCTTATCTCAAACGAACACCAACACCATTATCTGATATTGAGGCGCTTGCTGACGAGATCTGGGCCAGAGCCGAAGAAGAGGAGAACCACAGTATTCTCAGTGGAAGTTCTACATCCTTGAACTTGTACGAGCCAGCAGAGCCATCTGTTGAAAGATCACTCTCCTTCCCAGTTTCTGAAGTTGTAAACACTTTTGACCAAGTAACTACAAGAGAACAGCATACTCTTTCCGGCTTCCAGAATGGTCAATACCCAGATGCAAACATATCTGGGGACATCACTGAAGAGGAAATTCAAGGGCAGATTAGAGCTTTGGATAACTACATTGAATCCATTTGGCCTTAGAATTTCTCCTTATTAAAGACTTGTGATAATGTTTCAACTATTTCTTTGTTATTGTGATTTGTTAATATGACGACTGTTATGATTACCCAGCAGTATGAGGATTAGCGTAGATAGAGCAAAATTGTGAACAATCACCATAGTCAAGGTATTCTTTTTTTGATCTGTTCTTGATTACTCATTCCTCTTTGATGACTTCCATTGTCCATCCATCTCTGAGGAACAGACCATCAGATTGATAAAGTGATATTATCAATGGATTTCCCCGAATTGGCAAAAGGTGCAAAGAGATAAATTACTTCCACATGTGAGAATCGAACCCCAGAACATCATATGAGCAGAAAACCAGAGAAACAAACACGCGCTTTTTCTTCGTGGTGGCGCGTGGGGGGCTTTTGCCTTTCGTCATCTTAAATTCTATGATATTCTTTACTCTTCTACTCAACCATTAGCTCCTTATACACACATAGTATAGGACCAAACCTAATCAAACGCTAACAAAATGGCCATTGACTACTCGAAGTGGGATAACATCGAGCTCTCAGATGACTCAGACATCGAAGTGCACCCAAATGTCGACAAGAAGTCCTTCATCCGTTGGAGACAACAAGACATCCACCAAAAACGTGAGCAAAGAAAACAGGAAATCAATACGCTCGAGATTCAGGTGCCTATGTACATTGAGTTGAACAAGAGAGTTGACAAGATGCTTGCAGACAATGATGATGAGAGGCTCGGAAACTACGAGAAGATCCAAGAATACTTGCTGAACACCTTTGACGGCCGCAGACCTGACGGTGTTGAAGAGGATGCCCCTACTTACAACGAGATGATTGAGGACTTGGTCATCCAGTTGAAAGGGCAGCTGGAGAAGGCAGGTCAGGACTCAAACAGTGGTGAGAACATTAGAAGGGAGATCAAGCTCCACAGGAAGAAGATTGATGACCTCTTGGTTCAGCAACAGGACAAGCTGAAGTCATTGTACAAAGAGCGTGATCTCCATATCTCCTCAGACGATATTCACACTGGCTGGGACCGTTCCTTCTTGAACAAGGGTAACTCTGAGACTCCCGAAGTAGTTGCGAAGCCTTCTACTTCTACTACAACCACTGAGATCAAAGAAACAACAAAGGCTGCCTCGGTACCAGCTGCGCCTTCTCCATCTCCAGTGACAGAGGCTTCTTCCTCTGCGTCAACATCAGCACCTACAACAGACACTGCGGTCACATCGCCACCAACAAAAGCCTCGGACACACCCAACGCCAACTCCCAACAAGATGATACACTTCAATCACTGGATCCAGCCACACTCGCTCTCTCCAAGATTCCAATCTCCCAAATCTCAAAGATTAAAGAACATCTCAAACAGCACCAATACATTCTCACCAGCGGTCAAAAGGATGCTCTTCTCATGTCCGCATTTGATGCCCAATTTGCTCATGATGACGCAAAGACCAAACAGATCATTTCTCACTCCACATTGATGCAATATGCTATTGATCTCATGAACTTCAAGAAGGCCAAATACCCACAAGAGGTCGCCATCCTTATTGATGGGCTCTTTTCTAAGATGTTTGAAGTGAGATCAAGCCCAGCCCTCGATGCCTTCCACGGTGAGGTGAATAGAACATTTGAACACATCAAGCAACGTGCACAGATTCTCAGTGAAGAGAGTGGTCAGGAAGGCGAACAGGAGATCCAGTTGAAGTCCCTCGATGATGACACTGAACTCATTGTCAATCTTCCAGACCCAAATTCCGATGATCCGGAAGAACAAGAGCGTTGTAAGATTTTTAACACTTTGCCTATCAAGATGCAAGAAGCATTGAAGTCTGAGTCCCTTGATGCTGTGAATGAGGTATTCCACGGTATGCCTATTGATGAGGCTGAGAAGATATTGGAAATCTTTGACGCATGTGGTGCTATTGGTGTCCAGGCTGTTATTGAGAACGAACGTGAGTGGAAAAATTTGAAAAGTGAGTACAATAATGAAGTTGCTGGTGAAACTCCTCCAAAGCTTGAAGAACTCCAGATTCAGGAAGAACCAGAGCTTAGTACTGCAGATATCGTGGATTAATTGTTCTACACGTTACTAAATCAAATAAAAATTGCTTTGTGGAAACGAATCTCGATAATGTAATAAATGTAAGTAAAACTAAAACGATTGCATAAACAAGTCAAGGAACTGAAGGTAGTGGGATTGGGTAGAGTCATTCACCAGGAAAGACTGTAACGAAACCAAAGTTAAGTTTGTCAGAAAGAAAAAGAAAAAACAGATGAAATTACAGGACACTGAATGAAGGGAAAGTTCTCCGACTCCAAGTGTCAATGTCCCAACTTACTAAGCCTTTTTCACATCCAATTATGATATGAGATCCCTCTCTGTCTTCAAACCAGTCAACACCTGATATCTCATTGTCGGAATATCCATACTCTGGAAGACCACCTACACTGCTGTTGAAGCTTGATGTGCTCTCTCTGCCATCTCTTGCCCTTGATGGGGTGCTGGCGATGTCTTCATCAGAGTCATCAAAAACGTCTGAGTTCATAGAATGAGACAACAGGCTGTAGTTGTTCAGATTTCTTGTAGCATAATGTTGTGGGCCCATCTCCGAGATTGGAGTGTCACCTAGGCTGCCCTCCAGATAAAGAACATCATTGTATTCCATAACTCTCGGTGTGGCCAGTGTAGCGCTAAGCTCCTTTTCGTATTTGTCTTGTGTCGTAGTATGAATGCTTGACATACTTAAGTTAGCTAACTGGTTCATCTGAGATGAAGACCCCGTACGAGAGCGAGACTGAATGGTATTGACGGGGAGAACAATCACTTGATGGTTATTGAAATCTCTCGTATCAACGACATGGACTCTTCCCACATGTTCACTAATAAGGAGTAAATCATCAGTACCCCTAGCATATTTGACACACCGGAACGCACCATTAGATGAGTTTCTTCTTGTGGAGTAGATGCGTTTCACTGGGCCAGAGGATATGTTTCTGAGATCGTAGATCAATGTAGTTCCATCTTGGAAACAGGATGCAAATTGAAGGCCAGAAGGACTAAAAGAAGTTGAGAAGCCAGAGTCGCATGGAGTCTCAATGATTTGGTCACGGTGGATATTTTTTGAGTCTTCCTGGTCTGGATGCAATAGACAAATGGATGAAGAGTCACCAACGACAACCAAGCTCTTCTGGTCGTCGGATAAGGCTGAGTGATTCAGTGGGAAGTCCAATTCGACAGAGGAGTTCACCACAATCGATGAGGTTGTGACCAGGGTGTTGTAGAGTGTCATGTCATTGTTACAAACATATGCGCTGTATTGGGAGTTATCAACCTTGTTGACAGAGGCATTGTTGTTAATGTAGGAGCCCAAGCGGATCGACATTGACTGCTGGGTGTCTCTATCGTAGAACGAGAACAACCCTCTCCATGTTGTGCCAGCTCCCGTATTACCGTCACCTAGCTCTGTAAAGGCCCTATTGACAAATGAGTTGGAGTTTGAATTCACTGAGCTGATGACACCTCCGGCGACGATCTTATTGTGGGCCTCCTTGAAGCAACGAGGTTGGAAATCCAACTTGCAGGCGGTGGTGACCTTGTTTGTGGCAAGATCGGTAGCCCTGATACTGGACTCATTCGTGTACAATATCTCGTTTGTATCTCTGGATGATGGCTGGACCAAGTCTCTTAATTGCCAGTGGCTGTTTATAAAAACGTTAGTATATGTTGCATTGCATCAGAACCGATTCACAAGGAGGAGTTTTGATACATACTTGACTGTGACTCTTGCTGGGTAGAACTGTGGTTTCCGGGATAACCCCGATAGACGCCGTGTATACTTTCGTTCCTGGTCTCTGTGATATTGGTTAGTATTTATGTGTTTTATTCACTTCTCCTGTAACTCCCCTCCCTGATCGTTGTCTTATCAGACTTGCAGCCAGGAAAGCGGTAGATTTGCAAGCCAGTAAATAAGGCGGCAAACCTCCAGAAAAGTCAAGAAGCGGGAGCTCAGTATACGCACTGTGATTTATGATCTGAATCAATGGTCATCTCTAATGGGAATTTGTGTGATCTTTCGATGTGTTGATTAGCCGCCAACAAAGCCATTTCAGCAATTGTCAGCGCGGGGGTGGGAATTGTTTCTTATTATATTAAACCCACACGGCCGCGTACGGGCACGCCGCGCACGCTAATTGCCTGTATGGGACACAGTAATGACGTAACAGTGATTTAAGGTCCTTTAGTATTTAAATAGAAGGAGGGATTGTGGTGTGACTAATATGGGCTTCCGTGTTGAGGTATTAATTATCATCATATTGTGTTCTTCTATGTATAGTTAATTTCTTTTATGCGGTACTTATAGTCTGCTGATCTCGTCCTTATCAGTCTAAGTCACGTCCTTGACAGGAAAACACGCGATAACATCGGACTAGTGCGACTTTTGGATCATTGTTGCCACCCCGCGTTTATGGTCTGTTAATGTCACTGGCAGCTGTTGTGTACTAGCAAACAGCTGCTGATATGTGTCACAGAAAGTGTGGGGAAAGAAAAAAAGAAATAAATGGAGATGACTTCACCAGCTAAATCCCACTACCACCGACATAGTCAGATCCATCCTCCTATGACCTCAAAAGTTCTTGATCCCCTAACACTGAGAAACCCGAACACCAAAAAGACATCCGGACACCGCATGTGAACAATAAATCGAATATTGTACTGTTGGAGAGAGTCTATAGTCTAAAACAGGGCTTGTTTATATCTATGTCTATTATATCTTATAATCTTGCGGCTTCAAACTTCATAACTCGCTCAGTTTAATCACTCTTATTTATAAATTTGAAGAATATCGAGTTGCTATTTGATCGGGTTCTTTTCTCTAGGGCTAAAAGTAATAAGTATGAAATTTGTCATATTAGTTGCTATCAAGTCACACTACTATATGACTTATCATTGAGTTCTAATTATGAAAAGCCTTAATATAGCAACCTTCTCATTGGAAACAACAGAAAACAAAACTTAAGAAAGGTCGTGCTCGTACCAGTTGGAGTTGACATATGAGAGTTCGGGGAGAAAGTGTGCAAGAAGATCCCTTGGCCCAGTTGGTTAAGGCGTGGTGCTAATAACGCCAAGATCAGCAGTTCGATCCTGCTAGGGATCATTTTATTTTTAACTCTTAATCTAGAGGTTACCATACCGAAGGTAAAGATCTGAGATTGACTTTAATGAATGAATCGTTGGATAGGATTTATCCAAGGAGAAACTTTAGACCATCTATTATCTAGGGATAGAAGACACTGGTTATCAATGAACTGATTAGTTTCAGATTTCAGACTAGTAACTACCATAAAAGTTCTTCACTGAGTTCTTCACTGAATCTTTAGTTTGCGTAACAAAAGGATTGGAGTCATGAAGACCAACAGAGCATGGCAGCT
This sequence comes from Petasospora petersonii, assembly GCA_030574135.1. Classification (NCBI taxonomy): domain Eukaryota; kingdom Fungi; phylum Ascomycota; class Saccharomycetes; order Phaffomycetales; family Wickerhamomycetaceae; genus Petasospora; species Petasospora petersonii. The sequence goes on from JAJMEM010000002.1 coordinate 104,302, forward strand.
CGATCTACAGTGCTGGATTGAATGAGAATGCAAAGTGATGAAAAATAAGCTATGTCAAAGTTGACAATTTCTGTTTATGATCTCATTGTAGAGCATAGCTTTGAGTTCAGGTATTGATAGTTCATCCTTAACTTTATCAAAGTCAAAGAATTCTTGAGGGATTGGTGCAGCGTTAGGTTCATCTGTAGGATCATGGTAAGATTGGAGGTATGGGTGCTCCAAGGCTTCCACAACGGTGATTCTCTTTGCTGGATCAAACGTGAACATCTTGCTCAATAGATCAATGGCCAGACCATTTGCATAAGGGAAAATCTTTCTAAATGGAACCCTTTTAAAGAATGGCAATGATTCAATGTATTCCCTAGCACGTTTTGACTTGATGCATTGATAGTCTTCTCGAGTTGGAGACCCTAGAACCTGGAAAATCAACGTCAACTGATCTCTATAGTCCTTACCAGGGAACAACGGCTGACCGAGCAAAAGCTCAGCAAGAATACAACCCACAGACCAAACATCAATAGCCGTGGTGTATTTGGCAGCTGTGAGCATGATCTCTGGAGCTCTGTACCATCTAGTAGCCACGTATTCCGTCATCATGTTGATTTTTGTGTTTGTAGAGTTTGCGTGTTGATTGAGCCTACGGTCATCAATTCTGGCTAGACCGAAATCACAAATCTTTAGATCGCAGTTAGCGTTGAGGAGCAGGTTAGAGGGTTTAAGGTCTCTGTGGAGGACGTTGGCACTGTGGAGGGCCTTGAGTCCTCTGAGTATTTGATAGGTGAAGTATTGAACATGGTCGTCAGTGAGTGTTTGCGAGGAAATGGCTCTGTGGAGATCTGTCTGCATGAGCTCTTGGATGATGTATACTTCATTGAACTCCTCGAACGAAGCCGGCTTCTGGATATCAAAAATCGAGATGATATTTTCATGCTTGAAGTGTTTCAGTAGCTTGATCTCTCTCAATGTTCTGACACAAAACAAGGCCCTGTCAAACGGCTTTATCTTCTTAATGGCGACTTTAGTTCCTGTTGGCTTATGAAGGGCAAGGCAGACAATCCCATAGGCGCCCTCCCCGAGTAGCTGCTGAACCTCAAAGGAAGTGGAGATGTTGAATGTAATCTTTTTGGCCATTTTGTGACGTTGCTGTTGATTCTGATGGCAATTTTCTGCGTGTGCGTGGTGTGCGTGGTGTGAGATGTAAGACATCAGCTATATGTATGGTGAGCCGTGAGGTACAAGGAAACGATATGTGTGTGTGGTATTTCAGTACAGAGGGTTGAGGTTAAGCTTGAAGGATACTCCGAGACTTAAGTAGTTCTAAAACTACTTCCGGCATACGATACACATCTGCAAGATGGAACAGGCATGTCAGTATGAAGTTTTGGTGATTTTGCCCCATTTTGTTCGAGCGGTGTCAAAAAGGGGGCACATGCAGTGTTTCAAGTTCAAACAACCCCCAATGATCTGCACGTAATTTAGTGGCAAAAACCAGTTGGACACACATACTGGGAAAGAAAATAAAAATCGCCGACCGATAGATAAAACTTCAACTTTACAGATCCTCTCCATTGAATTAAACAATTCGGGGCTTTTGGTGAATCCCCTGGGAAACAGTGTGGAAATGAAATGTTCATTGATAGATCAGAAAGCTTCATTAGGTTCACTCATCAAATGTGTTCGCGACAAACAAGTACTTACAGAGGTGGTTAGGGACGCACATCCGATGAGCTTTACAAAGTGGAAAAAATAAACTGAGGTGTCTTAAGACCATTAAAAGAGAGAGAAAGTTTCCTATTGAAGAACTCGTACTACCACTTTTCCCGCTTTTTTCTTCTAAAGATATGCTTTCTATACGGAGTAGATATGTGGTACGATGTCCACGAAGTCTGTGTCGAATTACTCCATTGCAGGGCCCAACAACAACGCACCTACGGACACTCATTGTGGCACCACACAAGAAAGCTAAGACGCAGAGAAGAAGAACGAGAGATACACCAAAGAAGGAAAGTACCATAGATTTGAGTTATAAAGATGACGTGAAGATACTTGATAAAAAGCTGGAGGAAATTAGAGAGTTCACAAGGAATTTAAAGCTTGATATTTCTAAAAAGAAGGAGGAGAAGGTGAGGAACGAGATCTTCAACACTGAAATGGAAGAGGCAGTTGATCCAGATTCAGTGGATGTTGATATTCTTTATCAGGAATTGAGTGGAGACAGCACTTCAGATTCGACACCACTGCTACTAAATACCTCGTCGTCGTCATCGCCAGGGTCGATTGCACTGTTTAATGAGCCAGCAAGGGGAATCAATATCCCACAATCTGTGCTATCAAGAATGGGTGATTCGGTGAGAAACATTGTGGCGAAAGAGAGTCAAGACTGGAACACTGTTATAAAAGATCTTCATCAGAGTGAACAGGGTCTAAAAGATCTTACAAAGGCTGACATTTATGGCTTTCTCAATCAGATTCCCGTTGGTGCGTTGAATGAAGAGAGTCTGGCGCGGGTGCACGAGATGCTCACGACGAGTGGAATCACTTATGGATCTAGCACTTACGAGTTTATGATGAAGCACTATGCTGAGTTGAAGCATCCGGTAGTTGTTCAGAAGCTGTTTGACGCTGCCGTGGAGAGTGGGAGAAAACCCACTAAGTACATGTTTGGTCATTTGATTAAGGCCAATGTCAAGTCTCAAAACCTGGAAAGGGTCAACCTGGCGTTGAACAAGATGTTTGCATATGGACTCGAGCCAAGTAAGAAGATTTACACTAATGTGTTACAACTTTGTGTTTCTTTGAGGGATGAGCGTGAGGCCGATGAGGTGTTCCAGATGATGAAGTTTAGATCACTACAGTCTCAACCGGACACCGAGACGTACAACACGATGATTGAGCTGATGGCAAAGACTGGAAATATTCACAGAGCCATTGACTTGTATCAAGAAATGCTGGATGCTAATTTGGCTCCAACTGTGTTCACGTTTGGAGTCCTGGCTGAGTGTTGTTCCAGAAACAAGGACTTCTATAGACGTGGATGGGAGTTCATCCAACAGATCCATGAACGCAAACTGGAGCCTACGGTGAAGACATTTGAGGTGATGCTGAGACTGGCGGCTAAGGATGGTGATTTGGAGATGGCACGCGCACTGTACATGAAGATTTTTGAGATGAGAACGAGCAAGCTGACTGCTGGATCTGAGGCACTGACGTATTTGATGATTGCATATAGAGACTTCAAGCCTGACCGGATCCCACAGATCACACTTTACAGGGAGGGATTCCTGATCAGAAGAAACATCATTCAAATGGTTGATTTCCTTGGATTGTATCAAACGATGGTTCATGACACTGAGATCCAGAAGATGAGGGAAACAGCACCACCGATGCTTCCTCTGAGAAGCATACAGACACCAGAACATATCATTGCTGAGTCGAATGCCATTTGGGCTTTCAACATGGCGAGAGACCCTGAAGCCTTCCATCGCAGTTCGTTGTTGTCTTACCTGAAGATACCTGTGGAGATGGGCGATAAAGAGGAATTCTTGAGACGGTATGAAGAGTACACCTTCCCAAATTCTGAAATTAGTAAGAATGAATTGGTGTTGGAAGAGGCAGAGGTAGAGGAGACTGGTAATAAAGAGGGAGACGACAACAGTAAAAGTAAGTGTACACCACCAGCCATATCGGAGTTGAAGAAGATGAACTATAGGATGGAGAGAGAGAGTTCGCTGTATGTTACCTTACTGATTGCTGGCAGAAGATTCAAGGATGAGAAGCTATGTGAAAGAGCTTGGAGAGAGAGAGGAAAATACAGAAAGACTGAGGCGTACCAGAAGTTGGGCCACTTGGAGAAGAAAAGACTTGATTTCGAGTTCTCTCGTGAGATGGTTTACGCCTTGATGGCTCTGGAACAGTACTCCGAAGCCGTAGCAGTGGTGGCTTCTTCTACCCATTTCCCTTGGATCTTCTACATATTGAAGCCGTTGTACGTTGCTCTTCTTGATTTGGGCGATAAAAAGAATGCAGAGTTGATCAAGGATATTTGCAACAAGTCTCTTAAGAATACCTCTTTGTTGAAGAAAAGGAAATGACCAGGCCAACAAGCTCTCCCGTCCAATAATCTTGTAAATATTGTTTTATGATTGCATGATTTATATTATTTAATAATGGCTCCATGGAGCTGTAGTAGTGGTAGTATTAATTATCCTAATCCCAACCTCTCTTCCTGGACTGCTTCTTTTGAGAACGCATGAGCTTCTGTTTGAGTCTTGCTTCATTAGCACTTTTTCGTACTTTCTCCCACTTCCTTTTATCGTCTTCAGATACTTCTGAGGCAAAGAAGACAGTGGATTTGACCTCTTGGCACAGTTTCTCAATGCACACATTTGCATTCTGTTCCCTTGATCTCAGAGTATCGTTGTGCACGACCCAATCACCAGACTTTGTGGCGTATCTGAATCCGTTTGTAGCCAATTGAACTTTCACTTCATCAGGGATCCATTTCTGAGCCTTCCAGTTAGAGAGAATGAGTGTAGCTTTCGAACTTGTCTTGTTGACCTTCTGTCCCCCTGGTCCCGATGACCTGCTGTAAGTGAGTGTGAAGGATGATCTAGGCAGTGTTTGTGGTGAGAGGGAATCAACCCATTGTTTAGCACCGTCTGCGGTATTGTTCTTGGTAGTGTAATGGCGTAAGAACGTATATCTAACCAAGAATATTCGATTCATTTATGTGCTTATCCTCCTCCTCAGTTGGCATAAAATGAGGGGTTGAGAGAAGGAGACCAAATCAATTTTGGTGAGCCCTTCCCTTTCCCCCCTCCAACCGCGCCTCATAGAGAGAAAAAAACCCGGATTCCTATTACTTTCTTTGCTTTAAAATATTTCAAAAACCTACCCCTATTTTTCTTTCTTTCTTTGCCATTTTTACCCTCAATTGAGCAGTATAAACACTTTAATTAGAGAGAGAGAGACATATAAAAAGTAAAGTTATTAAAATGTTGTCCCGCTTCGCCAGATCCCCAGTTTCCAGTCGTCTCTTCCACACTTCAGCTGCCAGCTTCCTCCAGGCCGGTGCTGCCATCCCATCCGTCTCCACAATGCGTGAGGGATCTCCAGGCAACGAGGCAGACCTTGCTGAGCTCACCAAGAGCGGAAAGTCCATCATTATCGGTGTCCCTGGCGCTTTCTCCCCAGCCTGTTCTGCTTCCCACGTCCCAGGCTACATCAACAACCTCGACAAGTTCGCCGACAAGGGCTACAAGGTCTTTGTGACGGGTGTTAATGACGCCTTTGTCTTCAAGGCCTGGGCAGACTCTCTCACTTCCGACTCGAGAATCCGTTTCATTGCTGACCCTGCTGGAGACTTTGCAAAGGCTGCTGACCTTGCCATTGACGCTTCTGGCCCATTTGGTGGTCTCAGAAACAAGAGATTCGCCCTCATTGTGGAGGACGGCAAGGTTGTCAAGGAGCTCGCTGAAGCTGACAACTTCGGCATTGACGTCTCTGCTGCTGAGAAGGTTCTTGCTGAGATCTGAGAGCCTCTCTTTCTATATATATATATCTTTTTTTTAAAGTAATATTTCCCTTGTATGGCGTGTACATTAAAAGTGACTTAACTCTCGAAACACACACATTGAACCAATTGGTGAATTTTTGATCCAATGAATAAACAAATAACTCATATGATAACCCATAGTAACCAACCAACTATGTACTTCCTCCCCCACATATAATTAAAAGACTTGCTCTCCTTTTTCTTTTCGCGTATTTCAAAATCAACACCATCAACACTTTGTGTGTGAAAAACTGTACACTATATACTCTTCACAACTGCAACATATAAATAAATACATATATATTGACTAGCAACTCATAAACACAATGTCAGACACAGAGAAACCATCAGATGAACAGGTGACATACGCAGACCCATACTCTGTGTTCACAGAGATGCTCACATTCAACGTGATCAAGCGCTATGACCCCAAACTGACAAGGTTGATATGCAAAACATCACACTGTCAGCTATACAAGTTTGGCAGCGAGGATTGGGAGAAAACGGAGTATTCCGGTGTGATGTGTGTATATGCTAGAGACCCATCTGAAGACAATTTCGACTACGGAATCATCATCCTCAACAGAGAACAGAAGGAGAACTTTGCCCTAGGTGTGCTATCGAGACAGATGAGCCAACAACGTGGTGTTGGTGAGATGAACATTGAGTTCCAGTCAGATTATATCATGATTAAGGACACATTGGGAAACGTTTACGGCTTCTGGGTTCATGACACTAACGACAGAGAAGCATTCCACAAGCTCATCAAGGGACTGATATATGGAGAACCACAAGCAGCGCTGCCTGATTCAGACAATGTTTCCACCTAATATTATTCCTTTAGTCAGTTTCATTCATGTACTTGATATATATATATATATATATATATATATATTATTCTTGTAGTCTCAGGCTTTAGCTTCAGTCTTTGGCTTCTTCTTATATGTTCCCCTCTTCTTCTTTGGAGGCTCACCAGGCTCACCACCAGGAAGAGTCTTATCAGTGGCCTTTTTAGGTGCAGCTTTCTTTTTCGGCTTCTTCTTGCTATCATCTTCCCCAATACCATCCACCATCGGACCGTTTTGTTGTAACTGTTGTTGTGCTAGTGCCTTTTGCTGTTGCAACTGCTGCTGCTGGAGTTGTAGCGACAAATTACCATTCTTACTCTGCATCTGTTGTAGTTGCATCTGTTGCAGTCTTCGTTGTTGGATCATTTGTTGCTGCTGAGGTGTCAAACTGGCAACACCTGGAGAGCCTGTACCCAAGGAAGACCGATTCGACAAGCTAGCTGTCATCGACACTTGTTTCATTTTCTCCTTATTCAACCTCAGATGCTCCACAAATCTGAGCCTAGTAAACTGTGATGCCTCCGAAGAGTCTCCTAGAATGTTCTTGTCATTCATGGCCAGCATGAACTCCTCATACTCGGAGTTCTTCTGCGGTGACTCTTCATGCAATTCCCTAAATGGATGGAACGCCTTAGATCTTGGATCAGTGCACTCCACCCTGTGACAGTGCAAGATTTCACCACTTTCTTTAACAATTGGGTATTCATGGATAGGTTTCACGTAGGGACTCGCCTTGTATGGATTTACCGGGACACTCAAGTCTAGGTTTCGACGAGTCAGTGTCAAAATTTCAGTCTCCATACTCGTAGCCAAGGAATCACTGAATTTTTGTAGCACAGCATCGGACTGGTACAACAAGTCAAAATAGTGTGAGAGTGGTGTTGGTCTCAAAATAACTTTGAACGATCTCGGTATTCTCTTGGATTCAACTTCAACAAAGTTCCTGTGATCAAATACTTTTAGTATAATATTACCTTCGTAAAATTTGATATTGGCATCCCTCAGCACCTCAGTTATAGCGTGTGGGATTTCTCCTTTGGCAACGTATTCTAGGAAATCCTTGACAAGTTGATTATGCTTAGAGATGATACCATCTTGGTTCCCAAAACGGTAGTGATTCTCATGGATATGGAACTCCATCGAAGGAGGAACATCTGCAAATTTCTTCAACAGTGCATCTGTAGTCTCTGCAAAGTCAAATTTCTTATCCCGACGAGACTGATCAAATGCATACCGATGTGAGTTACCAATCAACTGTGCCTGTCTGTGTTGTTGGATAAGTCGTTGTTGTTCAGCTTGCGTCATTACATGTTGTTCATGCTGTGCTTGTTGTTGTTGCTGGTTTCGAGTGGTAATGGTCCCGTTTATACTTCCTCCATTCTGGAGTCCGGAAGACCTCATCTCTCCATATGTTCTTTTCAAATCCTGGTTAGACATGTGTGTGTGTGGTTGATTAATGAGGTGTTACTGATCTCTCTCTATGCTATGTTAAGGAGAGCTGGTGGATTTGTAAAAAGGTCCTAACAATGTAGATTAGAATAATTGACTGAGAAGTAGTTGATGTTATTTTTCCCTTTACCAAACTCAGTTCATAACGCAGTTTTCTCAATACTATTTTAATTTAATTGTATAACAAAAAAGACCTTTCGGTCTAACTTCTCGATAACTCAAAGAGCGCTCTCTCCGCGAAATCTGTGTTAAGGGGGAGGGACAGCAACAAAACCCGAACACCACTCTGATAAAGTAAGGTAATCTTTTTATGGAATATTCTACAAACTTTGAATCATTGACTCAAAGATTTCAATCAATAAAGTGTAGAGTAACACGAAGACATTGTTTCATAAAGACAAAAGAGACACCGGTAGTCCTTTTAGACTTTGGTGGCGTTCCAAACGTCCTGGACACCAAATATGGATGTGATTGTACCAGCAAGGCCAATAGCTCCTTCGCTGTAATTGAGGAAGCCCAAGTTGTTGAGAACGATGAAGAAGTCACAAGAATCCCACACGAGTCTCTTTGTGGCCTTGTACTTTTCCAGCTCGAGTGGTTTAAGCTTATCGTCGTCCTTCTCAGAGTCCAATGTCTGAAGCTTCGAAGTTGTGATGGAAATCTTTCTGAGGTCATTGACGAGACCAGCAACAAGGCCAATGAACCAGAACCAGTTGGCCCACTTTGGAGCTCTTGGCAATGTCTTACTAGAGACCAATCCACAAAGCTTGAACCAGGCAACAGAATCGAGTGACAAGTAGCCAACGTAGGCTAAGTTCTTCAACACAACGGTGCTTCTAATGAGACTGTCAGTGAGCTTGTTGTCATAAGCCTTAGCGGCATCGTGTAAATGGTTCAAAGGTTTGAGGAATCTCAGAGCTTTTCTTATAAAAGTGGCTTGAGACTGCAGTCCCTTGAAAAGTTGAGCAAGTTGTGGAAGGCCCTTCTGAGCAACATGGAAAGCGAGGAATCTGACAAGGTACTGGATCAAACGCAATGATTTCTCACGGCCTGCTGTAGAGTCCAGGTATTTGATCAGTTTGAGTAGTGTTGGGTGGTAGATGGCAGTGTCAAGAACCATTGTAAAGAGAGATGTTTGTGTGAATGGATGAAGAACAAATGAGTAACTTAAATGAAAAGAGAGGGGTTCCGGGCAGAGGCTGATATTTATAACTTTCTTTCCTTTTGACCCCACCACCCCGGCTTTTTCTGTGGATGCGCGCTGGGGCAGCGGAAGAATTGACCTCGGTTATTGTGGTGTGCGGGTTTATTTCTCTGAGTAGGCGCGGGGCATTTCGGGTTTCAAATAGAAAAATTTAGCCGGCTTTACCCGCCTTAACTTATGCTGGAGACAACCGGGGGCAGGGGGTCTTTGTTTATTGTTTACGTACATTTAAACTTGAAGATTCCCTCACTTACAGATAAACATAAAAAGAGACGTACAGATATGAACCATCACTGCACAATCAAGCGGGCAGCCTCTCTGGACTTTTGGATGAGGAGGTTGTCCGCAAGCACGAGAGCAGCCATGGCCTCGACGATTGGAATGGCTCTTGGGGTGACGTTTGGGTCGTGACGGCCTCTGGCTGCAAGAACACCCTTCTTACCGTCGTAAGTAGCAGTAGCCTGCTCCTTGGAGATGGTGGCGACAGACTTGAAGGCCACGGAGAAGTAGATGTTCTCACCGTTGGAGATACCACCCTGGATACCACCAGAGTTGTTGGTCTTGGTTCTCAATCTTCCGCTCTCCTCATCGTAGTAGAACATGTCATTGTGCTTTGAGCCTGGAATTTCAACACCTTCGAAACCGGAACCAATCTCGAAGCCCTTAGTGGCTGGTAACGAGAGCATAGCGTGGGCAAGCTCCGCCTCCAGCTTGTCAAAGACAGGCTCTCCGAGTCCAATTGGTACATTGCGGATGACACAGGTGACCACTCCTCCAATGGAGTCCTTTGAGTCTCTGTACTTCTCAACCTCCTTGACCATCAAGTCAGCAACCTCTGGGTCTGGACAACGGATTGGCTCAGCGGCATCCACTTGTTCCCTTGTGATTGTGTTCAGCAGTTCCATGAACTTTGGATCCTGTGGGTCCCTGTTCATCTTCACGGAACCAACCTGCGAAACAAAGGCAACAATCTCAACGCCATTGGCCTTCTTCAAGAACTTCTCGGCAATGGCACCGGCAGCGACTCTTCCAATAGTCTCTCTTGCAGAGGAACGACCACCACCAGAAGCAGCCTTAATACCATACTTGGACAAGTAGGTGTAGTCTGCATGTGAAGGTCTTGGGTACAAGTCCGTCTCAGAGTAGTCGTGTGGTCTCTGGTCCTCGTTAGCAACGAGCATTCCGATAGGGGTACCAAGGGCCTTACCCTTCTCTGTACCACTCTGGATGTAAACTTTGTCCTTCTCATTTCTTGGGGTGGAAAGTTTAGACTGGCCAGGTCTTCTTCTTGTCAGCTGAGGCTGAATATCTTCCTCAGTGAGTTCGAGGCCCGGTGGAACACCGTCGACAATGCATCCGACTGACTTGCAGTGGGATTCACCGTAGGTGGTAACTCTAAACAGTTTACCAAATGTGGACATGTTGCTAGTTGTGTTAGTTGTTGTACTGTTCTCAAGAGGGGGGATGTGTCAAATTCAATGTCGGAGGCCTTTATAACGTAAACTCCTCGAGAAGACTCATCATCATCGCGCGTGGAAAAAAAAATAATATGGAGGTGCGTCCCTAACCATGTGAGATTAAATATATAATACTTATATTATTTAGTGAAATTATTTATAGAATGATAAATCCTATCTGGAATTGATCAATCACAGTAATTAGTAGTTAAATATCTCGCATAACGAAAGTATTTCTGTATTCTCCCTCCCTTTTTTTCTTTTTTTGTTCAGTGGGAGAGCGATTTTGGGCACAAGCTCAAAATGGTTCTGAGTTCTCCGTTAGAAAATAACCGATATATATAATTCTTGAAGTATGTGGTAGTTATTATGTCGAAGTTAAAACTTACCATTCTTATCAAATACTTTCTTACTGATTATACTGAGTATAGCAACATAACCAATACTTTCTTTACTAAATCATAAGCAACGTGATTATTTTAAGATAATGGGCTATTTATGAAGCCTTTGATTGACCTTGGTGGACACCTAGAGGTGGGACTGCTTGAGTATAAATATCGTCTCTTTGTATAAAGCTTCTACTAGTTACCCATAGTACTATCATAGTTTATCTCTATCACTGAGGTCAAGATCTAATTTGAATTACATGAGGAATGTGCTCCTACTTTAGAGAAAGTTATAGCAGACAATAGAAGAATAAACTGCGTTCTACATTGACAGTCCATCTCAACAAACGCACAAGTCTCGAAAGTGGAGACTAAGTAGACTATTGGACTAGTATTCATTGTAGATGAGACTCGCACGTTTTTCCAATCGGTGACGCTATTGAAATTTCGTCGTCTATGATGATTAGAGTATTAATTCATTATAATGGCAACATAAAGCACAGTGATTACATAACAGTAAATCTATACCAATTAGTGAAAGTGTGGGAACCTAACAAACTTATTTAAAAGCTAAAAAAATGTATAATAGCTTAGTTATTAGACTAAAATAGAGGTGCTTATAAAGAATTCAGGTAGGACTTTGGAGCTCCTGCAAATAAAACCCATAAATAAGATTTGTTTTCTTTTAGAAAGTAGAAATAAGATCTCATAATAATACTATTCCATATATGGAAGAAGTAGTGATTGATAGAAACCACTAATCAGATCCATATGGTATTGTGAAAGCTATTATAGATAACACAAGTTCTAAAGATATGATCAAAATTTCTTACCTTTTGAACGATGCTTTTTTTCAATAGCGTCCGTCAGTGGTGATGGGAGAACGCGCGTGAGTCTCTCTCTCACGAGAGAGACTTTTGGGCTTTCCCTAATAATTCACTTTCGGCAGGAACGAACACACCCATTGCTTGATTTTACAATAAGAGGCTTGCACATTTTCTCTGGGTGCTTCGATTTTTTTGGAAAATGAAAAAAAATAGCCATGAAGGTCATTAGTATTAGTCTATTAGTCCTTATATCATCTATGTATCACCAAACCAACTCAATGAGCTACTTAATCTACAAAAATACATAGACATTTAAGATTCAAACCAACAAGTGATGACACCAGTTGGAGTAGGGAGGGGGAGATATATTAATTCCACTTTTATGAGTTCCCTAAATAACATCAAAATCATGGTCAAGTTCATCATAGTCACCCACCAGCAGGATTTACAGCTTGGATGGTGGGTGGGGAGAGCCTTCAAGAACGTGCTCATGAGTGCCCTTGAGCGACCAGAGGTCGTGGATCTTCTGCTTCAAGTCCACTACAGGCAAGTTATTCTCCAACAGAAAGGCACTCTTCTCTACAACTTCAATAGGTATGGCAAGTGTGAAGTTTGGCATCACCTCGCCCGTCGACAGTTTGCCGTTAGAAGTCATAATACCGATAAGCTTGTTGTTCTTGTTGAAGAGGCCACCACCAGAAGACCCGTTCCAGCAGCCAGCAGATGCAATGATCATAGCCTTGGTTTTCTGACCAGTAGCGTTCAAGTCCATCTCGATGACATTGTTGATCCTGCCCTCAGCAGCCAATGGATGGAAATTGTCTCTTGAAAAGAAAAGGCCATGCCCCACAGAATTAACCGTCTGGCCAACATGAAGAGAACCAGCCTTCTCTGTGAGTAGTGGACAAACCTGAGCAGGAACGAGCTTGTGATTGGGTGTATTTAATTTGATGAAGCAGAGGTCGAATCCCACCATCGGTGTATCACAAAGAGAAACGTCCTTTAACGTGAGAGATAGTTCTGGCTGGAAAGGCACTCTAATGAGAATCTCCCTCAACGAGTCTATGGACTTCACAACGTGTTTGTTGGTGACAATCAAGCTAGGGGACAAGACAACACCACTGCCCCAGTATTTACCATCATTGGCATGTACAGAGATTCGCACAACAGACTTGGCAGGCTCAAAGACCTCCTTAAAGGTCTTTGTTAAAGCTGACCGTGTGGGGAATGCAGTCAGTGCTTCAGGAAACTGTAGGTCAGGGTATTTGAGAATGCCAAAGATCGACTCCCACGAGGCAATGAGAAGCAATTCACCGTCTCCGTTGAGCTTGCTCAAAGAGCCACAAACAAGACCGATCGATTCCTTTTCATGAGAATCGAGAAGGGCAATGCCACCGATGATGTCATCGAGATACTTGATATCGCTGAGGAACCCACTGTCTTTAAGACGGAGCACAACAGAGCCAAACAGCTTGTGGTTGATGAAGATAGCGACATTTGTAAGTGAGAAAGGGCAACAATGGACGACAACCTTGGAGGGAACGCGCACATCTTTAGCCCTCCTGAAGACTATTGGTAAGAGATTGTAGGCATCAAGAAATGAAAGGGACAGATCGCCCTCGATGTTGGCTTGAAGACGGAGGTGAAGCACAGCGAGCTGCCTACTGTCTGATGGTTTGAACTGGAAGTGGTCATCTCTCTGTAGTCCCTCGGTGAAGTCAACGAGGGCATTCTTTCTGTTGTGAGAGCCTACATCCTTATGGAATTTCTTCATGTCGCACAAGGTCAGAGGTAGCCAGTTGATCGTGGTGGGCCCTATACACCATGGGGCGACGAAACGGAAGTTGTAGTGCTCAGGCTGAGCAATGTCTGTAACGCAAAGAACATAGTGCTGACCAGTCAGTGTGTTCAAGAGGAAGACCCCGCTCACTGCGAACTGTTCTGTGTGCGTGTGATGTTCGAGGTGGATGGCCACGGGTGCATACCTCCAGGTCATCGAACGAACAACAGGAAAGATAACAGTCTAAGCGAATGGGGGGAGAGCAAATATTAGAGGAGAAGCAAAAGAGTTTTCAGACAGTGAGACTGGTAGAGGTGATGGCAGCTCTCGCTCACAGATATCTTGTGGTTCTGTGTATTTTAGCTGTTGGTGGTGGGCAAAAAATCGGCTTGGTGAGAGAAGCCTGCTCTCCAATTCCATCCATTTTTGTGTAGTTGAGGGAAGCTTCTCCACAAAACAAGGAGACGCGCTCGCTCTAAATTTCCTAATATCGTAATTGCCTTATTGGGGTATTTCTATTAGTTATTGCTTTCACACACCGTGCCGCGGTCTCCACAAACTTCATCTCCAGACACCCAACTACATCGAGTGTCAATCATAAACAACTGGTTCAACAGAAGATTAAGTAAAGCATCATACTAAACCTTTCCAATGGTACAAGAGAATCCTTTATTTTTGCGAGATGAGACCCCACAGCCAGAACAGTCTACACAGACGTCTGCACTCAGATCTGCTCTAAAGTCAGCAAGAGAAGAAGGCTCCAAGCTCTCAAGAGCGTTACTTCAAACATGGAACAACCAAACACTACTGGGAAAGCTTGGAATTGTTACAGTGTGTGCTATTGGTCTTACACTAGGTGGTGTTATGCTGGTATTCCACGAACGCCTGCTGAACATGATTGCTGAATACTCGGATCGTTGGTCCCTTATACCGTGGATGCCGTTAGCGTTGGGATCTGCACTCTTCATCATCTCCTTCCCACCAATGCTTGGATTCAGTTTTACAAATACAGTGATTGGTGCCCTGTTTGGCATTACATTTAAAGGATGGTTCATTATCGCTGCTGGCTCGATCTCTGGTTCGGTTGCAGCCTTCCTCGTCTTTAGACATTTTTTCCACGCCAGAGCAGAGGCCCTAATCACCTCCAACAAGAAACTTTATGCTTTCTCCTCCGTGCTTCGTGATAACGGCAGCTTTTGGATCATTGGACTTATCCGTGTCTGTCCCTTTCCATACTCACTGACAAATGGTGCCCTTGCTGCGATTCCTGGTGTCACCACAATGAACTTTGCCCTCGGTAGTATCATCAGCTCCCCCAAGCTTGTGATGTATCTCTTCATTGGCACCAAGATCAAAGATATGGGGAAGACAGAAGACCCAATGACCAGATTAATTGATATTGCATCAATCATCTTCACAATGGTTGTTCTGACGTTCACTAGTTGGTTACTCTATACCAAGACAACACAAAGACTGGTGTTGTTAGAGAGAGAAGGTGTATTGCCCGGAGAAGGTGTCGATGATTTTGAAAGACACCTGGAGAACGATGAAGAGTACAATGACACTTTAAGTTTACACACCCAGGATGGTGAATTGAGAGATGGGCGTACTTACTCCTAGTGAAAAGTCACAAAGGGCAACTGTCAATACTAGTGCATAGAAAAAAAGATAAATGAGTTTAATGTCTTTATATATATATGCATTGTTCTTTTTGTTTGGCAAAACTATACGAAATACAGCCTCGTTCTTCTCTTTTCAATATTTGGGTGCAAGCTATCAACCAGACCAGAATTGGATGTATAAGCCATAGCACAGTTCTCGCAATACACTCTATCGTTGATCGAGGTGTAATCGCCCTCGATCTGTGCGGAGCATTGGACACACTTCAAACAGTTCATATGATAGCGGTCTTGAGCATCGTTCTCCAAGCATTGACCAACAATTCCGTGTCCACAAACCTTACAGAGCGAATTGTTAGTCAAATGGTAGTGATACTCACAGTATGGCTCATCGTTCAAAACAAAGCAGCTGATATTCTTATTGAACATTGTGTCACACATCGTACAAGTGAAACATGGCCTGTGCCACTGTCCACTCAGTTCACCAGACTTGGAGTATATTGGCTTGGTGGTGATCTCCAGACCACATTTACGACAAGGACCTTCACCAGGAGAGTATTTGCGTCTCGTAGAAGCTGTGCCAAACTTCAAGGGTGATGTGTTTTCAATGGACCGTCTCGGGCTTGAACTTGAGCCTGGCGTAGTAGTAACCTGAGAAGCAAATTCGCTGTTGTTGGGCAGCTGTGGTGTTGCTTGCCATGAAGTCTGGTTGGGTTGTGGTGTACCAGCATTACTCTCACTATCAGTGGTAGCCATTTTGACATGATGCTGCTGCACCTGTAAAGGCTGCTTGTCGACCTCTTGTGGTTCATTATACAGATGGGTTTTATCATTGGTGAAGTCAAAGGAGTGTTGATGTGACAGTGAACGATCGTGTGTGCTATTCATTGTCAAGTTTTCCAATTGGTTCTCCAATTCTTCAAAGACATCTGCGTTAGAATCATTCAAATTACCTTCATCAAATTCCGCCTTGTCTAGGTCGTCATAACCACCACTTGTGATTGGAGAATCACGTTCAAACTTGTCACCAGGAGATGAGGTATCACTATAATACACTGAGCTTCTTGTAGAGAATCTGCTCTCCAACTGTTTGGACACAGAAGGAGGACTCAGCGGGTTTCCGTGATCAGTGATGTTTCCCTCAGGATCACTGACCATGAATGAAGGTACGTGCACGTGTTGTGGAGGCATTGGTGGCACCGGAGAAGCAGCCGCAGCAGCACTTCGCTCGAGTTGTGTAATCTGCTCCAAAGTTGGGGCTTCAGAACGTCTAGCATTCTTGTTTGGTGATAAAATAGCACTTTTCATGGATTCATCGTCGGACTCATCCTCGGAGGACGATAAATTGAGCTCATCGTCACTCGATGCATCATCGTCTGAGTGGTCAGTTGACGTATTAGTGGACCGTGGTTGGTAGTTCACAGTACCTGATGAATCGTTGGCATGCAAAGTATCTATGACACCATTGTCTAATGTGTTGACGGATTCGTAGATGGAACTATCTTGTGGACCTTGTATGTTCTTGACAGACTCAGGGAACCCTGCGGAAGCTGGTGTTGTGCTGGTAGTGGCTCCAGAGTTGATGTTGATGGTGTCGTTTGATTGGCTCAATGGGGTTGGGATGGCCGAGCGAGACATATTTTGCTGCAAGTTGTTTTGAGGAACCGAATATGGGGTGGTAACTGCATGCTGTTTTGTTGGAGTGTTGTGAGAGAGACTTGATGTGGAGCCCATATTCTGGAAAGACAGTGTGCTCATATAAACAGTTTCCCCGTTAGTGACTCCAGAGGAGCCACTGGAGGCGCTCTGCATGTCAAACCTCGATGAAGTTGCGCTCTGTGGCACATTTCTCTGTGAGTTCATAGCGTTGAAGTCGAATCTTGCAGAAGTGGCAGTATGTGGTGGTGCCGGTACAGCAACATTCTTTTGTAATTGAACAATGGGGCCTGGAGATTTGGCAGTGGAGGCAACGGACTCAGCAGATCTCGCACTCAATGGGGGCAGTTGTTCCGATCTGTTGAAAGAGTAACCAGCGATGGCAGCCTCTGAGGTTTTGAGTGGAGAGCGAGCTAGGTTTGATGGCTGCGATGAAGCAGTTCTGGTAGTCGAGCTAGACTTTAAAGGTGTAGTTGATGCAGAAGCAGAAGCAGAAGCAGAAGCCAACTGGCTACCAACAGCCAATGCCTGCGCGGTCTTGTTTGCCAAAGAAGCATCAATTTTCAAGTTAGGAAGCGAAGGGATGTTCTCTTTGCTCTTGCCAAAAGACTGTGTTTGTGGAGTGCTGAAATGCGCAGACGCATTTCTCTTCTGGTCAACAACATCTATCTTGGTCGTAGAAGGAATGTGACTGGCCGAAGATGACCTGAAGCCGTTGGGTGTACTTCGTGTGTCCGATGCAGACTTGTGAGCTCCTGGTTTATACACTTCGAAGCCAGCTCTCTCGTACACAGACTTGTATGTCTCCGGGTTCAGTGGTGCCAATGTAGGAAACCTGCTGTTTGGGATCTTGGAGATGCCTGTTGGCGATTGGGCGATCCTGTCCGGCAGAGTTCTGAAGTAGGGCGGTTTCTGCTTGCTTGGATGGGGCCCGTTTGGATAACTCATTGTGTCTGTGAACTTTGAAGACCGATGTTTTGTGGTAACGGATGAATATACTGGAGAGAATGGCTCTTAGTCTACTGATGACGGTGATGGTGGAAATGGGGGTGGAAAAAAGATCTGATCCTGCTCTTTGATTTGTATGACTTAAAAGAGAGCTAATGAATAAATGAATGAACCAGAATCTTAGGAAACTGACACAAAAGAAAGACAGTGATTAACCCGACCAGTAGATTTAGAGACTGTATAACATATAACATCTACGGCTGTTCTCTTTTTTGTTGATAAATTTCTACAGTCGCGTTCTAGAAAGTTTGTAACGCGTCGTGTCATTTTCGCGAAGTTACCAGGGCTCATAAACGTATTAGAGGTGAAGAGGGGAAGCCATTTTGACACAACCTGCAATAAGAAAGGATGACAACCCTTTCTGGTTTCAAATATCCAACTATTGAACACATCACTCCAATTAGGCAGACATTACGATGGCCACGAAGTCCACCAAGGGTCCAGACTCTCCGGGGAGTGCTTTGCTTGGCTCAGTTACAGAGATACTCCTCAACCGCTACAAGGAGAAGACCTCCACACAAGATGACACGGCGCTCGCAGCCACCGAACTCGACGAAGGAAAATCCACCTGGGAGCTGATAACATCTCTTGTTTACAAGTCGGCAAGTGGCCTATCTTCGTTACTGCGACAAAACCCCAAAGATTTTACAGAACGTGAACGTATCGATAACTTGCTCTTGCAGAAGAGGACGGCAATTTCATATCAACAGTGGCTCTCCGCGTCAGAACAGCTCGACGAGTTACAAAAATTCAACAAATGGAAAGAACAGAAGGACTCAACGCTGTATGACCACGATCTGATCCAGGCGCACTTGAACGATATCCGTGAGGCCCGCATGGCTGGCGACAGCAGAAAGTTGCTCTATCTTATCCGCACGACTTGGACAAGAGCCATTGGTGGCATTGGTAACGTCAATTTATACAGACACTCACACATTGGTACAAAGTATCTGATTGAAGAGTACTTAGATGAGTGCCAGCTGGCATTAGAGCATCTAACTACTGAGGGGAACCATGACATTGATGATCGTTACACTCTCAGTATGCTCATTCAGACAAGAAAGAACTTTGGAAGAACGGCACTACTCCTTTCTGGGGGTGGTGCCTTTGGTATGTTCCATATTGGTGTTCTTGCTGCATTACTGGAGGAAGACTTGCTCCCGAGAATCATCTCTGGAAGTTCAGCTGGTGCTATTTTGGCTAGTATTCTCTGTGTTCACAACACCGAAGAGATTGTTGATTTGATTGGAAGCATCATTGACCGCAAGATAGACATCTTTGATGACACAACAACAAAGGAAGGATTACTTCTCTGCCTTTCGAGACTACTAAAGTATGGAACCTGGTTTGACAGCGAGAAGCTGAGGGAGACGATGAGAGATTTCCTTGGTGATTTAACTTTCAGGGAGGCGTTTTATCGAACTGGTAAGATTTTGAACATCCCGGTTTCAGCTGAAAGTGTTCATGAACAGCCAGGATTATTGAACTATCTAACAGCTCCATCTGTACTAGTCTGGTCTGCTGTTTGTGCTTCGTGCTCGCTCCCTGGTATCTTCCCATCCTCCACGATATATGAAAAGAACCCCAAAACAGGATATACACAAGAATGGCATCACCACTCAGTGAAGTTTGTTGATGGTTCAGTCTACAATGATTTGCCAATCACTAGATTGTCTGAGATGTTCAACGTTGATCACATCATTGCTTGTCAAGTTAACCCCCATGTTGTTCCATTTTTGAAGTTTTCCGTTACTTGTGTTGGTGGTGAAATTGAAACAGAGTACAGTGCTAGATTCAAGACGAAGTTGGGTCAGTTATATGAGTTATGGTCAGCTGAGTTTACTCACTACTTACAGATGTCTGCTGAAGTAGGTATTGCTCGAAACTTTTGCACAAAGCTACGTTCTGTAATGTCTCAACAGTATTCTGGAGATATCACAATCCTTCCTGATTTCAGTGAGGTGTGTAGACTTGACAAGATGCTTCAGAATCCAACACCAGAGTTTTTGCTCCATTACACCATAAAGGGAGCTAGAGCCACATGGCCCAAGTTATCCATCATTAAGAATCATTGCAGACTCGAGTTTGCTTTAGATCGTGCTATCAAGTCATTGAAAGGACGTAACTTCAGCGATATGAATCCATCTTTAGCACTGGTGAACTCGCCTGGAGTCCAGCCACAAGATACAAAGGACCTTGACATAAAGGGAGAGGGACCACATGGCAAACAGTTTTTGGTGAAGACAGATTTCAGGAACGCTGTGATGGAGAGAAATCATCATCGACACAGGTCTGAGACGATCACACTGGGGAAGATCAAGACCCTAAGACCAGCCAAGTCCAACATTAGTGTGTATCGTGCTGGTCACCTTGCAGAGACTGCTCCACAATCTCCCAGCGGATTGAGCAGTGCACCAATTACCAAGTTCAGACCGGTGGGAGGTCCTACAACTCCTGGACGATACCATCGGTCTTATTCAGCTTCGAATGAGGAGTCTGGTAGTTTCTTTGTACCACAGACTTTTTCCTTGCCATCGAGTAATAACATGTCACAGATGGTTAACAACAACAACACGAGGAACACACATATACATGACCAAGGATTCCCAGCTGAAGTATATACAAGGCCAGCAGCAGTGTCTGCCAAATCGAACTCATCTATACACAGGAATTCGAGGACCTCATTGAAGCCGAAGAGTGCTAATGGAGTTTCTTCTACATCTTCGAGTTCTGACAAATTGTTTATGAGTGCACCGAGAAAGAGGTCTCAGTATAATAATATCGATGGTGCTGATGGGACTTTTGAGACTGTTTTGAACTCAGCGAGATCGACAAGTTCTGATGAGAAGTCTGTGGATACGGAGAAGATTGATGATTTCTCAGGTTCGGAACGTTGAATCATGTTATTGCTTTTATTATTTATTTATTTCTATCTATCTATCTGAGAATACCGCTCACTGTGATATATATCTTAATTATATATAGCATGCAATTAGAAAAGAGAGAAGAAAAAAAACACAATATACAATATATAATCGTACACAACAAAGTCAAACTCCTGAGACAAAAAAAAACAAACAAACCAAAAGCATGAGAGAATGTATTAAAGACAAACATAAAAAAAAGAGAAAGGAGAAATGTTGGTTAGCATGAGATTAAAGTAGCAGTCAGCAATAGATTCTTTTGCTGGTGGATTAAAAAGAGTTGGAAAGTGATATTGATACAAAAAAGAGAGATAGAGAGAAGTCACTAATTCTGGAAGAATGGATGAGCCATAGCCTCCTTCGCCGTGAGTCTCTCTTGATGATCATATCTAATCAAGTTATCAATCAAGTCGATAACATCATTATCATCTGCCAGTGTCTTGTTTGACTCAGTGATGAAAGATCTCCATGGAACTTTAGGTCTGTAAAGTTTTGGATCTCTCCCGTACTTTGCTGGGTCTTTACCCAGCACGTTGGTGTACTCCTTTGAGAGAGTGAGGCCATACTTGTTCAAGTATTCAAAGAGGGAGTCAGTGCCGAGTACATCGTTGATCTTGATGAGCTGGTCAAAGTTGGAGTCACCTCTAAAGAAAGGCTCCTTCTTGAACACAATGGCAGCTATCATGGCTCCTACAGACCACAAGTCGAGGGAGTAGTCGTACTGGTTGCAATTGACGAGGAGTTCTGGACCTTTGTGGTATCTGGAGGCGACACGGACGTTATAGTCGACTTTTGGGTGGTAAAACTCTGCGAGACCCCAGTCGATGAGTCTAAGCTTTTTCTGGAAAGGGTCGATCATGATGTTTTGTGGCTTAACGTCTCTGTGAATAATTCCCATGGAGTGGGAGTAGTCGAGCGCCTTGAGGAGTTGAGTGAAGTAGTATTGGATGTCAGCCTTCTTGAACTTGGAGTAGAGGGTTCTGAAGTCGACGTTCTTGACCTCTTCAAAGATGAGAGCAGGGATTTTGGAGTGAGTGTCTCTGACTAAGTCAAGGAGGCCAATGATGTTTGGTCCTCCGGTGAGGTTTTGGAGGATCTTCACCTCTCTGTAAATCTTCTTGATTTTCACGGGTTTGAGCACCTTGACGACACAGGGCTGGTTATTGACGATGTTGACACCCATGAAGACCTCAGAGTACTTTCCACGGCCAATCTTGGAGATGATTTCGTAGTTTGATATGTTACCCCATTCGATCTCAAAGCCATTTTCATAATCCCAATACTCGCGTGGTCGTTTTTCATTGGCATCAGCATAGACTCTGGCCACTGAGTAGACTCTCTCGGCCTTTGGATATGAGGACATGGTGTGTAATCTGTGTATGTTGTTGGTGATTGGAGTGTGGGAGGGGATGGTATGGGTGAAAGGAAGTGTGAAAGAAGGAAAGAAAAGCAGAAAAAAAAATGAAGAAAACAAAATTATGAGGAAGGGGGCCTAAAGACAACTTTATATCAAAGAGAAGTCCAGGGCGGGAATTATTGGTAGCTTATATCAAACTGTTGTTTCTGGATCCTTTTCTTTGTATGTTTGATTGATGTTGTTGATGGGTGCTGCCTTCTGATATTTTTTTTTCTTCCGCGAAAAAATGAAGGTGTGGTGGTGGTGGTAACGAAGATGATTACAAGTTTTTGGTCTACTTTGTTAAGAAAGGGAAATAAAGAGAAAGAAGGGACATGGATGAGAGGCTTTTGAAACGGGTTAGTGTCACAGCTAAGAAAGGGGAGATTTTGGGTGCTCTTTCACCCGATCTTTGTGGGATAACAGGTGAGTGTTATATATATAAATGTATTGTATCATTTGGTTATTAATCTAACCTTTTATAACCAGACTTAGAGATATGGACTAGTAGGAGTAAGATTATAAATGAGCACTTGGATTCATTAAAACATCCATTGAAGTTTGTTGGACTTGTTAACCCATTGCTGACTCCACTATGGAGTATTATTGATAAGCCTTATAACGTGTGAGTATAAGAGAATCTATATAAATACATTTAGAAAAGAATACTAACACAGAATATAGATATACTACCAATGAGACTACATTGAATGCATTGGAGACACTTCTGAACCACTCAGACATGGAAGGTGGTGTATCACACAATGCATTGCTTACGAAACTTGCAACTGAAGGAGCATACATGATGTTTTATATCGAGGATGAAGATGGACTGAAACCACTGGTGAAATGCATTGTTTTAGAACTCCATGTATCTCGGTTACTCGGCATCATTGATAAAGACGAGGGTGATGAAGGGAAGAACAGGTTTATTGATGAGGAAAAGAAGAGGAAAGAAGAAGAGTTGATGGACACGCTGATGATGAAACAACGACGTGTCGATGCCTTTGATAAGCTGTCTGCAAAGAGACAAGCTGAATTGGTGATGCAGGAACAACAAGCTAAACAGAAACACACACGACAAATGTTTAGAAGGATTGTATCGTCACAGGTGAAACGTGTTATGAAAGGTAAATCGAGACCAGAACAGATGGAAGTTGCTGAGTTGTGCTATAAAGCAATGACTTATCGGTTCAAGCACGTGACTGATATCACTGAAAGATTGGAGGATGAGATGGTAAGATGGTTAGATGTGTTTTTTGATACGATGGGTGTTATTAATTTATGAGTTTTATGATATAATTATACTTTTTAATGTATTAATCAATTAATTATTAATTTTAATACTGTTATGATGATTATGATGCCCGTCTCTCTTTCTGCGGTGTATAAAAGAAAAAAAGAGAACAAATTACAAACAAAAGGCTTAACTATAAATCTTTACCTTATTCTTACACAAATACCCCTTTTTAATGATAAGAGAGTAGGAAATGACAGAGGAAGATCCATACACCACGCTTGCAGGCCAGTTTAAACGATTAGCAAAACCATTGAAAGAGTTAACAGACCACTACGATGAGTTTAAACGCGTGTTTGATGGGGACATGAGAGCAAACACTGATGTTCAGGTAAGACGAGTAAGAGAAGTTATTGAGAAGAATACAAGAACCAGGGATTAAAAAAAAGAGACAAAGAGATAAAGAGATAAAGAGAGATAAAGATAAGGTCTTTAATACCATCTATGAATTGGTTTATTCAAATTGAAATTTCTTCCCCATCCCGTCGGTAAAAAGAAAGATCCGACGGAAGAGGAGAGAGAAGCCCACCTCTTTCCCAAAAAGAAAACCATCGGACTTTCTTTCTAAAAAAAAGAGAAAGAAAAGAAGAAAGCCGTGTGCCCGTGCTGCCCTGCCGAGACAAAACGGTCTTTTTTTAAGTTACAAGGGGTTGTTTCTCAATTCAGGGGGGAAAGGTGTATGTCACTTTTATATCTTTAAATGAAATTTAATTGAGCACTTTATAATTCAAAGATATAACATATATTCTAGATAATAGTATATTTATATATATATATATCTAAGTAGGCTATTCACATCCCGAGTCAACCTTTTATATTCACCAGTCTTATTTCAGTTTTTAAGCATAAAAGTTTATTGACCTAATTTTTTTTGTATATATGCATATGCAAATGCACCAAAAAGGGCGGAAATACTTAGGGAAACATTAAGACCTGAATTAGGCATATGCAGGCATTAAGAACTCTTACAGTTTGCAATTACTCCGCTGGAGAGAGAGAGATAGGGATCGACGGTATAATCTCCAGCCTATCCCATTTCGCACATACCCTTAATTTCATTCTCTATGTCCGCTTATCTCATTTATACACCCAACACATACATATATGATTTGCAGTAAGGATTGCACAGATAAATATATATATATATATATATATATATATATACATCAAAACTTCTTTTAAAGTTCTTACACTCTTGTAATACATATAAGCACCACAGAATGAAACTCTCTGCACTCTCTTTCATCGCTGCCTCATTGGTTGAGGCAGTCTCTGCTAAGAAGATTTTCATTGACAATGATGGTTTGGCACCAATGCAGTTGCTCATCCCATTGGCTTATGGCCACGAGGTTGTCGGCATGTCCATGTCCTTTGGTTCTGCTTCCGTCGTCGACTGTATGGGTATGGCTTCCAGCATCCTCGAGACTTACAACTTGACTGAGTGTGTCCCATTGCACATTGGTGCCCAGCAGCCACTACTTAGAACTAACGAAACATTCCAGCTATGGCAGCAGATGTTTGGTGAGCTCGTTTGGCAAGGTGCTTGGGCCCCAGGTTATGTTGATGCTTACTCTTGGGACAATGTTACACAGCACTCGGACGTTGCTGGTGCAATTGCGCTCATTGAAGCAGTCAAAGCCAACAAGGATACAGACCCAGTCACCATCTACATGGCCGGTCTCGGTACCACAGTTGCACAAGCTTTGTCCATTTACCCAGACCTCGTCAATGACGCTGCAGGTCTCTACTTGATGGGTGGCTACTTTGACAACCAATACGCCGCTGCAGTTGGCGACTCCATCACCGTCGACATCAACACCGACATCAACTTCATGCAGGACCCAGAAGCTGCCCAAATGGTTGTCACTGCCGGTTGGAAGGAGCTCTACATTGGTGGCAACGTCACAAACTACTTGGTTCCATCCCAGGAGATTTACGACACCATCATTGACAGAGCTGGTGGATTCGACGTTATCCAGAACACACCATACATGAAATGGGTCTCCACTTTGCTCGGTACCGGTAACTACACAGAAAACAACGACCAGCAGACCCTTCCATTCTGGGATGAAGTCGTCTCTGCCTTCATGTCCGACCCAGAGTACATTCTTGAAACAACACAAGCAGTTGTTGCCGTTGATACTGCTTTTTACTCTCCAACCTACGGTTCCTTAAGAATCTGGAACCCTGATTGGGCCCCAAAGAAGGGTTATAAGACCGCTAATGCCACTATTGTCGACAAGATCAATGACGAGATGTTCTATGAGAAGATTATTGATCTTTACTTTACTAATTTTACTCAGTACTGTGTTTCTGGTACTGCTGGTTTCGCCGAGGTTGTTCTCTAATGGAGAGAGAGAGAGAGAAAGACCCTATAAATATACCCCCACTCCACTCCAACTCCCCACTTTAATCTTCTTTTTTATTCATTCATTCCACTCCCGTTTTCGTTTTTCTAGAGAGTCCACATATTCTTCGAGACTCAGACTACTACTCATATATATGATTTAATATATAATTGCATTGTATAAATTTGCCAGAATAGCAAAGAATTCTATAGAAAAAAAGGAAGTTCCGGTTAAGCCATTCTGTTGCGCGCTTCCACAATAAAAAAAAGGTAACTGATTTATATACGATAACCTGATTCTTAGAATATCTCTCTTTCTTCCTTTCCATATATCACGATTTATAAATATCCAAAAATGTCCATCAATCCAGAGAAGAACACCGAGTTTGAACCATTAACATCAACAACGAGACCTCTCACGAAGTCCGTGCTTACAATCAGAGTCATCAAGTCCTTCCCATACAGAAACGTCAAGAACATCATTCTTCACGACTACGACATTGCCAACAAGACACCCCGTGACTTGTTCAATGACGTGCTCAACAAAATCAAAACAGAAGGAGCTTACAGACCGTATAGAAATGTTGAATACGACTCGCTAAAAGTGTACACACACGCACATGGTTCCAAAACAGTCAATCTCGTGATAAACTTTGACCACGATGAGGACTGGTTCTTGGACTTGGACTCTGATAAACCACTCCACAGCTTTGGTGTTGGTAAGTAAATATAACCCTTTTTTTTACAAGAAAGCAGATTACTAACAATATATCCTTTGAAGATAACGAGACCGAAATCTCACTCTTTAAGAAAGAGGACTATGAGGAGTATAAGAAGAACCCGGAGGAGAAGTGGTGAACTTATATATACAAACCTTTCCCATAATTAATATGTTTATAATACTCTACCAATTTGCATTCTATAACCTTTATATAGTCTATGTATCTTTCATATTAAAGCGTAGTATTTTCATATATTTAATGGTACATCTTATAACTCTTCACTCCGCAAGCACTGAAATAAAAAGAAAAACAAAAACAAAAGAACTTCAACACCAAGAAACCTCAACAACAAAAGCTCAACAAACAAAGAACCCACCGCTGATATACAAACAATGACAGAAGTAGTACGAGATGATGTGCTATCAATACGAGACTTGACCACCTTGTCCAAACGGATAGAGCACATCCTTTATCCTACAGACGGCAGCATCAGCTTTGAAATATCAGCAGTCCATCCGATCTTCAACTTCAAAACACTGCCTTTCCTCCTGTACAAAACCACCACGCGGGTCGGTGTAATACTCTCTCAGTACTTTAACATGCCTGATACTGATATACCATCAGATGTTAAATGTCTCAAGTTCCACCTTGTTGTCGTTGATGCTGGCGTCATCTACAAGAACATCGTGTTCCCACTCAAAGAAGCATGGCAACCAGAAGTTTGTGTGAAAGACATTGGACTGTGTGATTCAGGATCACTATTTATAGCTAATCCTATCGTGGTATCTGAGGATCAGCTGGATCAAAAATTCCCCAAATCGGAATTGTTACCTCTATACAAGGCCGGTGGTCTTATGATGGAAGCCATACCACCTATAACACCACCGGAACCTAGCGAAGTGTACTCTGAGCAGCAGACAAGTGCAGACGATACCGTCATATGGGCTGATAGACAGGAACAAGAGAAAGAGGTGGAACAAGAAGAAGAACATGCTCACAGTGAAGATATTGGAGTCACGGGTGAAGAGAGCCAGGAACAGAACTCAACCTCATTGGAGTTGCCACCAGGGAACCAAGAACAAGACACCCTACCGAAAACGACGTCTTTCACAGATCTGTCTCACATTGTTCCAACTTCACCTTCCAAGAATCCAGAGAGACCAGATGATGCGGAGACAACGAGCAAAAATGTCATGATCCATATCAAACCGAATCCTCCATACAAGATTTTTCTCACTGAGGTATCATCTACATCACCTCTTGATCCATGTCTCGATGAATTCATTGATAGCATTGCTGTCGGTGCCAATCGAACAGAGTTTAAAGTAGAGTTCACCTATGAGAACAAGCCAGTGAGCCCAAGTGATACACTCGCCTCCCTCGGTATCGAGGATTTTACACAGAGTCCTGAACTCACAGCTATTGTTAGACAGAAGATCGTGTTCAAAGTGGAAGATCCTACTGGAACCTACATGACTTCATGCTACAGAATCAACAAGGACACCACGTTCAAGAAACCGTTCAAGAGATGGTTCAAAGATACAGGTGCTGCTAAGGACAAGATCAGATTCATGTACAATGGCAAACAACTGGCACCGACCTCTACGCCTGCTGAAGTTGGAATGAGGAGTGGAGAATCTGTCCGGGTTTGGATCATATAATGAACCCATGATGTATAGCTGATAGTATTGAATATTATTAATATTCTCCAACCGAGGTGTCTGTAGTCCCTTGTTTCGTTCAAAAATTTCCTAAAGCGGTTAAAAGTGTTGTCCCCTTACCGCGTGTCTGTCATTTTCTCACGGACAAAAACGCGTTCCACGCCTTCGTCCAAGCACCTTTTGCTGCGTGTGATTTACCATTTGCGGCCACTGACAGGTTTTTTTCTCCTCCTTCTTCTTCTCTGATTATAACATTTCCTTTATTTTACTACTGGTGAAACAATAGCCAACCTGAAATTCTACTATTTTTCTACAACATCAAACTTTACTTCTGCCTACAGATTTTTTTCATTCACCCAATCTTTACCGTCTATTATATTTCTCCAGTCTGTGTTGAAAAGAATCGTTAATTCCGCTTCTTTCCCACAGTCTTTGCCAGATCCAGATGAACACCGTATCATTGCTTTATACCGACAAAAGTCAGGGCTACTCCATAAGGTAAGTTATTCCAGTAACTTTTTTTTAATGTCTTTAAAGGTACTTTACCAACCGCAACAAAATTTGCTAACACAGCCCACAGCAACGTCGATATGTTCATGACCACACCAACTAAAACCAATAGAGCCCACGTAGCTCCACCAGCTGAGTCTCCAACCCCCAAACGTCGTCGAGGCAGACCTTCCAAGTGTCCAGAGCCTTTTGATGGTCAGCTAAGCCCAGCCGCAAACTCTTCAGCCGCCGTGTTAAAGCTGGGCACCCCAAAGGTCAGCGCCCCGCTGATGAAAGTATCTCCACTCAACACTGGTAAGAGATCTCAAGAGGGCTCTCCACTCCAGCACAAGAGACCAATCCCTTCTCCAAAGGGAGGTACACTTATAACGATGGACGTTGGTACGCAGGAGAAGAACAAGTCCAAAACAAGAACAAAGAAAAAGACAAAGCAGAACGATCTTTTACCAGCCAAGATCACACTGGCTACACAGAAGAATATCCATTCCATCACCAAGGACTCAATAACGGAGTCCAAAAAAATGGACTCTCTCAACCCATCTCTCCTACTCTCCTCCCCAATCAGCACCTCCAAGATCAAAGAGATTAACAAGAGTCGGATGCCAGCAGACTTTAAGAAGGATGAAATTACACAGAAGAGTAGTATGAACCCACCAATCTCTACAAACATTCAACTCTCCTCATCTCCAATGACACCAAACTCTGTGAACTCCTCATGCTTCTCCTCCATCATGCGCTCATCGCCTCTTTATCACGGTTACTATGCACACCACTCGTCTCCTAGGCTTGCCTCCAGTCCAATGAGACTTCAGATGAAACCCCTGAATGAGGTCAAGGAACAGTGGAGGAAAGTTAACAACATTTCTCCAACCAGATCTTCACAGGAGATTACAAACTCTCTTAAGAAGACTGAGGATAGAAAACCACACTACAAGCCCACAATTGGCATTGATGAGTACGGTCAAGCCAAGATCATCAAGGTCCAAGTGGAATCTTCAGAGCCAAAGTCCTCTTCAACAACACAACGACCAATCTCACATTCCAAATTGACTAGACATCAATCACTAGCGACACTGCCAACACTGCCCCAAATTGGGAGAACTTCATCCCTATCGGCGATTCAAACTCTAAAGACCGATCATGATGATATAGGCTTGTTTATCGAACCATCTAAAATGTCTTCAGACATTTCATTCTTTAATACTATTAGTGATGAGCTTGGATTCGAGTCTGTTTCCACGCCATTGCATCAAGAAGAGTTCAATTTCACTGATGAGATGAGCTCAACTAGTGAAGACGGGTTTATTGTTGATGAGAATGGTGAGCCATTGGAATGTGATGCAAGAATTGCACTCATGAGAATCATTCGTCGCAGTGTTTGAGAATGTGTCCGTCTTTTTGTTTGTTTTTGTGTGTTGTTGGTTTTTGATGTCCTTAATGATTTTCTTTTGTTTTTCTCCTTCAGTTTTCCATATTTTAGGGTGTTGGTTTTTTAGTTCATGTTTTAGTTTGACTTCTTTCTTATTATCTTAATCTATTTGTGGTTCTCATCAGTGATGATGAGTTGTTTTCAACTTGAGGCTGGCTCTCATTTCAGATTTAGAATACGAAACTTTCCATTTCTTTAAAAATGTAGTCCCACAGATGACATACGAACTACAACTAAAACTTTAAAAAGAGATAATAATCATCCATTACAGAGAAAGAATCATAGACAACAACAAAACTTCAACATATCTCAAATAGTTCAGAAAGAACTTAGATGTCCTTCTTGAGGGTACCCAAGAAAGCAGCCTTCTCAGCCTTGGTCTGGAATCTACCCTTACCGAACTTGGAGGCAGTGTCGATCCACTTGAGGGAAACCTGCTCCAAGGCTCTTCTGGAGGTGTGGGTGTAGAGGGACTGTCTCAAAGTGACAATTCTCTTTCTGGTACCTGGGATAGAACCCTTAACGACAACAAAGTCATTGTTGACGTTACCATATCTGACAAAGCCACCCAATGGGTTAATGGTCTTGACAGTACGGTCAAACTCGGTGGCACCAGAAGACTCGTCACCAGCTTTACCAACTCTGTAAACCTTGTGGTTGATGGAGGTTCTGGAGTGGTAACCTCTCTGACCAGCACGGGCAACAGTCCACTGAACGTGGGCTGGGTGCCAAGCACCAATACAGGCAACCTTACGGAGACCTCTGTGGGTCTTACGTGGCAACTTCTTGGTACCCCATCTGTGGGTAACACCCTCGAAACCGTGACCCTTGGTGACAGCGATAACGTCAATCATCTCGTTCTGCTCAATGACAGAGTCGACGGAGACGGTCTTCTCAAAGTGTTCCTTAGCCCAGGCAACCTTGTCGGCAACAGAACCACCGTTGATCTGGATCTCAGCAAGGTGGGCCTTCTTCTGGGAGAGTGGGGTCTTCTTGATCTGGGTGTGGACCAAGACTCTGACAGTGGTGGCGTACTTCTGGATTCTGGCCAACTCACGGTCAATCTGCTCAGCATTCTGGTTGGAGTACTTAGCAGCGTACTTGGTGAAGGCTTTCTTCTTGGACTTGTACCAGTTCTTGTAGAATCTTCTCTTGACCTCGTCGGACAAGTGCTCGGCCCAGACGGTGGTCAAGGATCTCAAACCTCTTGGAGTCTCGACGTAACCGACAACACCAACAACAACGACTGGTGGAGTGTCGACAACAGTGACAGCCTCAACGACCTCACGCTTGTGCATCTTGGAACCTGGACGGTCCAAGTCACGGACGATGGTGGTCATACCGGCCTTGTAACCCAAGAAGGCAGTCAAGTGGACTGGCTTGGACTTGTCATCCTTTGGGAAGGCTTTCACTCTACCTCTAATGGAGGCAGCTCTCTTTCTTGGGAGGAAACCCAAGTGACCGTGACGTGGTGCTTCGTACTTTCTGTGAGACATGACGACTGTGTGTGTTGTTAGTAAGTTGTGGGATCTAAGATTTCGAAAGCAGCTATGTTATGTTGTGAAAGAAAAGAAAAATGTGTTGAAAAATTTTAAGGTTTGCATTGAGGGCGCGGGCGTGTGGTGTCAGTCTCAGTCCCAGGTTTACACACCAGGACTGATATTTACAATACATAGATTCGCGAAGTAGAACAAAAAGGTATAGAAATTACCAAATTCAGTAATTTTCAGAAACAGAATTTTTAGCGGAGAAACTTCCTGAGAGATTTTATCTTTTTTTTATTTCTTTTTTCAGCTCCCGTACATTTCAGCGGAATTTGACGCGAGAGAGGGGGTGGATAACACCCGAACACCACTAACTCCAAGTTAGGAGGCAACCATTAGGAAGAAGAGTACTAGGAGAAAAGGGAAGGGGAGGATGAAGGGAAAGGAAATTTGAAAAGCATAACAAGGGTTTCCTACAACTCAATCATCGCAGATCATGGAAGTTTCTGTAACGCAGATCACAGATTATCGGGCAAAGGGGGAGGGGGAGTGGGGGCCATAATACTACGCAGGTTATCGAGGCTGGTTGAGTGGGGGGAGGGGGAGTAGGCGGGAAAAATAGCGGGTAAATGCTCGTCAATGATCGTTACTCGATGACTCTTGCACGCAAAATCCAGAGAGAGAAAGAGAGAAACTCAACACACAAAACAAACATATTTACTTACAGCTGGAGGGTTTGCTGACCCCCTCTCATCCACATGAGGAAGACTAGGTTGGTCATTTTGTGAGGATGGAAGGATAATGAAAAAAAGGGAGAAATTCTTCTTTTCCCCCGGAGGGAAGATGCCGGTGTTTGGGGCATAATTTACTCCGCAAAATTCTCGCAACCGTTCCCGGGGAAACTTTTTTTAGGCGAGCGCCACTAAACGACGCCGGATTTAAAAATTTACATGACTGATGTAGATATTTACATATTTATTAACCCCATTCCCCCACAATTTTGTTTGTTTTCCTTTTTTTTGTTGCTTCACAGGTCTTATTTTGTGTAACTAGAAAAGACACAACATAATGCGATATTCATATGACGACCAATACAACGTGCTGCTGAAGAGCACCACCCACACCCACAGTATAGCAGACTGTGTGGCGATTGATTACTTCCAGTTTGAGTTCAGCGAGCTACAACTGCACAACTGTTGGAAGCTTGTTCACAGACGACAGCAGGTCAACGAGACCTTCATACCACATAGCACGGATATCTCACGCTTGGAAAACCTCAGCTGGCGACGTTGGACCAAACTCAAGTACCATTTATCGGAGGTGTCACCGGAGTCAGTGGATTGGTTCAAGGACTGCGATATCACCTGGCTCTATGGCCCACTTGTCAGTGGCAACACCTCTGAGGAAGATTTTGGTTTCCATAGAGAGATTGAAAAGTACAAACACCAGCACAGAGTTGAGATTCCTTCATTTAACTCACAGGTGATACCGTCCAGACGCAACAGCACCACAAGTCTCTCGAGCACTGAGAGCACATCAAGCTCACCTCGGAGTTTGCAGAGCTCGCTATGGAGTGATGACGATGATGATGACGACGCTGAAGATGAAGGCGTTGTTCTCCAACAAAAGAAGTGTTTGGTAAGGAAATCTGTAAAGCCCATCCTCAAGCACAAATCTGCCTACAGTCTACATGGGTTTGAGAATTTCGAGCGTTTGAAGTTAAAGCCTCGACAAAAGTTCACCAAAAGTGTCAGTTTTGCAGACATGGTTCAGATACGACAATTCTAATCCATTTCTAGACACATACACACATACCACCAGCACAGTAATGTTAATGATACCCACCACCTCGCCTCCCTTGTTGCACTTTACGAATACTTACGATTACAACTTAAATAATGGATTTGATATATATTCATTCTTCACTTTAAAAAGAACCCACCCCGTAGATTACTTTTTGAAAGCAAGGAATAACAAAACAAAGCCTCATCTTCCCCGCAAACATATTAATACAAACAGATTGATATCTCTGTGTGCTCCTTGGGCTATTTGAGAGCAATGATAACAAAGTTTGCCACGATAAAGAATAAATTAACATGACTGCTTAAACCTGTAGTTCAGTGGAAACTATATAGCCTAACTTTAAAGATTTTTAGAACGAGCAAAAGCCTAATACTATCTTCTACCCACGGGAAGAAGACTCATAAAAAGAAACTCACAAAGAAAGGAAAAATAAGGTTGTTCGCCGTTAAGCGCGCGTGCGTGCCTGTGGGTGCGGGGGTCAAGCATTAGCAGAGGTCACGTGCCAGTATTAAGAAATGGATTAGTCTAAAAGAGCAAGGTTATGTGCCCGGTTTCACACGTGGTAAGGGCACCATTAATTTAACTAATCTCAGAGATGAAGATGGTAGTGATAATGATGTATAAGTATAAGCTTATGAGTTAAGAAGGTTCTACAATATATCTTTATGACGAAACAAAAATAAAAGACGAATATACAAATATCTCATATACAAGTGCAAAAGATAGATTGGGATAATCTAGAACACCCGGACACCATTGTGAGTATCATCACACTAATTTGAAGTATCTATTTAATAAAACAAATAATAGGTAGTCAAGTAGATGATCTTTTCCTTTTACCGAAATACAACAACTAACTTAATTGTAATCATTTTATTTTTGTCTGTACTTTTGAGGCTCGAGTTTTCCCTGACGTTTTCTTTTCTCAGCATTCATTGTTCTGTCCTAACTAGGAAATAGCGATGTCCTATGAGTACCCTCTTCACTGTTTCATATTAAATTTAGAGAAGCAAGGATAAAATAGATATATATATATACATATATTACACGCATAGAAACAAACAAATCTGATACATGCTTTCTACTTCACTATAAAGATCTCTCCTTGCCCTTCCATCTTCCCTGTCTTCCAACCCTAACCTTGTTCCGTTCTCTCCTTTCTACAACCGTTATACAGGCATACAACAATGTCTGCTGAAGATTCTGGATTCATAGTCCCAGATGGGTTCGATCCTAGATACCAAGTGGTCAACTACACAGCTGTTGCTGGTGAAATGCAACTCCAATTTGCTGATTTGGACTGGTTTATGCACATTATGACCAAAAATGCAATCATCTATGGTGCCAGGATTGGAGCCTGTGGTCTGGCCATGATTTTACTCTTTATCATCTCCAAGAACAAGAAAACCCCGGTGTTCTTGATGAACCAGATTATTTTGCTCATGGTCGTCATCCACTCGGCTTTCTACTTTGCCT
Source organism: Petasospora petersonii (assembly GCA_030574135.1). NCBI lineage: Eukaryota > Fungi > Ascomycota > Saccharomycetes > Phaffomycetales > Wickerhamomycetaceae > Petasospora > Petasospora petersonii. Next base: position 139,139 of record JAJMEM010000002.1, read on the forward strand.
ACCTCTTCACACCACTGGGCTCCCTCACTCTCTTCTTCACAGGGTTCTACGACACGCTAGTCTCAAAGCATGACCTAAACATCTACGCTGCAACTAACTTCTTTCACTTTTTCACCATCATCTGCATTGAGATCTCCATGGTTTTCCAAGTTAGAACGATCCTTCAATCCCCAGACCAAAAATGGTTTTCTCGCTCCTTGGTCTCCCTATCGGGACTCATCGCCTTATCCACCATCGTGCTGTGTCTTTACGTCTACGTCAAATCTGTCATCCACATCTTTGCAAGCCATGGAGCTGACGCTTACTCTTCCCAAGCCCTGAACGCTTATCCGATCCTCTTTGCCTCCTCGGTCAATTTCATGTCCGTGCTCCTCATCACAAAACTCATCATTGCTGTCAGATCAAGAAGATACCTCGGAGTGAAGCAGTTTGATGGGTTCCACATCCTCCTGATCATGTCTACACAGACACTCATCATCCCTTCCATCGTCCTAATTGTTTCCTATGCGGTAGACGCTTTGGCTGAAATTGCCTTCCTCTCCATTTGTACTTGTTTAGTGGCTGTCTCTTTACCACTTTCTTCAATGTGGGCCACCAGCTCAAACACATCGGCTTCTTCAACTTCTTCAGGATATCGCACTTTCACACCTTCAGGGAGAGGCACAAGTTACTTTTCAGAACCAGGAACTGCCACACTGAAGACGACCACAATCTCCAAAGACGCAGATTTTGACCCAGAAAAGAGTTTATATACTCCATCAACTGCTGCTGAAGAACACGCAAAGAGGTATTGGATGAATGCCGATGATGACTTGGATGGCGAGGACTACGGGGTGGTAGGAAGAACTACTCATCAACTGAACAAAACCTCCTGACCTTCTTCCTTAAACATGCACTATTATACTTACTTGAGTTTTTAACTATTGACATTTCCCTTTATTTTATATATATATCTGCGCTCTTCCTTTTCTATTTCTGTTTCTAGCACTACAGGTTTGTGTTATTATGTCTCTGTGTTGTATCGTTATTTCGTCTAAAAAACAAGAACCAGTGTTTGTGGAAAGGTCAGCTTTTCCAGAAGGAGAGGATAATCAACCATGCAGCAAACAGGTTTAATAGGTGATGCAACCAATACAAATGTCTGATACCGTACACCAGGGTAAAGAAGGCAAAATACCCCAAAATGGCATAAGTCACATTACGTTGAACGCCAAGTTTAGCCGATGGTAGATAGTCACCTTGAACATTTCTCCAAATCAAAACAATGATAGGCAAGATGGCCAAGATGTTGTGATGGGATGTGAATGGAGTTTTCCATCTCACAGCCATATTGTGGAAAAACACAACAAGTACTGGTGCATTGACCGGGATGATCCAAAGCATAAGCATCAACAACGATAAATTAAAATTGGCAATGTTTTTTTTTCTCGCATCAATCTTCCCCTTATTACTGTCCTCGCTGCAAATGTGTGTCTTGATTGTATTGACTGCTTGGACTAGGCAACAGACGACATATGCGAATTGGTACGGAATGTAAAACATAACAAACACCAAAAGTATCAAGGACCCGGTCAACCGCCTCGTGTCTTTCATAGAACCAGTGGTAAAGTTTTGAACCCCTTGTAGAGCACCAAAATCTTTGAACTTACTGATATGCGAACGTACCAGTGATTTGACCAGCATGACTATGCTTGGAACAAAAGAAAGGATAAGTCTCACGACAAGTAGTACTATGGTGACAGCCGAAAATGAGAGCAAATAAAGTAGTGGGGCAACAAACCAAGCTGACTTGTCTATCAATCCCATGTAGTACGGATTCACACTGGCACCACTGAGTTCCCTGGGACTAGTCAATGCGATAGGATCGAGCAAGTAAAAAATCTTTTGAAATATAACGGTGGAGGCGAGAGGTATCAAGATGGCCAATGCAGCAAGTATATGAGTTGTACGTGGTGCGAGTATCGATAAACCTTCTTCAAATGATGGGAACGTTCCAGACTCATGAAATTTCTTGAATTGGATCATAAGAGTTAAAAGAATCACAAAGAGCGGGAAAGAGGCAATACCAAGTCTATAACGAAGTATCAGAAGCTTAAAGGTTTGTAGCACATCAATCTTCAACGTCACAGAAATCTTGTTCACTGCTTCTGGGTACCAAAGGTTCAGCTCCAATGAGACATGCTCAGTGGTCTTGTATGGGGTATACGGAGCCACACCGTGGAATGAGACCGTCTTAACCTCATTCAAGTTCAAGTGCCACTTTGTCTCAATTGGGTCCTGAACCACTTGACTCAAGAACGGTGTGAATGTTCCTTCTGGTCCATCCGCACTGACTCTCAAAGTATAGGCGAACATTGAACTCCAAATGTTCTTGTATTCCAGCTTGGTGAATAATGGGACCTCAGATGTATTACACGTTACTGTTGTTCCAAGTAAGAAGTCAATCATGGTATTTTTGAGTGTGAGTTCAGATTTTGTAGTTGGAGCGATGGAAATGGTAGTGAAATCCTCCCCCTTAAACTGCTTCATTGGTCGATATACCACATAAGCAAACTGACTTAGGACAGAAGTTGGAATAGCGGAGGCATACAACCCACTTATGGACCCACCTGTTGAAGAGTCCTGAAGATTTCCTTTCGGATTTGGGATCTGGTAAACATCAGAAGAAATATCAACACATCTAAGTTCTGTCTCATCACTTGAAATAGAAGTTAGATTGCATAGCATAAGCGAAGCATCACTCTGATGACTAGAGTGCTTTGGCTTGACAGTAGATAGGAAGGCAAGTTGTGAGGTATTGGCATCAGTGATCGGGAACGCATGGAGGCCAGTACTGTATGAAGTGAAAGTCTTGTAGCTGTCTTCCAGCATGATGTTCTCCCTCTTTACGGTCATTTGAACCAAAGGGGTGTCAGCGTCAACATCAATAAAATCCCTGTGACTATAATCTTCGAAACCAGAGAGTAAGTTTCGGCGGAAAGCTGTCATTCTCGGCTCCAAAGATTTCGTCCTGGTGGACTTTTGAGGTTCCACAATATCGAGGAGTGTAGAGGCCACAATTTTCCTAAGCTGGTCACACCATACAATGGCCAGATGGTCAATAGGCGTCCAAACCCTTGGTATACCCGTCGTGTATACTGTGAATCCATGTGTATCTGGCACAAGACCCGCCAGTGTTGTGTAATCAGCTGGTAGGATGGTATCTGAGAGACCACCCGTGATGGATATGAGTGAAACGTCGTGGAGTCGTTGTTTGGCAACGGTGTTTTCAGTGTCAGTTGAGAATCCGGCCCTCCAGAACATATCAGCAGCGGCGTAGATTCTCATGATATCACCATCGAATGTGGCTGGAGCAGCCGCATGTGGTGCTGCCAGTGTCACAACTGTGTTCACCGAGCCTTCAATATAGTTTGGTAATGTAAGCATAACGCGGCTTACGACACCACCCATTGAGTGGCCAACAAGAATGACTGACTTTGGTGGGACCACTTGGTTAGCGTAGAGCGATAGGATGAAACCAACAGCGTCGTTCAAGTATTCTGCTTGATCCAGCATTGTACGCCCATGGAAGGCAGTAAAATCCTCATTAAAATGCGCAGCGAAGAAATCCAAATTCTTGCCCTTCCATGCATCATCGTCTCTGTGAGAATAATAGATGTTAGCGGCCTCAGCAGCGATGGATCTCACCTGTTTGAACGACCCAGCATTTCCAGGGATGAAAAGCACTGGGATTCCAGTCAGTCCACTGAACTCTCCATGGTTAAGAGATGTATCTGGAACCATGTCCTTTCCTTGCTCTCTGTAAAGGTAGAGATTATACTTTGATGCTAGTGCTGTGTGTGTAGTGTCAAACCCCTTGAGATGAGCATACGAGGGATACATGTAGATGGATCTGCACTGAGGCGAGTCTGGCCCAGTCGGTGTGATGATGGATGAGTAGGTTATAGTTAGCGCAACTATTACACCCATCAACGTCCATAATAGTGTAGGCCTCGATAGTCTTCTGCCTCGTGTGAAGGATGTGGGCGGTTGCTGCGGAGAGGGAGTCATTAAATTGCGTGAAGGGGCCGTTATCATTCTATTTGTGAAGCACGCAAAAACAAACAAACAAACAGCAGCAGTATGTGAACAAAGATCAATAGCAAGAGAAATGAGGTGCAATTGCCGTTGAAAATATGGAAAGAAGAGGATAAGGAATGGAGTTCAAGGGGTAAGAGAGATGATGAGAATACAAGGGCGCTATGGAAAAAGAACGTGTGGGGGGGGGAGAGGGGGAGTGAGCCTTTAAGTTGAAGGCAGAAGAGGAGATAAAGCAGGAATAACTTTGATAATTCACAGCCGCCCTGTTGGAAGTTCGTTGTTTGTAAGTAGTGCTTGATGTGTGAGTGGGTGGGGCATTTAAAGCATTGTTTTGGTTTTTTTTTTCTTTAGGAACCTCCCTCCATAACACTGCCGCTTCTTTAGTAGAAACAAATAGGGGAGAAGGTCCGAAAGGGGAAAAAGGGGGTTAAAATAAACAACTCAGTGAAGGCTCTGATAGAGAGGCAGTGATTTATGTATACAATTAGATACATCTCTCTAATGAACAATAATCTATTAGTACATGTAGCTCTCTATATATATGGAACACGGTTGAGGAGGAATGAACGCGAACGCGTGTGTGAAGTCATATCACTGCTAATTATATAAACAAACAAACAAACAAACAAACAAAGACTGCCACCATATCGGCTCTACTGCGATCGCCCTGTGAAGGAGTGTGAGATGGACATCCAGAGTGATACAAGAGTCCTCCAGAAGGTGATGGAGCATGCTAAGGAGCAGTTCCAGCTCCAGAAGTTCGAGGACTGTCTCCGGCTCTATACCAGGGCCATTTCATATACCCGATCCCTGGACCAGGTAACCATCACTCAACTAAGAAAAGAGTATGGTCTCTCTACACGGCCATCGTACGCAGAAGAAGCTGATGTGCTTTACCATCCAAAGCTGGTGACTTTGCTGGACAACAGAGCGGCGATTCTGGAGAGACTTAAAAATATTGGAGACGCCCTGACTGATGCACGGGAGATGATGAGAGTGGAACCATACAACCCGAGAGGATACCTCAGAGCCGGTAAACTGCTCATGATACGGCACGACAACTCGAGGGCTAGAGACGTATATGCCAAAGGTATCCACATGCTGGAGCTTGGGAGGACAAAGTACAAGATGAAGTTTAACCAGAACCTATACGACAGTCTCGTCGAGCACAAGAAGACACTGAACCAGGCTAAAATCAAGGATCTAAAAAGAAAACCCTCTTCAAAAATTAATCCATTGACACGTGGTACTACAGTAAAGAAAGTCAAGAGAGAAGAAACACCAACTCTGCCTTGTAAAGATCCAATGAAAGTGCTACCTGCGGAACTCATATACACAATCTTCCGCCAACTCCCCTTGTCCCAGATACTAAGGTGCCGTACAATCTGTAGGTCTTGGAATTCTATCTTGCAAAGGTTACCACTCTTCAATGACCTTGCCCTGAAACCATACGCCACGGCAAGGGACATTTACAACTGTTTGCAACTCGTCAACAACTCCAAATGCGACTCATCCTCCAAATGTGTCAATCGAATCAAGGTCTCATCAATGAGGAACTCAGATGAAAAACAGATTGTTAATACCCTCTTTCTCAAGTCACGAATCTCGATTTTGGGAACACTAGACCTTAATTTCATTGACATGACAATGCAACTTTTCACTGAGGCAATTCAAGACAGCCCAAACGCACGAGAGCGTCTCTCCAATCTGAAGATCCTCAAATTGAAGTGCCAGTTTACACCAACTTTTGAAGAACGTTTGTTGGATCTACTTCCCAGTTTGGAATCACTCACCCTGACCTCATCACCGTACCTCAAGGTGCCTGCACTGCCCAAAATATACACTCCACCCACAGGAACCTACGTTCATCTAAAATCAATCACTCTATTTGGAGACATTAAGAAAAAATGCCCATCTTTCCCTCTACATCACTTCTTCACTCCTCAGTCAGCGGGTCAGCTCCCGAATCTCACATCACTAGTCATTGTCGGATATGACTTTACAATTCTCAATTCCGAATTAGGAACGTATAACTTTCTGCTCCATTTCCCCAAACTTGAGAGCTTAATATTTGAGAATAACAACTCCTTCAACTTCAGGATGTTGCTGAAATCACACGATCTGCTGAAATTACCAAGCTTGAGGAAGTTTGCTCTAAGAGAGCGTGAAATTCGGTATATTGAGGGATTACAGATCTATGATATGATATATTTGGAGAACTGTTTCTCCAATGTTCGTCATCTGGATTTGACCGGGTCCTCTATCTCATTCCAAGGATTATACAAAATGCTGAGAGTGTGTGGACAGAGGCTGTCACAGCTATATATTGGTGTTTGTCAGAACCTTACTTTCAGAAGGGGCCCCTTTGCTACAAGATTGCCAGAAGGTGGCTTTTTTGAGTTTGAAGAATTTGTTCGTTTGTGTCCGAGATTGGAAGTTTTGTTTATCAACCAGGCTACAGACTTTGGTGATTTTGCATTGGGTGAAATGGAAAAGGCCATTAGGGCCAAAGGTGGACTGCGTTCACTAAAGGTGATGGATTTGTCATTCAACAGCTCTATTAGTGGGTATAAACTCTTGGATCTCGTAAAGAGTCTTAGATTAGATAAATTGATTGTGCATGGTCTTGAACTCCAAACCGAAACCTTGAAGTTGATGGAGAAGAAATACGTCAAGAGAGTCGAGAGTAAGATGGATAAGCAGTTCTGGAAGGAGTATGGTGTTAACAGCTACAATCCGTTCTGAGAGACAACTCATTAGGTTCATTCATTAGTTCATTAGTTTATTACACATGTATCATTTCAGAATATTCCTCTTCTCCTTCGCAAGAGGCGTAGATGTGGCTTTTACCACTTTGAAAGCATTGGTCTTCTTTAAGGTCGGAGCAGGCTTTTTGATTCCTCCTAATGAGATTTTGATGGGCCCTTTTGCTGTCGGGAGTAATTTTTGCTCTTCCTTCTCTGGTTCTTCTTTCGAAGATGTTATTTTCCCTCGATCTATCTGGTGCTGAAGAAGTTTTTGACTGAGTTCTTCATCCGATTTGTCCATCTGTTCCTTCATCTTCAACGAAGCCTTACGCATGATCTCATCACCAGAGTTGTTAATGTACGCTATATCCACACCATTCATACCGTCATCACTGTCATCATTAGTATTCACGCTAATGATACCTTGCTGTGCCAAATGCTTTACAAATTGTGATAAGGATGACCATTTGGTGGAGTTGAGATGCACATGATCTTTCTGCTGGATAAGTTGATTGTAAAATCTGTTAGCATTGATACGTTTCTCTCCATGGTAATTCTTTAGCTCAAACACAAATTGATCTTGAAACTGCTTCGAGTACTTTTCAATATCATCCTTCCCAACATTTTGAATCCGTCTCATGTGTGATTCACTTCTGATGTGACTTTTGAATCCGTTATCATCTCGACACTGCTTCTCGCAGACTTGGCAGTACCACTTGAGCTTCTGCAAGCCCTTTAGCTTCATTTGCTTAGAAAGGTACTTGGGAGTACCAAATTCTGCCTTAGCCATCTTCCTTAGTGTTCTAATTGATTTGGACCTTAAGTATTAATAGTTGTTTTAGAAGGGTCAAATACAGGTAATTACTAAAACTCTTGAATGCAAACAAACAGATTCGCGGGCAGGCACCCCTGGGTTTGACTTTGGACCGCTGAAAGTGGGGCCAAGTTAACCAACTCCGAGAAATTAAATATATTAATGAGCTGACTGGTGGCAAACACGTACACAGCTTTAGAATAGACCCAAGCTTTGAAGGGAGAACTTCTATTGCACTTTTTTACGAAGAATGTTCCGCTTTTGGACAAGAAGAGCTACTCAGCCGAGAAGTTGGCAACACTTTGGCCACTTTTATCGCCCAAACACACAGCCATCCTTTTTTGCTAAGAATACCAGCCGATTCTACGCCACCTACCGCCGCTTCAATGGTCAACAGTCGGTATCCGGCGTTAATCTTCTCAATGATCCAACGGTTCGTAAAATTGGTGGTGGTATACTGGTATTTGGAGGAATCATCTATGTGTGCAACTTGCATGAGGCTCCTGTGACGGGAAGAAGACGCTTTATCTGGACTAGTGAAGCCATGGAAAGAAAGATGGGGGACTATTCCTACAGACAACTTCTCTCAGAGTTTAGAGGCAAACTACTTCCGGAACATCATCCAACCACTTTGAGGATCAAAAGTATTTTCAAGAGAATTCTTGCAGTGAGTCCAGCGGATGTGTCCCACTTGGACTGGAGAGTACATGTGATCCACGATCCAACATCCCCACCTAACGCATTTGTTTTACCAGGTGGGAAAGTGTTTGTGATATCCTCTATTTTACCAATTTGTAAGAATGACGATGGTGTTGCCACTGTGCTATCCCATGAGTATGCCCATCAGTTGGCCAGACACACAGGTGAAAACATGTCCAAGACTCCAATCTATGCATTCCTATCTTTGGCTCTTTACACGCTCACAGGTGCTGACTTCTTCAGTGGATTTCTTCTAAACACGCTGGTCAAGATGCCAGCCTCGAGAGAAATGGAGACCGAAGCTGACTATATTGGTCTTATGCTCATGTCTGAAGCTTGTTTCGATCCTAGAGAAGCACCACACGTTTGGGAGCGCATGACACAGTTTGAGAAGAGTGCAATGGGACAGAGTGTTCCAGAGTTCTTGTCAACACATCCTGCATCTGCGAAACGTATCCAAAACATGAGAGGCTGGTTACCTGAGGCCCTGGACAAACGTGAGAGATCAAATTGTCATGACTACAATGGCTTCCTCAACATGAGAGAGCTTTTCTGAGACTACAACATAGTAGAGAGTACTATTGTTATTACATTATTATAATTACAATGATAAAATGATGTCTGTATAAGGATTTTATAAACGATAAAGGAGTCCGTGTTGAAGGTCGGCCTCACATTACATAATCCTATTACATAAGCCGTCGGGCCAAGTATTCTCAAAAGTTTGCATGTGTCACACACACCATATATCAACAACAAGGGGGGGCAAGAAGAACACACAAAGCATCAAGGATATATCTGTCCAATAATAAACCAAATATCTGGACTGTGGTATTGATATATTGGAGGGTACAACTTGCATTGTTTCATTATTTATTAATTCCCTAACAGCAATATTCTCCTATTCGCAGCCCACAACATGACGGAACAGAAGAAGAAAACGATTCAAATCAACCCACTGGATATCACAGAGTCCTTGGGATACACAACATATCGCCGAGACACACGTAAGCCATGGACAAAAGAGGAAGACATGAAACTTGCGTCGTTGGTGAATGAGAAGCTCATTGAACTGGGATATGAAGATGGTATTAAATCGCTATCTTCATCATCCTGGGTGAACCATTCGGTCCATTTACCACAACGTGTTGACTGGGACGTTATCAGTGAGAACTTGAAGACGAGAAAACCAAAGGATTGTCGAAAGCGATGGACCAACTCGCTGGACCCGACACTCAAGAAGGGTAAATGGACCGCTGAGGAAGATGAGAAACTTTTGGCGTCTTTTGAGAAGCATGGATCATCGTGGCAAAAAATTTCTTTGGATATACCTGGGAGAACGGATGATCAATGTGCTAAGCGGTACATTGAGGTACTTGATCCTAACACAAAGGATCGACTGAGACCATGGACATTGGATGAAGATCTTAATCTCATTCGGAAGGTGAAATCGTATGGTACCAAATGGAGAACTATCTCCTTGGAAATGGAGAGCAGACCAAGCTTGACGTGCCGCAATAGGTGGAGAAAGATTGTAACGGATGTTGTAAGAGGCAAGGCATCCCCTGAAATCAAGAAAGAGATTGACTCGATCGAGGGTGGGTTGTCCAAGATTGCTGAGATCAGTGAGAACCTCCAGACGACGCAGATAAAGAAGGAAGAGACAGAAGAAGATCATGTTGAGCTTGGGAAGCCAGTAGGCCCAGTGTTGGAATTTCAAAAACAGTTAGAAGATCCATTTGCGTCAACTCGCCAAAAGGTTCAGCATAAGCAACAACAACAACCAACACAACAACAACATCACCATCACCCATACACCAGTCAACAGCATGAACATCAACATCAACAAAAGAGAAACCGCAAAGACTATGTGCAGAACAACGTGGGATATAACTCGTTCACATCCCCACCTTTTGGCATGCCGTCACAGGAGCCGAAACCAACTAGCACAGACGTTGACTGGAAATACACACTTAAGGACACATCGGGACTTTCCATATCCTCTGGAGCTATCTCTTCCTCTGAAATTGCGCGTCAACTGATTGAGAGTGCTAAGGCGAATGATCTGAAGATTTCTATTCATCAGCACATCCATCACCACTACGCACCTACACCATCGCAGAGTGGTGGTGGTGGTGGTAAGGGCCAGTCACCAGAAGATTCTGGTTCGAACCTTTCTGGAAATCAGAACGATGAACCGATGCCTAACAGATACTCTCACTTCAATTACTTACCATCAATGGTGCGTCCACAGTTGGAGAGTTCAAGCTTGGAGTCTAAGGAAAGTGATTTACAGCGACTACTGAACCCAGGTCATCAACATCAACATTACTATCAACAACATCCTAACCAACACACACAGCACCAGCATCAAACACAAGAAGGAGCAGAAACCCATCAGCAGCAGCATTATCAAACCACAGCCAACAAGCGACGCATGTCAAACGCAAGCAGCAGTGGTCGCAAACGATCACACCAAAACCTTGATTTCAACCATGAGGACCTGGACGGTGAGTTGGACTTTTGGGAGACGATGCGTTCGTTGTCACAGGTGGTCAATATCAACTCGAGTATGAATAACAACAGGGTCGAGTACTACGATACGAATGATAGAGGTACGCCTGTGGCGATGGATGTTGAGAATGAGGCCAGTACGACAACTGTTGGAAAGTCGAGCTCTAGTACTGCCATGAATGGGTCAAGGAAAAATGGTGGGAGACTTGGTAATTTGTTCTACAGCTCATTGGCTGAAGAAGACTTGGAAGATGATTTGAATGATCTCAAGGGGATCATTCTGCCATTCAATCCGTCGTGATGTGTGTGTCATATGTCTCAACTATAGTTTCTTTCTTTCTTCTTCTTTTTTTTCTTCTTCATCTCTCTATATATTCAAAAGGAATGTCAAAAATAGATAGCAAGTTGAATGTGTATAAAAAGGATCGTAACATTAAGGTCATGAGATTATGGCAGTGGACTGAGTTGTTTATCTTCTCACAAACCAGCTTGAATTGTTCATGATACCAACACTTGTGTCGTAAACATATTCACCTGTTTCCAGATACTTCTTGACGTATTGTTCAAACTCTTTTCCAGCAAGATCTGTTTTGGGAGTCAGCCCTGTGTTTCTCTTGATTCCAGCCAAAGCAGCTGAGACAATGACGAGATCCACGCCAATGTGGAAAGCTTTACCAAGCTGATTTTTTGAATGTTAGCTAAGATTCTAAAAAATCAGGAAAATAGACGACAAAACCTTACAAAAGTCATGAATGTTTATCCGTAATAATGCGATTTCTAAAGGATAATATTTCCAGCTTTAAAGTGTATGTTGAGAGGTAACCCCCCATTCATTGCAAGTTCATTGAAGCAAAGAGAGGATCGCGATCACCGTACTTTCTATGCCTTAAAAAGTGCGTGTCTGTACCGCCCGTTTTTTGTTACAATTTTTGATTTTTATTATACTTGCGAAAAAACTATCAAACCACCATTCTCCATAACCAAATCCCGAGCTGAGCTTTCAGTAACAACACTATTTGTCTTTCTCTTTCTCTCTCTTTCTCTATCACAGGTTCATACTACTCAGACCATATGTATTCCCTCAGAAACAGAATACTGAGAGCTCCTCTACCTCACGCCCGTGCGTTGTACCTGACAAAAGCAGTTGCACGAGTGTCACTCCGCTACAAGTCGACCACCACCAGCGCGAGTTCAACTTCTCCTTCCAATTCAGCGATTCTTTCCGAAGAAGAGAACCAGCTGAAGTATGGCTCTAAGAGACCAATGACTATTGACCGTGAATTACCCAATCCACTCAAAGACCGCACTCGTAACCGTGCTCAATTTGTTGCCTTTTGGATCTTGATGGGTGTTGCTAGTGTGCTGATGTTCAACTATGAGAAGACAAACTCCCCAATTGTTCTCAATACGCTACACTTCTTGAGAAGATCAAAAATCATTAGAGACGTTTTGGGAGATAAGATTGACTTTGCTAGTGTCTTTCCATGGATCTCTGGTGAATTGAACCAGGTTAAAGGTGTTGTCGATATCACTTTTGATGTCAAGGGAATGAAGAAGCAAGGAACTATCAAGTTGAAAGCTGATAGGGAGAACAAGCACAGTGATTTCTTAATCCATGAATGGAGTTTGACCGTGGATGGCCAAAAGTATGACTTATTGGCTGATGACACTGTTGATTTCGCTGTTTAAAAAGAGCACACACACACACACACACAACAAATGGTGGTCTTGAACAATTTAACAAGATCATGTCAAGCTGTATATATAAATTGAATGAAAAGTCAGCACTATACATAACTAAAATACATGTGAAAGAGAGATTTAAGGGAGTACAAAAAAGTATAAATAATGGAAGAGGCAAGTAACGTAAAATTGTCAGTATAAATAGTAGCATTCAATGCCAATTTAAAAATGATTTATGAGAAATGAATGGGCAAGAACCAAAGAAAAAAGATGGAGCAATATGTCGTAAGTCATTATAATTGTAGAAAAAAAGTCAATGAGTCCCTCAAAAAAAAGGCAACTCACTTCTTGGGCCTTAGACCTTCAATAAAAGCCCTCTTATTCTCCGAGTAATTAGTAAACTCGTTTTCATATTGATCTTCTTCCTGAATCTCCTCTTGGTTCTCAAAGTCATAGTTGTTCTTCAGATCATACTCGTCATCCATAGTCGATACTTCCGAGTCTCTCGCTGTTTTCTTTGGATATAACGGTGTTCGAGCTTGTAACGATCTGGCCAGATCTACACTATTTGTAGCAGACTCAGCATGTTGGTCACTATCCAGCACTGGAACATTCTGATAAAAGTAGTCTGTGAGGTTGGTATTGGAAGAGTTTGTAGAGGAGTTGGAGCCAATGGTCTGAGATTGTGAGGAGATAATTCCGTGTGGTGAGTTCAAGTTAGTGAATGAGGATGATCTGGAGTTTGAGAGATTTGTCATAGATGATTTCATCTTCTTTCTATATGCTGGAACGTATCTCTTCTTGTTGTTGTTGTTGTTGTTGCTCTCCTGTGATGGTGATTGGCTTTCCACATTCTCGTCGGACTTTTCCGAAAGGATCCTGCCATCGTCTGAGGTGTCAGAGTTATCAAAGTTCTGCGTGGTGCCCGGTGTTACCTTGTCTTGCTTCTTCAGTTGATCGAGACTGTCAAAGTCGAGATCCTGATTAACATTGTTGATGTCCTCGTCCTTCTGGAATTCCAAGTCTTCTCTATCGAGCCTCTTTTTCGTCTTCAGGAAGAAGTACAAAGCAACACAAAAGGCGATAAAGCCGGGAATACCAACAGCACATCCAACAGCGACTCCTGTTGAGTTGGCCATCTCTTATATAGTGGAGGTGATACTGAGAGCGAGCGAGTGTGTGTGGGTTGGTTGGTACCTTCTGTGTGTCACTGTGAAATTATATCAACAGAATAGAAAAAAAGGGGGCAGCTATTTTTAAAACAAACAGAGCTTGATTTCTGGACGAAGTGAGAGAGAAGGCTTGAGCGATAGATCGAGTGAGTGATGGTGGCGTTCTCTGCTGTGAGAACGTTACTGACAGGTATAAGAGCGAGTGATAAAGATGGAGAGTTTAGTAAAATGATGTTTTATGATCCTTTTTTTTTCTTGGGAAGAAAGTTCTATGGCGGTCTCTCTTTCTTCTACAGAACTCACACGCAAAAAAAAAGAAAAAAAAAGAGAGGCGGTATTGTGGGAAGGGGAGGGGGGATCTTGGGCTGGGGGGATTTCTATTCCTGGCACTTGCGCGAAAATTGTTGCTTTTTATGTTGCTAAAAATTGTACGCAAATTACCCTTTTGAGCGTTCTACACATTTTTGCGACATTCAATAAACTGTAAAATGAAAATGGCTGGGCCCATTGAAAAGGAGTTGAAGGATCATCTTCCCGCGAATTCTGTACTTATACATCGCATCATAGATCACTAGGAGTTTCAATGAGCTCCTGAAATTTTGCTGTTCTTTGGTAGAATGATTTACGGTTGATAAACATCCATATATATGGCTTTATGGTTTATTATGTGTCAGTGAAAAGACAATTTATACTAAATGAATCCCCTTATAGACAAAATGATCAACACAACTGTGATTATCAGAGATCATATATAGAACCAGGAGTTGATGCCTTATTACATAATTAATTATGAATCTTACCCAGTTCCGCGTCCTTTTTGTTTTGGTGTTTGGGTAAACGCGTAAAATCCCACGCTAAAGGACGCACACCCTTTGATCTGACGTCTCCACAACACCCAGTTACAGAGTCACGGCCATTGGTAGCGAACAAACAAAGCGCTTCCTTAAATAAAAGTATGTTGGTATCAGATTTGAGAGCAGGGAATGGGATGACCCGCTGCTATTACATACCCCCACCCCATTCCTCCTGACATACAAAGAACGATTGTGTATCGTTGCTCATCTCCGACTATCCCTGATCAATAATTACTAACAACTTCCTACATAGGCATGGGGCCCAGTACTAACTACACGGATAGCCATTGCACAGAAGATTCCGTGAAGCCCACAAAGTCACCACAAAGTCGACCTACATCCTCACATGTTAACCGGCTGAAGTCTTCACGACGCACACTATCATGGTCCACCAAGCCCCTTCCTCAGCGACCAAAAGCTAATATTGCAAACCTGGGGCTGGATATAGTAGGTATTGGATTGACAGGAGACAGAAATACGCGCGTATATCAGGAACAAACCGAAGATAAACCACTAGATGTCCCCAAGGACCTCGATTTCCAATTCCTCACATACGACAAATCACAACCACCAGCAGATGAGATCATTGAGACGCTGTTTGCTCAACTCCTTATGAAGAGCTCATTTACCCCAGAAGTAAGGAGAAACCTATCACAAGCTTCCCTTTCGAGGAAATGGACTTTGGTTTGTCATGACCATCAGCATCCCCAACAGCTACCTACCCCTGTATATACCCCAGAATGGTTCATTTCTAAAATCAAGTACCTTGACTCTAAGGACCTCCACAAACTTGAAAGACTATTGAGGCGTGATGATTTCTTAGATGATTTCTTGCACGCAGGTGGTTATGAGAAGCTCATGACGGTCAAGGTTGACCCAAATGATCACGAAAAGGAAACGTTTTTAATCTATTGCTTTAAAATGGTTCTCCATTCTAAAAGAGGCGTGGATTTGATCTCCCAGGAATTTGCCATTGTGTCTTATTTTGTTGAGCTGTTACTTGCTTCCACATCCACTGCAAATAAGAGATTGATCACAGAACTGTTGACGTCCATCGTTGAGGCTAACCCACCAGTCGGGAGAAACAATGTTCTCAAGGCCTTCATCAGATCCTCCGCTGAGCTGGATATCTTTTCCCCATGGCTACATTCACTTGATAATTCTTTGCAAGATGACACCTTGGTATTCACCAAGTCAGCAGTGAAGGAGCTTGTTATGGCTTCACTAAAGCTCATTCATGCCCTTTGTGAGTTCTCTTCTTCTGAAAATGACAAAAGACTAGTGTTTCTTAAATTGAGAGAAGCTGGAATCTTTCTGATCTTTGGGAAAATGAGACAAGTTGGCGATGACGAGATTGATGGCTCAATTGAGCATTATAACCGGATGCAAGAAATCACACTGAACAACGATATGAGCACAGAGCTAAAACAAGATGATAATGACATAGATGGCTTCATCAGTCGTATCAAAGCGCGTGCATCTCACCACGAGCTGAATGATCATGTCTTCAGTATCATCCAGTCTTTTATTGATGTTTTGGATAAAGACTCTATCTCAGAAACAGCCAAATTCTTCAAACTGATCGATGCGTTGATCACTAAAGTGAAACAGAACAGGGGCCTTGTCAATACCGCACCCGACCAGGTCCTCAACTCTGTCATTATGCAACTGAGAGAACAGATGACCACTGATGAGATTGCTTTGAGAACTATCAATGAGTCCAAGGGAATTTTAAAGAAAGTGAGAGAGTTGGAAGAAGAAAATACTCAGTTGAAGAAGAAGAAAAACATGGATAAGTTGCTTCCCCACGAAATAAAACGAAGGCTAGATGACAAGGACAAAATCATCTCAAGCATGAAAGAGCAACTTAAAGATGCCCTATCTGTGGGAAGACCAATGCCAGAGCCACAAGTACCGCAGTCTATGAAGAATTATCAGCGTCAATCCTACTCCTTGTTACACTCTTTAAAGCTGCGTAACACCACGGCCCAACAGTTGTTGAAAGAAGAAACAGATTCACAAATGAATAAGAAATCATCACTCATTCACAGCAAATCATCACTTTCTCTTTTGTCATACACTGGTGGACTCTCTCAGGTTGTTGATGGTTCTGATGCTAACGCTAAATATCGTGAGAACATGGAAACGGGTGCTACTAGTTCAAGCTCAAGTTGGGAGTCCGTTAACTTTGATCAACCACCCCCTATGGTTGTTCAGAGGGGACCTTCTCCTGCTGGACCAAGACCTATGAATTTCAAAGCGGGAACTCCAAACTCATCGGAGTCTCAAGGTGGAGCGTCATCATTTGATTCTACTATTTCAAGTGGTGTCTCCGAAAGCTTGAAGAATCAAATGAAACCAATTCTTGGCCAGAATCTCACATCTGTGTCACTTGCATCTCATGGCTCATCATTACCACCGTCCCTTCCATCTCATCCAGCAATCCTCTCTGGGGCTTCATCCAGTGCTCCTCCTCCTCCACCAGTTCCTGGATTCCTCTCTGCTACCAACTCTTCCTCTTCCTCTCCACAGCCTCTAGTACAACCGCCTAGAAACTTATCGCAGAATAACACCAGCTCTGTGACGTCGACGAGCTCGTCTTCTGCTTCAAGTGGGCCGTCACTGGAAGTTGCTCCTCCCCCTCCAGCACCTGCAATACCCGACTTCCTGCAACGTCTTACTGTCAGCACTCCAGATCTCCCATCACAAATTTCAGCCGCCGCTCCACCAGTTGCTGCGCCTCCGCATCCGCCTCCACCTCCTGCCCTTCCAGGGTTCATAGAATCGAAGTCAAATTCCTCAACTGTTCTTTCGAACAGTGCACCTACTCCTCCACCCCCACCTCCACCTCCGCCACTTCCTGGCTTTATTTCCAAGTCGGAGTCTGATCTCACCACACCGAGAACATCTAGTTTGGCTGGTGCCCCTCCTCCGCCACCACCTCCACCTCCACCACCGCCTCCTTCGAGGCTCAACATAGGCTCATTGAACCCACCCAAGTTGAAGATCAACACAGCATCAGTGAAGGACAGACTGTCCACTGGTAAACTTCAGGAGATCTCTACTTCCTTGGTGAATGCTAAGAAGCTAAAGCAGATTCACTGGAAGAGCGTTAATGTTGAGGAGACTTTCTGGGACAAGTCCAAGAATAGGTTTACGAAAGATGAATTGCAAGCACACGGTATTATTGGTGAGGTTGAAGAACTCTTTGCTGTTTCAGAAAATGTGAAGAAGTTGACACCTATGACTCCTTTGGATAAGCCAGAACTTGTTAGTTTCTTACCTAGAGATCTTTCTCAACAGTTTGGTATCAATCTTCATATGTTCTCTGGTTTGTCGGAAGAAGAGTTCGTCAGGAAGGTGTTGAAATGCGATCCAGATACTTTGGAGATCAGTGTTTTGGAATTTTTCACAAAGGATGAACTGTGTGACATTCCAAATAACTTGTTGAAGAACTTCAAGCCATACATGACGTCATTTGCTAAGAACATCAAGCCTGAAAAACCAACTTCGGAACTAGCAAGAGCTGACTATATCTACCTCCAATTGTCAGTCAACATGAGACACTATTGGAGATCAAGAGCAAGATCTCTTTTAACTATGCAGACCTACAAGAAGGACTACTTAAGTTTGGTTCAGGGACTCAACTCCGTGGAGACGTCGGTGAAGATAATCAAGAATTGTAAGAGCTTTCAGGACTTATGCGTGCTCATCAAGGAAATCGGTAATCAGATGAACAGAAAGCAGGTTGCTGGTTTCCAGCTTGAAGATCTTTCCAAGTTGAATTTCGTTAAAAGCCACGACAAGAAAAGTTTCTTGCACTATATTGAGAAGGTTGTGAGAAAGAACTTCCCAGAAATGTTGGATTTCATCAAGGAGTTCACGCTGTTGCAAGACACTGCTCGTGTACCAATTGATCAACTCACTGCTGATATCCAGCTCTTCATCCAAAGTGTCAAGAACGTTGAGAGCTCGATTCAGTCCGGTAATTTGAGTCATCCAGAGACATTCCACCCAGATGATGAAATCTTGTCCTCCATCAAGCCACATCTCCCGCATGCTCTTGCGAAGTGTGCGTTGCTAGAGTCACAACATCAAGCTGTTTTAAGAGACTTTGAGAAGCTGATGCGATACTATGCTGAGGACTCTAGTGATGACCTTTCCAGATCTACATTTGTTCTCAAGTTCCTTGACTTTGCCAACGACTTCAAGAAGGCGCATCAGGAGAATGTTGAGACCGAGGCCAATGAGAAGATTGTCCAAAGAAGAAAAGATATCATCTTACAAGCGCAGAGGGCTAAGGAGAAGAGAGTCAAAACACTGAACGAGGATGGTACTGAAGAAGATGATGTTCTTGAGAATCTCGTCAGAAGATTGAAGACTAGTGGAATGTCTGAAAAGAGAAGGGTCAGTTCGAGTGGGCTTCGCAGCAGACCATCGGAGAGTGATGAGCTTTTGACACGCACTCAAACGATGTTGAATGACATCAAAAAAGACAGATAACTTAATACTTTAACGAATTTATGAACTATTAATTGTGCTTTATAAATTATGGAGAGTGTACTATGTAAAGAAGTACCAACAAAGTCGCGATGGATGCCAAAAAAGAAAAAAATCAAAACAAAACAAAACAAAACGCGTCAAATTAGAGAGAAAAGTTTACATCAACAAAGCGTAACAAAAGAATCACACAGTATGTCACTACAACAACGAATCAAGGAAAAAAAAAGAGAGCTTGAGGCTTTGAACCAAATAAAGGACCTGGCATCTACCCTCTGCTCTCAGCTTGAGCAGCTAGAAGCCAAGCTTGAGACGTTAGCGGATGGGACAGAGGGTATGTGTTTCTTATCTCCCATTCGAACTAAAATGATACTAACAAAATCACATTCTCAGCTACGGCACTGGTCATGTCAAATTGGAACCACATCATAAAATCCGTTTCGTTGGCTTCAAGTAAGTTAACCTAGTTTAATACCTCGGCTTTCTATCAAAGGCTACTAACTATTTCACACACACCAGTGAGTCTCGCCAGTTACACAGAGCAGGAATTTGAGAACAAGGAGGATCCACCGCTCCCAGAAACCCTAGTCAGATTGAGAATTCACGAGGAAGATGATCAGGAGGATCACCAAGAGGAAAATGAATGAAGCTATGGGTTTTGCTTTATATTTTGGGTTATCGGATTTACAAAATGTTTTTTGTTCTTTATGTTATATGAAGAGTTCTCTTTACTAGTGGTAATGTACTGGTTGATATTACTTTCATGTGGTTATTTTTATTATGAAGAGTACGTGGGTTCATCACACACTCTCAATGGTCAGCTGACTATAGTTAATGACTCTGTCAGCACCGCTCACCTTGTTAGCAGTACCGATAAGCCCCTTGATCCAATCTTCAAGCTTAAAGTCGGACACAAGTGCCTTGATCTGGTCAATCTCATCCTGAATCTCTCTTTTCAACAGTGACAAGCCAGCAGGACCAATGAACTTGTATCTGGCAAGAAGATCTTCATCAGAATCCATGGTAGTCAGTACTGATACATCTGGCAATGAGATCTGGTAGTCGTTGTTTCTCATGAAGAGCTCGTCTTTGAAGAAGGACAAAAGCGTTTCAAACAGCACAGACTCCTCAGCACGTTCTCTGACCCACTCATCCGTCTTGTTCTCACTGTTTAAGATATCCAACCAATCGTCACTCAAAATGGCCCTTCTCCAAGCCAACTTCTCATTAACAATCTTCACGGATCTGGGTTGATTGGATAAATAAAGAACCTTCAGTGCACAATAGCAATTGATTTTGCTCTGCGTGATCTTGCAGTTTAAAAGAGTATAAACGTCCACAAGCTCATTGACCGTGAGTGACTTGTTACTGAGTAATCTCGACAACGCTCTCTGGAAGGACTGCTTGTTGATGGATGGTGCAACACTATTATATGGAGTAATGAGTACATCCTTCGTAACGGCATCAACTTGGGCTGCTGGGTCACTGTCAGATCTGATGAAACTGGAAATCTGAGATGAGATACCTTCCTGGGCTTCAACAAAGTCGAGCTCTTCCTGAATGTCTTGAAGAAGCTCATCATCAACATTGTTAGCACTGAGAGCAGAAAGCTTAGCAATACTGAGTTGCAAGTGTCTGTGTGATTGCTCGTCGTCGTTCTTCTTAGTAACAGAATACAGTACCCCAGATGCCTTTGTGTATTCACCACCAAGAATATCATTCACCCATGAAATCTTCCCATGATCGTTCTCTGTAAAAAATTTTTTCAAGTACTCACCATAATTTGGGAAGGCAAAGAGCAGGACCTGGTACTTACCTGTCTGGATGTAGTAGTTGTATAGCGTCTCAGCAAATGGATAACCAAACTTGTTAAAAAAGTAATCAAAGCGAAGCTGAACATTCGAAAGCTCCTCATCAGAAGTAGAATGTTCACGGTCCTCTTCAGATATCTCAACTAGTGACTTCAAATCCTTGTATGTCTCAGCAATAGCCAAAGCTTCAGCCTTAGAACCAAAACGAACCAAGTCCTTCGTCCACGTACCAGATTTGAGGAAGAAAAAGCTCTGGTCTTTCTCAAGCGTTTCCTGATCGGCTCTGGTCTTTGGTTGTTTGCTCTTGAGCCACCCAATCTTCTGCTGTGAATCATAGAACAGTATCTCTGCAAATGCAATACATGTCTGAGCTGCCTCAGGGTCGGTTGGATTGGAAAGCTTGAGTTCAACATACTTCTGGAATATATCGGAAAGAACAAGGTAAATCTCATTTGTGGTGAACCATGGCTCGTTTGCACCGAACTGGGTACCATCAAGACCAAACAAATCGTAACGGAATTTCTTCTCAGCAGCGAGAACGGACGAGTATACAGTAGTAGCAACCTCAGAAGCAATAGGCTCCATGTTTCTGGCACTGCTCACTCTCGTAAAAAATATTAAGAGGAAGTCATTCAAGAGAGAAAGACCATTAAGGAAAAGGTCACCAGTGAATGACTCTTTGTCCTTGTGTTGGGCAAGGGCCTTTTCAAATTCCGTTGTGACAAGGGAGTTTGAAGATAACTTCACCAACACCTTCTGCAAGCTAAGACCAGCGACAATCTTCTCGTATGTGGTCACAAGTGCAGTCTTCGTATCAATGTCAAGACGATCGGCAAAGTTGGCAGCAGCATAATGGAGCAGCTTCTCAGACTTGGCTAGACGCAGCTCAAGATGATCCTCCAACGAGGACAGTCTTGGAGGTAGGTATGTAGAAGACGATGAAAGAATCTCATCAGCAACAGATAGAAGGTCGGTTTTCAGCTCCTGTGTGTCGATCTCAATGTCCTGTGGGATGTCAAACTCCAAAGGTCCTGAACCAGATTCACCATAGAACACAGCCTGCTCGATATGTGTCTTGAGCATACGGGTGGATGGCGATACGTACATGTTGTCTTCACTTGTCTGGAGTCTCTCGACCCTAAGGACACCAACCTCTGGGATCATGACATGCACAGACGGATACTGAACAATATCCCCTTCAAATTTCTTCAAGTTCTCTTGACCACACCCAATAATTGCGATATCTGATCTAAATGTGATGATATCCTCCCATTTTTTTAATCTGTTGTTCATCTCGTGGTCCAAAACTGTTGGCAGTTGTGCCAAAACAACGGCATTCTCAAAAATGATGAAAGCAGTGGATCCTGGGGAAGGGACATAAAGCTCTGGTTTTCTACCTGCTGGTTTGGTATATGTGCGTATTCTGTAAGCTGAGAATAGAAGTAGTCTATCCTGTTCCCTTCTAATGATGAATTGAATATAAAACGTCTGACTCGGTGAGACCTCGAGAGCGGCCAGGACAAGAAAAACATCCTGGTCAACAAAGTGTGGAAGCAGGGCCATGTCAATAATGGAAAGTTTTTTGGTTAAATCGATTCCCTGATATTTTCTGTCCTGTCCAATGTGTTCAATCAGCATATCTGAAATGTCCTGTTCCATTATCACTCTAGACTGACCATCTCTAGCACAGGATCTGACTTGAAAGTGGCCTCCGTATGTAACCGTGGCAGTAATACGCTCACCTTGGGCAACGACAGATCCAGCCTTAATAGCACTAATTTTTTTAGACTGAGCGACTTCGAAACTGAAGAAGCTCGCCTGTCTGCGAACAATCTCCGAAACACAGAGAGATGCCTTACCAGCGGAATCTCTGAGGGAGAGCAAGATCAGACGACCTGTGGAAGTGGACATGAGAACACCAGCTGGCTCAACGGACTCAGCGGTGGTAATTACTTCTCTATCGGAAAGTCTGCATTGGTACTGAAGACCTTGACGTTGATGAAGGAGACCAACTGCTGATGCACTCTCAATATTCTCGTAGAATCTGATGTGGCCAGTGTGGGAGTTAATGACGACAACTCCAGGCTCGGTAGTACCGGCACTTGGAGAAACGAGAAGTGCCAGTGGCTTGAACCCGTTATTGAGAGGCACCACAGGGAGTTGTGTTGTGGTTGGAATTGCATCGCTAGAGTTGTACTTCCAGGCGTGGACAGTCTCAGGTGAAACGAGAAGAGCGTGGCTCGTGCCCTCGTTGATGACACCTGAATACGATGCTGCCTTTGCGGTTCGAAGAGCATTAGGCGTAGCATTCAACTTGGAGACAACGTAATTGTTATTTCCTGTGAGCTCAGTGGATGTGTGTGAGAATTTTCCCTGGTGAGATCTTTTTGTTGGCTCTTTTGCTGGCGATCTGCTGTTGGCGCTGAGGTCTCCACGCGCAGTGAAACCACGCGGTGTGAAGGATCCAGACGGTTTCCTGAGTTCAAAAGCAGACATTCTCTCAAAATTACTACTCTCGTTAACCTCAAGTTCTTGTAGTCAATTGTGTGTGTTTGTGGATGGATGGAAGGACGTTGTTGTTGACCTTCTTAAATGTCCTTTGTTTACCTTTGTTTGAAAGGGCTTAACTGCCTAAAATTTGTGTGAGATGAAGGTCGGATGTCCGTTTTCGCGCATGTTCTGACCCTCGGATTGGGGGAAAAAATTTAATGCCATGCGATGCCCTCAAAAGGAGTTAAATTTAAGAGGAAGCTACCATACTACACAACCGTTCACTTAATTTTTTCTTCCTGTTTGTATTACCTACAAGCACCCATATACACAAATACAAAGATGATCAGAACTGTGAAGCCGAAAAATGCCCGCTCCAAGAGAGCGCTAAAGAACAAGGAGTCCAAAATGGTGGAGAATACCAAGACTGCGCTCTTCGTGCCAGGTTCAACGAGTAACAAAGTCCTCCATGACGCCATGGTCGACCTGAGTGCGTTGAAGAAGCCAGACATTAAGAGATTTAGTAAGAAGAACGACATCAGACCATTTGAGGACGTTGCCCCTCTTGAATTCTTCTCCGAGAAGAACGATACCTCACTTATTGTCTTTGCCAGCTCCAGTAAAAAGAGAAAGAACAACCTCACATTTGTCAGAACTTTCGGCTACAAGATCTACGACATGATTGAGCTCATGATCATGGATAACTTCAAGCTCTTGCAAGACTTCCGCAAACAGACCTTTGCTGTCGGTCTTAAGCCAATGTTCACATTCAACGGTGGTGTGTTTGAGAGTCACCCTGTCTACATGCATATAAAGTCCCTTTTCTTGGACTTCTTTAAAGGCGAGGTGACTCCACTCCAGGACGTTGCTGGTTTGCAGTATATCATCTCCATTACCGCTGGTGACCATGAAGAGGGTCAGCCATTGCCACAGGTGCACTTCAGAGTCTATACTTTGAAGACATACAAGAGTGCCGAGAAGGTTCCAAGAGTGGAGTTGAATGAGATTGGACCAAGATTTGACTTCGCCATTGGCAGACGCGAGGGTGCTTCTCCTGAGATGGAGAAGGAGGCTATGAAGAAGCCTAAACAGCTCGTGGGTAAGACTGTTAAGAACGTGGAGATGGACAGTATGGGTGATAAGATTGGTAGAGTCCACGTTGGTAAGCAGGACTTGGGTAACCTCCAGACCAGAAAGATGAAGGGTTTGAAGAAGAGATACGACCAGGTTGGTGAGGACTTTGATGACCCTATCTATCATGACGAACCAGAGGCTCCAGCAGCTAAGAAGGCTAAGAAGTAAGAGCTATGGGTTTCTGTCTCTTTTTGCTTTTTGTTCTTGCATTTCTATCAAAAGTTTCTTGTTCGTTTTCAACTGCTTTTTCTGTAACATAGGAGGGGTTTATATTATAATGAATCACATGGGTACGCTAATTGATCAGTTGATTGTAAGTTTTGTCTATGAGTATTTATTGTGTTGCTGTGCCGTCTCTATAAGCAGACGATAGAGCATAAAATGAAGAAAAGGGGGAAAAATCAATAACGAAGTAAATGAAAAATAAATATACAATAAAGAAGTGAAATCAGTTAACGAGCTTGTCACAAAGAGGAAGATTTGTTGCCAGACAGTCTCAACAAGTTTCTAAGAAGCATAGCGATAGTGACCTTACCGACCATTGGGACATACAGGGAAGCCTTCTCCTTGACATCAGGGTTGAAGTTCTTTTCAGAGGAGAAGTTAACAACAACAGCACCATCCTTCACGTACTCCTTTGGGAACTTATAAGAAGGAGATGGGACTCCGGTGACAATGACATCGGCGTTCTTAGAGACCTCTTCCAGTGTCATATCAACGTCTTCGACCTTGTGTCTGGTCAACTTGAGTCCCTCACCTCTTGTAAACTTCTGAATACCATCCAGATCAACAGAATAGACTGTAGCACCATCGTTAGCCAAAAGAGCAGCCAAAGGACGACCGACAATCTCAGATCTGTTCACAACAACAACCTGCTTACCATAGAGTCTGTTTCCATATGGCAATAATGTGTTATACACACCCAAGTACTCTAAAATCTTAACAATAGCTAGCGGTGTGCAAGGCAGAATCGACTTCTGCTTCTCCTCAGCATCAAGGTATCTAACGTTGTGGTACATGTTCTGGATGTACTTGTGGTTCAAACCTTCCACGTCCTTCTCCAAAGCAACAACCTGCTGCAGATACTGATCTTGTCTGTTACCAAACACTGGGAAGTAGACCATGATACCATCAACCTCGTTATCATTGTTTGCCTCAATGATGGCTTCTTCGAGCTCCTCTTTATCAACAACTCTCAACTCATATGTGAAACCAAGAGACTCAGAGGTCTTTCCAGTCCAGTCAGCGTACATCTTAGCAGCTGGGTCTTCATTAGCCAGAAACCCCACCAGTTTGGGAGATCTTCCAAGGGCTTTGACACCATCCTCTACTTCCTGGATGTACCTCTTTGCAATGTTGGAGGCAAGGATGGTACGGCCTGCAGGCTTGACAGGTGTTGAATCTGACATAGTTCTATACTGTGTGTGTGTGTGAAAGAGAGAAGGGGCTATTAAGCTAGTTACTCTGTTGAAGTGAAAACCAAAGCTGGGAAATTGATCTTTTGAGGGTGAAACTGGAAAACAATAGGACACCTGCTGTGGCTTTATATGAACAGAGCATTCAATTCAAAATAGCCTTAATTTTGCAGTTAATCAGTGTGCAAACGGTCTTCGCGATGCGCTGCCCACAGTGAAAAATTGACTCGAGCAGAGCGTGCCCGCTGCCAATTTGGTACGTACCACTCAACGGAGTCAGTGAGTTGGGACAAACGTGTGGTGTCCAGGTTTTCGGTAAGTACAGCATCAACAAACCGCTCATCCAATTATGGGTGGAGAGAGACGAAGAGGAAGTGACACCTAAACGAGGGGGTGGAGGTTCTAAAAGCGGGTCCTAGAGAGGTAAAGCTCTGTTAATCAAGCATCTAACTGGTGTTTAGTCGTAGCAGAGTCTTCACACTGTTGCTGCTTCTACTGTTTTTTGTTGATTTTCTTTAAGAAAAGAAGGAAAGAAGAAAAAGAAAACATCGTGTTGTCATAGGAACATACACATACACTCTCTCTTTGTTACCTCATCCCACTCGATAATACATAGGCATATATCTTGTCCACCATGGGCAGAAAGCACTCGTCGAATCATCCAGTATGTTACATTGTCTATCTCGCTCTCTCGTGTTCAATTACCAACAGTTACTAACCTCTACACACAGGAAATGGTGCAAGTTTGTAAGTCGCCCTTTATTAAAGCTTTTGCCAGCAAAATTACTAACACCAACACATCCAGATCAGAATGAGTTTGTCTTTGATCAAGGAGGTGGCAGGCCTCAGAATTACTCTGCACCATCATTTCTCCGGTCACTATCCTCAGCTTTCAAGGAGAAGAAGTCAGTTGTTGCCGTTGATGACCAGTTGAAGACCGTTGGTGCCTCTTTCTCACACATGGGACTCAACGAAAGCTCTGCATCTGTTAACATCCCGCCCACATACAGGAAGTCTAGTCATACTACAAGCCACAAGAAGAAAGCTTCTGGTATGTCAACGCCTCGTGATTCATCGCAGTACACAGATCTTGATGATGATTGGGACGCAGATGTGGAGAATGGGTTGAAGACTGTTCAGTCAGCTCCCAAATTCATCGAGAACAAGATTCAATTTGAGTATCCAACCTTGAGGCATTCCTCGGGCTCCTCTGGAATTAGGAACCACGTTGAAGGCATTGTCAAAGACCCTTCCACCTCGCTGTACACAATGTACGAACCTGATGTGAGGCAGGGAACCGAGTCTCCGAAGGAGATTGGTGAACGGAATGCTCTCATTTCACGATTCAGCAAATTCAAGAAGGTGATCCAAGAACCTAACGTGGATTTGGAGAATCTAAAGAAGATGGCTTGGAACGGTATTCCTAATGAGCTGCGTCCCATCAGCTGGCAGTTGTTACTGGGCTACCTTCCAACGAACTCTGATAGAAGAGCAGCACAATTACAGAGAAAGAGACAGGAGTACCTAAATGGTATCAAGGAAGAGTTCAGTAGAGAAAAAGAAGCACATACCTGGCATCAGATTGAAATTGACATCCCAAGAACAAACCCACACATCAAGCTCTATAGCTACGAGACAACGCAACGAGCATTGGAAAGAGTGCTATATCTCTGGTCAGTGAGGCACCCAGCATCTGGTTATGTCCAGGGTATCAACGACCTGGCCACACCATTTTTCCAAACATTTCTCTCCACGTATGTTGATAACGACGTGGACATCATGAACTTTGATCCCAAGGACTTGCCAAAGGATGCCCTGGAGGCTGTTGAGGCTGATACGTTCTGGTGCCTGACCAAGCTGCTTGAAGGAATCCAGGACAACTACATCCACGCACAGCCCGGAATCTTGAGGCAGGTGAGCGAGTTGAAAGATTTGATTAACAGAATTGATGTTGATTTGTACAACCATCTCGAGAATGAGAATGTTGAGTTCATCCAGTTTTCCTTCAGATGGATGAACTGTCTTCTGATGAGAGAAATCAGCATACAGAGCACCATCCGCATGTGGGACACATATCTCAGTGAGACGAATGGATTCAGTGAGTTCCATGTGTACGTATGTGCTGCATTTTTAGTCAAGTGGAGTGAGAGGCTCATGAAGATGGATTTCCAGGAGATTATGATGTTCTTGCAAGACCCTCCTACAAGGAACTGGACAGAGAAGGACATTGAGCTGCTGCTTAGTGAGGCATTCATCTGGCAGAGTCTATATAAAAATGCCTCTGCCCATCTCAGACCATGAAAACTTTATAAAAATCTCCCACTATTGTTCGAATTAATTGTAGCTGTATCAAGGTCTTTGTGGGGAGTAGGGGACAGTTACTTATTGACCCGATTTAATGGCAGATATGCTGTAGAGAGTGAAAAAAAAATGTATGTGATGGATGTGAGTTTGGGTTTTTTAAAATTATAAGCTCATAAATCTTTGATTATAAACAGGTCTAAGAAGAAAACTCTTGTCTTCTTCCTCTAAAAAACAACTCTTCCTTCTCTACTGAGTTACCTCAACTCTAACCATTTCGAGCTGGTGTGTGTATGTGTCTCGAACATATACTACAACACCTATAACCAGAGCTCATCACCCTCTCCTCCCTCAACGCCAAATTGTTCGCCCCACACGCAATCACCAAGCCACGGTTCACCGTGTCCACAAGATTCTTCCATATCAGTACCAGAAGCAACTGTGAATCCCCACGTGACAAAGTCCAGAGAGTCAGGAAGTCCCGGCAAGTACCCATCGCCATGTACCCATTCAGAACCGTCACTCATCCCACAGCGGACATCAAACACCCAACCATTCTCCTCCACACTTCACAAGGAAAGCGTTACCTCTTTGGCAAGATTCCAGAGGGCCTTCAACGAAGTCTTAATGAACAGAAAATCCGAGTGTCCAAGCTGGCTGCAATCTATCTCACCGGCAAACTCGACTGGGAGTCGATGGGTGGTCTACCTGGTATGATTTTGACAGTGAGTGACCAAGGAAAGAAGGACTTGAACATTTTCCACGGAAGCAACGTACTAGATTACATTGTGGCAACATGGAGATACTTTGTGTTCAGATTTGGAATGGATCTTAGGCCCAAGGTGATCCCTCACGGCTCCGTCCATAATGATGAGATCATGGATGTCAGATCAATCGTGCTTACCTCGTCCTCTGAAGAACCATCACAACCATTTAGCACAGCACTGAGTAATAAGCTCAAGTCCATCGTGTCGAAGATGTTCCCACTGGAGGTAAAGAACAACATCCCACTTGAGACTAATGAGAACGGTGAGTACACCGGCTACGACGACGCAGAAGATGGTTCGGAGATCAACAGAAACTCTGGCGACCCAACCCTCTTTGACCCACATGTCCACACAAAACTTCCTGTATTTACAAACACTTTGTCTTCCACTTCCTACGTGATCCAACTACACTCGGTCAGAGGCAAATTCAACCCAAAGAGGGCCATTGAGCTTGGTGTACCTAAAGGTCCCTCTTTTGCTAAACTTGCCAACGGAGAGTCAATCACCCTCGACAATGGAACAGTAATCGAATCAAATCAGGTCCTCTCGGCTCAGAGAATCTTTGAGAATATTGTCATTGCAGATATTCCATCCAAAGAATATCTCGCCTCTGCTTTGGCTGCCAACTGGGGCGATAGTACCGGTATTGTTTACCACTTCCTCGGAGAAGACATTGAACCATTCGAAGGTGAGTACATGGCCTTCATCAACTCTTTTGGAACTGATTGTACTCACTACATCTCACATCCATTGTACTGTCCAAACTCATTGGTTTTCAAAGGATCAGCTAGTGTGACCATGAAGCTGAAAGCTCTCCAGCCGTCACAGTACAACCTTCCAGAGACACACGAAGCTCTCAAGACCAAACCTGCACATATTGCAGATAACATCCACATCCTCTTGCAAGGCCAAATTGTCAGTGTTGAGGCATCTGTTGACACAGAGAGAAATAAGTACAATTTTGATAATTCCCTTGTCAGTATTAAGACTACGAAGGATTGGGACAAACTTTATGATACGGAAGTGAAGCCACTAAACTTGAACACTACTACAACCAAAACTGAAACACTCTCCCTCTCTTCAGTAAGTTCACTTTCCTCCATTTCTTCCAAATCTTCCCTCAAGGACCAAGTGGAAACAATCACATTTGGCACTGGCTCTGCCCTTCCATCCAAATATCGTAACGTAATCTCGAACCTGGTGCGTCTCCCATACCACATAAATGACCACTTGGGATACAGATCTATTCTTCTTGATGCTGGTGAGAACACTATTGGTGCCATGAGGCGTACGCTGCAGGTCTCCCAGATGGAGGCTTACATGAAGGAATTACAAGTCATCTTCCTCAGTCATTTACACGCTGATCATCACTTGGGCATCATCTCCATCATCAAAGAGTGGCTAAGGGCAAACAGTGATAACACACAAACGTTATACGTGGTTTCACCATGGCAATATACCCATTTCGTCAATGAGTGGATGAGAGTTGAAAACAATACAGCTGGGCTCGAAAGAATCGCACATATCAGTTGTGAGGACTTTTTGGCTGGAAGACCAAGAAACCAGATTGAACAGATTCCCTTTGAAGAATTCAGTTCAGGAAATAAGAGTATCACCTATGTGGAGTACAAAAAGAATTTGGATCTGATTCAGCAGATGTGCCGTGATACTGGTATAAAGACCTTCAAGACTTGTCGTGCCTACCACTGTAATTGGGCTTACTCGTGCTCTATAACGTACAGATTGGAACTTGATGACATTGCCACAAGAGACAATGAGGAGAACTTGTTCAAAGTTTCCTACTCGGGTGATACGAGACCTAATCCATACAAGTTTGCGGAATCCATTGGTAACAATAGTGATCTCCTAATTCATGAAGCCACGTTGGAAAACGACTTGTTGGCAGAGGCTAAGAAGAAGAGGCACTGCACCATCAACGAGGCCATTGAGGTTTCCAATCTCATGGAGGCTAAGAAGCTCATCTTGACTCACTTCTCTCAGAGATACCCACAATTACCCGGTATCTCTAACAACACCGTTGTTAGTGCTGATTACTGTTTTGCATTTGATTCGATGATTGTCAAGTATGACCAAATTGGAGAGCAGATCAAAATATTTGACCAATTGGATGTTGCGTTTGCCAGTGAACAGAATGAGGTGGATGAAGACGAATAGAAGGCTACAGGAAACGCATTCTCGTACATGTATACAATTTGAATATAGGGTACACAGATAATCAAGCATTAGATGACAATGTAACACTGTAAAATGTTTCCCAGAGCTCCACTGCCTCCTTTTGTGACTCAATGGAACTTTCCATATAGATTTCAATCGAGTTTCTGAAATCATGGATCTTCTCAACCTCAAAATTGGCCAGCTCCTCCTTGATCGTATCGCTCACAGTGTCGAACTTCTCTCTTGCAGATTTGTGCTTCTGTTCCAGTATGTTCAGTTCTGCTTTGATGGCATCAATCTTATCCGTTTGTGTTCTGTTAAACTTGA
The DNA here is from genome assembly GCA_030574135.1 of Petasospora petersonii. NCBI lineage: Eukaryota > Fungi > Ascomycota > Saccharomycetes > Phaffomycetales > Wickerhamomycetaceae > Petasospora > Petasospora petersonii. Next base: position 170,622 of record JAJMEM010000002.1, read on the forward strand.
TGTACTTGTCCAAAGAAGCCTGTTTCTTCTTCACATCAGATTCTGTAGTGGCAAGGTGCAAGAGCAATTTATCTCTCTGCTCAAACGTAGTCTTAACACTGGCGATGAGTCTTTGATACTCGTCCAATGTGGCACCAAGTGTAAGCATGTCTTGTAATGATAGTCTGTCCAATAGCTCCCTGATTCTCGACTGTGTCGTTGCAAATTCCTGGAAGATCTCAGTTGTTGTCTTTGAGATCTCCAATTCTGATAAAGTAAGAACGATGTTGGCAAATTCTTCAGTAACAGTGGATAAATCTTGTCTCTGCATCACAATCAGTTCCAGGTTTTTCAAGAACGCTTTGAATTGTGTATCGAGAGCATCAATGTACGATTTTTTCTCCTTGAAATAGTCGTCCGGTTCCACAATTTTAGGGGTGAATGAGAAGGCACCACCGAGAGAACCGAATAGTCCACCTCCACCTCCACCTCCATTGGTCATGCTGTCACTGTCATGTTCTGTAAATATGGACTGAGCACTGGCGGCCTTTTCGCGTTCCCTGGCCTCAGAGGTGAACCGTTCACTCTGCAAGAACATGATGAAATCGGGGTCTTGCTGCAAAGCAGGAGATTCAGAGATCTTGACCAGCATTCTCTCCAAAGCATATCGTCTTGACTCGATGAAGTCCTTGTTAAAACGACCAACAGCTTGCTTGTCTGGTGGGGGTGGGATGATTCTTCCAGGGTGCGTTGATTGTAACTGGCGATAAAGCCATCTGAAATCTCTGTATCTTCTTGATACGACCACCTGGTTCTCCTTGAACAGTTCAGAATCGGAAGAGGTGCGGACACTGTACACGATGTGAGCACCAGTGAGTTCGCCAACTTTCAACGGATCTCCAACGGAGATCTCCATCTTAACTTCTGGGTTTTGTTTAGCCTTCAGTCTGAGCTTTGCAGCCTCGATCTCTGCATTTGGTGAGACTGTTGTTGTACTCGATGCTGATTGCTGTGCTGATGGTGGTGCCGAGATAGTTCTTCCCTCAGTGCTCTTGAAAGGTGAGAGTGGAGTTCTATTGATCTCGAACAATGGAGCTTCCGCAAGCTTCTGAAGATTGTCAGCTGGTGAGAGTGTTGCTGATTCCTGTGTGTTGTCCTCGTTATCAACACCTCCCAACGGCCCTAGAGGGTCCTCCTTGTCTTTCTTTTGTGTCTCCTCAACGTCCACCTTGAGCGGAACACGGCGCAGTCTTGGGGCTCTGTAAACATTCTTACGACGAAGCTTCGTAGGAGATGTAACGGTGTTTCTGGTCACGTCTGGTGATTCATCCGTCTCTAAGATGTTGGTGCCTTTAAACAATGCTTCGTCCTTCTTTGGGGAAACAATCTCAGGGACAAATCCGTTATCAGCGTCCTTAGTGAGTGAGGAGAGCAGACCCGATATGTCCTTCTTATACTCTTTTGGAGATCCTTTTGGAGATCCTTTTGGGGATTCCTTCGGTATTTCTTCTATTTCTTCTTCTTCTTCTTCTTCCGGCACATTGTCTTCTTTGACATTTTCCACTTCTTCTGGTTCCTTGAATGGGTTTTCGTCGATAGTAGTGGAGGCAAAAGTGTTGGCGAGCTCCTCTGTAAGCTCCTCTGAAGCTCTAAACTTGCCAGGAGATGCACTCACAGCGTCGTCCCACTTTGGGGCAGCCAATGCGTCATCAGCCATTGTTAAGTAATTGACTAAGCTACTTTTGTAAAGCTTCTCTTGGGAAGTTTCGATTGTAAAAGGATTAGGAGTGTCGGGTGTTGGGTGTGTGTGTGGCATTTTTGATATGAGCGTGTGATCTTCCGCGAAATTGGCAGTTGATATCGGGTGCACGACGAGGAACCAACAAAACCACCCCCTCAATGTAAAGCTATTTTTTATATGGAGATTAAATATTCCTTTGTTAAATATAATTCAATTATAATTCAAAAATTAATCAATTTATCAAATCTTCATCTTCTTTTCCATTTCCGTAATTTCCCCTTTGCTCAACTCCCATTGATCTCTCCTTCCTCGATTTATATAAGAGAACTCGCGCTTACATAACAAACTCCTTACAGAAAATGTCAACATGAACCAAAAAGAACCACCTTCACCCCCCCCCCACCAATAAATATAAACAACTGGATCAAATAAATAAAAAGCATTTTGTGAAAACAATGTCTGAAGTACGGAATAGAAAAAGCAAACCAAAATCAAAGACGAAGAAAGCAGCGTCATCCGCAAAGTCATCAGCAGATGTTCCGTCTTCAACTTCCACAGACCAAAAAAAGACTAGAAACTATTCTCTTTGGAACATCTGGGTCGCTGCCACCATCCTTAAAGTGCTACTATTTGACACATACCATTCCACAGACTTTGATGTTCACCGGAACTGGCTTGCTATCACAAATGGGCTGCCATTGAAAGAATGGTACATTGAAGCCACTAGCCAATGGACGTTGGACTACCCGCCATTCTTTGCCTATTTTGAGTGGCTTCTTTCACAATTCGTCCCTCAAGTCGTCAAAAGAGATGGATGCCTGGATATTGTGGAAGTGGGCCAGTATGGATGGCCTACAGTCGTCTTCCAGAGAACAACAGTCATCATCACCGAAGTCATCCTATTTGCAGTCCTACAGACATACATTAATCTCAGCTCAAACAAGACCATCGCTTTCATCATTGCAAGTTCCCTTACATTATCACCTGGCTTGCTGATTGTGGACCACATGCATTTCCAATACAATGGAATGCTCTTTGGTATTCTCTGTGCCATGATCCTCTCGGCTCGTCACAAGAAGAATTATTGGATGGCGTTCTTCTTCTCTGTCCTTCTCTGTTTCAAGCACATCTTCCTCTATTTTGCCCCAGCCATTTTCGTCTACTTGCTTAGAGTAGAGTGCATTGATGTAACCCAGAAGAGTGTAATAAGATTCGTTAAATGGCAAAACTTGTTCAAGCTAGGTGCCATTGTCGTTACTGTATTCAGTGTCGCTTTTGGTCCTTTCATTTACTATGGCGTCATGCCACAGTTATTAGCTAGGCTCTTCCCATTCTCAAGAGGTTTAACCCATGCTTACTGGGCCCCAAATATTTGGGCTATCTATTCATTCCTCGACAAGATCCTAACCGTCTTGTTATTGAAACTACCATACATCAACACTTTCTTATCCAAGTTCATCCCTGTTCCAAGCCGTGAAGTAATCTCTGCAAAGTTGCAAAACGCTGGCAACACAGGAACAAGGGGCCTTGTCCAGGATGTCTTCTTTGTGATTTTACCAAATGTCACACCACGTGTTGCTGGACTCTTGACACTCTTTTATGATATCTTATCTGTTCTCCCAGTGCTATTGGATCCTACTTTCAAGAGATTTATCGGTGCATTAACTTTGAATGCCTTCTCGTCGTTCCTCTTTGGATGGCACGTTCATGAAAAGGCAATCATGTTAATCATTTTCCCATTCACTTTCCTCATTACAGAAAGAAGACTGTTGAACTGCTTCTTGGTACTTGCTGGTGCTGGTTATGTCTCCTTGTTCCCATTGCTGCCAAGTCAGAACTTGGTTAAGCAGTTGTGGACTTTTATCTGGTTCATCATCTACTCGTTATCGTTCAATGAGGTTTCTAAACAAAGGCCTTCTACTAGAAGAATCTTTTTGTTTGATAGGATCTCTATCGTCTATATCCTTGGTCTTGTGCCAATGGTTTGGGGTGTTTTCTTAATGGACATCTTCAAGGACAGATATGCAGTTTTGCAGAAGTTTGAATTCGTTGGCTTAATGATCTACAGTGTTTACTGTGGTATTGGTGTCATTGCCAGTTGGTTTGGGCTCAGTTGGTTATACTTCTTTGAAGACAGTTTGTGGGAGGATTAGAAAGGATATCGATATCAGTCTTTAGTGCATTAGTCATTATTTTGAAATTTTCCGTCTCTTCCTTCTTCCACTATGCTGCTCTTTGATATTCTCTTTTAGTTTCTTGGGCTTTTCTCGTGTCTCTTTGATGCTCTTGTCCGCCATAGACTCAACACAATCTGGACAGTACCATTTACCCTTTGGAGCCCTTCTCAACCCCACGCAGCTGTAGTGGAACCATTCGTAAGGACAACCCTCATTGTCACAAGCGATCATATCACCAAAACTGCTACCACGACAAATGCAATAAACCTCCTCAGACTCGGCAGCGTTTTCGTTTACTTTTGGTGTCTCCAGTTGTTTTAAAGTTATACTCGCTTTAGCTCGCTTGATCTTCAAATCTTCCTTGATGTATTGTCGTTGTAATTTCTCGAGTTCTCTTTTTTGGTCACTTTTCATCTTCTCGATCATTTCGGTGGCTCCCTTGCGAGGTCTTCCTCTCTTACGCACAACGGGCGTACACAGTGCCAACTGGAGGTTTTGTATACTCATCTTCAAACTAGCGAGTTTTTCATGAGAAGCCATGGTATTGATCCTTGTATTGGATCTCTTCATATGTTTCATTAAAGTCTCCTTCATCTCGATCTCATTCTGGTGCATTCTGTGATCATGTTGCAACTGTTCATGCTGTGCAGTGAGCTGCATCTTTGCAATCTTGATCGTGGTAGCAATCGACTTGGACTCAGCAACAACCTCACGCCGAAGTCTTGTTAGTTGCGATGATATGGTCTGTATCTTTAGTAACACCGCTGGATCCTTGGGTAGGACTTTTAAAAGTTGTGAGAGCTCTTCTCTCTCATTCTCATATGCGATGTTGAGAGATTGGATAAGCCAGATCTTGCGGATAATATCGGAAGGGAGGTGGTCGACAAAGGACACGAAGGACGTTCTCACGTCGAATTCAGGAGGAGCCGGTGTAACCAGCATTCAGTCAAAGAGGATAACTCAGCTATTTCTCGTCGTCTTATATAAACACAAAGACGAAGAAGGAAGAAGGCGGGTGTGTGTTAACAAAACAGTGTCTCGCGCTTTCTGTTATTGTTTTGTTTTGTTGTTGTTTTGTTGCTGATGCGTGCGCGTGTCAGTTTGTTTTGTGTCCCGTACCACTGACTTGTAATGTGTCCCCAAACATGGTAGTGATCGACGACAAATGGCATAAAGCTAACGACTGCTACTTCGGATTTATGCACAGCCAATGGCCGGTAACTGATTACCAGCCCATCGATTTGGGCTGTGATTGAAAAGAATTGTGTGTGTCTATATATACACTGCGCTTGAAGAGCTTAGAATTGAGAAAGTAAATTCACTAATGTGTAAAAGTATATATATATATATAGATATATGAGATATATTATCTAGATAGCAGTGTTCTACCCCTATCACCTAGTATATAATACTAAATGCAGTTAGCAGGGCTTCGTAACCCTCTTTTCGCGAACCTCATTTTTTTTCGGCCAATGAGCGCCCAAGCAATTTTGCAATTCTAAGAAAAAAATGGGCAGCGGGCACTTTTTCTTGTTGATTTTGTTTGTTACGCGAGAAAGGCAGGGAGGGTTCATAGTTAAGAAAAAAATCTTTGAAAAGCCTACACCAAATTCTTCTCTCTTCAACACAAACACAGTTCGAAAAGAGCCAGACCACCACACAATGTTCTCCTCAATCAGATCTGCTCTCAGAAGCAACATAGTATGTCATACTATAAGAAATAAAAAAAATCTATGGAGTTTCTTCTTTTTTTTCCCACAATGCTCACACAACTCTCCCTCATTACAAGCAAAAAAAGACCGTTAAATCCCTTGACCACGGACCCACGCATTTCTCTCGTTCTCTCTTTCTTTCGATTATATAACACAATTCCAAAACTCGCCGAATGATTTTTTGAAAGAGTGACAGTTACACCCCCCCCCCCCCCCCAGTAACTTGTTGCCAATGTCATATATCACTGTTGACTTCTTCCATCGAAATATCAACAATGAGAAAAACATCTCTATCACCACCACCACCATTAAAGAAAACGAATCCCTACTTTTACCAATCTCCCTTTTGTGAACGTTCTGTGGAAACTCCGTAAAAATAACTACCATCAAACCGCAGTTTACTAACTCCAAAAACAGAAATCTTTCTCCACCTCGGCTAAGCAGTCGGCTGCTGAGCCAACATCCATGGCCAAGAAGGCCATTATTGGTGGTGTCGCTGCCTCCGGTTTGACCGCCTCCTACTTGCTCTACGAAGACTCCGTCTTTGCTGAGGCCATGACCGCTGCTGAACACGGTCTCCACCCACCTGAGTACAACTGGCCACACAGTGGTATGTTTGACACATTTGACCACGCCTCCATCAGAAGAGGTTACCAGGTGTACCGTGAGGTTTGTGCCGCATGCCACTCCTTGGACAGAGTCGCCTGGAGAACCCTTGTTGGTGTCTCCCACACCAACGCCGAGGTCAGAGAAATGGCCGAGCAGTTTGAGTACGAGGACGAGCCAGATGACCAGGGTAACCCAAGAATGAGAAAGGGTAAGCTTGCCGACTACCTCCCAGGCCCATATGCCAACGAGCAGGCTGCCAGAGCTGCCAACCAGGGTGCTCTTCCACCAGATCTCTCTTTGATTGTCAAGGCCAGACACGGTGCCTGTGACTACATCTTCTCCTTGTTAACCGGTTACCCAGATGAGCCACCAGCCGGTGTCACTCTCCCACCAGGTTCCAACTACAACCCATACTTCCCAGGTGGTTCCATTGCCATGGGTAGAGTTTTGTTCGATGATTTGGTTGAGTACGAGGACGGTACCCCAGCTTCTACCTCCCAGATGGCCAAGGATGTTACCACTTTCTTGAACTGGGCCGCCGAACCAGAGCACGATGAGAGAAAGAGATTGGGTTTGAAGGCCATTATTACCTTGTCCGCCCTCTACTTGCTCTCCATTTATGTCAAGAAGTTCAAGTGGGCTGGTATCAAGACCAGAAAGATCAGATTCACTCCACCAAAGAACTAAATTTGATTGACACCCCCAACCAACCCATAACCCATAACCCCTACACCCCCTTCAGTCATGTCCCCCCTTACACATTCTTCACAACACACATATATTCTACTTCACGTTCCTCTTTTGCCTAGCTAACCCCTCTCTCTTTTCCACCCTACACTACAACACCAACCATAACACTACCATCTTCACATATAATATACACATCCATCTCATACAGAACAAAGGCGCTTTTTCTGCTTTCTCGCTGAAAGAAACCAACAAACCCCTATCATCAACTATAACCCCCTCAAACACTTGTCCCCAGTTGTACAAATAAAAGTCTTTGCTCAATTTTCGCCACACTTCAGCTCCCTACAGACAATGTGATTTCTTCATTCAAATCATCCCGCGTTTAGTATGGTAGAAAGTTGAGCAGTTGGACTATCTTATTTGTACAGATTCATGGACACAAAAAATGAGGGCTATTCTTGATATTTATATTTAACAAGTTGGACGGTTAGTTTGTTTCCTCCCATACTCTTTTTTATCTCTTTCTTAAACCAACATTTTACAAAAAAAAGGAAAGCTTTTTGTCTGACTGTTTGATATTGCATTATACAATTGTTGTTTGTTGAAGAGGAATAAACTTGTTCATACTATTACATTCAATTTTTACTTTATTCTCTTTATATCAAGATACTTCTCGTAGAAATATCTTCTCATTTTACAGAGTAGTAAATGTGGGCTTAGGTACTCTCACTACAAAATGGTTGTATTAACTTATCTGATTTCAATCTCTTTCACTCTTTTGGAGTATGGGTCATTGGTGTCATTATGTTCTTTTTTAATTAGGGACTAAATTTCTCCTACAATCATCAACCAATTATAAAGAAAGTTTAACTATTTGTGTTTAGGATTGTTCAGCCAGAATAAGGGTTACCCGGACTTACTTACTATCTCTCGATAAAAAATACTCCGCGACGGGGAATCGAACCCCGATCCCCCGCGCGACAAGCGGGGATTCTAACCGTTAAACTATCCCGGAGACTGTTACAGACGTTGTTCTGTACTCTATTACTGATTCTTTAATAGTAAGTGTTCATTTGAATAGTGTTCAAAAATGAACTTAATACTTACTAATCACTGGTTCTTTCACAATTCTAATTCCTTATATAACTTGCTTCTCACTGTCGCCTTCGATTCTAACAGCAATTGTGATCTTCGGTCACTATCTGGGTGGCTGGCCAAGACACTGGTAGGAACCCCATAATTCCAAAGAACAGATATCCACCAAATGAAAGAATGCTCTACATCACTGATAATCACAAAATAATATTAAAACGCTTGCAAAAATCCTTTTATATAAACTCGAAGTTCGAAAAAAAATAACGGAGTGGATGTAAGAAACAGACGCCGCAAGTAACTTGTAAATAGATGGGGACAAAACAAATCAATAGTGTAGAAGTCAAGAGAAAAAGGTGTGTCAAACACATGCTTTCTCCCTGTCTGTATATAACTCGTAGCATGATTTGAGGGACAATCATCAATAGAAAAGAATGCAAACAAAACAGGAGTGCAAAAAGAATGTATCGATGGAAGAAGAAAAAACCCTTACTCTTGGCCGAATCCAACAGTCTCCTCAACAGCCATACTCAACTTCTGTTTCATAGCTTCATAATCAACATATGGTGGCAAGTCAACTCTGTTGAAACAAGTATGTGATTTCGGAAGCTGGTTGGCCTCACCAGCTTTTTCAATGGTGAATCTTCTTGGACCATCGGAACCTTGCAAATCTTTGAAACCGTTGACAGGAATTCTGGACGTACCGGTAGTGAACTGTAACAATCTGGCTCTCTGTTCGTTATCCCATTCACCAATACACTTCCAGAACCATTGAATGACTTCATCACTTTCCTGATAGCCTCTATAGTCAGTGTGCTTCTTCCAGTCTTCAACGTCAATTTCAGCAATACCGCCGATCAACAACTCCAATTCTCTTTCATCAAAGACATTAACAAGATCCTCTGGTATGAGTTCGTTGAAACCATCCATGAATGCCTTGAACTGGTCTTCGACACACTTGTAAATCTTCCACTCTGTAATCAACTCAACGTACTCCTTCTTGTTGTCGTTCGTAACTTCAATATTCTTTCCGTCTGGCTTCAAGTCAATTTCATGCATCTCACCAAATCTTTCCTCTTCAGCAGAGAATGTCAAATCAAGAACACCATCAATGTCATTCTCGAGCATCCACTTGAGTGATCTGTAGAATTCAGCATCGACACCCTCCATATCTTGCAACACAACCTTCTTGTGCAACATCATCTTGTACAAAGCACCAACAAAGAAAGCGTCCAAGAATCTTCTGTGGAAAACACCAAGACCAACAACTCTACCAATGAACTTGAAGTAGTTCAGATGTTCTGGATTGATACCAGAGTTTGGATTGATCTGTAATGTGTAATTGTCATGAGCAGAATACTCGAACAAACAGTAGAATGGGTTGAACATTTCGTGGGAAAGCAAGAAGAAGAACTCTCTGGAAACTCCACCGTAATCCAAACCTTCTTCTCCTTCAAACTTGATCATCAGTCTCTTTTTCAAGTCCTCTGGGGTCTGTCTCATAATCTCCTGGTAAGAATCCTCAAAGATGTGGTCTCTTCTAACCTTAATATGGCACTGACCTGGCAAAATTCTCAAAGCTGGCTGGGATCTGAAGTAGATAACCTTTCTTCTGAAGTCTCTCTTATATTGAGGAACATTCTGGTCAAGCGAAGAAGGCAATCTTGGATCATCCCAAGTAGTCGTCTTTGTGTTGTGATCAACAAAGTACACTCTGGCCGTATTTGTGAGTCTCATCTCCCAGCCACTTGGCAATGGTCCCAGCTGTGACACTGGCTGCTGTTGGACCGTCGTGTTTGGACCGTATGTTCTGATGTACTGTTGTCTTCTTGGATCGACCCATGTAGTGGTTCTCGTGTTGTGATCGACAAAGTATGGACGGCCTTCTGGGGTGAACCTCTGTTCCCAACCTGGTGGAAGTTCTCCCAATCCAGGAGTAGTACTTCCCATGGCAGCCATGGAGACAGCTGAAGTGCCACTCACGGCTGGTGTACCACCAACAGCGTTGACTGTGATGTTATTATTGGATGGGCGAGGTAGGGAGTTGTTTGGACGAGGTGAAGGGTTGTCATCTGGGAGTGTACGACCACGATGCTGTCTTCTCTCCGCTTCTGTGACATTCTGTCTCTGCTGACCGCGCTCAGTCTCTGTCTGATCCAATGTTGGTCTCTTCCATGTGGTGGTTCTCGAGTTGTGGTCAACGTAGTATGTACGTCCAAAGTTGTCAGTTCTTCTCTCCCAACCAGCTGGAAGTCTTCCATACTGATCCTCAAACGATGACAATTGTCTGTTTGTGTTGTTTGAAGCTTGTGATGTGGATGAAGCGGCAACAGTCGAGGACGTTCCTATCTGTGGAGTGGTGGAACCATTAGGGATAGTGCCAGACACTGGTCTCGATGATGTTGATGCGTTTGATGAAGAAGCACTATTGCTGGTCTTGTGTGAAAGAACAATGATCAATCTTCCACTGACAACGACATTGTCGTTGGACTTCTTCAACTCCCTTGTGATAGTCTCCTCAAAGTTTGCGAGGTTAAGATCAATGACATCTCCAATTCTGATATTAACTACACCAAGGAAGCCCTGGTCTTTCTTCTTGAACTTCTTCTGGTCAAACACCTGAATGACAAGAATGGAGTTCTCGTTCGCTTGAAATGTGAATGTCTCGTTCCAGTATGGGTTTAGGGTCTTTTTAGCAGCCGATGTCGACTTTGTCTGAGACCCATCAACTGTGAGCACAGCAAATGGGTCTGGACTTCTAAAAACATCCCTCTTGTAAAGGGACTCTGCAGCGACAACCTTCACTGTAAGTGTGCTGCTAAAGGGGTCTATGTTAGTATTCCAATTCAGAAATGATGAGTAGATAGAGCTCGCCACTGGTCAAAATGTCAACACAGGGCTGGACATTGAACCATCCACAATGGTGGAACAGTAATAGATAGAAGAAGGAGGAACTTACTTTGACATGGTGTATGGGACTCTCTATTTCAATATTTTTCTTGATTTTTCAACAACTGCCTCTTTAAGTAAGAGGTATGGTGTGTGTGTAAAAGTAGAAAGCGTTGTGACGTGGTTAGCGCTGTCAACAAAGTCAATCAGCCTGTGTTGAAATGACACGGGAACCTTTGATCTTAGAAGAAGTGAATTCTGGGAGTCGTTCAGAGGACAGGTGTCTTCAATGGAGGGAGAGTATGCTCTGCTAGTCGCCGGCAACGTCTCTGGTTATATGCTCCGGTAGTGCCGTCAGGCGCAGTGTCAGCTTCACCTTTCATTTCCCCTTTGCTGACTTTGCAATTCTGTTGCAAACCCGCGAAAATTTCTACTTTAGGATTAGCGGTGGGTTTGCTTGAGCCGGCGGTTTCCGAAAATCGTTCGGTTCTTTTTGGAGCCTAGACCTCTCAATGTAGACTGATCTCTCTCTCTCTCTCTCTCTCTCTCTCTCTCTCTCTCTCTATCTCGTCATCACCTTGTCTATTGTCTACCACACTCAAACTACTAGAAAATTACATTTCAGATAAATAAGCAATAAAGAGTTTTAACTTCTAATCACCGAAAGGTCTCTATTCTCTTATAGGTCAAACATAAAAGAAGCACATTGGCCTTCAGATACTGACCTTCTCCAACGTACCACGCAGTCTCTGTTCCAGCTCGATGGTCTCAAAGAGCGCCTTGAAGTTTCCCTTTCCAAAACCGTTATGATTGTGTCTCTGAATGATCTCGAGGAAGAACGTTGGTCTGTCCGTCAATGGCTTGGTGAAGATCTGTAAGAGGTATCCGCCATTCTCGTCAAAGTCAATCAAAATGTTCAATGACTTCAACTTCTCCAAGTCCTCTTCAATCTTAACACCAGTCTTCAAAAGACGTGGAAGCAACTTCTCATAGTACATCTCCGGGACATTGATAAACTCTGCTCCTCTCAGGCGAATGTTTCCCACAACCTCAATGATGTCATCAGTGAGTAAGGCAATGTGTTGAACACCAGGTCCGTTATAAAAGTCCAAGAACTCCTCAACCTGTGATTTACAAAGACCTTCAGCGGGTTCATTCATAGGCATCTTAACTTCCTCGTTGGCTGACGCCATGACAATGGAACGAAGGGCAGAATACTCCGTGGAGACATCATTCTCATCTACTGACCAAAACTCGTGGAAACCAAAGATGTGTTTGTATACGTCACAAGCCTCCTGTAACCTGTTCCAATCTTCATTTTGAACACAGTGGTCAATCTTTTCAAGGCGAACAGGCGGAGGACACTCCATAATAGTTTCACCACTGAGGGCGAGTGGGTGAACTATGTAGCCCGGGAGGAAAGGGCCATTGTAGCCCCCGTTGCTACACTCGATCAAAGTGTGGTGAATGTCCTCAAATATCTCAATAGTCGCAATTTTCACCTCTCCCATCTTGTCTCTCATAATGGTAGGAGGATACACTTCTTTAGCACCTGCTGCAACAGCACAAGAATACACGTACTCGATCTTCTCGACCTCGAAGGAAACGTCTCTGACACCATCGCCATGTCTGCGAATAAACTTGTGGATCTCCTGGAGCTTCTCGTTGGCTGGACCTTCAGTGGTATGGGATAAAAGAGGAGATGTAAACTCAAAGAATACATTACCGTTTTTGACCACATGGGAAGCATGTAACTTTGATCCGGTCTCAAGACCTTTGAATGCAACGTACGAGAACCCAAGAACGTTCACAAAATAAGCAGCGGTTTGTTTGGCGTTGGATACATACCAAGTAGCATGGTGGTACCCTTTGAAATAGAAAGAAGGAACTTTCCCAGTAATTGTGGTCCCCATAGCTGGATGAGGACCAATCTGGAGTGTCAGGCTAGAGCATCCTGATTTGGGATGCAGGGAAAGCTGTCTGTAAATGGAATCATGGCTCTCATCTTCAATAGAAGTACCAGAGACAGCGGAGGGTAAATCGTAAGCGCAAGAGGTGAACAAAGGAGGTTCTGTAGTTGGACTCTTGAGGTGATCAGAGTAGGAGTTGATCGCATCAACGAGAGCTGCTGTTTCTCTCTTGTCTTTCAAGAGTTCAGTGAAAACACCCTCATCATTCATCTCTTGGAGAGTGTTCTTGATGGAAGGGGACTCAGCGGTAGTCGATGATTCAAATGGCTTTGTCATGTTAGCAAACCTAGCTCTTAGCAGTTTGTATATAGCGAGTATTACTGTCTTGTAGATAGGTACTTATAAAGTATGGAGTGGATAAAGAGTTCAAATGTTTTTCTTCTGTGATATTTGACCATTGGGGCAGGAAACTTGGCTTTGTGTCACTCAGCCCACAAACGTTAAAACACCGTTTCCATCAGTGACACAAAACTCTCTAGCACGGTATTGCTTTTTTGGCGTTGGTTGTTTTGGCATCTCCTGAATAGTGTGGTTCATAGATCGGGGCCTTTAGCTCCTCCAGTATATAAAACTCAGCAGAAACTTACGTGCTATTGATACTAAACCTTAGCCGCAGATAATAGTAGTACGCGGCCGCGGCCGCCATCATGAAAATATCCTCTTACGGCCACGACTTTATTGACTTTACATGCAAAAAAACATATGCGTTAGCCCGGAGTCGAACCGGGGGCTCAAAGATGGCAACTTTGAATTTTACCGCTAAACCACTAACGCTTTTCACTGATAATTTAGATTTACAGGTTAACAGATTTTCAGACACAATGATAAAAACCCCATTGACAGGCGTTAAATCGCTGATTTAGGTTTACATGACAGTGACTAGTATTTTATCTATAGTACTTTCATCGTGCAACCTCAAGAACTCTGATTTCACTCTCTCTTCTCGACCCAAACGCTATATCAAATGATAGTTAGGAACAGGACGAGTTAGCGCGATGAGATGTTGCGCCTATCGCCTCTGAAATTTTTTAAAGGAGACAGAGGAAAGAGTTGAGTATGTTGATTGTTCCCTAAAAAAGAGCCATTTATTCAACATTCTCCACTCATACTGCTACTGTTTGCACAAGGCTATCACCTAACACAATGGATGACGATTTGTTTGATGTCTTTGATGAGGTGCCAACGGCTCCACCAGTGGTGCAGACTTCACAGGAGAAGACTGTTAAGCCCAAAATTGAAGAAGTGAGAGACGAACAAGAAACTGAACCGTCAAAGAAACGCTCTGCCTCACCAGCCAGTAATGAGAAGAAGTCAAAGAAAGAAAAGAAGCTCGTAGACAAGAAGGAAAAATCAGAAGTTGTGCCTATGGTTGCTGACTCTTTCGAACAGGAAGCTGAGAGAGAGGTCAACGCCTCCTCAGGTTTGATGCCCAAGGCTGAGGAAGATGGTAAGGTGAAGCTCTCGCATCAAGTGAGACATCAAGTCGCCGTGCCATCGGGGTATCCATATAAGCCAATTGGTGAGCATAAAAGACAGGACGAGGCACGAGTGTATCCGTTCACGCTCGATCCGTTCCAGGACACTGCTATCTCGTGTATCGATAGAAGCGAGTCGGTGCTCGTATCTGCCCACACCTCTGCTGGTAAGACCGTTGTTGCTGAGTATGCCATTGCCCAGTCGTTGAAGGAGAAGCAGAGAGTCATTTACACATCTCCTATCAAGGCCTTGTCGAACCAGAAGTACCGTGAATTGCTTGCAGAATTTGGTGACGTTGGTTTGATGACTGGTGATGTGACGATAAACCCAGATGCGGGGTGTTTGGTCATGACCACTGAGATTTTGAGATCGATGCTTTACAGAGGTTCCGAGGTGATGAGAGAAGTTGCTTGGGTCATTTTCGACGAGGTGCATTACATGAGAGATAAGGAGCGTGGTGTTGTCTGGGAAGAGACCATCATCTTGCTGCCAGACAAGGTGCACTATGTTTTCTTGTCCGCTACCATTCCTAATGCCATGGAGTTCGCTGAATGGATTTGTAAGATCCACTCTCAGCCATGTCACGTTGTTTACACAGACTTCCGTCCAACCCCTTTGCAGCACTACTTGTTCCCAGCCAACGGTGATGGTATCCATCTAGTGGTGGATGAGAAGAGCACTTTCAGAGAAGAGAACTTCCAAAAGGCCATGGCCTCCATTTCCAACCAACAGGGAGATGACCCAAGTGCCGTTGGTGCCAGAGGTAAGAAGGGACAAACGTTTAAAGGTGGTAATAAGGACTCCAAGTCCGATATTTACAAAATTGTGAAGATGATCTGGATCAAAAAGTACAATCCGGTTATTGTTTTTTCCTTTTCCAAGAGAGATTGTGAGTCCTTGGCTTTGAAGATGAGTAAGCTTGATTTCAATACTGAGGAGGAGAGAGAGACGTTGACCAAGATCTTCAACAATGCTATTGACATTTTACCAGAAGCTGACAGAGAGCTCCCACAGATCAAGCACATTTTACCACTACTCAGACGTGGTATTGGTATCCATCATTCGGGTTTGCTCCCAATTCTAAAGGAAATAATTGAGATTTTGTTCCAAGAAGGTTTGCTGAAAGTGCTGTTTGCCACTGAGACTTTCTCTATTGGTTTGAATATGCCTGCCAAGACTGTTGTCTTTACTTCTGTGAGAAAATGGGATGGTAAAGGTTTCCGTTGGGTGTCTGGTGGTGAGTATATCCAGATGTCTGGTCGTGCTGGTCGTCGTGGTTTGGATGATCGTGGTATTGTCATTATGATGATTGATGAGAAGATGGAACCTCAGGTTGCAAAGGGAATGGTTAAAGGTGAGGCTGATAGATTGGACTCTGCCTTCCATTTGGGCTACAATATGATTTTGAACTTGATGAGAGTGGAAGGTATTTCTCCAGAATTTATGCTTGAGCATTCTTTCTTCCAGTTCCAGAACGCTGCTTCCGTGCCAGTTCTTGAGAAGAAGTTGATGGAGATTGAGTCCCAGCTGGGTCAAATTGTTATTGAGGACGAGTCTGTTGTTCGTGAGTACTACGAAACGCGTAAGCAGTTAGACTCTTACAACGAGGATGTGCGTTACACAATAACACATCCAACATATTGCACCACATTCTTGAACGGAGGGAGATTGATCAAAGTTAAAGTTGGCGACTTTGACTACGACTGGGGTGTTGTTGTAGACTTCCAGAAGAGAAACAACAAGCGTAACAAGTCCGAGACTTTTACTGATCATGGCTCATACATTGTGAATGTACTTGTCACCACGATGTTTGTTGATGCTCCAGTCAACTTGATCAAGCCATTCAACCCACAGTTCCCAGAAGGTATCAGACCTGCCAAGGAAGGGGAGCAGTCTAGAACTGAAGTGATTCCAATCACACTGGACTCCATCCAAGCCATTGGTAACCTAAGACTGTACTTACCAAAGGATTTGAAGTCCACACAGCAGAAGATGACTGTGGCTAAGAGCTTGCAAGAGGTGAAGCGTCGTTTCCCAGACGGCATCCCAGTACTGGACCCAGTTGAGAACATGAAGATTGACGACGATGACTTCAAGATCCTTTTAAAGAAGATTGAAGTTCTCGAGTCCAAGCTCTATTCTAATCCATTGTCATTGTCGCCGAGATTGAAGGAATTGTATGAGCAATACAGCACCAAGGTTGCGTTGGGTAACGATGCAAAGAGCTTGAAGGACAAGATCTTGGAGGCACAAGCTGTTATACAGCTGGATGACCTGAGACACCGCAAGAGAGTGCTGAGACGTCTTGGGTTCACCTCACCAAATGACTTGATCGAGCTCAAGGGAAGAGTTGCTTGTGAGATCTCTACTGGTGATGAATTGTTGCTGACTGAGCTTATTTTCAATGGTAACTTCAATGAGTTGACACCTGAGCAGTGTGCTGCACTCCTGTCATGTTTCGTTTTCCAGGAGAGATCCAAGGAGACGCCGCGTTTAAAACCAGAGCTTGCTGAGCCTTTGAAGCAGATGCAGGAGATGGCCTCTAAGATTGCCAAGGTTTCTAAGGAGAGTAAGATTGAAATTGTGGAAAAGGAGTACATTGAGTCATTTAGACCAGAACTCATGGAGGTTGTCTTTGAGTGGTGCCGCGGTGCGACTTTCACTCAGATTTGTAAGATGACTGATGTGTATGAAGGTTCTCTTATCAGAATGTTCAAGAGACTGGAGGAGATGTTGAGACAGATGGTGGTTGCTGCCAAAACGATTGGTAATGTTGCATTGGAGGAGAAGATGGAGAAGGCTACAGAGTTAGTCCACAGAGATATAGTTAGTGCCGGTTCTCTGTACTTGTGATGATTACTTTTTTTCTTCTTCCTCTGTTGTGTACTATACTTATTTCATACGCGTATACTAGTTAATTAGTTTGTTAATTTAGATCTTTTGTGTAGGTAACTGTCCCACGGTGTTAAGGGCAATGCTTTGAAAAATCCGGGGTGCATGCATGAAATCAATTTGGTATTTAAATAGGGTTAAGTTAAACGCGTGGGGTCGGAAAAAAGGGGGCAAAGAGTGGGACAAGAGAAAGACAGATGAGGGGCGTGTGTATGTAATGCTATTCTTGACTCTGTGATAGGCTTGTTGTACCACATTTGCGAGAGTCGCACATCTCTTAGCCACTAAAAAAAAGGCTACCCCCCTATTAAAGAACCCGGGAGCATCCGAAAGCGTTTTTCTTAAATTCCCCAGGCCACCCGGGTCGTCCCGATGCCAATGCTCCAATCCCGCGTTAAGTTTCTTTTTTTTTAGAAAGTCTTACCTTTTATTGCTTAGCTATTTGACTGCCGCGGATGATGTTTTATGTGTGCGTGTGTGTATGTGTAGTTATTTCTCTTCAATGTACCGGGCATCTTCTTGTGGGATTTGAGTCTCCTATTTTTTGTAGCTCAATGTCTCTCTCGTTGCCCTTCTCTCATCTCTGTCTTTATCATCTCAACTGCACTGCACGGCCTTAAATAACGTAAAATGATGGGGAAACAAAACATCTCAACACACACACACACGCAGTTCAAACACTGCAACAGCAACAGCAATAGCGATAACAGAGTTTTTTGTTTAAACTTCCCGGTCAAAGCCATTTTCTTTCTTTCTTCAGTCTTTCTGTATAATAACAGGAAGACAAAGTAAAATTCGTCCCGATAACCTCCCTTCATTTCTTTTTTCTCCCGGGCCTTCGGAGCTAAAGAACATGGTTGGCCCAACATGGTACGGGGACACACAACAATGAAGTAAAAAATCTGGGGTAGTGGGGCCAAGCTCTATGAGCGTAAAGAGGGCGCAAACACAGCTGGGGACTTGGATCTTCTGAGCGTGTACTCACATTTTAAAAGATAATATATACATAGTCAGCTTTTTTGATATCGTGTCTATTTCTCACTTAACCACAAGATTCCCCCACATAGTTCACCCAGAGTCAATATGTATATATACTTCAATATTCGGGTTGTGATAGATTTTTATGATGCACAGCAACGCGCCTTCCCCACGGTTTGTACACACCTGCGCCGTTTTAGGCTTTTCTTCTTTTCTCTCTCCCCCACCAACTTTGTCCGGGGTTCTTTCCCTTCCCCCTTGCTCTGCTTTGTGCCATTTAAGGAAAATGTATAAATATCGACACATCTGCTCCCCCTTGCCATCTCCTCCTCGTCTTGCCCCATTTCTGACTCATCGACATAACATTTCCAGATTCACATTCGACACACAAAGACAGAATGTCACCTTCAAAAATCCACTCAAATAGCACCGCTGCCTTGATCCAGAAACTTGGATTGCACGATGATGTCGTGCTTCGTCACAATGCCTCCGTCCCAACACTCTACGAGGATGGTCTCTTGGAGAAGAAGACTGCCATCTCTTCTGCTGGTGCCCTCATGGCCTTCTCTGGTAAAAAGACTGGAAGATCCCCAAAGGACAAGCGTATAGTTGATGAAGAGACCTCCACAGACAAGATCTGGTGGGGACCAGTGAATAAGAAGGTCTCTGAACAGACCTGGAAGATCTCCAAGGCTAGAGCTTCTGACTACCTCAGAACAAGAGAGAAAGTTTACGTTGTCGACGCCTACGCTGGCTGGGACCCACGCTACAGAATTAAGGTTCGTGTCATTTGCGCCCGTGCATACCACGCCTTATTCATGAGAAATATGCTCATCAGACCAACAGAAGAGGAGCTCGCCAACTTTGGTGAGCCAGACTTCACCATTTGGAACGCTGGCCAATTCCCAGCTAATATCTACACCCAGGGTATGACCTCTTCAACTTCAGTTGAAATCAACTTCAAGGAGATGGAGATGGTTATCTTGGGTACCGAGTACGCTGGTGAGATGAAGAAGGGTATCTTCACTGTCATGTTCTACTTGATGCCTGTCAACCACAATGTCCTCACTTTGCACTCCTCCGCAAACCAAGGTGTTCAGAACCAGGATGTTACATTGTTCTTTGGCTTGTCCGGTACTGGTAAGACCACATTGTCTGCTGATCCAAACCGTTTGTTGATTGGTGACGATGAGCACTGCTGGTCCGACCAGGGTGTCTTCAACATTGAAGGTGGATGCTACGCCAAATGTCTCGGTTTATCTGGTGAGAAGGAGCCAGAAATCTTTAACGCCATCAAGTTTGGCTCCGTCTTGGAAAACGTTGTCTACGATGAGCAGACCAGAGTGGTCGACTTTGACGACCACTCCATCACTGAGAACACCAGATGCGCATATCCAATCGACTACATTCCAAGTGCAAAGATCCCATGCTACGCCAACTCCCACCCAAAGAACATCATCCTCTTGACCTGTGACGCCAGAGGTGTCTTGCCACCAGTGTCCAAGCTGACAAACGCTCAGGTGATGTACCACTTTATTTCTGGCTACACCTCCAAGATGGCTGGTACCGAGGAGGGTGTTACTGAGCCAGAGGCTACTTTCTCTGCTTGTTTCGGTCAGCCTTTCTTGGCCTTGCACCCAATGAAGTACGCACAGATGCTTTCTGACAAGATGACGGAGCACAAGGCCAACGCCTGGTTGTTGAACACTGGTTGGACCGGCTCCTCCGCTTCCAAGGGTGGTAAGCGTTGTCCATTGAAGTACACTAGAGCAATTCTCGATGCTATCCACAATGGCTCTTTGGCCAATGCTGAGTACGAAACCTTCCCAGTGTTTGGCCTCCAAATTCCTACTGCTGTCGACAATGTTCCATCAGAGATTTTGAACCCATCCAAGGCTTGGGTTGAGGGAACTGGAAAGTTTGACACTGAGGTTCGCGGATTAGCCTCCTTGTTCGCTGAGAACTTTGTGAAGTACTCTTCTGAGGCTACCAAGGAGGTTATTGCTGCTGGACCAGATCTCTAAGCCATTCCAAGTGTACCAACTGATATATATTTTCAGCTTATTTATATAACTTCTATTGATATTCATTTTTCAATTACCATAGGTCTGCAGTCACACTCATAATGTTAATGTCCAGAGTGAGCCTTTTTTTAACCTTTGAAAAAAAGTGTGGGGGTTGATAAGGAGCTTTCTGCCGCGGACGTTCGGAACCTGCGAATCCCGCGATCTCATCAAAGATGTATACCAAAGAGCATTATCTTAAGTCAACACATAGTCTTTAGGCCAGTATAACAACTAATAGAAAGAGAGAAGGAAAATGCCACCAAAGAGAAGAGCAGCACAAGCAAAGAAATCAGTTGTGGAGTGTTCGTGATGTGACACCTTTAATCATCCTTCTTCTGACTAAGAACTTCTTCTCCTGTCCTACTCCCCTTCCTTATTACTGACGCGTCGCAGACTCTGAACCTGAATTTGGATCCCAATTTGGATCTGATGATGAAGAAAGTCCGATTCCAACTCCAACCCCACCACCTAAGAAAAGAGGAAGAAAAGCTAAGAAGGCGAAGCCTGAAGATGCACCAAAGAGGGCCAGTGCTATCGAAGCTGACGTTGAGCCGGTACCAAAATCCAAAGGAATTAAGAGGAAAACTAGCGATGTTACTTCTTCTGTGTCTGCTTTCACCCCAGAAACTTTGATCTTGGAGTATTTGGAAAAACAGTACCGCCCTTACTCCACCAACGATGTTATCCAAAACTTACATGGCAAGATTTCTAAAACTGCTGCTACTAAGGCCATCGAAACTCTTTCAAAGGATGGTCTAATTATTTCCAAGACTTTTGGAAAATTGGTTGTTTCTGCCGCCAATAAGATTGAAATTGTTAGTGTTTATCTTCTTCCCTCGTGACAATGATCTTCTACTAACACCAACACAGGCAGCTGAGGATGTTAAGATAGATTATGACCAAACTCTAAGAGACCTTACAGAAAAGCTCATTGAACAGGAAGAAAAACTTCATGCTCTTCAATGCGGTACGTGTCTTTTGTTTTTAAATTTTTTCATCCACTGCATGAATGACTAACACTGGTCAAAGACCTCAAAAAGCTTAAGCAACTCCCAGATGATGCCACACTCTCTAAACGTATCATTGAATTAGAAACAAAAATTAGCTGCTATGAGGAGAAAATCGAAAATGCTTCTTCTAAGCCACCACTCAGGCCAGAATCTGTCAAGAAGATAACTAAGATTTCAGATGACATCAGAAGAGAATGTCAAAAGAGAATGAAACTGGTAAGCTTTCACTCCTCTTCCTTGTTGTTTCTCTTTTGAACATATGGAACTAACTAGTAATTCAGTACCAGAACTTTTTGAAGTATCTCTCTGAGTTCATTGATCCCAAAAAACTGATTGTGAGTTTGACCTCTTTGTCCAACAAAACATCACGTACTAACTATGCACAGAATGACATGGGTCTTGATGATCCAACTATATGCTAATTCACCAAACTTGTATGAGTTGCAAATAAGGTCTACGTGATCTAATTTCCAAAGCCATAATTACTACTTTATATCACAAGCCTCTAGAGGGGTAACCGCTAACGTATTCAGATTGGCTCAGTACATGATTTTGATATCTATCTAGTCTCAATACTTGCCAGTAGTCACTCTTCGCCATCACTCCGCACAAAAGCCTCATAGCCTTTATATTATATGTGCCCTTGGGGTAGTTTTTCATTACTGTTCGAAACCTTGATAATTGTCAAGAGTAGAGTTGGAATTGTTTTTTATTGGTCTCTATACACCGAACTATTTTTTTTTCTTATATTAATTAAAGCAGGATCAAAGATAAAATTATCAGCACACAAATTAGACTACAAATAATTTCCGTTTGACTTGAAAGCTTCATTTTTTTCAGAAACTGATATATTTTGATTTTTAAAGCCCAATAGCTAATACTAATATTTGAAATGTCTGATAGTGAAAGTAAAATACTTACACAATTGTTATTCATGGAGTAATGACTATTTAGGAGCTTATTTGGTGTACGGGTTTCAATGTGGTGTCCGGATGTTAACTAAATGTCCGGGTGTGATGTTTTGAAATGCTTATCTTAATGCTAACATGATTGAATCACTGGATATCAGCTTCTGTAGATAGAAATACTTATCTTATTCTGACTAAGTACACTTTTCTGTTAGTAGAGTCCTTCATTGCTTCTACTGCTTGAAGAACGATACTCCCTGCCCTCAAATCGTGCCTTTGCTCTAATTCGAAAACTCCGCAAGTTCTAGTGAAGCTAACCAGTAGCCTCCGATACTTCACTATTTTGAAACTGCATGTTAATTTTGAGGCGATCCAATCGAACCAGAGATTTCTTATCCGAAGATGGCTGGCTTCTAAGTTTTGGTCATAGAGCCTGCAGGTCGCGCACAAACAGCTGCAGAAAATCTGGCCGGATTCGGAAAAACTGCGATCTTAGGAGAGATCCTTCAAAGCGCAATAACAGTGGCAAAGGCTGTCAACTAGTGGTGTGAAATATTGTGGTAATGTGTGGTTTTATACAGCAGCTTATGGGGTGAGCTGCCGGGTTTTTTTGATCTAGTTGCCAGCCTTTGTCTTGGAGCTTAGATTCATATACTGGTTAGTTATTAAACCTAAGATATAGGTCCTCCAACTCTTAGATGATAGTCATCTCTGATAAAATTTGGTTCTGAAAATTCCCCTTTTGGTCTAGAATCTGGGTAAACATCTCCATCAGTTTGCTCATTAAGCTGGTTACAAAGACACCTAAAACAGCTATAATCAGGCGAGCTAATGCACGTCGCGATGGCGGGTTATCCCGATACGGCAAGTCATCGACCCCAAATGAGCTTTTTTCTTTTTCTTTTTTCGCGACTTCACTTGGTGCCTCATTCACCTTTATTGACTATCAAGCTTTAAGACAGGTTTTAAAACAACCAGCCAGCACTATTGTGATTTACATTGACACATCCAGCTCTCTCTTTCTACACTTGCATATTAGATATAAAATGATAGAAGCGCCCACTTCTTTTGCAGCATGGGAAGTTGACAACAGTTTCTGAGTGAACGATCCAACCACCTACATTCCTTTTCTGATTAACTTAAGCAGTACAAGCTCACGCATTCACAGAGATCTATACTCTCAGTCATTCTTTTCATTCGAGCTCTCTCACCTATAGTCACTCCTTTCTTGATTACTTGCTTAAGCTATGCAGATTTTCACACTCGTTGCCCTTTTGGGATCTCTCCAGCAGGCCATGGCTGCTCCAATCGTCATCACTAGATCCCACACAGCTCCTGCTGTCACGGTCACTGACACTTACACCACTATCACAAACACACATACAGCTGCTATGGTTGAGATCTTGGTTAGTGATGGTGTTTCTTACACGTTCACTTTGACGGATGATGCCACCTACGCTGAGCCAACCACCTTTACTTCCTTTGTCAACAAGGGTGCTACACCGACCGTTACCGCCCCTGTCCCTGCCGCCACTGAGGCCAATGGTGATGCTACGGAGCAGACCACTTCCACGGACAACACTGTTACTTTACAACCTACCTCCACTGCTGCTGTTGAGCCAGAGACTTCAACAAACGCCGACGCTGCGCCAGAGACTTCTACAAATGTTGTTGCCACAGCCAATCCCGTCACTTTTACGTCTACTGACATGGCCACCAATACTCACACTGCCCCAGCAGTTAAAGTGACTACTACCTTGCAGGCCCCAACTGGTGCCGCAACTTCCATTGCCACTCCTCCAGCCGGGGCTGCTACTTCCACGTCCTCCACGTCCACGTCCACATCGACTTCCACCTCTTCTCCATCCACCGATGCTGGATCTATGGCTAGACCAAGTGCCATTGTTTACTCTCCATACAACGATGATGCAACTTGTAAGGACTTCAACGCAGTCAAGAGTGATTTGGAATTGATCCACTCTGTCGGTATCAACAAGGTCCGTGTCTATGGAACTGACTGTAACTCTATTCAGACAGTTTTGCCAAATGCTGCTGCTCTGGGAATGACCGTCAACCAAGGTTTCTGGATCACTGCTGATGGTGCTAACTCTATTGATGGAGCTGTTGACGATATCATTGCTTATGGCTCCCAGAACGGTTGGGGTGTCTTTGACTTCCTCACCGTTGGTAACGAGGCTATTCAGGCTGGTTATGTTTCCGTTGATGAATTGAAGTCTAAGATCTCTTCTGTCAGATCTAAGATTGAGTCCGCTGGTTACTCTGGTAAGTTCACAACTTCTGAGCCACCCGTGATCTTTGAGGAGAATCCTTCTTTATGTGATGCTGATGTTGACTTCATTGGTGTTAATCCACACGCTTACTTTGACCCATTCTCCTCAGCTGAGAGCGCTGGAACTTTTGTTAAGGGTCAGGTCGATATTGTGAAGCAGTACTGTCAGAACAAGGATATCCTGGTTACTGAGACCGGTTACCCAAGTGCTGGTGCCACTAACGGTAATAACATTCCATCCAAGGCCAACCAGAAGATTGCCATCATCAACATTTTGGCTGAGTTGAATAACGAAGCTACTATCCTCTCCACGTATAACGACTACTGGAAAAATCCTGGTCCTTATGGAATCGAGCAGTCATTTGGAATTATTGACCTTTATGGATGATTGACACACTCTGCTCTACTCTATTGAGAACTCTGCATTTTCTACTTTTTGTCATTTAACGAACTATTTTTTTTCACATGTTTTAAATTTTCTTTCGTTTGGGGGTTCACTTTGTTTATTTATTTTGATACTTTTTTCTCTAATAAAGGGCTTATGTTTTATATGCTTTTCAGAGCTGATTGCTGTAGTACTTCCCATTACATACATACCCAGGAACTGTTGACTTACCTGGATAGGTAACTCTTTTCAAGTGTTTGTTGCTTGAGCTTCATTTGCTTAGAGACTCCTTCTACAGATAAGGACCTAATGAGTAAAAAAGCGGACTCTAGAAACTATAGACTATACTGACGAGTATATATGTATATTTTTTCCTATTTGCTATACATGCCTTTAATAACTCACAGTGTTTTCAACAATTCTCAAGTCGAAAAACGTAAATGACTTCGTGGCCAAGCTGGTTAAGGCGCGCGACTGTTAATCGCGAGATCGTGAGTTCGATCCTCACCGAGGTCGTTTTTTGCTTTTTACAAAATCCTCAAAGGGTTATGAGCCCTGATGTTTTTTGAATTAGAGTGTTTCAAGAAAGACCCAAGGGGGTTTAAAGCCATCTCTTGAAAGAGATCCCTTTCCTCACACAGCTCTCCGAAAGAGGATACACAACCCATATCCATCAGAATGAGTGATTTGGAGACAGAGGACCAGATTATTGCTAGACACAGAAAGGAGACAAGAGACCTTGTGGCCACGGTAACGGGGTTGAAGAAACAGGCTACTAAATCTAAACGTAAAGAGGTGAATAAGAGATGTGCAGAGATGGAGCTCAGCTTGAAAGAAAGACACGAGTCTGAATTGAGAGCATTTAAAAAGAATGAGACTGGAGATGGAGAAGACGAAGATGAAGATGAAGAACTGACGCCGGAGAAGCTTTTGGCACAGTTGGCTTTGGAGCAGGAGGAGTCTGCTAAAGAGACACCAAAGGAAGCAGAGACTCAAGCGCAAACACCGCAGCAGAAAGGTCCTAAGCGCAATCGTCAGAAGGAGAGATTAGCCAAGAGACAAGCACAGTTGGAAGAGCAGAGAAGAGCGGCTGAGGAAGAGGCTGCACTTCAACCAGACTTGAAGAAGATTGAGGAGGATAACATTGGTCAACTGTGCGAGATTTCTGGCGTTAAGCCATTTGATATTAAGCCAGATGGTAACTGTTTGTTTGCATCTATTGCGGATCAGCTTAAGATTCGCCACGGGATTGATGTCACGGCCCAAGAACTGAGAACGAGGGCGATGGACCACATCAGGGGCGATCCAGACACGTTTATCCCATACATGTTTGACGAGGAGACGATGACTGTGAAGGACATCAAGGAATACACGCAAACGATGGAGACTACTGCTGCTTGGGGATCGGACTTGGAGATCTTGGCACTGGCTAAGGAGTTCAACTGTCCTATCAGTGTTATGATGGCAGGAAGATCCACATTGAGGATTAATGAGGACGGTGTTGGTGAGGAGTTGAAGTTAGTTTACTACAAGCACTCATATGCTCTTGGTGAGCACTATAACTCTTTGCATGATAACTAGTTTGATACATCTTGTCGTTAATTAGAGTATAATTAATGCTGTGTATATATTTCACCCATAGTGGGAGAGAGATCGCGCTTTACAAAGGGGAGAAAAAAAGGGAACAAACACAAAGATCATCGCAATAAATAAACCTTCAAAAAGTGCATCTTTTTCTCTTTATCTCGGTTACTTTTGTCCATAACGATATGACGACACGATTACGATCCCCGTTCTTAACATTATCCAGAAGATTCCATCAGAGTTCTCCTCAACTGGCTAAAAAGGCCGTTAAACCACCTGCTAATAAGCTATCCAAAGTGCACGCGTTATTAGGCCGTTCATCATCGAAGCTTAGTGTTGGTATAGTTGGATTAGCTAATGTTGGTAAGTCGACGTTTTTCCAAAGTGTTACCAAGTCGATGCTGGGCAACCCAAATAACTATCCATTTGCCACTGTTGATCCTGAAGAAGCGTTGTATAAAGTTCCCTCTGAGAAGCTGAACACATTGGCGAAGATTTATGGAAGCGCAAAGATTATTCCTTCTTATTTGAAGATTGTGGATATTGCTGGGCTGGTTAAAGGTGCTTCTAAGGGAGAAGGACTAGGGAACCAGTTTTTGAATGACATTAGAAACGTCGATGGTATCTTCCACGTTGTAAGAGGGTTTGATGATGAGGAGATTACACATGTTGAGCTGAGTGTAGATCCTGTTCGTGATATGGAGATTGTTACTGATGAGTTGATTTTGAAGGATTTGGATACTGTGGATGGTGCTATTGAGAGAAATAAGAGAGCGATGAAGAGTGTTAAGGCCAATGATCGTAAGGAGCTGGAGAAGGAGAATGCGATTTTGGATAAGTTGATCGAAATTATGACGGAGAAGGGAAGGCTGCTTAATCACTCTAATTGGACTAAGGAAGAGGTAGCTGTTGTTAACCAGCACAAGCTATTGACTGCCAAACCCACGCTGTATTTGCTTAATGTCTCCAAGGAGGATTACTTGTCAGGGAAGAACAAATATATCAACGATGTTGAAGAGTGGTTGAAACTTAACAGTCCTAATGAGAAGGTGATGATGTTTAGTGCGGATCATGAGCATGAATTTGTCGAAACGGAACAAAGATCTGAGGTGATTGATAAGATGGTTGGAGAGATGAAAGATTTGTTGAATTTGATTTCGTTCTACACCATGGGGCCAAAGGAGGCGCATGAGTGGAATGTTAAACGTGGATCGACTGCACCTGAGGGAGCCGGTATGATTCACACTGATTTAGAGAAAGGGTTTCTAAATGTCAACGTTTGGAAGTACGATAAAGTTGTTGAAGCCCAGGATAAGATTGTTGATGGGCATGTTGATAAGGCCCTAAAGTTTGAGAAACATGGTAAGACATATGAGATTGAGGATGGAGATATCATGCTGATCAATGCTGTGGGTGCCAAGACTAGATAGATGAGTGTGTATATAATATCTACGAATGAATCTTGTTATTAATGAAGTTTATTAGTTTTTTTCCTTTTTCAAACTTGACAATGATTGTTAGTACAAATAATAAAAAGACCAAACTCCTGTGCCATTTCCCCCTTTCTTTTTAGTAAGTTAACCACCACAACGTAGTAATCAATCGTACACCAAGTAAGTGTACACTGTATATGGGGAATATATACATATAAATTGGAATCGAATCAGAGCATTTGACAAAGTTTCTTCTCACGAACAGATATTTAAGTCGAAGAGCTGGGTTTATAGTTTGTCCTTAGGACGTGTTCTCATCATAAAGATATATATAGATTTGAGTGGAAAAGATGGGGGAGGGAAATGAGAGATTTGTAAAGGGTGTGATTTGGAGTAGTAATACGTACAAAAAACAGAATAGAATCCGTTGTAAGATATAAGGGAATTACAATATGTCTATAAAGTCTACAGGGAAGAAGAAGAAAAAGAACACAGAGAAAGTGAAAGATTTTTCTTTTCTTTACTCCTTTTGGATAGCACGAAAATTTTTCACATCGCGAACTTGTTTTATTTCATTTTTTATTTGAAAACTGAAGAGATCTTTTCAGGGCACAGTCAAAGAGTGCTTATTTTTAACATAGAAGAGTAAAACTATATTAAATAATACTAGGTGTAATAAATATGAAGGGTGTACAGACTTTTTTTGGGGTCTCCTCCCGGGTGTGTGTGTATATGTATGCGTATGTGTGTAGGAATATATAGAAGTGGTCAGAAAAGTGGTGGGGGTGAAAATGAGTTATGCTACATATTTATATATAAAAGGGGATGATTCCGTTTCCCCGGATTGCGTCTTCGGCATTGTGGTAACCCCTGATACCGATGAGTTAAGATCGAGAAAGAAAGAGAGACTCTCAGCCATTCATTTTTAATTTTAAGGGATTTGATTGAACATAAAAATCAGCCGTTTGCATAGCGATTTTCTCTGTGCACCCCACCTTTTTTTGTCTTTCTCCGAAACATGTTTCCGCTAATAGTAAGACCTTTTATTCATCTCTTTATAAAGAAGTATATATGATCATATCTTAACTACATAACAATAAATATCAATATATGATATACTTCTTCCCCCTTTCTCTATTAATTATAAAGTTATTCAAATGTGAAAAGGAAAATGAAGAAAGAAAAAAAGAAAAGTGAAAAAGCCAAGCGGCATCGTCGAGTATCGTTTCCGTTTTCGGCTGTGTATAAAAAATAAAAAGAAATGATAATTATTATTCTTTTTTGTGTGGGGGTTCAAGCCTTTGTTGAGAGAGATGTATCATTGATTATGGGATATTAAAATTGTAAACAATGGTATATGATGAAAGAGATAGATAGATGGTTAGATAGATAGATGGATAGATAAATAGGTAGATAGATAGGTAGATAGATAGATAGATAGATAGATAGATAGAAAGAGCATAGAGGGAATTGAAAGCTTTCCATGAGAGTCTTATAACTATATATACATATATCCCCCACACTTTTTCATTTTCTTAAAATCCCGGAACAACCGTTGCCGAACTCTTCTTGAAATCTTCTTGTACGCAAAGTAACACACATACACACACATGCGGAGTGCTTTGTGGTATCGATGTGCATTTTATAAGTACAAGCTGCACAAAAAAAAACCCTGAGAGAGAGAGACCTGAAGGACCCCGGGAAAATGGAGGAGGATAAAGAAAAGGCTCAATCAAAAAGAAAAAGAGTGTGACCTTTTTAAGATGAGCATGAGGCTGAAAACTATTTCAAATGTATATAAAAAGGGAGAACTAAACCATTTGTTACTTCCCCACATTATATGTTTTCTTTCTCTCTTTCTTTCCTCCTAGCTAATGAGATAATCTAACACATACATCTTATTCTATTTTTTTCAAAAAAAAAAGAAAAATGACCAAGGAACTAGAAGAAGATGAATTCTCCAACCCTTCAGACGGAATCGTTGAGGAGGATGAAGCCCCAGATCTCAGCTGGCCATCCATCAAGCATTACGCAAAAACTCGGTTCACTTCGCTCACTGAGCTCCACTTCACATCCCTCAATGACCTTAACCCGATCCCAGCCCTTAGAGAAATGACACTGTACAACTGGAGCATGTTCTTCATTGGAATGCTCGCTTGGCTCTTAGCTTCTTTTGACTTCTTTCTAACAGCCGTTGCTGGTACATTCATTGCTGAAAGTTTAGACGTCTCCACAGCTGACATCACTTGGGGTCTCTCCGCTGTTCTCATGGTCAGATCCGCTGGTGCTGTTATCTTCGGTATTTGGACTGACAACTACTCGAGAAAATGGCCTTACATGGCCACAGGTTTCATGTTCTTGGCTCTTCAAATCGGAACAGGCTTTTGCAAAACCTATGAACAGTTCCTCGCTGTTAGAGCCATCTCAGGTATTGCCATGGGTGGTACTTATGGTACAGCTTCTGCCACTTCTCTTGACGACGCTCCAGTCAAAGCTCGTTCTTTCTTGTCGGGACTCTTCTTCACAGCTTATCCATTTGGATTAGTCTTTGCTGCCATCTTTTGGAAGGCTTTCTCCCAAACAGCAAAGACTTGGAAAGCCCTCTTCTGGTTCTCTGCTGGTCCACACGCTGTGCTCCTCGTCGTGAGACTCCTCTTGCCTGAAACCAAGTACTTCCAGCGTGTTTTGGCCGCTAGAGAATTGATCAAACAAGACCAGATCAACGCTGGTACCTATGTTAAGCCAACATTCAAGTCCAAGTGCCAAACCGGTTGGGAAATGACAAAGAAGTACTGGGTCCTCTTCATTTACTTGATCCTCCTCCTTGCTGGCGGCAACTACTTGACTCACGCTTCTCAGGATATGCTACCAACCATGATGAGAAAACAGTTTGAATACTCCGAAGACGCCATCACTGTCGCCCTCGTCATCTCAAACTTGGGTGGTGTCTTTGGCTCAGTCATCATCGGAAATCTTATGGAGGTCCTTGGCCGTCGCTTGTGCCTGATAATTTGCTGTATCGGTGGTGGCTGCTTCGTCTACCCGGCATTCATGCTTAAAAACAACTCTGCTGTCTTAGGTGCAGGATTCATGCTCTTCTTCAACGTCCTCGGTGTTTGGGGTGTCATCCCTGCTCACTTGTCAGAACTCTCACCTCCTGATGCTCGTGCCCTCGTCTCTGGTTTGGCTTATCAGCTTGGTAACTTGGCCTCCTCAGCCTCTTCCACCATCGAAACCAGACTCGCAAAAAACTGGCCTTTGGAATTCGATGCTAATGGTGTCGCTACAAAACTCGATTACGCAAAGACAATGACAGTCTTCACAGGCGCAGTCTTTATCTACACTCTCATCATGTCTTTCCTTGGCCCAGAAAAGTACCACAGAGACTTGTCCTCCCCAGTAATGAAGAAGTACATTGCCCGCGTCATTGAACAGGAACACGATCCTGAACACGGATTCGACCAGAAGCCTTCTACTGAAAACATTTCTGTATCAAACGATCAAGATACAACAGACTAGGGGGTTCACTCTTCACACGCTTTGCATTCTATACTTTTCCTACGCTCTCTCATATTCTTATTGTTAATGATGTATGACATTACAAAAAAATGATTTATTCTTAGTGATTAAAACCTTTCTAGTACTATTTACTCCTTCAGAGTTCCCGGAACAACCTTGAAGGACAAAATATCGTTCTTACCAACGTCTATCGTATCGTCCTCACTCACTCTCTGGCCACCAACTCCTTCAATAGCAGCAATGGTGACATCTCCCATCATATGTCTTGCAACTTTACCCACAGTGGTCCCTTTTCTCATTAACGTACAGTCTCTAAACACATTGGTTCCATTACCAGACGTGAAGGTATGGATGTTCTTGACAGTGTAGACAGGGACCAATTGCAGCACTTCAGCAGCAGCCTGTAGCACTTGTACAACACCAGTGGATCCAAATCTGTAGAGAACCAAGTCTCTAATGTTCTCAATACGATTCATTAGTTTTTCATCCATTTCTTTGAGTTCTGGATCATCTGGCAGATCCTCTTTTGTGTCAATGAACTCGGTTCCTTCCTCATACTTGATAAACCCTTGCTTTGCCAACTTTCTCAAAAACACCTCGGTGATGGCACTCGTTAAAACAGCCTTAGTCTCAGGGTATTTCAGAATAATCTTGGAAACGTTCTTATCACTGTCTGGATGATCAATCTTGTTCAATGCCAGGACAGTCGGGAACTTCTCTGCCATAAAGGCTTTTACAACTTCTGTAATCTGTTCGGGACCCCACGTTTCCAACTTTCCAACATGTGACACCCTGTCCAAAGCACGAGCAATCATCTCCCTCCTTGCAGAGTAACCAGCAAACTGCGTCGTCAACGTATCCACTGCACTAGCTTTCAACGCTGTATGTCTTCTAACAATAGACCCCCATCTTTTTGCCAAGTTACCTTCAATCCACAAGCGGATTTCGTCTTGTAGCCACTCCACATCTTGCAATGGGTCGTACCCTCTTGTATTCTTCCCCTCAGAGTCAGTTGTCCCACTAACATCAACAACATGGATCAACGCATCCGCATGACGCAAGTCATCCAGAAACTTGTTTCCCAGGCCTTTACCCTCGTGCGCACCGGGGACCAAACCGGCAACATCGAGCAATAGGATAGGAACATGACGCTTACCATTCTCACACCAGCCATAGTTCGGTTTACACGCTGATTCCTTGTTATAACGCTGACATGCACAGTCCACTTGGAGGTATCCAGTTGCTTTGTTAGGGTCGATCGTGGTGAATGGGAATGAACCAGTTTTCGCTGAGGCATCCGTTAGGGAGTTTAGTGTCGTGGATTTTCCACTTGATGGTTTCCCAACAATTCCAATCAGTGGATCCTTTGGCATCTCCTTTGTTTTATAGGTTGAAGGGGGTGAAGTTGCCTTGAAAGTTTTGTTTAATGAGGTCTTCGCTTTCTCTTTTTTTTCCATCCCTTTCTTTCACCACTGTTGTGAGCCCTGGTTCTTGATCTTAATGTCCATATCTAAACAATTAGTCCTATACAAATGCTAAGCAAAAAAAGGAGATTAATTATGTCATTTTTGTTCAAATATGTAAAAGAGGATAAAATACAGAGAAAGGAAATATATCATATATCGACACAATAAGTAAAAATGGGGAAAAAGAGAGAGAGAAGTATTGTATATAGTCTTGATATCAAGTCTGTATTCATGACTTTATAGCTTTTTTTTAATTGGAAACAGTAGCAGCACCCCCATCTTCTAACTTGATCTTCTTTCTTGAATGATCATTCTCCAACTCCTCAATACGCTTCCTCAATTCCATTTCACGAGCTCTACTCTGCTGCTCATTGTTCTCCAGCTCGGAGATTCTGCTCCTATACAAGTCATTAACGAGCTCCAACTCCGAAATCCTCGTCTTGAGCGTCACAACAGTTTCACTCTCCTCTCTGTTTTCAGTGAGGCCAGTGGCAGTGGAAATAACTGTAGCAGGTGCAGAGGTAGTACTAGTAGAAGATGACGGTGGGTGTG
Organism: Petasospora petersonii; assembly: GCA_030574135.1. Classification (NCBI taxonomy): domain Eukaryota; kingdom Fungi; phylum Ascomycota; class Saccharomycetes; order Phaffomycetales; family Wickerhamomycetaceae; genus Petasospora; species Petasospora petersonii. The sequence goes on from JAJMEM010000002.1 coordinate 204,040, forward strand.
ATGACTGTTGTCCTTGTCCCGACGAATTATTAGCCAACGAGAAGGCAGATGGATTCGTCAATGAATGTTGTGGACCAAAAGAAGGCGAGGAGTACGAGAATGATGACACTGGATTAAGCAGCGATGGGAGTTTATGGTTGTGGTTCCCAGTGAGTGCAGTCGCTGGTGAGAATGGCGCAACCTTGTCATCAACGTGTGTAGGACCAATCTGTGGTCTTGGAAGAATCACATCAGATTTCTCACGCTTGTCTTGGCTCAAGTTCTCCAGTACGTCAGCAGCAGCTTGTGTCTGTGCTAGTTGATGATGGGTAACCTGTGTCTTTGGTGTGGTGCTGAGCAACAACGGCGATGTAATTGTCTGGAGATTGGACGCAAACTGGGTAGGAACGGAAGAAGGGTGGTGTAGTGGGACTTGTTGCTGCAAATGTGGTGGTAAGTGGTGATGGTGCATGTACATGAATGGTGATTTTGGAGTGGTGGACTTTATGGAGTCTGAGCCATTTGGTAATAATGGAACCAAAGGTGGGGAAACAACAGAACCACTTGGGGATGGTTTTTTGTCCTTTTTGGAGCTCTGTGTATCTTTGTTATTAGTACCACGCCTTTTTGATTCACTCTTTGCTTTTAACTCTGGAGTGTTTGGACCCGACTTGATATTTCCTTGCCCATTAAAGGCGTTTCCACCTGGGTGTTTGACTCTATTTCTTGATTTGATAACGTCAGTTTTTAGTGAGATTGGTCTTGGACGGCCATGTAACTTCAAGAACAAACCACAAGCATTACATAGCACCTGACCTGTCTCGTCTCGTCTCCATAGAGGTGTGGTGGACGTCTTACAGTTCTTGCAGATGGGTGTGGAGATGTTGGTCTTGCTGGTCGAAGAGCCTTCAGCTGTAATATATGTAGTGCTTTTAGCGTTTGGATGCGCTGGATTGGATAGGGAGCCATTGTTATGTTGTTGTTGCTTCTTCCCTTTCGGCGATGGTTCAGAGTGTTCAGGAGTAGTTGATTTCTTATCAGATGGCATCTGTGACTCCTGGTCCTGGTCCTGTTCCTGTTTCACTTTCTGCTGGCTGCTTGATGAGTTCTCAGTGTTTTTGTGGGTGTTATCTGAGATGGAATTCGTCATCTTCTGGCTGTTATTTGTGGAGATTGCAGTGTGTGTCTTTAAACTCTGATCATTGATGGGTGCAACCTGTTGCTGGACCTGGGACATGGCAGGTATGGTTTTATATTATGTTTTTAATTGTGCCAAAAAAAACCAGTGAGAATATTGCTGATTTAGTGCTGTATCAGAGCTGTAGCTCTCCTTGTCATGGATATCTTGTGCAAGGAAAATGAAAGGTTTTCTCTTTATATAGGCGTGTGACTGCGATAACAATACAGAGAGAGCGAAAAGTGTGTATCTCTATTTCGTGATAAGTGATGATGATGTTGACGGTGTGCTCTTGAATGTGGAGTGTAGGTGGTTGAAAGTAAACTGATGATTAGATAAGAGAGTAGAATCTTCTTATCTCTGTTTATAAATTTTTTTTTCTTTATTCTTCAAGCTTCTTTTTTTTTTATGAACGTTGTTGTTGGTGGCCTTTTTTTTTACTGAACCGGGCGAAGGTGCCGGAAAGTTTTGGGTGAATGAAAAAAAAAAGGCAAAAAAATCTTATCGAGAAAAAGTGTGAAATCACCTAATCTGGAAAGTTTCCGTATTGGGATTTCGCGAGATTGCATGATAAGGCCTTGTGCTGAAGTCTACGTTATCTCAAGCGTAAATATGAGACCATGTAATTTCTTTTTTTATTGAAATTGTCAGCTTAGTCAAAGCTTAGTGTTAGCTTTGTATGTGATGTGTAATCTGGCCAAAGCTTATATGTCTATATAAATAGCCTTGGTTGGACACCATAATAGAGTATTCGAATATATATTTTGATCCATCCACCCACCAATACTCATTTACTTTTAATCCAATATCTCTTTGAGAAAGAAGAAGATCAGAGAAAAATGTCCTTCCACTACTCTGTCCAGTCGTATGACTTTCACACATATTTCGAACTTGCTGACGAGGCACAAGTAGCATTTGCACAAAACTTTAAGAAGCAGATTGAACAGGAGTTCAGCAGTGAGCTGGAACAGCCTCATGAGTGCAGACTGTTCAAGACCCACATGCAACCAATTGGCCCCCATGCCGATGGTTATGGAATGTTTGAATCAGACACAAGATCTCCACAAACATTTCTCAAGCTACTCAACTTTTACCAGATACATCACGGTGAGCTCTCAGTGCTGATCCACCCAAGAACCGATAAAGGTGATCTCATTGATCATACAAAACACGCTTTGTGGCTGGGTAAGCAGCTGCCTTTGAAAACGGAGGTACTGAAGGATTAAAATTACGATACTTTTTTTCTTCCATCATGCGCAAGAACCCGAGTCTGTGTTATGTGTTATCCTTCTTTATTGATCTCAAGTCAAATAAAAAAACTATTATTTATTGTGTACACCACTATATTTTGTAGTCAAGAATAATAATAAATAAAACTGTCTGATTGATTCTCACCTATTTCTACTATGTATGTGTGTATGTATGATGGTCTCTCAATGGTCTCTGTTGGGTTCCCTTTTTTGATGCAATGCGAACTAAATCTGCAGTTTTTTCTCTTTCTCCTCCTTTCACTTGGAATTATTTAAAAAGGACAGCAAAACTGTTCTTCAACTTTGCTTTCAAAGTTACCCACAAAATACACACGCAAAACAAAGAACAAAGATGAGCACATTTGTTCCTTCAAAGGAGTCCGGCGTTACATGGAGATTCAAGACGCTTTATGCCCGTCATCTCCGGCTCTCGAGATTGGAGGTGATGGAGGAGTTGGAACCGGGCCATCCAGAGCTTCAGCGTTTGAAGCACGAAAGCAATCGAAAGTCAATCATTAGCACAAACAGCTCTACGAGTACTTTCACTTCTCTATCAAAACGTACACTTGCCCATAACTTCTCGATGAGGAGCAGTCAACATTCCGGAGTAGATGATTTCAGCACGAGTGGCAACACTACGACAACATCGCTTGGAAGCTCTTCAATGACGTCTGAGATCAACTCTAATGGGGCAAATTCATCGGGAAATAAGTACTTTGCCATTCCTCTACGGGGAAGGAGAGTTGACTTTGAAGATTTAGAGACTGAAGTCATGCCATCTGCATAGAGACGGATGTGAAATGCTTCTTCCATTTCAGTTCTATATATATATATCATTATGGTTATAAAGCGTTAATTACCTATTTATATTTACTAATTATATATAAATATGTAAAATCATAGATTTCATTATAGATATATATCCCATTGTGTTGATCTTCGCATTCTTCTTTAAGAATCTCCAACTGATTCAAATTGTGGGCCCACATTTTCTTTCCCCAGCCCCCTAAAAAAAGAAATAAATTGTGCGCTTCCAGAAGACGATATTTCCATGGTAACGAAGTAAGTGAAGTCTGCATCTCTTTCTTTTTATCTATACGTTTAAGATGGATATTTAAGATAAGTATAAGCGTATAAATTTAAGGCAATATATATATAAAACAGCTCTAGATAATATAAATACAGGTCACTGTCCATTTCTTTTTCTTTTTTTCCCTCAAGAAGTTTTGGTCTCTGTAATGGTAACCATTGTTGTCTTAGCAGCATGAGCATGATGAGCATGGCCTATGTCTCTCTTCTGGTTGTTACCAACCTCAAACACCTCAATTTTGGCCTTTGCATTGTTGCGAGCAGTAACAACACAGAATGTAGCACCACCAGCTCCAGGGGATACAGTTTCACCATTCATCTCATTGACATCATTCTTGGATGGGTCAATCTCACACGGAAGACCACCACAGTCACCACCATCACAAGTAATTCTCAAACCGTAGTTAGGTTTGACATTCTTGAATGGACAGTCATCCTCGAGGTACACCGGGTTCCATCCAATCTTGACATAAGTGTTACCGTTAGAGTCCTGGTTGGCACCGGCAACGTATGCAGCCCAATTACCCCATGGCTTGTCCTTAGACCCCCACTTACAACCATCTGCGACAGAAACACCAGGAGGGTTGATGTAATAGTGTGCAGCTGTGCCAGCCCAGTAGCTCGGGTCTGGAACTGCAAGATCACCTTGACTGTTCCCATAAATTTCGGTAGGAATCAGCATCTCCTCATTACCGGGAAGAACAGTCTGGCAAAACGCAACATTGTTACCAGCCTTGTTCTCCACAGAGAGAGTGCCTGCACCATCGATACAACAGTCGCCCTCTCTTGGATACTCGAGTTCACCATCTTCATTGCAGTAGAGTCCACCGTACTGAGACTCTGGATACGTGTACTTGGTCACCTGTGGGTCCCACTGGTTAATCACCTTACCTGGTGGACAGGCAAATGGACACCACGAGCCATAGGTGCACTCTTGGTCCGAGTGCATGGCCCATCCAGCATTCCGGCCATCTTTCTGCACTTGGACAATGCCTTTGTCTGAAGGGATTTGACATGTACCACTTCTCTTGAACAAGTTGCTCACTGGTTTGCCCTCAACTTTGATGTGCTCCTTCTTGTGCTTGGAACCCGAAGCAGACACAGCAGTGTCAAAAAGAAGAGCTGAGGCAAGTGTATAAAGGAGTGTGGTTGGCAACATTGTATAGAGTATTTTTCTTTCGTAAGAGATATAATACAAGCAAGAGATCAAAAGGGGAGAAGAAAAAAAGGTTAGATCAAGGGAGGCGGCTGAGAGGTTCGTTTATATACACGTCTGGTGCATAGGTAATTGTACACACTTTACTTTTGCACAGTTGGTTAACTATTAGTGGATGGCCTCGTGTGCTTCTAAGTTCGTGCACGTCCTTGCATTTGATCTCAGTTCTAGAAGCATAGCACAGCCTTCTTAACGTCAACTGTTATACATATGAGAACAGAACTCCGCTCAAACTCCACTATTGCAAACGAGTTTAAGGTTTTTGAATATTCCTTCTCCGTTGCCACAGTTGCGGGTCGACCGTTTCCTTGTGCAGACAGATGCATTAGCTACATACATTAGTTACATACGCACACAGATAGTATAAAGTCAAAATAATTAGGATTATACACGACCAACACAGAGTCTGTGCTTCGAGTTATTCTCTTTTCTTTCCTTTTTCTTCTCTCTGTCTCTCTGTATCTGTCTTCCCCTCTCAGTTTCTTTTTCTTTTTCTTTTTGTGGGGATGGGAGTTATTCACAACCAAATAGTGGAAAGGATTAATATTTTCAAAACTGAATGATTGAGTAATAGATGGATGATATAACTTTACATTAAATATCTCATAGATTCATAAGAAAAAGTAATCATAACACTTACAAAACTTGGAAACGTTTATAGAGTGAAGAGCTAGTCAAAACGATCTTCTTCCTCTATGTATACCTCAAAAAGTTAGGGGCTACATATACAACATAAACAGCATAACCTCCTGGGTCTTAATTATACGAAAGACGAAAAACAAAAATGGGAAAATGAGGGTGGGGGAGAAAGTGGGGAGAAGGAAGTTAGGGGGAGTTGTGTGCAGCGGGTATATGTATTATGTGCCATATATATGTATACACTTACTTCATCATCTTTTTTAGATCATGGTATCAATTCTAGCCAACTATATCACTTTCAGTGTGTGTTTTTTTGTGATTATTAGTTTTTTGTGATCTCTATATAGTACTGCTTCTTACCTGGAGCCATCATAAGCATAAAAAAAATTTTTCCTTAGGGAAAAGGATATGAATTACAGTAATGAACTGAATTAGAACGAGGTTTAAAAGAACTCTTCCTTCTTTCTTTCTTATTGGAGATGTTAAAAAGGAAAGAAGCAAAAGAGTTGGCACAAAAAAACAGTGGCGAAATATATGTGCCGATTTGCGAAAAAAAAGACAATTTAGTTACTAAAGGGGAAACGCTCTGCCATCTTTGTCCGGGTAAAGAAGTAAGCCTTTTTTAAGCTCTGTGTGTGCGGAAGCTGGAAAAATTGCGGAGGTGGGCAAAAATATATACAATTATTTCATACTTTAAAGGGGAAATTAAGAAGCTTGATATCTTAAAACACAGCTGAGATGACAGAATTCCCTCCTTTGAAGAATGATCTCATTTTGAGAGCTGCTCGTGGTGAGGATGTCGAAAGACCCCCAATCTGGATCATGGTATGTTAATATCCTTCATTCTTTCCCGTCTGATATATATATATATCATATCACTAACATCTTTATAAAAGAGGCAAGCTGGTCGTTATCTCCCAGAATACCACGAGGTTAAGGCTGGTCGTGACTTCTTTGAGACGTGTCACGATGCTGAGACCGCTTCTGCCATCACCATTCAACCAATTGACCACTTTGATGGACTCATTGATGCTGCGATTATCTTCTCTGATATTCTTGTCATTCCACAAGCTATGGGAATGAACGTTGAAATGCTTGAGAAAGTCGGACCACACTTCACAGACCCACTCAGAACACCAGAGGACTTGAAGAAGCTGACCAAGGACGTTGATGTTTTGAAGGAGCTCGACTGGGCTTTTAAGGCCATCACTCTCACAAGAACGAAGTTGAATGGCAGAGTTCCTCTCCTTGGGTTCTGTGGTGCTCCATGGACATTGCTTGTTTACATGACTGAGGGTGGTGGCACTAAGATGTTCAGATACGCCAAGGAGTGGATCTATAAATACCCAGAGGCTTCGCATGAGTTGCTCCAGCGTATCACAGATGTTGCTGTTGAATTCCTTGCCCAGCAGGTCGTTGCTGGTGCACAGATGCTCCAAGTGTTTGATTCCTGGGGTGGTGAGCTTGGACCTGCTGAGTTCAAGGAGTTTGCCTTACCATACCTAAGACAGATTTCTGCCAAACTCGGTCCTCGTTTGAAAGATTTGGGTGTTGTTGAGGATATCCCAGTCACTGTCTTTGCTAAGGGTTCCTGGTACGCCTTGAATGATCTATGTGAGTCCGGATACAACTGTGTTTCTCTCGATTGGCTGTACGATCCATCTGAGGCCGTTAAAGTCAATAATGGCCGTGTAACGCTCCAAGGTAACATTGATCCAGGTACGATGTACGGTTCTAAAGAAATCATCACCAAGAAGGTCGAGGCCATGATCAAGGGTTTTGGTGGAGGTAAGAAGAACTACATTATCAACTTTGGCCATGGTACCCACCCATTCATGGACCCAGAACAGATTCGTCACTTCCTCCAAGAGTGCCACAGAATTGGCTCTCAGTGACGGTTTTGCATTTGTTGTATATAGAAAAAAAAGAAAGAAAGAAAACCTTACACAACTAATATTTCAAGAGAATGACAACACTTTAATATAGAAAATCTAATGCATTTGCAAATGTTTTCTCTCCCACTGTCTAATTAAAGGTCTGTTAAATGGTCTTCAATCGTGATGATATCGCGGGTTTGATTACAATAAAAAAAGGGGCCATCTCATTCAATCAAAGGGTTTTCTAAAGGAAAGTTCATATGTATAAATCTCTACACAGTAAAAATAACAAATCAAAACAAATGGCGAATCAGAAACCACCATTCCAACAAGATGACATCAATGTCTTTGATTTGGCCCCAAAGTTGCTGCAGTCGCTCCAGCTTATGTACTTTGACACAGACACCACCAAGGAGATGTCGCCACTGAGTGTTGAGAAGACATCGTCTCAATCACCAAAAGAGGCCACGCCAGAGCCAGTTATCATCAAGAAGGACAAGGACTACTACAAATCAGACCTCCACAGATTTAATCTGAAAAGAGCACAGCGTGGCCTTCTGCCAGTGACGGAGGAGGAGTTCAACGTGCTGGCACAGGAGCTCATCGAGGACGAATCAGACTCAGACGACAGTGACTTTGAGGAATCAGATGAGAGGACTTCACTAGATACGATATTCGAGAAGAGCATCCAAAAGCTCGAGGAGTTGAAGTTGGAGGAGTCGAGTGCTGGCTCAATCAGCCATCTAGCCAGTAGAACGCCATTTGTGCTGTTCAAGTCAGACTTGCTACCGGAGGACAAGTGCTTTGGTGTTTACAAGTCGATGTTCTCATTGAAGGAGATAGAGACACCTTTAGAAGCACTTAATGAGTGGAAGATCAATAGAAAATGCTCCAAAAAGTCCGCTATTTTCATGCTGGCAGGTGGTTACTTCTCTGGAGCCATTGTGAGCCATACACCGAAGTCAACCAAGGGGAACACACCAAAGGCTGGTGAGTCGTTGATCGAGATGTCTGTTGACTTCATCGTGAAGAAGAACTTCCGTCGTTACACCACTAGAAAGAAACAAGGTGGTTCCCAGTCAGCTAACGACAACGCTAAGGGCAAAGCAAAGTCCGTCGGTGCCAACATTCGTCGTCAAAATGAGATGGCATTGGAACAAGAGGTCCGTGCACTTCTCCAATCTTGGAAGGGTCATTTGGATGAATGTGAATTGATCTTTATTAGGGCTTCTAAGCAAGAGTACAAGACCTTGGTGGGTTACGATGGTGCCGTGATCAAGAACAACGACCAAAGAATAAGAACATTCCCATTCACCACAAAGAAGCCAATCACCAAGGAGCTGAGAAGAGCTTGGGTCAATCTCACTTATCTATCAGTCACAGATAGACCTAGAATGAATGAGAAGAAGGCCAAACAGAAACAGCACCAGGAACAGTTGAAACAGAGTAAAATCAAGAAGGAGAAAGAAGTGAAAGAAGAAGCACCAGAGATCGGACACACCAAGCAAATTGTTGAATACCTGAGAAAAGCTAGAATCCCACTCCTAATGGCTTATGTCAAGAAAAATAAGCTGGGCCCAGAATTCCAACTGCAACCAGCATCGGAATATTTCAGTACACCAACGATTCTGCACTATGCATCTTCCAATGGGCCAAAGAATCTTATTGGGCCCTTGATAAAGACATTGAAGTGTGATCCAACCACACAGAACTCTGTGGGGAAAACACCATATGACATTGCATGTAACAAATCAATAAAGCAAGCATTCCAAATCGTGAGACACGAACTAGGAGAGTCCGCTTATGATTGGGATGCGGCACATGTTGGCGAACCCATATCCAGAGAAGATGTTGAGAAGGCTGAACAAGAGACCAAAGAACAAGAGGAAAGAAAGAAGAAACAGATGCTAGAGGAAGAACTGAAAAAAAGTACTCCGATCATGGCTACATCCAAACAAAGACTTGGAGGTATTAGTGTGTCTGAAGCTAATGTTAGTGTTTTGAGCGATGATCAGAGAAGGAGATTGGAGAGGGAAAAAAGAGCCAGAGCTGCTGAAGAGAGAATGAAAAAGATGATGATTTCACAATCTGGAAAGTAATGAACAATACAAAAATACAATTCTTCAAGTTATTTAATCAATGGTATCACAAGGTTGGCTTATTCACTTTCGTGAGAATAAACGTAAATGCATTTGAATTCTTCTCAATCACTTTTTCGACAACTTCGTCACCAGTTGAACAGTCTAGAGAGTTGGCTTTGGAAGGATCAATATGCCTGTAGCCCACAAGACACTTCTTGATAGCCGTGCTCTTGACTTTATCATCGTCAGCAACGATGTTTTTGATCTCTAGGGCAGAGACCCAACTTGGTTCTCTTTTCAGAGATGGAACCTTAGTTTTTTCTTCATCTTTGATCTCCTCTTCATCATCATCATCCTGAATGATGTCCTCGCCATTGCCTTCACATTTACACTCAATGAGGTCATGAGTATTACATTTTGTTGTCTCTTGAACTGTAAACAAGTCTTTCAAGTCTTCCAGCTCGAAAAGATTATCAGTCGATCCACTCTTATTATCCAAGAACTTATCCGACAAGTTGTTCTTCATGAGCTGTCTCTGGAAGATCTTTTCATCAATACAACCAGTGGTAATCAATCTGTAAATGAAAACCGGTCTCTTCTGTCCGTCTCGGTGAATTCGAGCCATTGCTTGCAAATCAACTGACGGGTTCCAGTCATTGTCAAACAAGATCAATCGTGATGCGCCAATCAAGTTCAAGCCAACACCGCCAGACTTGGATGATAATAGAAAGGCAAATTTGTTCTTCTGAGGTGTGGAGTTGAAAGTATTTACAATAGAGTCTCTATCCTTCTTTGGTGTGGATCCATCAAGTCTGCAAAAGCTCATGTTGAGTTTTGTGATAATACCTTGGAGAATATCAAGTGTCTGCGTATAGTTGGAAACAACAACGACTTTCTCACCAGCTTTGAATATTTCAATCAATAAATCCTGAAATGCAATGAGTTTACCACTAGCTGTTGACGTTGTGATGGCGGGTTGACCGATCTCATTGAAGACCTTGTCAGACGCGACCAATGAGGGCGAATTGCAAATCTTCTTAAACATAGTGATGAGACCTAATGATCCAGATGCAGTGGTAGTAGAGTTAAGCATATTGGTGAATCTGTGAGAGTGGAGAACTTCGTTAAACAATTTGATTTGGCCAGTGGTCGGTGGACAGAATAATACGACATCAGTTCTTGGAGGTAAATGATTTGAAATGACTAGAGCTGTTCTTCTAAGTATGAATGGTTTCGTCAAACTTATCAACTCTTGAGATCTCATCTCACCATCTTCTCTGACTGTTGGGTCTGTGCAGTTGACATCTCTGGATCGTAAGATTGGATTCATGAACTTCTTCTTGAATCGGTTGAAGTTACCGAGAACACCGGGATTTATAAAGTCGATGATGTTGAAGAATTCCGAAAGATCGTTCTGGATAGGTGTACCAGACAACAAGACTTTTTTCTCAATGTTCAAAGAGTTCAACGCTGCAAGTGTTTTATTTGAGTTGTTCTTGAGACGATGCCCCTCATCACAGATAAGTAAATCAAAGTTAGTGTGCAGTAACTCCTCTTTCATGTTCAAGATCTTTTCGTAGCCCATAATGAGTACCTGATATACCTTGGTTCTTGCAAAGTTCTTAATATCCTGTTTGTCCTTGGCGATTGTGTTTTTAGGGTGTAATGTCAATATGTTTATCCTATTCATTGGCAACCACTTCTTGAACTCTCTCTTCCAATTACCTATCAATGTCACAGGACAAGCAATGAGTACTTTGTTCACTGCTGGTCTCTCAATCCCCTGGGGAGATTGCTTCAACAATGTCCATACTAGCGTTATAGTCTGAAGGGTTTTACCCAATCCCATATCATCAGCTAGCAATGCACCATGGCCGTCAAATCCTCGGAGATCCATAACACATTCATACAAGAACTTAACACCTTTCATCTGATGTGGACGGAGACTCTTCGCCAATAATGGATCAATGACGACGTCTATACCATCTGGATCATTAGATCTGGCCATGACAATAGCTCCAGGTTCATTCGGATTGTAGAGTGGTTCACCCTTCTTGGGATTCGGCAGAGCATCATTCTTGATGACGACTGGTTTGAACTGTTTGTTGAGGCTCACGGGTTTTCTTTTCGAAACCATCACATGATTTACAAGAGGGGAAGCGTCCTGGTGAATAACCGTTGATTTTAGGGCACCGCTCTTGGTGAATGATCTTATGGTTTCGATCTGTTTAGAGTCCAAGATCTCACTCATGACTTCAAGTTCATAGGAACCCAATGGGAAGACGCCCTCTGTGGTGAACTTGGAGGTGTTGGTAATCCGTAATTTCTCCTTGAAGTGTTCAGATTCATCAAGTCTGAAGGAGACGTACGTGGGCGACAGAATGGCGACACCGTCTCCATCCCAGGTTTTGTTCTTCTTAGTGGTGTACTTTCTCCACACAACCTCAAAGTAGCGTAGCGCCTCATCTGGCTGAGAACACGGCGGTGTCTCTTCGGTCTTAGACCTTTTCACTTCCATAGTTCGTGTGATCAGGACTGTTCTTTTCAAAGGCAGACGTGGCCTGGGAGCTGAGCTCGGTGTCTCTTCTTTGGGTTCTGAGCCGTTGTTGGCATCACTGGCGGCACTTCCTGGTCGACTTGATGAAGCTGATGAACTCGACGATTGTGGTGTCGTCATTCGGGGCGGTTTAAACGCAGCGTTTGGCCTCGAACCAGTGGGCCTTCTGTACATCTTTGTTTTTATTCTGGGGTTGATATCATAGAGAAGGGTGAAAGAGTTGTTTAAGAAGAAAGAAAAGGCAATGAAAGGTAAACACCAGCGGGTTCGCCTTGTGTGTCGCATACCGCGTTTTGACTGCATGGCCGCCGTGATGGTTGGTGATCGCGCGTCTTCGTTTAAGGCCAAACTTTGAAAAAGGACATTGTCGATGTCTCCATCTGATCAGAGTCTCCTTTTACAGACGATTAGACACTCCTAGGCCACCATGACCGTCTACACTGCTACTACCACTGCCCCAGTTAATATCGCTGTACGTATTCTTTGTTTTATTATTTTCCCCTTTTTCATCAGAACTTTCAAAAGTAGGTAAACTAACTCTTCATTCCAACCAGACATTGAAGTACTGGGGTAAGAGAGACAAGACCCTCAATCTGCCAACGAATTCATCCATTTCTGTCACACTTTCTCAGGATGACTTGCGTACACTGACCTCTGCTGCTACCTCTGAGGCCTTCACTGAAGACAAACTTTGGTTGAACGGTAAGGAAGAGTCTCTCTCCTCTGACAGAACACAGGCTTGTCTCAGGGACCTTAGAGCGCTGCGTAAGGAGCTTGAGGACAGCAATTCCTCGCTACCAAAGATCTCATCTTGTGGCCTTCACATTGTCTCTGAGAATAACTTCCCAACAGCTGCCGGTCTTGCGTCCTCTGCTGCAGGTTTCGCTGCTTTGGTCTCCGCCATCGCTAAGCTTTACCAGCTTCCACAATCCACTTCTGAGATCTCCAAGATCGCCAGAAAGGGCTCGGGCTCAGCATGTAGATCCGTCTTTGGTGGATACGTTGCTTGGGAGATGGGCGAGGAAGCCGATGGATCGGATTCCAAGGCTGTTGAGGTTGCCCCAATGGAGCACTGGCCGAACATGAAAGCTGCTATCCTCGTTGTTAGTGCTGACAAGAAGGACACTCCATCCACAAGTGGTATGCAGACAACAGTGAAAACATCAGACCTCTTTCAGATCAGAATCAAGGAGGTTGTCCCAAAGAGATTTATTGAGATGAAGAAGTCTATCATTGACAAGGACTTTGCCACGTTTGCTGACTTGACCATGAAGGACTCCAACTCCTTCCACGCCACGTGTCTTGACTCCTACCCACCAATCTTCTATTTGAACGACACTTCTAAGAAGATCATGAAACTCATTCACGCCATGAATGAGTTCTACAACGAGATCGTCGCCGCTTACACATTCGATGCTGGTCCAAATGCCGTTATTTACTACCTTGAGGAGAACGAGACCAAGGTCTTTGCCTTTATCTACACTCTTTTCAACAAGGTTGAAGGCTGGGAATCCAAGTACTCGACTGAGAAACTCTCTGTCTTTGCTGCCGAGTTTGAGAAAATCAAGAGCGCCATTGGCTTCCCATTGGACGAGGAACTATACAAGGGTGTCTCAAAGGTCATCTTGACCAGAGTTGGTGGTGGCCCACAGGACACTGAAGAATGTTTAGTTGACGTTGAGGGTAATCCTAAGTCTCTTTGAGTATCTAATAATTGCATTTCTATTCCCTCATATATGCTAATCACCAGTTTAATGCTAATATTTTGCACTTTCCTGTTGCTCTTGAGAAAGAACTGAGGTAGACACATTGAGTCTGTCAAATGATTGATAGAGAGATAAAACTTAAACAAGCAAACATACATCGTATTTATGTGAGTAAAATAAAAAGTAGGTATAATATCTCTGGTATCTCCAACACGCCAACGTGTGAAGAATAGAGACTATCTTAATAGTACAAACACCAGATGCAAGCACACCTGGATATAAACAGAGTCCCATTTGGTTCTTGAATTTTAACTTGTCTTTAATTTTTGGGATTAGGACTTTCGTTATCTCTTAATCATGGCCACACATTTGATCATCTTCTTTTGATCCATCGCCATCTCTTCTTCTCTCCTATTTGTGTACATTGCTTCAAATAATTCGTTACAACAACATCTTCTCCTTCTTACAGACGAGCCAGCCCGTCAGTTTTTAAACTTTGTTCCATCTCCAGATTCTGGCCTTACAGTCACCAGAGCCTGTAGCAAACATACCAGCACCACTAATGGCGGTGTTGGCAACGGAGACGCTGATAACAGAGTTTCTGTGACCTTGAAGCATCAACAGTGGGTCACCAGTTCTCTTCTCCCAGAAGATAACACCACGGTCCTTGGAACCGGACAAGATGTAGTTGTTGTCTGGGGAGGAGCAGACAGAGAGGACGAAGTCCTTGTGACCAACATAAGTGACATCACAAGCTGTTATATTCTTTCTTGGAGCGGCAGAGTTGTTGAGCTGCTTCAAAGCCCACAGTTTGACAGTTCTGTCCAAAGAACCAGAAGCAACCTCGGCACCGTCAGAGGAGAAGGCAACGGAGTAGACAGAGTCCATGTGACCAGAACCATCTTCACTTTCAGAATCCAATCTCTCAACAAGGAAACCGGTGGAGGAGTCCCAAACGCGGACAGTACGATCAAGAGAACCAGCAGCGATAAGCTTACCATCTGGAGAGACAGCAACTGTGGTGACACCATCCTCAATTGAGAGAGTCAAAGAGCACTGACCCGAGGCCAAGTCCCAGATTCTGACTGTGCGGTCACCAGAGCCGGAGACAAGTCTCTGGCCATCTGGGAAGAAGTCGAGGGAGTAAATATCCTGCTCATGGCCCTTCAAGTATTTTGTGATTCTTCTGGTTGAAAGATCCCAGATTCTAATCACTTTATCTTCGGCACCGGTAGCCAAATACTTACCATCTGGAGAAAAACAGACAGATCTGATGTAGAGATCGGCACTTGAACCACCATTCTCAGCAGCACTGGAATCATCGCTCAATCTGGCAACCAGCTCACCGGTTTCAACACCAAACACTTGAGTAGTCTTGTTACAACCAGTGGCCAGGAACTTACCATCGTTTGAGAAACGGACACAGCAAACGACAGAAGAATGGTCAAGGGAGTGGACAAGCTCAACGTCAACAGTCTTTGGCAAAGCAGGGTTGTAGAGCACATAGTACTCTGGCTGCATCTTCTTCAAGTGGGCTGGAACAGAGGTGGAGTCCAAGTCCTGGAGGAAAGGTGGGATCTGCTTATTGTGCGTGGCTCTAGCATTGGCTGGAACGAGATAATTGTTTTCCTGACCGGCGACGGCAGGTGTAGTAGTACTGGTAGTAGTAGAAGTAGCCTTAGTTCCAGAAGCTGGAGTGGCAGCCACTGAGGTAGGCTGTGCAGCCGGGGTAGCGCCTGGCTGAGCAGCGACGGCAGGCTGAATGGAAGCCAATGGGGCAGCTGGAGTCTCAGCCTTTGGCTGGGCTGGAGCTTGCGGAGCCGACACTGGTGGGAGCTGTTGTGGAGGGATCTGTTGCTGCTGGACAGGTGGAAGTTGGGATGGCTGTTGTTGTGGAGTGTTGGTGTTTGACCCATGGTTAAATTGATAGCCAACGTTTGGTTTTGGCAAGTTGTTAGAGCCATTGTTCAAAGACGAACTGTTACTGTGTTGGTGGTGATGCTGCTGTTGTTGTTGTTGTTGTTGTTGTTGTTGTTGTTGCTGGACAAGCTGTCTGTCCTTCATCTCGAGCTCGCTCTTGAGTCTACTAATCTGGTCCTCGTAGGCCTCCTTAATCTTTCTGTGGGCCATTTCAAGTTCGTAGACGGTCTGTCTGATTTGTTGCATTTCACTTGTCTGTTGTGAGAACTTGAGGTCATACTCGTTCTTGTGGAGTCTGAAGCTGGAGGCCTCATTGTTGACGTTCTCGAACTCCTCCTTGATGGCCTCCAGGAGCTCATTGAGCCTTTGGTTATGCGCTCTTGGTGGATATGACATTATCTGGAGGTGAGGATGAGAGCAGGTGTAGGTCCTTTGGTTGGGTGTCCTCTTTTAACGTGTAAGTCTTTTTGAACAAAAAACAGCAAACGGCGAAAACTAAAAAAGCGAGCTGTCGGCGGTTGACCTGGGTGAGGTGAGAGAGTTTGTCCGGAGCGTGAAAACTGTAATGTTCCGTACCAGGATACTCGATAAAGATTGGATAAAGTATGAGAACAGCACAGTCGCTGAGTGCTTGTTCTTAAGAAGGGGATTTTGGACTAACCTATGTGTGCGTGTTTTGGGTGTTGTTTGGTGTTGGGCTCTTAATTTTCGAACTTTTCCTTCTTTTTTCTCAACTTTCGACAATCGCGCCCGCACGCGCTTTTCTTTGACAAAAAAAGCCTTTTAAAAGGGGCGCTTGGCATTTTGGCAGGAAATAAAAAAGAAAAAAATTATAAAAATCACATGGTACGCGCAGCAGTATCGGAAACGCTGGGTTAACGCCGAATTCCGAGCGCCAGTCCGTCATCTGTTGCTTAATCAGGAAGATTTCTATTTTAGTGCAATTTGTCTGTTTTTTTAGATATTTCGCGAAATATGATTCTTGTTGTCAAAAAGTAAACAAAAGAGTAAACAAAAAGTAAACAAAGAGTAGGCCATCTTATTTTCCTCGGCGCTTCTCAAGTTGACAGTGGTATTTGATCATCTCAGGTAAAGGAATGCCACCAAAAAGAAGAACCACAAGAGCGGCTGCAAAAGGCACTCCAGAGGAGCCAACTGAGCCCGTGGAGGTCAATGACACAGCCGATGAGCGTGAGTGAACCCTTCTCTTCATCTCAAATTATTATGAAAAACTCAGCAGATCCACTAACTCTGATCCCCACTAGATGTGGCTAAGAAACCAAGAGGAAGAGGTGGCCGGAAGAAAGCTTCTGATCCTTCAACAGTAAACCAGGTATCCGAGCCACAAGTTCCAGAGGAGAAGACCAAGGATGAGACCAGTGTTGTCGAGAAGGATGATACCGTTAAGCCAAAGACAAATGGCCGAAAAAAGTCTACGAAGACTTCCAAAAAGGATGCTTCAATGACAGATGAGAAGACCAAAGATGAAGCTAATCTTCTGAGATCCTTGAACGACACATCAGTACAAAATAATACAAAGGCCGGAAAGGATGTTTCAATGACAAAGGATGGAACTACGAAGGATTACTCCAAACAGCTTAGAAAGAAAACTAGCAACGCAGTACTTCAGCCACTAACTTCACCAATAAAATCGCCAAGTAAACCAATCATCTCTAGAATTCCATCACCAACTAGAAAGCCATCGCTTCCCTACAGATCCTCGGTGGAACCATTGGAAACAAGAAAGATGGAGTCGTTGATTAACCAGTCATTCAGCACAAAGAGCATTCCCAAACTTGCCTCCATAATAGAGGAATTGAAGACGACAAGAGCCGATCAACTTTTTGCAGAACTCAAATCCACTACTGATGCTAGAGGCAAGTCCTCTGAGGACTTGATCTCGACATTATCATTCAGGAATGAACAGTTGTCTCAGCAATTGGAGAATGCAATGATCCGTATCTCCGAATTGGAACAAGAAGTTACAACTGGAGCTTTGGCAGCAGCTTCAGCTCCAGCTGTCAGTGCTCAATTCGAAGAGGCTGAGTATGAAACATCATTGATTTTGGACATGATGGAACAAGTCGTTGGATTGAGAATTCACAAGGCAGAAGAAACGGAAGAGACTTTATCATTTTCATGTTCCCAGTCTGGTACTAATGGTATTCTTGATTACAAGTTGATCATTTCAAAAGAGGACTCTTCGGAGATCATTTACGAGCCAATGAATAACGAGGAGGAGACAGAGCAATTGAAGAAATACTTACCTGACTACTTCTTGGATGATTTGTCTTTCCCTCTGGACAGTCTGCAACAATTTTATCACAAGATCTATCGTGGTCTAAATAAGTGATCTTCTTCATTCTTTCATTCCCCTATTAGCTACCACACTACAATGTGGCTTCTGTATAATAGTACATTCACTATGATTGTTGTTCAATGCATTGATTTATATATTATTTTACTTTTTCCTTCCTCTTCTTCGTTACATTTCCTTTTAGTTCAACACCAATGAGCCGTCCTCGTTGATGGTGATTCTCTTCAAGAGCTCCTTCTTCTCATCCTTGGAGAACTTCTTTAAAGCCTTGTACAGGTCCTTACCTGTGTGTTCCTTCAGAGATGGTTTAGTCACCTTGGATTTCTTATCCGACTTTGCTTGCTTCTTTGGCTCCTCAGTTTTTGTACTCTGCTCCTTTGGCTTCTGTTGTTGTTGCTGTTGGTTCTTCTTCTTCGGTCTAAACAGTGCTTTCTGGTATTTCTCATCTTCTGTTATACACTGAGTGTGGTTTCTGTACTCTGTGCCGTTGAAAGTGGTAGAACAGTCGATACATGTGAAGTATGCTCCATAGCATCTCTGGGTGTGCATATCAAGTTTCTTCTTAGCGAGAGACTCGTTACAAACCTGATGTTTCGTCTTGTTAGTTTTGCATACCAAATACAATAAACAAGTTATAAAGCAACTTACTTCACAACTGAAAGTAACCATCTTGTAGAAAACTTATTTCCGTTATCAACCTATGATCACACTGTTTACCAAGAGATAAAAAATGTCGTTAAGGTTTATTGTGCACCACAAAATTTTCTTGTCTTTTCACGCGATGAGCTCAATCATTTTTTTTCTTTTTTTCTTTTGGTTTGGGGGCCGTGGGATATACGCTTAGTGTTAAATCATTATAACCAAACATTGAATTATCTTTATTAATATAAGTACACTTTTAAGTTTATAACTTGATATAGTAAGTCAATAGAGAGAAGAAGGTACTATTAGTCACTGCAGAGTGACGTAGTTG
The DNA here is from genome assembly GCA_030574135.1 of Petasospora petersonii. Taxonomy (NCBI): domain Eukaryota; kingdom Fungi; phylum Ascomycota; class Saccharomycetes; order Phaffomycetales; family Wickerhamomycetaceae; genus Petasospora; species Petasospora petersonii. The sequence continues at coordinate 222,821 of JAJMEM010000002.1, forward strand.
GATGGGAAAAGACCTCTGTCACCAGACTCCAACTCACCAAGCCACCAGTCCTCATCAATGAATTCAATGTTGATGATCTTCTGACCCTCGGCAAAAGTCAACTCATTGTCCTCAGAGGCTTCGTAGTCGTACTCTGCAATAGCAATAGCAATAGCACCGGCAACCTCGTCTTCTTCCTGCTCTTCCTGTTCTTCAGTAACTGGTTCAGGTTCAGGTTCTGACTCAGGCTCAGGCTCTGGCACTGAAGCTCTGGATGCTGGTGGAGGTGGAGGTGGAACAGCTCCTCTTGATGGGAGAGCCGGTGCTGGTACGTCTTCTTCTTCTTCTTCCTCAGACTCAGCCTCTGGCTCTGGCTCTGACTCTGGAATGCCATTCAGTTTCTCCTCTTCTTCCTCCTTCTCGGCCTCAACATTGATCTTTTCGAACTTGCTCTTCAAATCAGCAACAGATTCCTCTTCTTCTTCGTCAACATCGTCACTACTGGAGGCAGCAGGAGCAACTGGTGCTGGCGTTGGTGCACCAGCAGCCCTAGCCTTCTTCTCGGCCCACAATTGAGCTGGTGTTTTACCACCAGAAGCACCAAAGTTTCTAGAGATACCACCGAGTGGCTCAGTCTTGTTGAGACCAGAAGTTGGAACAGGGGCCTTTGCAGCGACAGGAGCGGCCTTTGCCTTCAAGTAGTCATCCATCTCCTGTTCTCTTTTGAGCTTGTCCTGCTTCTTGAGATTTTCGACTTCGAGTCTTGGATCAGGTCTAGCCTTCTCCTCCTTGATGACCTCTTGCAAGTTGACACGGCCGATTGGCTTCCATGATGAAGTGTTTGGTTTCAATGGGTTCTTTGTGAAGTCTCTCTCCTCAATCTCTGGCTCGTTCCACTCGTCCTCGTCAGCGACAGACTTCTTTGGAGCAGCTGGCTTGATGATAGGTGGCTCGAACTTCTTAGCAGGAGCTGGAGAGGCAGCAGCAGCAGCAGACTTAGGGACAGAAGGCTTTGGGGCCACAGGCTTTGGAGTTGGGGTAGGTCTTGTGGAGGCAGCAGAGACAGGAGCGTTTGATCTGGAAGCCTGGATCGAGTAGCGAGCACCGGCAGCAGCAGAGAGTCTCGAGAGAAGCTCCTGCTTGTCCAAGTCATCGGAATCTCTGGCAGTGACCTGGACGTGGTAGCCCTTTAAAAGTCTGGAGACCTCGGCAAAGTTCTGGGCGAAAGAGGATCTTGACTTCAATGGAGCAGAGTCTGGACACCAGCCAATGAGTAAGTTCTTGAAGACGTCGGAGCCTGGTGGGTTGACTCTGGCGAGACCAAACTGGATTGCAGCATCGTCGAAGCTTGAGAGGAACTCATCGAAATCCGTACCGGACTCAGCCACCTTATAGGCTTTGGAACTGTCTGGCCCGTATATGACCCAGGTGAAGTCACCCTCACCTTTCACAATAGCCTCGTAAGCCTTTTGGATCTCCTTTCCGTGTGTTGAGAGATTGATTTGTTCCATTTTTACTGTTTGTTCTATGTGTTGTTTTCCAATTGTAGTTTTGTTTTGTTTTGTTTGTGTGTATTTGTAAATAAGTTGAAAGGGGAAGGCCAGCCTGTTTTTTCCCCTACCGCAGCCCGCCAATGTGGAACCGGCCTCTTTCTCTCTTTCTCAGCCCCACAGATCTCTCGGGCAGTGCCTAAAAAAGAATTCGCGCATAGTATTTAAACACACACCCGGACATGTTTATGTATGCATCGAAAGATATCGGTATTCATTCCAATTGTGTAAATTTCTGATTTTAATGTCTAAAACCCAGTATTGACATACATACCGTTTCTTGCCAAGGTTTTCCCAGCATTGGCCAACACTTCAACTTGGTACTCCTCGAAAGGATACTCTTCGCCATCAATGGACAAGAATCCCTTGCCCACTTTTGGCACTAGTCTGTAAGCCAGAATCTTGGAGTGCACAACTTCTGGTGAGTCAACGTGTTTCCCAGAATCCACTGAAAGCATGATAGGGATCTGCTTCGTCAATGAGGTCTTGGAGTTCATCATCACTAAGTCAATGGCGCCATCATTGGGTAAAGAAGCAGGGAAGAAGTTGACATTTGGCGAGATCACCGGCATTTTCCCTGTGTAGAAGACAGATATAGTATTAGCGTAGCTTGGATCTACCGTTTCCCAGTCATCTGGGATAGGACCGTTGGCATCGTACTTGAGTCTCAAGCTCTCCTCAGTGATTTCTGTATTGTTCTTCTCTTCCACCATCCGTGAGTGCTCTGTGAAATGAGAGCGCAGTTCCCCTTTACTCTTGGCCAGGTACTTGATTGCAATATCGCATGGGTACGATCTTCTCCCTAAGATGCCTTGCACGACACCAATCTCGAATCTGATTGGGCCTAGGAATCTCAGATGCTCAGTGCCAATGTCCGCATCGGCAATGATTCCAAAAGTCTGCGACAAAAAGGAAAGAGTGGTCTCCCCGTTCTGTGTAACAGCCATCAAGTCCAAATTAACGACCGAGGACTTGACCAAAGACAATGCAGCGAAAGATGCCTCATTCGTCCCATGGCATGAGTTTGACATGGCATTTCCAGAGCCACAGGGCAGCTGTGTAACAGCAATCTTGTTCAATGCAACAGCACGATCCGGTCTCTTATAGAGACCATTATAAACTTCGTATGGGATACCATCTCCCGAAGCACATGCTATAACGTCATACTTCTGGATATCTAGTTCCCGGGCAATCTCGACGGCGTATTTGTTTCCCTCCGTTTTAATGATATCAACATGATACTCTGCTGCATCCAAGATCGGCTTCACCCGTTTCATAAAAATATCGAGACCCTTACCTTTACCACCGTGCGGGTTCACGAGCACGACGATGCGTTTACGTGGAGTTGTGTTTGGGTAGCTGCGTTTATAGATGGTGGCCACAACGTCCCCGACGTCTCCAACACCAGGGGAATCAACGGAGAGCGACATTGTTATTGGTTCAAGGTGGTCATCGGTTCTGTGTGCAAATGTAACTGAGACTGAGACTGATGACAATGAGGATGAGGCTGATTCAGACGTGTCAATGGCGTGTGCGCTGAGAATGTCCTCATAAGGTATGACGTGAGACGTGTGAGCGCTAGCTTCGCCAAGGGCTGGAACACAGCATGTGCTCTGTGGAGTTGTTGCTTGGTTCTTTAGCACAATTCCAGAGTCTGACAGACCTGCCCTAGAGAATTTTTCGTTGCTTAGCATTAGGAGGTTATCACTCGATGATGTTTCTCGAAGTTGGTTCATTGGATAGAACGGAAGCGAGTTGTGAAGAAGGGAGAAAGGGAGGGTAATAACTCTAAGAAGTTTGAGTTTTCAACCGTATTGTAAACTGAATGGTTTCCCTTTATTGGAATATCAATAAAAAGCTGTGTCTGACTTGACCAAATAGCTCTTTGAAAGTAACAGCTATCGTTCTAACTATTTTCTTTATAGAACGAGATCAGTTAAAAATGGAAACCGCGCACTTATTTTGCCGCGATCCATTGTTTGAAAACGCTTACCCCACCTTTGTTTATGAATACACCTATAATTATCTAGGGGAGTAATAGATTTATATATAAATGCAAAGAGAGTGTGTATTTGATGTCAAGTAAGTAGTTAGTGGAGTTGACTATGGCCACAAGTCTTTCCTAACTCTGCGACTCACAAGAAACATGACGACAATACCAGCAACAGAGAGGTAGAGAGGGATGTAGAAGGCCTGGCAGATACTGCTTCTATAAAACAGCAGGACATTGTCAACGTACTCATCTGGAAGACCTGATGTTATAAAGTTGGAGTCTTTCATGAGAATTTCAGTGTACTGCACAGTGTCCTCCTCAATAAAGAACCCACGGAGTTGCGAGTACAGTGACTTTGAGTAGGAAGCTAAGGAGATGGAGACTCCTAGAACGTTGCCGAGTTGTTTCACTAGCGAGACGACGGTGTTGGCACTGGCTTGGCCCCTTCGTCCAGCCTTACCGATGACAAAGATGCTGATTCCGACACCATATCCACCAGCACCGTAACCAGAAACGATCAACGAAGCAATGAGAACGAGTCTCCACATAATACCGGGTGATTGTGGAGCAGTGATGAGCACAGTAGAGAGCAGCACGAGGAAGCCAGCACTCTGCACTATAAGGAACCGTGTCGAGCCCTCGACACCAGCAACCATAGTCTGGGCCTCGGACTTGTCATATTTTCTAATAATGTAGCCAGAGTGGAGGGAGCCGAGTGCAGTGGACACAACAAAGAACATGGTATAGAATCCAATCTTTGTGACGTTGATTTGCTGTACGATTTGGAGGTATAATGGTATAATAAACAAGACCATGTACAGAGCAAGAGAGCTGACACCGTTGACGAAACCAAGAACACCGATCTGTCCTCGCAGGAACTCTGGATCGATGATCTTTTCGATTGCAACAAACCTCTCAACGAGGACATAAGCAATGGTGGACAGCACCAGCAATATAGAGAAAATGACTTTATACGTCTGTGTGGTATTCTCATTGGAAGAGAGCAGGAAGATAATGGACGAGACAGCAAGGTTGAGTGTGATGATACCACCGATATCAATCCTTTTCAAGTTTTCCTTTGAGTACTTTTCTTGGCCATCAGGGATATGCTCAACTTTGATTTCGACTTTAAACCAGAGGATGGCCATACAGATCAGTAAGAAGGGCACTTGGATCAAGAACATCCACCTCCAGCCAATTGTGACGATACAAAACCCACCCACAGGGCCTCCAAGCATCTGTGAAGTGGAGCCGACGATGTTTCCGTATCCCATAAATACACTTCTGTGTGCCAGTGGGACAACGTCGCTAATTACGATGCTTGAAAGGGCAAAGATACCAGCACCACCCATTCCTGCGATAGCTCTTGCAATGGATAATGTCTGGACGTTGAAAGCGAAACTGGAGAGAAGGATACCCAATGCAAAGAGCCCCTGTGCAACAAGGAGAAGCTCTTTTCTGCCCAGAATGTCGGATGTTTTGCCATAGAGCGGTTGGAAAGCTGTAGAGGTTAAGAGGTAGGAAGTAGCGATCCAAGTAACCATATTGGACTGGCCAAAGTCAGCAGCGATGTTGGACATGGTAGTAGAGACGATTGTGCCGTCCAAGGAGGTTAGGAAGTTACCAAACCATAGTACAAAGAGCGTCTGTGCAAACTCTCTATCGATCTTGAAGGTTTGTATGGGCTCATTTCCCAATTCAACGTCGAAGGAATTTCGTGATTGGTCGTAGTCGTATGTCGGTGATTCAAGCAGTTCGTGTGTGGCTTCATCTTCAAGAGATTTCTTGTACATGGAGTTAAGCTGTATGGGCGATTCAATGGACATTTGAGAGGTATATATATATATATGTCTGAATGATTTAAGATCCCCTGTGGGTTCTGGTGTGAAGGAACAGTATGAGATGGATAGATAAGGAGAAAAGAAAAACACAACCTATGATTGAGAGCAAAGTGAACCCTTTGTTAGATAAGGGACTCTTAAAAAAAAAGAGAGACTTTGATGTAAAAATTTTATGTGCCATTAAAAGAAAAAATCCTGTTTAAACAGAAAGATGGAGAGAAAAAAAGAAATAAAAGACAAAAAACCGGTGATAATTCCCGATTGAGCAGGCCCCAGATCACCGGGATTACGCATACAATTTAGCACACCCTCAACTATAACTCAGATCTACATCACCTGAGCAGGATAGAAATGGTAGCAACGCAAGACTGCACAACAATCAAGTTATCAACACTGTTAACGATCATAAAACACTCTTGTAAATGGTGGTTTTAGCAAAAAAGGGTCGTTGATAAAAGCTGTGTATTCTTTCTATGATATACGTACTGATATTTACTTAACACTGCGAATGTTTCAGCACCGCGATCATATGAAAGAGTTGGTGAGAGAAATGTACCGTGGATGCGCGTATAAAGAAGACGAATTACTCTTGAAGAATACAATTTAACTTTTATGACCTATCGCAACTCATCCGCGAGAGAATAAGACTGTAATAGTGCGCAATGGAATTCTCCACCGATGTTCTTGATGGATCTAACGTGTTCACAAGCTCGCACGACTTTATGAGTCTTAAGTTACAATCGCCAATGCCGTCCCCGTTCATTAAAGATAACAATGGAACACACACACAATCTGGAGACGAGTCGCCTACTAAGCCAGGAAGATTAGACACCCCGATCATGACAACCAAATCATCATCGCCAACAAACTTGAACGACTCTGGGATATCCCTTGGTCAAGAGCTGCGCGATGAGGATTTGAAGATGGTGCTATCCAAATTCGACATCTTTAAACTCGTGTTGAGCAAAGTTGGAGGTAAAGACCGTTTAGCCAAGGTATCTCAATACGTGTTAAACCTGATAAAGCTATATTTGATCAACACGAGACGATATCTGATCAATGAGAAGTTTGCAGACTTGTCCGTGGATCCAAGGAAGCACTGGCAGAACCCATACAAGTATGTCAAGCTACTGCTTTTCCTGAACTCCACCATGTTTGAGAAGAAGATCACTGAAGTGACGAGACAGATTAGTGCATTCAGATATGCACTGAGGTTTGGAGGTACGCCCAATAGAATCAGATTGTTCTTGCAAAAACTGGATCAGTTTGCAAAGAATCCTACAATGTCAAATTTTTCACGCGTATACCTGAATGAAGAGTTCCTTGGTGATTTCATTGATTTGTACTATGGTATCTTTGATGAGTTGGAGCTATTGTTCAAGGTCAATGTACTCACGAACGAGTCCTTTAAGCGAATTGTGATAAGGCAAGGTGCACTGGCATGGTATGCTGATATCTTGCTCGGACTGAAGAAGAACTGGTGTAAATTGAAAGCCATCAAGGAGAGACAAGTACAGATCAGTATCCAACACCAAGTGAAACAGAGAGCGTCGTTATTGTCCAAGAAGCTCGTGGAGAACATTGGTAATACACCATTGAGACAGCAGATTATGCGGGAGTTCAACTCCAAATCCCCACTAAGTGCAGACGCTTTGTTGATGGAGTTGAAGGAGTTGAAACACGAGGAGAAGATCATCGTCTTGGATTTGGTGAGACTCACATTTGATTTAGCCTGTGACTCAATTGATGTTTTTGAGATTAAGCTTCCTCCAGTTGTATACTTGGTCAGTGGATGTGTTTCTGGAATTTGTGGGTTATCCAAGGTTTGGGTTATGTCTAAGAAAGAAATAATGGACAATTGAATGAGTGTTTGGAGGTCAAAAAAAAGGAACATTTAACTGTGTGTATTTAACATACAGATGTAAGACTTCTACGTTTGTTTCACTAACGTACTACGATGTAAACTTGGAAAAAGAAATGTAGTTATATGGTCGTTAAATAAAAGCAGGTCATTATAGAATAGATAGCCAGAAATGAAGCAAACAAAACAGAATAATAAAAAACCCCACAAAGAAAATAGAAGAAGATGTTTTGATGGTTTGGGGTGAGAGCCAGGGTACCAATAGAAGTGAATATGTTTTGTTTTTTCTCTAGCAAGTGATATTGTAATAAGATAAGAACCAGCCTTTTCTTTTGTTAACTTTTTGTTCATCTTTTTTGTGAAATGGAGACAGTCATCAGATTCTCCACTCAATAATAGACTCATTCCCTATAACCTGCTCCAGGATGTTATCAGCCATGTCATCCAGCACTTTATCACAAACCTTGATGTTAGTTTTTTCACCCGTGACACTGTTTGACCCTCTTGAAGAGGGCAAGTATCTGATGCTCTGAGGGTGTTGTTGATCTTCATGCTGCTCATCTGGAAAGATACCAGTCTTTTCAGCCGAGTCCTCCTCGATACGATGAAGAGGTGTCAATGGGGTTATGGAAAAGTCTGATTCGTAGTCTGAGAGGGAGGAGATCGAATTGTCTCTGGTACTCGAATGTGAGTGCAGTGAGGTTGTGAGAATGGAAGGGATGGACTTGTTCCTTGTGATCTTCGTCTTCAAGGAGCTTATGGTGGGAGAGGAGGTGGCGGAGACTGTGGATTGAATGTGTGGTGTTGAAGACTCTGTGCTAGACATGGACACGAGAGACTTGGAACGCTTCCTTGAGAGTGCCCTCTTTATCTTGGAACCTACTGATCTGTTTGTGTTGGTTGACTCTGCCAGGGAAGAGTTGTACGACTTTATCGAGGAGTTGTTGGAGGTGGTCAATGCCAGGCCCTGTAAGGAAGAAGAGGAGTAGTCAGGCGTCGATTCCCTTGTCATGATTTGATGGTGGCTGATATTGAAATGCAATCTCCGTGTGGTACGTGACTCTCTGATTGCGATTGTGGCTTTATTGTAACAGTCGGTTGGGGTAAAAGTCTGTACGATAAAAGAGGCAAAGCAAAACAACAGTCAAAACGTAAGAGGAGGGATGGTGAAGAATATGCAGAAAAGCGGAAGCGCTATTGATATATAACAGGGGATGGAGGGGGGATGGGGGAATTGGGTCGCGAGATGGTGAGGAGAGGCAAAGAGTGCAGACAAAGCAGCAAAACGCAGAGCCGGTAGACGGAGAGAGGTTTAAAAAAAAAACAGGCAGACTACTAGCTACCAGAACAGGGAGCAGCACCGGGAGCCGCATTGAGTTCAAAATTTTTTTTTCGGTCACGATTGGATGGCTAGGACTTTGCAGAGCATACATTAGCAGCAGTGCGCATTGTTTCCTGGGACTTTGAAAAGCGGACTATGGAAACCATGCAGTGAAACAAAACATCAAAAGCACATCCGTTACCGGGTTCTGGTCAGGGATCTGTCCTGATAGCAGAGGGAAGTATTTACACATTGGACAGTCACTCACAAACTGTCAAAGCTTTTACTAGAAAAAGCTCGCTTGAGATTATACACAAAATATTCAAATTGGGGATATCTCGGTGCTTCTCCGAGCACCTCCGTTTAGCGTAAAGTACCATCGATAGACCGCACATCTGAGGCAGATCCCGCTGCATAGTATGTCGGTGTTTGTGCATATTATGCAGATTATGCATGGTGTGTACATTTCTTGCATCGACCGTTCTGGCCCATGTAGGTTTTTTTTTTGTTTTTTTCTTAAAGCAGGCAGTGTTGATTCTTTTATTAATCAGTAGAGAAGAAGGGAAAGAAGAAGAACAACACTTGAGCTAGGAGAAATATCAACTGCTTTAATTGCAATGTAAGCCTACGATTCAGCGAGAGTGCTCTCTTATCATTTTCCACTGGCGTATCTGACAATATAAAGTAAACTCTGTTTGTATATATGTGTATGTGTTTCGGTCCCTTGGCGAGAGTTATATTACGAGTAACTGGGCCAGTGTTATTCGCCATGATTAGTAAAAGAGAACGTGCACTTACACAGAGAGAGAAATAAAACATGAGTGCAGACCACTTCCAACTACATGGACTTAAACGGGAATTATAATTAGTTATATTAACTTGGTCCTATTCATACACACTCACAGATCCTGTATTAAAGAGTGTCCATACCACATGTTTTCGCGACTGGCCATGGTGCATGGCTCATGGCCCCTCGGCACCTCGGTATTCCGTCTTTTTCCGCTTTTCCGCTGTTTTTGGGTATGTTCGGCGTCAACTCCCAGTGTCGACTACACAATGTTGAAGCTGGAGATAAGAGAGGTGTTGGTCCTATTTGATTTTTAAAGATATTTGAGGATTCTTTTTTGTAGCAAGAACTCCGGAAGAGAAAGGGTTTCAACGTGATACCAAAAAATCAAAACAAAGTGTATTATGAGTGAGCTGTCACAAAAAGAAAATGGTACTAGCTGCAGATTAAGATCCTCTTTGTTAAATATGTGGGATTACTTCTTTGAAGGGGTGGGGGAAGGAGAGACAGTGAAACTAATAACTTTGTTTTAGAAAAGCGTGCATTAAAGTGAGTTGATTTTGATTGGAGTCGATTGACTAGAGATTCAGATTCAAACCCATTACAACGCCTTCTTACCTGTACCTACCTTTGGTGGGTACTCGCCCTTTTCACCAGACTCGGAGACACAGTCACACCTGTGTGTTGGAAAAGTGCACAGTTAGTAGTAGGTCTTCATTGTCAAAGGAAATTTACCTTCACGTACCATTGACTCTTGTCGACTCCAGACATGGCAGAAGGAATGTGCATTCCACAGCCAATCCAGGAGGCCTTGTCTATAAAATGGATGTTAGCATTTCAGCACTTCCTCTAGCATGGCTCCCACAGAAGAGTCAACATACTGCAAGTAGGACATTGAGCTGGTTTACACATCGTAGTTTCTTTTGCTTTTTGTTCTTTGATTTGATTGTGAATATATTTTGTTCAAGCAATGTAACAAAGAGAACCAAGAACAAAAACTGCACTCTTACTTACATATAAATCTAACACCTTTGCTTTTTTTTGTTCAAACCCCGATAAATGAAGAAGGGAGCTCAAGCGCGGGGGAGGGAGGGGTAGAGAAGCATATTCACATCACCAATTTTTTCTTCCTTTAATTCAATGTCTTATTGTAATTTTTCTTTCTTTGAACTACTCACTTTCATGAACACTAGTCTTGTCGTTAAAGCTCTTTCGCAATAGTAATGTTGACCTATCTGTAATCTTTGCAAGTTGAAAGATATAAAACTTGATGCGCGTCTTCCCAACCAATGGTTTTGTGTCAGTTTTGGCGCATCGATCCAGGATCAGAGATGTACCAACCGTTTTTTTCGGTGCTTTGTGTGCTTCACTTTCTAGTTGATTGTTCCAGTTCCACTATTAATGAGACACCACCATGTCTGCTATCTCCAAACCCAGCAGTGGAGCTGCTCTCTCCACGGGCCTCTCACCCCAGCTCCAAGACACCGCATCTCCACTTTCACCACTTGAAGCTCAGCTTGTGCCACGTACAGAACCAACAACGTCAAACTCGTCACAACAAGTCGTCTCTATCGTGACTGTGTTGCTTATCGGCTGCCTCAACACCATTGATGCCTCCTCAACACTGCTTTCCCTCCCTCACATTGCCGAAACCCTCGACGCTACCAAGTCAATTCAATGGGCAGGTACCTCATACTGTATTGGCTTGGCCATCACTACTATTATCTTGGGTCGCTGTGGTGATGCCTTTGGACGGAAGTATGTTCTCGCCCTGGGACTAGCCCTCATGTCCACATCCCATCTCGGGGTCGCTATCTTGAACAACGCCTTGTGCTTCTACATTTGTAGAGGAATCGCGGGAATGTCCTCTGCTTGCATTCACTCGATGACCATATTGATGATTTCTGACTTGGTTTCCCTCAAAGAGAGAGCAAAGATGCAGGCCTGTTTGGGTTGTGCACTGGGACTTGGTGACTGTGTCGGCCCATTGGTTATGGGTGCGTTCTTACAAGGCCCCGGATGGATGTGGTTTTATGTCACAATGTCACCAATACTGTTGACTGTGGCAGTTATAGCTATATTCATTCTACCAAAGACCCGGGTGGAGATTAGTACGATAACGTTGCTCGAGAACATGGACTACGGTGGGTTTGTGTGCATCGCAGTCTTCTTGGTCTGTCTGGTTATACCGTTGATGAATGCTGGTATATTATGGAAGTGGAGTGATGTTCAGACCATTGTCCTCTTACTGGTTGCCGTTGTAGCTCTCATATGCTTCGTCATTGTTGAGGTCAATTGGGTCCAGATACCGATCATCCCAATGAGACTTCTCAAGACCACGGGAACATTGTATGCATTATGTGAGAACTTTATTATTGGCTTCATCTTTCAGCCAATGCAATTATACATTCCTCTCTATTTCACTGTTGTCAAGAATGTTGAACCAGATCACGTTGCAATGATGGCTTTGGCATGGGTATTACCACTTTGTGCAAGCTCACTTGCGGCTGGATACATTGTCACGAGGCATGGTTACAAGTTCTCGATCAGATCAGGGTTGATCATTTGGATGGTTGGACTCTTGTGTCTGGCGCAGGGGTTTGGCATCCACACCACTAGATTTACCGAAGGGTTAATCTTGGCTATTACCGGTTGTGGTATTGGCCTTGTATTACAACCCTCCGTCATTGCGGTCCAGGCTCAGTCTTTGAAAGCCGATCGATCAGTTGCAGTGACTACGCGAAACGTTTTCAAATCTATTGGTGGTACACTCGGTGTCTCCATCAGCTCGTTGATCTACTTGAATGCCGTGCAATCCTCGGTCACTGTGTCTGAGAAGTTGGTACAGGAGACGAAGGACTTTGTGTTGCAGAACATACACAGTAAACAACTGGCTGCGCAGTTGCAAACACACGAGGGCGAGATCATTGGCTCCCTTTACACTGGTCTGTTGCTGTACTTGTTCTTTGCGTGGTCCAATGTACTTTCCTTGAGTTTAGTATTCTTTATTGCTCCCTTGGAAGACCAAGGGATGAACAGCCCTGATGAGAATGTGGTGTACTCGGCAACGTCACCGACTTACCCACCATCATCCAGCAGGAATGACGAGCCATTGTCCCTAGGCTCATCCAACAGTTCTGGGGATGGCCTGACGGTTATTCCCATGAGAGAGTTGAAATCAAACAAACTTACCCACGTTTCGGCCAATGCAGTATGATTCAATTTACATTGAGGTCAACGTGTGTGGGTGTTAATGATTTATAGAATATTATTTTTATATTAACTGAGAGGCGGAGAGGAGGTGTGCATGGGTGTCAAGCCAGCACGAGCCCATTATTATAACCACGTATGTATTTTCAGTAAATCAATATTGTTTGTGAAGGTAAAGCCGATGTCAAACGGATTAGACCTTTACTCTCTTATAGCCTATTGTAACGGCTTTGTTTTATCTACCAGGATAAGATTATATGTACAAACTGAGTAATTCCAAAGATTCAGGGGTCGCGCTCCTGTTGAGCACATGCCTTACCCCCTCTCCACACACTCTAAATTAAGCCCACGAGGGCGGATTATCTTTCCCTCTCTAATTCTGAACTTTGAACGGCAAATGTCCGAGTGTGAAGCTACACCAAAATAATCACCGTGTATAATTAGGATAGTCCAGCTTCCTAGAAGAGATCTTGCACGTTCAAAGACGTACGAACGCGTAAACAGGGAACATGTGTTCGGACGCGTTCCACAGTCTTATCTTGGGATCGACAGTCGGATTTATTTCCCGTGGGCAATAAACAAACTAACTGAAACTGAGTTTATATAAAAGGTGGGAAAGGGGGCCTTGGAGTTTATCTCACTTACTCTCTATTGCTCAAAATGGCTGATTGTTATCGGAAACAAAATGCTCACTGCACGCACTCTTTTGATCCTGGCTAGTGCCTTGATCCAGATCCAGGCTTTTAACCTGGCTGATGCATTCAAAGATGGAGCCTGTTATGTCTACTCCACAGTCTATCCAATCCCAGAGGAATCAATTTCTTCTGTTTCAGCGACAGCTTCCTCTGTTATGTCCTCTTACTCTTATGGCTCCTCCTCCTCCAAGTTCTTCTCATCCACATCCGAGGAGTACATGTCATCTGATTCATCTTCAATGGTCTCCGAGCCCACCTCTGCAATATCTTGCCCATTATATCTGCCATACTCCTGCACCAACACCAGTTTAATGGATACAGACCTTTGTTGCTTTGAGGCACCTGGTGGTGTTATTCTGCAAACGCAGTTCTGGGACTACGAACCAGCCATCGGCCCTGAGGACTCTTTCACCATCCACGGCCTCTGGCCTGACAATTGTGACGGTACGTACGACCAGTACTGTGACCCGTCGATGGAGATCACTGATCCATACTCCATCGTTAAGTTCTACGATGAAGGCTTGTTGTCCTATATGGAAACTTACTGGAAGGACAACAAGGGTGATGATGCATCCCTCTGGGAGCACGAGTTCAATAAGCATGGAACCTGTTACTCCACACTCAAGCCTGAGTGCTATGGTAACGACATGAAAGACTACCAGTACGTCTATGACTACTACGCACAAACGGTCAAGATATTCAAGGAGCTTCCAACTTACGAGTGGTTAACAGAAGCAGGAATTGTCCCATCTTCCACTGCCACGTACGCCCAGTCCGATGTCCTCGCAGCCCTTTCCAACAAGTTTGGTGCAACTCCATACATCTCTTGTGACAGTTCCAATGCCATCTCTGAAGTGTGGTACATGTATCACGTCCGTGGTCCACTCGTTGCTGGCGAGTACACCCCAATTGAGACACTCACTACCCCTAAATGTGGCGACACGGTCCGCTTCCCTCCAAAAGAGAAGGGCACCACACCATCCTCCACTCAAAGCACCAATGACCCATCCTCAACCGCCCCAGCTACAAAGGGATACATTTACTTGACCGGTGAGGATGGCTGCTTGATCAAGAATGGTAAGTGGTACACCTCAGGCACTTGTGCCACGTACTACTTGATCCAGCTCAACACCGGATCTGTGCACTTAAAGTCTTCCGCTGGATACTGCGCCATTAATGCCAACACATTCACTTGTTCCCAGGATATCACCACTCCATTTGAGTTCAACTACGACTCCTCTTCCGGAGTTATCAGCGCTAATGGCCAGACCAAATTCTCTGCTTCTGAGGTCGCTTCTGGCCAGACTCAGGTGCCTGTAACTTTGGGTAGTGGCTCTGTTGAGTTCAGCTTGAAGTTCACAACTTTATCTTGATTGGGTTAGTTAGAATAGCTGGAATAAAATACATCTAGACGAAGTTCTCCGTATATTAATGCGACAAGGTGTGTGTATGTGAGGTGTCCGGGTGTTATGAAGGGAACTACGATTTTTTCCCTCATTTAGAGGCTTCAACTTTGCCATTAAACATTAAAGCTCCCACAAACATCGATTTAGGAGGGAGCTCATTAGACATCTGTGCCCATATGAGCCTTGATCTACTGTCACTCACTGCGGTTTTGGAGCAGGCCAACAGCTCCGAGCGCAATGCTGAGCAGAAGCTCGCAGAGAACAGATTACAAGAATGGGAGAAGCAACCTGCGTTCCATCAACTGCTACAATCCGTTTATACAGACTTATCACTGCCTCTGCAGACGAGATGGTTGGCCATCATCAGTTTCAAGAACGGTGTGGAGAAGTACTGGAGATCTTCGAGACAGAATGCAATATCAAAAGAGGAGAAAGCACACATTAGAACTCACCTCTTTGACCTCATTGATGAGCCTAACAAGCAACTCTCCATTCAGAATGCACAAGCCATCGCTCGTGTCTGTCGATTTGACTTCCCTTTAGATTGGCCCTCACTATTTGACGATATTGAGAGACTATTGCAACAGTCAGTAATAGAGAATAACAATGTCAAAATTCACAACATTCTGATAATCTTGAACCAGGTCATCAAGAACTTGGGCATGGCAAAGATTGGAAAAGCGAGACCAGCTTTGCAGAGTAAAGCGCCAATAATCACACCGTTGTTGATCAAGATTTACTTGTCTTTCTTCAATGAATGGGTTGAGTCCATTGACTTTGGCGTGATGGAGATTGGCTACCTTTCCTTGAAGGTCATGAGAAGACTCATCACAGATGTTTACGACAGTCCTCACTCATCTCCTGAAATAGTTGAGTTTCTCACGCTCTCAGTTCGCCATTTTGAGCTCTTGACTTCCAATTTTGAGAGATATGCCCCGAATGATACTCTGGAAAAGTATACTCGTTGCTATGCTAAGATTTATCACCTAATGGTCAAATTCAACCCTACGAATCTAATCCTCCTTCCATGTTCCAAAGATATTCTCTATAGCCTTCTGAAACTGCTCCAGGAGAAGGCCCAGGTAGTCTACAACAATGACAGTGATAATGAGACTGATGGTATTTGGGAGTTCTTGGCCATCAAAACTCTGTTGATCTTCAAAAACTTGATTAACTTCTTGTTTAAGAAAGGCACAGTTCTCACGCTCAAGTCGAAGTCCAAGAAGGTGGAAGTTGAGAGCGCAATCAACTTACTCCAGACACAGTTTTTTTCAGAAGAACTCGTCAAAACACTGACGGATCTTTTGATCGATTTCTACATCAAACTGAAGCCAAGTGACTTGGAGTTATGGACCACCGAACCCGAGGAATGGGCCAATGACGAAGTCAATCAGAATTACGAGTTCCAAGTCAGGCAATGTGCGGAGAACTTTTTCCAGGACTTGATGATAAATTTCAAAGACCTGCTCGTTCCATATGTCTTGAACAAAGTCCAGAATGAAATGGTCAACTATAGTGGTGTCTCGGTGCAAAATATTTTGGTCAAAGATTCAGTGTTCTCCATCTTCCAATTGAGTGCCAACTCGATCCATGAGACCGTTGATTTCAATGACCTGTGTGAACGTATCTTTTTCCCAGAATCACTCAAAAATGACCTCTCAGAGAACAGAATTCTTAAAAGACGTGTTTGTTTACTTATCAATGAGTGGGTTGGGCTCAGTGTCATCACTCCACAGACATTACAGCACATTTATGCATTACTTCTCAACTTCCTGGATCCTCTGAATAGTATTAATGACAGAGTGGTGAACTTGACCGCCATTCAGGCCTTGAAAACAATCATCACTGACTGGGATTTCAAGAAGGAGGATTTCAAACCTTTCATAAAGGACTTCACAATGCATTTACTCAGATTGGCCACTCAAATGGAATTGACTGAGTCGAAGCTGTTCTTGCTGAACACTATTGCTGATCTAATCTCCAGGACTAACCCTTTGATCTCGGAGAATGAGCTGGATCAATTGTTAAGCATCGTACCAAAGTTCTGGGATGCCTCCAACAACTCCAATGAGATGATCTTGAAAAACAGTTTGCTGAGAATCTTGAAGAACTTGATCGTTTCACTCAACCAAAACTCTAGCACAACATGGGATATTGCACTTCCTCTAGTGAGAGTATGTTGCTCCCCACAATCCGAATATCATTCCTTGCTGTCCGAAGATGGGTATGAGCTCTGGTTAGCCATCTTGCAATATTATCCATCATCGCAATCATTAGACCTTTCCTCCTCACTTATTCAAGATCTGTATGACTTCTATATTGATGCATTGATGACCCAGACTGAGATCTTACCTCTAATCCTCGAGATTTGGAGATCTTACGCCATCTTGGTCCCACAATTGTTTATTAGTGACTCGGCTAAGTCATTTACTTTGACTGTGTACCAGACACTTGCAAAGTACTTACCACAAATGAGGGATGATGCGCTGGATGTGCTGATATCGTATTTGGAGATTGCAGTCTTGTCCTCTAGTGTCACGGAAGGCTCTGACAAGGCTCTCTTGTCGTTGATGATAGATTCCAAGTTGCTCCCAACAATCATTGGAATGATTCTCGATGAAGAGCAGTCAACCATCACCGTGGGTAAGTTACTTCTTATTCTGGCTCGCTTGGCGTATACTAGTCCTGACAACCTGGTACAAGTTCTCTCCTACTGCTATCCAGACAACACGGCCCAGGTCCTCAAAGCCCTTGTGACGGTTTGGTATG
Source organism: Petasospora petersonii (assembly GCA_030574135.1). Classification (NCBI taxonomy): domain Eukaryota; kingdom Fungi; phylum Ascomycota; class Saccharomycetes; order Phaffomycetales; family Wickerhamomycetaceae; genus Petasospora; species Petasospora petersonii. The sequence continues at coordinate 240,233 of JAJMEM010000002.1, forward strand.
CCCGGATGGAGAGCACAATCAGCAATCCACGAAACCGAAAAATCCATGTCCTTGGGCTCACTTCCATGCTGAGAACTGGTCAGTCCGTGTTTTTCGATGATATGGCCACGTTGATAACATTGTGGATCAGTGCATTGGAAGAGGTTAATGAGAGTGCCAGTGGTGGCGATTGTGAGGTGTATCACTCAAACTACTTGTACGAGTTCAGATACAACAATGATCTGACCATCCAGGAGAACGGTGAGTACGTAAGATTCCAAAAGTTGTTCAATGTTGCTGATCCTGTGCACAACTTGAGACTTAAAGAGTACATTAAAGAGACGTTGGCTGTTGTGGAGCAGGGTATCGGTTCTGCAAACTGGGCTCAATTAATTGGTCAGCTGGATAAGAATTTGGTGGAGAACTTTGAGTACTTTATGGGACTGCCTACCAATAACTGATCAGAGTCGTTTCACACCTAATCATAACCATATAGCATTGTTGTTTACCCTCTCTGTATACTAATAGTAGTATTGCACAGCGCCAAAAACCCTCCCTGGCACGGACCTGATTTTCGCGAACGACTTTTCTTCTATCCATAAACTTTTGACACAATTTTTGCGATGCCCCCTTTACCCTTAAAACTATAGCGGTTTGGAACGTTAAGGGACGATGTTGATAAAGACTTCGGTAAAGAGAGCCCCTATATCACGCTTTGTCCTGCGACAGGCTGCTGTTATCTTTTCACGGAGATCCCAGTCGACGCTGAAACCCTCAGTGCCAGAAGAACTGACCTCGAATTATGAACCACAGATATTCAAACCAAAACTGGAGCGTACACCTCAAACTTCCAAAGACCTCATACCACAGTGTGACTCGTGTGGAATATCACTACAATCCACTGATGCATCGGCATTAGGCTACTACGTGAAACCTAAGAGAATCTCCCCAAACTATCAGACCAAGAAACTTCAATTCCTGTCCGCATTCTCCAAACTTGATGATGAAGGTCGTAAATTCCTTGAATCGTCAACAGGGAGATCGACTGCTTCAGAATCTAAAAGACAGCAAGAGGAGGAGGAGTCTCTTGTTTGTCAGCGTTGCCACAATGCTCTCCATCATAATATATATGACCCAAAAGAGCATCAACCGGTAAACCTACATCAAGTCCTTGATTCCATCCCAAAGAAAGACGACATTCTCCATGTCTTTTCAGCATACGACTTCCCGCTATCACTTGTCCCATTGAAGAAAAGGCGCAATGTAACATACGTCATGAACAAAACCGATATGCTGTGTGGTCACGACTCGGTAGTGAGAAAGTATACAAATTACTTCCAATCCATCGTGAATAGACTCGTTGGTTCCCCATCGAAGTTGTACCTGGTCAGTGCTCATACCTCATGGCAGGTTAGTGACCTGCTTTGCTCTATCGGGAAGGCAAACCATCTTGTTGGTTTTGTTAATGCTGGTAAGACGCGGTTGGCTAATAGAGCTCTCAACGTCTCAAACAGTATCACGAACCCAGGTGCTAAGAACATAAAACCAACGGGCTCTTCCCACCTGCCTGCTTTTACGAGAGATTCTATCAAGCATAAATGTGGAGATAAGTCGATCATTGATACCCCTGGATTCATGGATCAAGATGGGTTGTTCCCCTTGATCAAAGAAGAGCATCTGAAAAATGTGTTGCAAGGCCGTAAAGTCCTAGTTAATGACCTCAAGAAAGAGCATTATGACTCTATTAAAGGAGGTCAGGTTCTCACTGTTGGTGGTCTTTTCTTCCTCCAAGCTCCAAAGGACACTATCGTGCAAGTGAAACCAGTTTGTCATGGAAAACCATGGACTTTCAGCTCTGTGGAGAAAGCCATCCAGACAATCAGAATACCACCAGAAGCATTGAAGGACAAGTTTTACGTCAAGCCTGAGGCAATGAATGACCTGCTTCGTTACGTGATCCCACCTTTTTATGGGACTGTCGACCTGTTAATCAAGGACATTGGATATGTGCAGATCAAACCAACTGGTGCCTTCAAAAACAATGAGGAGTTGTTCGAAGTTTGGGCTCCAAAAGGTGTTGTCCTTGGTGTACGTGAGACAATTGAGCACTTCATGACGCGCTATGTGAAGACCACCAAGACCAAGAAGATTGTTAAGGGTCGTGACAAAGGCGGACAGAAGGAGGTGTTGAAGATGAGAGCCAAAGCAATACCAGACTACAAGCTGTTCAGTCGGCTGTATGCTATTCCTATCGAATGTTCAGACCCTTATGACGAGATGAGAGCGCAGTACCTACGCCATATCAACGAGTTTGGCTCCTCCTTCAACTCCCTGAAACCAAAGGAGAAACGTGATGAGGAGAGAAACAAGTATTGGATCGAAAAACTGTAAACCAACCAAGACATAGTATGTAAATATAAGACCATCATTTCCTCTCTCTCTCTCTCTCTCTTCAAGCGATTCAAAACTGTATAAACCAGGTGGAGAGGGTATACAACAACCATAGCAACACGGGAGCAGCCTTGGCCAGCATGATCCCAGATCTGTGTTCTATCTAACACGCCACATTCTCTGTCAAAACATACTAGGAGATTCTCTCAGACTTTGTACGAGTATTTACCAAGCTGCTGATTACGTAGAGCATAGGAAATACATAACACCCGGACACCATCCATAAAACCCATACACCTCTCAGACTGTTATCCGACTACTAAATCAATATTACGTAGAGATAATTCTAATAATATTCAAAGTGTTAGTGATAATGATACTTTTAGGTTTGTGATAGGATAGTTAAGGACTCTTTAAATCGAAATTCTGGTGATTTTCTCACTATTGTCTTAGAGAAACAACTTTTACACTTACTTTTCTTCAATACAAATAAGCATATAATGAAGCAAGTTCTATGATGAATCTTAGTACTCAAGTGATTGAGTCATAAGTCCAGATTTATATTGCAAAAGGTCTTAGCAAATGCTTAAATAAATAATACTTCGTCCAATATTAGTTCAGATAGTGTCCATAAACAACTCTTGTCTCTGATCACTCTACAAAGATCCCAGAAGCTCACCTACTTGGACACAAATAGTACAAGAATATGCGATAAATCTATGTAGAACAGTATCTTGATCTCTCATTTTACTTATTAGGACATCTATCGAGTATTTACAACTGAGATTTGTGATGAGATCAAAGTGACGTGAAAAACAGGTGGTATCATCACTGACTCACTAAAGTCACCAACTAGCTATTGATGATAAGGTGGCGCAACCAAACAATGGAGATTATTTTTATGATCTCTCTTCTCATATTGAAGAAAGCTGCATGTAGAATCATCCAAAGGCATGCCAACTAATCGGACTCATGAAAGACTTTTCTTGGGAATTCGTACAGTACACTGAACTATATTTTTGTTTCATATGGGGACATACATTTTAATTTAATTTACAGTGTTCTGTGTTAATAATAATGGCATGGAGGAATAGGAAAAGATAACAACCAACCAATGAAACAATATCGGAATCGTGGGGGTGATACCATGCACAAATTAACAAAGGATGAGAAAGCTCAAGACACACGAACAATAAATGACTTCATAAACCAAATCTTAGAAATTTTTTTTTGTTGTTGAAATTGATTTTGAGAGGATTACAAACTCAGACAGACAACTTCTCAGTTTTCTCAGCCAACTCCTCTTCATCTTCCTCATCATCGTCATTAGCCAACACGGCGAAAGCAGACTTCTGAGCAACTGGCTTAGAGGCAGCTGGCTCGTCCTTCTTGCGGGAGACGCTTCTCTCACCAGCACCAGAGCGTGAAGGCAAAGTAGCACCACGTGTCCAAGTGTCCAAGTTGTCGATAGCACTAGTCTTCTTGTTGCTATTGTTTCTGGAAGATCTTTCAGACTTGACTGGTGCAAAAGTTTGAGATCTGGCAGCACCCCAGTCCAGCTCTGGTTCCTCTTTCTTTGGTCTGTCCTCTCTTGGCTCTCTGCGTGGTCTCTCCTGTCTTGGTGGAAGGGCACCAGAACCACGAGCAGAACCCCAGTCCAACTCTGGCTCCTCTCTTCTTGGTCTGTTTTCTCTTGGTTCTCTTGGTTCTCTTAGTTCTCTTGGTTCTCTTGGAGGAAGAGCACCAGAACCACGAGCAGAACCCCAGTCCAACTCTGGCTCCTCTCTTCTTGGTCTGTTTTCTCTTGGTTCTCTTGGTTCTCTAGGTTCTCTTGGAGGAAGGGCACCAGAGCCACGGGCTGAGCCCCAATCAAGGTTTGGCTCTTCTCTTCTTGGTCTGCTCTCTCTCTGCTCACCTCTAGAAGAAGTGAAAGCGGAGCCACGAGCAGAGCCCCAGTCCAAATCTGGCTCGTCACGTGCGCCTCTACCACCGAGTCCACCCTTCTCTGGGGCAGCAACAGCAATGTAGACACGACGGCCGTTCATCTCTTGACCGCTGCACTTCAGAGCGTTCTCCAAACTGGACTTGGTGGTATAAGTGACGAAGGCGAAACCTTTGAGTCTTGAGCTGTCGTTCATGTCAACTGGGGCATAAACCTTTTCGACCGAGCCTTCTTCGTCAGCACACATCTCAGCGTGCTCAGCGACGCTCTCCTCAGTAGCATCCCAAGGCAAGTTGTTGAATCTAGCTCTGTATGGTGGGGCATCTGGGATTGGGAACTCGGTGAACTCACGTCTTGGAGCATCAGATGATGGAATTCCAGTCAGACCAAAGGCACCGGTTTTCTTGGATGGGATCTCAATGGTGTTGAAATCGACGTCATCATCGGCCCAACCACCACCAAGGGAGTCATCGTTCAAGAAGGTACTCAAATCCATCTTCACGGCTTTTTGTTTTGGAGCTGTTCCTGTGCGTTAGTAGGTGTGTTAAAGGTTTGATGATTCGGCGATGAGCATGACTGGAGAGAAACAATGCACTCATAATATGGGCTTTCATGATGACAGAGTGTTCCAATGAAGGTCTAATAGTTGGCCCTTGAATTCACCTAAGACTTCAATACCATCGTCTGATCCAGATCTGTCACTCATGCCATATAAAAACTTACGCATCTTGAAAGTTGATTTGTCTTTTTGTATGTCGCGCTGCGGGTCTGTGCGAGAGTTTAGTTTGATAAGCGGGTCTGGGAGTGGTCCTGGACGCCTTTACTGGGAGATAGCTAGTGCTGCGTGTACAAGTGTAGCTTGTGAAAGTAAGGAAGAACCGTAAATTGGTAACTTCGTAACTTTGTGACGGTGGAGAGTAGTAACTTTAACACCTCACCAGAGGGGCTTCCTATACTGCCAATTTTCACATTTTTTTTCTTTCTCTCAGCTTACAGAAGCCAAATGAAAATTTCGGGGCATTGATTACATAATCGATATATAGGTTATGTGCCCTATTGTTTTGTACTAATTTGAACTTGTCGACGGGTTGTTCGGCTTTCGGATTTTGCCAGAGTTAGCAACTTCAACCAGCATATCAAAACAAAAAAAGGGAACTGCCAGAAGAGGGTTGAGTGTCCTTACTGAACAATCCATATATCTTACACACAAGTATACTCAGACACAGACACAAATCCACTCTACTCATTTTGTTGATTGGTTGACTCCCTACCTACATCACGTCAAACACGTCTTATCATTTTATAGTTATCACGTGAAAGTGGCATCTCAGTTTAGTGTCATATCTCTTTTTAGCGTACAATGAGAATTTTCCAGGTATATGAGATCGTCCAGCATAACGTATGGGTCCAGCTGCTCCTGTGGTTGGTACTGGGGACATGGATTTTTCACGGGGTGCTGTGTTTTGTGTTCGGTATCCGTATTGGATTTATCAACCCATTCCTCTTCAAGCTTTATGAGCTTGGCTTCTCTACTCGCAAGTTCACCGTGGCGGTACGATCCGTCCGCTTCCAGATTTCTCTGTTTGACCTGTCAAAAGTTGCTGTGAGCGTGGATGGGCTCAACATTACGATTCACGAGTCAGACGAGGCACACAGAGCTCAGTATAAGGGGCAGGATGAGATGACAACAGTACCACCATTAGAGCATCGCCGGGCGCTCAGCTCTCTCGAGGATCTCGAGGCTCTCGATCCAGACAGACCAGTTTGCATATTGTTTGACTCTACAATTATGAATTACTTTATGAAGTTTTATCTTCTTTACTTCCGTTTTGTGGGGTTGCGATTCACCAACATCAAGGTCACACTTGAAGAGGTTGAAACAACGATAGACGTGGACACATTCACCATCAAAGTCGATGTCAACAAGCAGGACAAGAAGAACATCGCTATAAAGTCCCGCATTATTCAGCTTAAGATCAATGACCATGAGGTGGTGGACTCATGTGTCTTTGATACTAAGGCCACGCTCGACTTCAAGACAGGTCATCTTTCTGGTGCTGTGCTTCAATTTGACACAAGAACGATCAAAATCAGAGTGTACACTATCCTGAAAAAGTACATCAACACGCGTTTCTTTGAGAAGTTGTATGCCAAGAAAAACAGTGAGCACAAGGACCGTCTAATGACAGAGGAGGACATCCTGGAGATGATTCACGACAAACTTCGTCTGTTTTGTAATTTTATTAAGTTGATTGAGTCAACTACTCTTAACCTCCAATGGATTGATATAACAGAGATTCCAGTTGTCGCCAAAGAATTGCTCAAATGCCCCAACTACAAACCATTGGCGTTTGTACATCTTAAAGTTCAGTCTTTCACTTCGGCTTGGGAGCGACTTTTCCTTGAATCACCAGGCTATGGACTTTTGTATGACCACACCGATAAGCCATTCAAGACTGTTCACAACATTACTGGCGTGACACTGTCCTTGGAATATGTTGGCAAGAGCGCACCAAGGGAAGTGGTGACAATTCCGGTGATAAATTTTAATGGAAGTACCAACATTGCATATCAAACACTTGAGGCCATCTTATCAGGAAGAAATTCAAAGGCTAAACTGGTTCTTGCTGGTCACCTTTCTGAACCGACCTTTGATATGTCTACTGAAGACATTTCTGTGGTCGTTATGAGTGCCTTGGATTTCTTGACTTATATCCATGGCGAGGAGTTCGAGGGCAGTGATGAAACTCTTGATGGAGAGAGCTTAGAATCCTCAGATATGAAGAGATCTTTCACGCAAAAGTTCACAGTCGCTAAGAATCTCTCTAAAATCTGGCCCGTTGCCGAACTGAAACTGGGCATTGAAAATCCTGTCATAATAGTCAAGAGCTTCTTTAACGAGCACTATTACAGAATGTTGTTGCTGAAGCTTAACCTGATGTCGTTAGAACTCAAAACATCAAGAGAAATGGTGACTGGGAAAGAATACTATATTGCTCGTCAGAAGTTTGACATGTTTGATACCAGACTTGAGTTTAGAAATACAGAGTCAGGTCTTGATAAGAGAGCATTGACGCTCGAGGACATTTCCATAAAGCAACAACTGGATATGCTACCTTCCCTGAGGCTCAACACATATATCCACACAGAGACTACGGAGCTGAATTTCTCTAACATTTACATGCTTCATGGTATCAACTACATTCTGGAAGAGCTTGATACTGCCATTGTTCCACAGATTCGTGAGTATAGACGTTTTCTCAATAATTTGGATGCTACTATAGAGAACCAAAGTAGTGAGGTTCGACAGCCACCACCCACCTCACTTGATGATCGCTCAACTTTGGAAATCATACAGGAGATTATTCCGCACTGGGTCCAGAAGGTACATATATGTTGCGACGATAACATTCTTGTCGTTGGTTCACGCTCATTGTTGATGAATAAGGAGCTGGTTAAGAGCATCGATTCACAGACTAAAAATGACCTGATTGATGGAGAATTAAGAATGGTCGAACTTTCTGTTGATCACTGGGACCTTGCTTTCTTGAGGGCCCAGAGTCTATGCAGTGATGAGAACTCGACCACTTCGTCGTCCCTGGAGGACGATGATCGGGGTCTCATGGATACATCTTCAGAAGGTACTAATGATAGTGACGGCTGGGCCGTCAAGCTTAACACTTCGAAGGTGGTTGGCAAGATCATTTCCGAGACAACCTCAAACAAGAACACTTTGCATGAGAAGGTGTTCCTTAAGATTTCAACGTCATCAATGACTCTAAGACCATGTGAAGCGGACGATAGACTTCTGTTGAAGTGGAACATTGAGAGGGTTGAGGGCTTTTACTCAGTAATAACTCACTTTATTTTGACTTCAAGTTTCCATTTGGTCAGAAATACGATCTTCGAGTTTATGCTGAAGAACCCAATCGGTGAAAAGAGAAAGTCTAGTAATGATGGCATAGGCTCTAAGCTCTTGTCTGCTCTTGAGATTTCTTTTTCGTTGGATTTCCTCGATGCCATTATACTCCTTCCTGATCATATGAAGATGAGATTGGAAATTACTGAGATTGCTTCCACTGGCATGCTTGACCAACCATTGCTATTTGGTGCCTCATTCATCAGACTGTGTACAGAGTCTCCTACTTGCCGGGGTTACTGGACTAGAGTTTTGACTTCAGTTGGTGGTGGAACGAGAATCAATATCCCAACCATTGTTGGTGAGCTTGACGGTCCATGGTTTGAACTGACTAATGAGTCTTGTCACATTACTTGTCCTCACCAGTTGATAATCTACAAGATCTTTGAGAACTTTTCTGTTTTGATCAAAACTTTGAAGCAGCTCCACCACTCACTGAAGTACAACTCTGATGAGATTGTCATTGTGCCTAAGGCCAAGAGTGCTACCAGAGTTCCAAGGATGAGGTTGTCTTCCAGCAGAATCCACTTCAGCATGGAGGACGATCCTTTCGAAGCTGAGTTGAATATGATCTTCCAGATTGGACTAACTGAACAGAAGATGCGCCATGAGAAGATGACTGCTCTAGAGAAAAGAGTTGTTGATGATATTCAGAGCCATCAGAAACCATCCTTTAAGGCCTTCACAGATGATGAATTGACAGATTTGTCAAAGACCGGGAAAAAGAAGGGTTTGAAGGTAATTCATCACTCACAGTCAATCTCCGCTATTCCAGCTGCGTCAATTCCATCAAGATCGTCACACAATGCCACTATTGAGAAGCCAAGAACACATGTTCAAGACCAGCAGAGGAGAGTCCAGGCTCTATATGAGGGCTTCTCAAAGTCTTGGATTGCACGCGTGAAAGCTTACAAGAACCAGATGAACAAGAACTTTCTTGAAAGCTTTGAGTTCTTATGGGGCAAGATAGACGCCTCTCGTTTCCCACATGGCATGAACCGTAAGGTTCTGGACTTTGTGAACTCACCATTTCTGTTTAGCTTGATTCTTGAAGGTGCTGAGTTAGATATAAGTCCTCCATCTTGTGGTTTTGATGGCCTTCCAGACTTCTTGTATGATGTTGGCAAGGGGATTCCAAAGAATACCGAGTATTCCACACTGATCCCAATTCATGTCGACTTGAAGCTTACTGAGTTGAGATCTCACCTGAGAGATTATCCCCTGCCATTTGTCCACATGCCTGCTGTTTCCAAGACTCAACCTCGACAACTCCCTGCTGTTCATGTCCACGGTGATGTTGTTATTGGAGAGAACAACATTGTTTCGAGAGACGAGGTCCGAGAAGTTTTCGTTCCATTGGTTCCAGGATGTCTAGAGTTTGATGAAGATACTTGCTATTCCATTGAAGTTCCAAAGACGTTGACTGCTGTCAAGCTTTACACTGACTTGGACTGGGAAATCAACTCTGACCGTGCTACTTCTGTGACCTGGGGCACATCATACCAGCCATGTATCCAACAAATTATGTTGAATTTGGACAATTTCACGAAACCACCTATTGATCCATCTGAGAAGGTTGGTTTCTGGGACAAAATAAGAGCTAACTTCCACGCTCGCATTCGTTTTAACTGGTTGGAGAAAGGAAATTTGCACATCGTGTTCAAGGGTTCCACGAACCCGTATGCAATTGGGGGAGAAGCTTCTGGATTTATGCTTGGTTTCAAGGACCATGTTTCGTTGCACATCAACAGTAAGGAGGAGCCAAATGAGTTTATTGCTGCTAGGTCCGATGATGTCCTTTTTGTTGTCCCAAACCATTTTGCACAGGCTTTGCCAGTGTGGTCGAAGCCGACATCGGACGCTGTTATCTTGTGGGATGTTTCCACAAACTTCCAGCAGTCTGCGTATGGTTATTACTTGTCTCAGAATGTGGCCCCAGATCCCGCTCGTGTTCAGCCCTCTAGTGCATACGTTGAGAAGTCTGTTATCCGTCTAACCGGTGGGGTTCAGTTCAATCTGGCCTTCTTCTTTGAAAGAAGTTTAGAAGATGGTGTTTCAAGAAGCTCTGAGTTTAGTCCCCACTACGACATTGTATTAAGGAATCCAAAGTACGTTGCTGATCGAGATACATATGATGCTTACAAGGGCTTTAGATCTCAATATATTCACATGGGCCTGACATTGATTTCTCAACAGGACTCGTCGTACAACACCATTCAGCTGTCACCAATTGCTTTCCAGTACTTTTTTGCATGGTGGAAACTGTTTTCAGGCACGTTACCGGTCCGCCATGGGCGCTTGTTTGGACCAGACAAAACATCCAAGAAGTTTTCTCGTCACTTATACTCCATTAAGTACCAGGCTCTTATTAAGCCGCTGTTTGTTTCACATGTTTATCGTGACTTCGAACTTGCTGCTGCGGATGACAGAAAGGTGGACTGTGTTGGTGTTAAGGGTCGTGCCGCTAATTTCTTAATGGATCTTCATCAAAGTAAGGAGCTGATTCTTGAACACAATGCTAATCTTGGTATTACCAAAAAGAGCATGAAAATGAAGTTTAACGTGGGCAAGATCGAGCTCAATGAGTTTGATGTGAGAGTTCTTGAGGGTTTTTTTGATAAGGTTAGTGACATGGCTTCTGTGGAGATGGAAGGACTACCAGACCACCACTTTGAGTCTTTTGACAACGATTTATCGTGGTTCGATATGTCAGACTTTGCTGAGATATATGAACCATCATTGGAACAGAAGTTCCATGGCACCGTCAACGCCTATCCACTGATGTACACGCCAAGATTCATGTATTTCAAGAGGAAGGGTCATGATCATAAGGACCAACTGGATCCTGAGACTGGTAAGAAGATTGCTCCATTTGGCTCTGAAGCCTTTCATCACTGTCTTATTGATGGTAAACCGTCTTTCGTGACGCAACAAGAGCTTTTGGATGAACGTCTAGCCGAGCTTGAGGATAAACTGCAGGAAAACAACTCACTCGTTGAGCGTTTACTTGCATCCAATACTACTGGAGACATCAGAAGAGCTCGACAGCTTAAGATCGACAACGAGCAATTGCGACATGGTATCGAGTTTGTCAAGAACCTGGCTGGTGCATTATCCAGTTCTCAGGATCCTGACTCGAAGAAAGGTTCGTCTTATGACTTTGCCATTGACGACAACACAGAAGAGGGATCATTCCGCAACGTGTTCATTGTCCACAATATGATGCTTAAATGGAATGACCACAGCAGAGATGGATTCTACAGATATATTTACTTGTTTGAGGTTAGGGGTATGTTCTACAAATTTGGCCAACACAAGTCACTTGCCCAACTAGATGAGGCTATTGAGGCGCAGAGAAGGGCCAATTACTCTGGTGAGGTTGAACACCCTATTACACGTGTTAGCACTTATGAGAGCTCCCACAGTGACAAGAAAGATAATTTCAGTGACGACGTTGACGATACCCGTGCTTCTCAACGTATGAAGTACTTTAAGCAGGAGCTTCATGAGATTGCTGTGAACTTCCTTTATAAGACCCATGATAACTATTTGGTTAAACTGATTTCTCCGCAGATTCAGTTGCAGTGTGAGGAGGGTCGCCATGCTGCTGTGCTGGTTACTGCTCCAAAGATTGAGTTGAATATTGTTGCCTTTGATGTTTCTGAGGCTGGGGATGACTTTGATGAGAACATTTTTGAACAACGATTCGGTGCTGTTTTAGAAGATGCCAGTATATTCCTGTTCCGTGAGAATGAGATTGCTACCACTGGTAAGCTCTTCTACAGCTCTTCTTCTTATGGCTCTAGGACTTCATGGCCACCATGGTTGGGTGTTGAACTCTGTCACGATGATACTTTGATTGCTGATCATGTGTTGATGCAAAGGACTTCTATAATGGTTCGATATGATAAGACGATGAATCTTCTCTTTGGGACAGATGGAATCGATGTCAACAGGCTCTCATGTGACATGTCCCAAGCGGTGTTGACTTGTGATGCTAAGCAGTACTATTCGCTTTACACCATAATTATGGAACTCCTGATCTACACTGATCCAAGAACGCTGAAGCTGAAGCAGATGGCCTCTAAGATGAGTCTGAGCCTTGATTTGAAGGATTTACCAACAATCAAGAAACAGATTCTCTTACTTCAGAATGCTATCAGACAAGCAGATGGCATCATACAAAACTTATCATCCAGGTATTCAATGCTTGACGATATTGAGGAGGATGACCTGAGATTGGTTCAGCATGCTAGATTTGAAGCTGGGCTAGAGTTGTACTTGCTTATGAGGGTATCTGTGCTTGGTAACAGAAAGTCCACAGAGGAGTCTGGTGACTATTTGGAGTGGAACATCAGAGCAGATGACATCAAACTTCACATGTTGGATGAACGCAGACAGCCATTCTTAGATGTAGTTCTGCTTAATTCCCACTTCAAGAGAATGGAACGCACAGACCGTTCCGACAGAAATCATATTGTAATTGAGAACTTGGAGGTCATCAACCTGGACAAGCATTCCAATTTACCTGTTGTGTTCTCTGCTCACCATGTTCGGAAGAAACCAACAAAGGTTAGAAGAGAAGCTGACGAGGAGCCTTTGATTCATATCAACTGGCAAATGGACTATCCTGTTGGTGGAATCAGAATCATGAGAAAATTCGAGGTTGCTCTGCAGCCTATTCAAATCTCTATCGAGGAAGATACAGGTGAAAAGATTTTGAAGTACGCTTTCCCCAACGATCATCTAAGTTCCACAGACAGTGACGACGACGAAACCGCATCCATCCATACTGATTATCAAAGTGAACACACCACTGGACGCACCAACGGACTATCCAGTGGACTTGCTTCCCTCAAGTCGAGAAACAGCAGAGCATCATCCCCACTGGCTAAGATGAACAACTCCAAACCACTCCGTACTGCTGATGATTCTAAATCGGATGCCATTGCAGGCTCTCCAAGAACCAGCATGTCTCTGAGTCGTCGGTCCAGAGATGAGAACATTGACAGCTTGATTCAGAGTGATGTTGGTGCTGCTGGTGCTTTTGGCGAAGAAGAAGAAGAAGAAGAGGACCAGCTTGAGGAGATGATTCAAAGATCTTCCAAATATTTAAGTTTTGTGTCATTCAAGCTGAGAAGCACGCTAATCTGTATCACTTTTAGAGGTAAGGGTTCCAAGAAGCTTATCAATGTGACAAACTTTGTGCTCAACTTGCCTGAAATCTACTTTGCAAACAAAACGTACACGCTTCTGGACGTCACAATGCATTTGAGGAAGGTGTTGGTGAAGTCGTTGTTGAGCCACACGGGAAGCATCATTGGGAATAAGTTATCAAAGAGAAACAATGTGGAGAAATCCTTGAAGAACCTGAGTAACTACTCTACAAACAGAATCAATACGTTCAGAGACGATTGAGTGTGAAGAGAGAAACACTATTTTATACAAGAACTCTGTGTGTATTATATTTTATGACCCAGTCTTAGATATAGAAGGCAGTGTAGCATTGAAAATAGAATTATGGTGAGACTGATAGCTGAATGCACAAAACCACATCACATTCATAAACTTGACAGGTGATAAGGGTCTACATTGATCATCATTAGAGAGTGGTCATATTCATGAAGTCATTAAAAAAAGGGGGCCATTAAGCAGTGGATCAATCAATGTCAGTCAATACGGCGACGTTTTGTAGCATCATCATTCTTTGATTTTGATTTTCTCTTGTTTCCCTGAGGGGCATCTCCCATACCAAGGCTAGAGATGTCAAACCCAGGGATGCCATCATCATCAGTTTTCTGGAAGTCAATATTATAACTGAGCATCTGTGGTTCAAACCTTTGAATAGTTCTACCGGGGCCCTCCTGTGGAGCAAAGAACACAATAGGTGAAATTGTACGCTCTTTTGGAATATTGGTACCCTTTCCGGGCAAATCAGCCACATGAGCTTTGTACGATTTTCTTAGTTTCACGCCTTTCGTTCCATCCTCATTTAAGCGAGCAACAGAGTCAGCAATACCGGTCAAGTTGTAGACCTCAATCAGGTTTTGAGTTGGATGTGGTGCTGATTTTGTGTAGTTCTTTGTGGGGTCAATGAAGTAATACGAAGTTTGTTGTATTTCATTGGGTTGTGTCATTGTATGGGTGAGAGGCTGTTTTCTGCGATCAAACTTAGGTTTTTGATGATGATAATTCCCTCTCCCCACAATAATTAAAATCTGCTGTTAGCGTTCATCTAAAAGCGTTCTTATCTCATTTCCAATTTAAAAACGCGCTCTTTCTGTTTCTGGCCTTCTCCGCCATTTCGCGGGAATGAACATTGTGATGCCCTTTTTGGTCATGTGACTTTTCAGTAGGGTATCCAAAACACAACAAGAAAGATGTCTGGATGTTTATGATTTCCTTGTCTCAAAATTCCCCTACGCGAAAAGAAAAACAAAACAAACGCAAAGCTTCTCAAAAGTCGCGAACAAAGAAAGCCATTTGATTATATAAGCTTCCCGCGTGGAATTACAAAAAAGGCCTGGTTTGCACCACATCCGCGAAGAAATCCTCGACGCCCACACAAAATTGAAATTTTTGAACTCTTGACACCCATCAGTATAGGCTCAAGAGGTTTAAAGGGTTCTTGCCACCATCAGAAAATCAGACAAAGTACGTGAAATCAGATGAAGAAAGACCAAATGATATTATATGCCAATGTGAGAGAAAGAGAGAGAGACCGACAGAGTTCAAGAAATATTCTGCTTATGACCCCCAGTCCCAGTCATCACAGCGTTTCACACACGATTGAAATCTCATTCAAAAGATTCATTAGACATTCACAAAGCTCACATATTAGGAGAATCCGAACTATACTCATATTGAAGTCGATGGCATAAAATCAATAAGAGTTCTGGAAGATTAACAACTATGAATGAAAACCAGGAATTATGAACCTAAGCACAGAATTTTTTACTAGTCAACAATAACGATTTCTCATTTAGTCTCTGTTCATCACAAATATCCACATTTGGTCTTTTATTTTCATTGCCTCCTTTATTTTGTACAAAAAATCGAGCCGGAGTACTAACAACAACTTTTATAGATGGCTGCTTCTCTCCACCCAAAGATCGTCAAGAAGGTCACCAAGAAGTTCAAGAGACACCACTCTGACCGTTATGCCCGTGTCTCCGAGAACTGGAGAAAACAGAAGGGTATTGACTCTTGTGTCAGACGTCGTTTCAGAGGTACCATTCCACAGCCAAAGATTGGTTTCCGTACCAACAAGAAGACCAGACACATGATGCCATCCGGCCACAAGGCTTTCTTGGTTCAGAACGTCAAGGACTTGGACTTGCTTTTGTTGCACACTAAGACCTATGCTGCTGAGATTGGCCACGGTGTTTCTTCTAAGAACAGAGTTGAGATCCTTGCCCGTGCTAAGGCTTTGGGTTTGAAGGTCACCAACCCAAAGGGCCGTCTTGCTCTTGAGGCTTAAGCTTCGTTCACCAAAAACTGTACACTCTAGTCTCTAATAACGCTTATGTTTTTTTGGGTATGAATATTCCATCTGTGTAGCTAAAGTTCTTCTTACAATCAAGGTAAGGTAAAAGAGTTGAGAGTACACATATGTAATCATAGAGTATAAAGAACTACACAAGTTCTATATGGCCACATGATTGCATGTTCCAATTGTAGCCAAAGTTAACAACAGTAACCAAAGATAATATAAAAGTGACGCAGTCGATAAAAGAGTATTTCAGGTAGTGATCAACACACATGGTTAAACATCAACTTTCTTCTATTTCATATCTGAGGGGGAAAACAAAGAGAACAGATCGGAGAGATCAAAGCATAAAAGAAAGAAAGAAAAAGAGAGAATAATTAAAGTCTTGTGATAAATGGTGTAGGATTGGGTGAGAATCAGCCAGAACATAGAGATAGTGTTTGACGACAGTGACAATGGAAACACAAATCAGGAGAACAACCAAGCAAGAATGGATGCGATAATGACGAACATGATAATTGTTGTGAATGGAAGTGAACTCTCCTGTGTCTTCTTTGCAGCGGCAGTGTTCTTCTTGGTAGCAACAGTGCTCTTCTTCGTGGAGCTTGTGTTGCCAATGACACTCGAATCAAGCTTGTCGTTTAGGGCTTTGATCTTACTTCTGTCCTCATCAGAAACCTCTTCACTCTGCTTCTCGGACTGTTCACTGGCAGCAATTGGAACAGAAGCAGAAACACCAGTACCAGTAACAGCAGCACCAGAAGTAATGGCAGATGACTCCTCGGTGGCTGGAACAGCAACGTTGAACTTGACCTTGATCTTCTTCGACACGGACTGAGCCTTGAACTCGCCTTCCAATCGTGGCCATAGCTCGCCAACATTACCCTCAGCAATGTCGTACGGAGCTGGCAAAGTCACTATGAGGAACTTGTCATTGCACTTGAATCCTGGTTCTGGCTCCTCTTTGAGACCAAGCAAGATGATGGAGACCTTAATGGTCTGACCAGCAGCAAGTCTGGAGGCATTTGGTCTGACACAATAGCTATTGAGGTGTTGTTGTTAGTAAGGGCTGATCAAGATGAAGATCCTAGGGGGAAATATGTCAAAAGGATACGTACAGTTTTGGAGCAGTGGTCTTGACCTTGAAGGCGATAGCTTCATCAGAGTTGTTTGTGATGGTGATATACTCTGTGGATGGCTTCGACAGAGGAGCTGTTGACTTGGTTAGTGTTTCTGAATAGGGAGAGGAACGGGGTGTTGATCTTCGACGATGACAAGTGCTTCTTACGCGGCTAATCAGCTCGAGGGCTCATCAGCCAGGAGAAAGCGAGAATTTGGAGAGTGGCACATACCGTTAAACTCCAAAAGGGCAGGAGAGATTGAGATGTCCATTGTCAATGTGAGTTTTTGAAAAGTATGAGCAGGGCGGCAAGTTGTGGTCGTGAGATCTGGCTAGGACAATCTCGCGTCTGGTTTGTGTTGATCTGAGGGGAGGGGTGGGAAGACTAACAAAGAGAGGTTCGATTCGCGTGTCAAAATGGGCGGTAAGACCAAGGAAGTGTGTTCTGTGACTGTTTGATAACGGGAGTTGATCCTTGTTTACTCAGAATATCTCAATTCACAGCAAATTGTTGGTTATTTTACCTTTTTTTGTAGTGCTGCTTCTAGTTTTAGTGGCAGATGTTGTTGCTTGCCGCTAAAAGTGCCAAATTATTCCAACCTGCTGGCGATTTCAAAAACCGGCGTTTTCGCTACGGCCTGAAATTCATTAGGCCAGAGCCCGTATACGGAAATCCGAGGGAAAGAATCCTGATAATGTCACATGACTTAAGAGCCGAATTTGGCCTCGAAATTTAACTACCGCACCCTAATGGGCCAACTATTTAGCGTCAACTACAGCTGTGTATATAAACGAGGTAAAGAACAAATGTGATAGTTATGTGCATGTAATCAGTAGTCTTCACCTCTGGAAACCACCTCCTTCTTGTGTGGGTGCAACAAGATGGTGTGTTCGTACTGTGCGGTGTAACAGCCCTCAATATCGTTTAAAGGTGGGTAATCCTGAACAATTCCTTCTCTGACCAAGTGGTTCAAAGCCAACAGATATTTCTCCTCGCCCAGTCTGTCCAAGTATCTACGACAGAATGGTAAGGTACCGAAGTTCTTATCAATTGTAGCCAACAACGACTTGGCCTTGTTCAATCTCAATGGGACATTTGGTGCATCAGCGTTCTTAGCATAGTGAGAACATTCACCTCCACTAACAACGTAACCACGACCAGTGGAGCCAAAAGTCTCAATGGCAAAAGTCTCACCTTCCTCCATCTTGGTTTGATCACCGTTCTTCACGATAGGCACGGATTTACCACCATGGATGCGGTAGCGATCAATATTGTGACCATTCAAGTTACGAATACACTTGACTGGATATGTCTTTCCATCTAGCTCAACTTCATAAGACTCCATGACCTCCTGAATAGCCTCACCAATATCTGTGAGTCTGACGTCAATTCCGGCTTCTTTGATACCAGTGTTGGTGGCGGCCTTAACAGCAGCAAGCAATTGGTCATACTTTGGATTCCACGTCTTTGTGAAAGCACAGTCAACAATATAACCATCAACATGAACACCATAATCGATCTTAATGACATCGTCGTATTCAACCACGGTCTTGTCTCCAGCATTTGGGGTGTAATGGGCTGCACAAGAATTTCTTGAAACACCTGTTGGGAAACCCGGGCCAGCTTTCTTTGTATCAGGCTCATCAACAAAGGTTCTTACAGCATTCTCTATGGTCTCAGCAACTTCTGTAGTGGTCATGCCTGGGTTAAATCTAGGCTGCAGGTGCTTTCTCACACGACGGTGGATCTCTGAAGCTTTTCTGAAAGCGTTCCATTTCGTTTGATTTTCCTCTTGCAAATCCAAGTATCTCTTCTCCTCTGATGTGGTTCTAAAGTTGTTGGTGTCAGTGTATTCCTGCCATTCACCTTCTGGATACACACCCTCCGGATATAGAGAGGCGATTGGAACAACAGTCTTCTTCTTCTTCGATTTGCTTTTCTTCTTCTTCTTTTTCTTCTTCTCTCCGATTCCTTCTCCACCTTCCTCTTCAGCATCGTTTTCTTCATTTTCTTCAGCTGTTATGTAAGATGTTAGTATTCACCTAAAAAAGACGAGGAAGGCATCGGACCTTGTGGTTAATTAGCTGCCGGTCATGTCATCTTTGCCCGAAGGTATAGTATAACCTACCATCAAGCTTCTCGAGCTTTTCTGTGACCTTTTCCACTGGGGACTCCAGGGTGGTTTCAGCAATCTCAGCAGCCATCTTCAGTAGAATCCACTTTTGTTTTCTGTAGAGTTTCTTCTCTTGAACTAAAAGGGGCAAACCTACTGATTAAAAGTGAGGTAGAAGGTTGAAAAAGAGAGAGACCCATTGTGTGACCTAAACCGGGAGATAAAACAAGTTCGCGAAAAGAACAGCTTTCGCGAAAAGACGAGAGGATGGGAGTTTCCTCCTAACATCAACTGAAAAAAACCCAGAACCAAAGGTTGACGGAGAGATTTGGAAGCGTTTGGATAGAAGTTTAAGAGCACAGCTACCACATCTTCCAAATATGTTTTCAGTCCGTACAGCTTGTGTGCAGCTCACAAAAGTCTCCTTCCAAAGACTGACTCCAGCTGTGCGCTACAGCAGCACAGGGAGTATCGATGACACGATGCAAGTAGCCATGGCCACTCTGAAATCAAACTCCAAACCTTCTCAAAGGGATGATTCTGTTGGTAACATTTTATACCAAGAACCAACTGTGAAGAAGAGTATTAGAGAAGATGATGTTGTGATGAATCCCCAGAATATTGCCGCCAGAATACCAGTAACAGGTCCAATTGCAGGTAGAATGGTGAGAGTTGATAACGGTGATATTGACCGTGCTTTCAAGCAGCTGAGAACTATCGTCAATGTCAACAATGTCAGGTTTGACAAGCAGCAGCAAAGGTTCTACAAGAAGCCAGGTAAAGTGCTGGAAGAGAAGAGAATGAGAAGAAAGAAGAGAGAGTTTGACGAAGGTATCAGAAGACTCATGAACATTGTTAAAGAGGCCAAGAGAAGAGGTTACTGAATCTGAGGCCACCCTCTTTCAAGAAAACATGTACATATGCATATTATAACGACATTTCCTTTTCATTTTTCACGCTAAGCTTTTGAATTGTTGTAGTAATTTGTGTATCCAGACTAGGAAGGGCTTATATATGGATGGATTCCCCGGAGGACAACCAAGAGATAATAGAGAAACGAAGAAGTGTAACATCCTATAATGGAATATTCTAACTCTTCAATATATTATAATAATTCTCTCTAAGGACTAAAAACGTACACACCTTCTTGGCGGTCGTCGGACATTCTTTTTGGTCTTCTCCGCAACTGCAATATAAAAACACCGATAAACCAACAGAAAAAGAAGCAGACCAAGCCTTTTCTTTTCTTTCCTTCAACAACCGCAGCGGTTACCCTCTGTGACTGTGAATTCAGTGCTCAAACACTCTCTTTAAACAGAGACATTTCATCTTTCTACACTTTTGCACATCGCCAACTTAGAGCGCCTTACTTTTTGTGCGACTGCCGTGTGCCGTTTCACTCCTCTTCTTTCTTCTTATCTTTGCATTATCATCAACACCAGAGCATCATCAACTAGGAAAGAATACAAACAGACACAATGGGAAAAGCTTCATGGCAGTCTGCTGCAGTGAATCTCCTCAATACCATCATTGGTAAGTTTCTATTAAATTATACTGCCTTATTTCTTTTTCTCTCCCTGCTAACTACTTTTTCTAATTAGGCGCCGGCATGCTCGCCATGCCTTATGCCATTCGTGCCGACGGTATTTTAATCGGTGTCCTAGTGATCCTGCTATCTGCTGCAACGTCCTCATTTGGTCTCTATCTCCAGGGCAAATGTTCCAAGTACACTCCTCCAGGGCACGCGTCTTTCTTCTCCCTTGCACAGCTGACATATCCACAGCTTGGTGTCGTGTTTGACCTTGCTATCGTGATCAAGTGCTTTGGTGTCGGTGTTTCCTACTTGGTCGTCATTGGAGACTTGATGCCTAAGATTTCCGAGACTCTTGGTGGTGGTGAAACCCACCCATCGCTACTAGAGCGTAACTTCTGGATTACTGTGATCATGGTCTTTATCGTGGCACCGTTGTCGTACTTGAAGAAGATGGACTCGTTGAAGTATGCGTCCATGGTGGCATTGTCATCAGTCGCCTACTTGGTTGTTCTTGTGTTCATACACTTCCTTAGAGGTGACATTGAGGACAAGGGACCCGTGAGAATATTCAAGCCGTACTCATCTGTCTCGGTGCTGACTAGTTTCCCTATCTTTGTGTTTGCATACACCTGTCACCAGAACATGTTCACCTTGGTCAATGAGTTGGGCACACAATCAGGAAAGGTCATCAACAAAGTCATTGGTGCGGCTATTGGCATTGCCATGAGTCTGTATATACTTGTGGGCATAACAGGATACGTTTCCTTTGGTGATGCGGTTGAGCCAAATGTGATCGTCGGATACGCCCCATCATTGTCTTCTACAATTGGAAGGGTAGCTATTGTGATTCTTGTAACGCTTTCGTACCCATTGCAATGCCACCCTGCAAGACTCTCCGTGGGCCACATTATCCATTACTTCAAAAACATCAAGGAAATCTCTAGAAAACCTTCGAGAGCTGCTCTGCTGCAACAACGCCGAGAATCAGCTAGCACTACAAATTCTACAAAAGTGTCACAGGCTCCTCAGTCCATTGAGCCTCCAAGAAGAGCTTATCTTAGTGAAGAGAGTTCTTCACTTATGAGCACTACTGAGGACACATCATTTGATTTACAAGAGGAGTTACTAGAACAAGGCTTGCATCAAAGCACCGGAGCTCCACAAATGACCGGAAAGTCTTTTTACATTGTTACTTCCGTCATTGTGATGCTGAGCTATCTTGTTGCTATATCTGTGACTTCTTTGGCACACGTTTTGGCCTTTGTTGGATCTACGGGATCAACCTCCATCTCATTCATTCTTCCAGGTATTTTTGGCTATCAGCTCATTGGCTCTGAGTTTATCAACCCAATAACTGGTGAGTATGAAGGAGTGCCAAAGAAAATCAAGGGACTTCGTTATGCGGCTTGTGCACTCTCAATTTGGGGAATCATTGTTATGGTTGTCTGTTTATCAGTTACCATCTTCCTTGGTGCTACACACTAGTATTTAGACAAAAACGAAAGAACGTTACACAATTTGCTGTTTTTTCATAAAGTTCAGTACTTTCTTAAAGAAGGTTATATGGGGAGGGTATATAATGGAAGAAAAAGAAACCAGCAACATGACATAAGAACGAAGAGACCAAGGAGAAAGGGGGAAAGAAATAAAATGGAGATATAAGAAGAGTAAGTATCATTCAATGAGTTCAACGTAGTTACTTGGACATATACCGATCTCACCGTTTGATCTCTTGGCCTGCCACCATCTGCTGTGGATGTCATTAACCTTCAAGATCTCACCTTTCTCAAAGGAGATCTCATTCTCATCATCGGGACTCGATTCGTAGGAATAAAGAGCTCTTGCAGTGTATGGGAAATCATCAATAATCAAATTCGAATCACCATTGTCCGATGAGAAGCCAGTGCCCATCGTTGCTGCGGAGATTTGCGTGCCCTCATTATCCGGAATGCCGTAGATTGGCGTGTTTGTAGTATTTTCCCTTTCAGAAACGTTCTCGAGCCCGTTCAATCTTGTCGATGAGACGTATTTCTGGTTAGACCAAGTAGAGCGTCTAAAGTCGTCGTCTAGCTGAGTGCCCTTCGAGAGTCTGCCACTTCCATACTGCTGTGAATGGAATGGGTTGCTGGAGGATCTTGGGCCCCTAAGCGAGAATGAGTCGAGCCACTGGTTCACCGGGGACGAGTTGTCACCACCGTAGTAAAATACCCAGATCAGATTGACCATCGAGAGAAGCACGACGCCAGCAGAGGCTGCAGCTTGTGGCGAGCCATTTGCCCAGACGAGGTTCGTGGCAGAGTTTGTCGTGTATAAGAATGCCACGCTAAGGGCACCTGTGAGGAAGACCTTGTACTGGTCCACCATATCAAAGCAGTAGAAGACGAACATAATACAGAGCATCATGAGCTGATACACAAGTCCCCACCATGTGAACTTGGGGAAAGCTGAGCCAATGTCTGAGGCCACAGAGCCGGCAAACGCAATGATCCACGAGATGAGCGCAACGGACCAAGTGGACACCGCAAAGGGGTCTGTTGTGAAGTTAGTGACGTGGAACGACGAGCCACTTATCTGGGACACGGGTTTGGGCATAATGAGGGTTATTGAGAGCTAGGTTATCTTTTTCTCTTCTTTCTATTAGATCTGTATCTGAGAATGATTAATCTGTTTGTTGGCCTGGGAACGTGTGATATTAAAAAAAGAAAAAGTCCCTCAAAGATGAGAGCAAGATCAAATGTGAAAGTGAAAGAAGTTGATGGTAAAAGAATGTAAAAATAGGAGAATTTCAAAGTTCAGAGCGAGTTTGTGGGTACGAGAACTTAGTGGAGTTTTGTTCATATAAGGGGTGAACGCGTTTGTTTTTTGAAAGATCTTCGGAATTGGCAGGGCCCAGAACTTCTTTTTTTTTCTATTTTCCTTCTTGAGGGGGAATTCGGAATGACAGCGGATTTTCTTCTCCGGAGAATGTGGTTATATCTTGTCCGCTTATCGGAGGTGTTTATGCAAGGGGGGCATTAAAGAGCGTTTGAGTCACGCCCTTCTTCCTCTTTTCTTTTCTGGTTATATATTATTCTACTCGATTCAATTCATTGTAAGTCAATAGTCATAAATCATAAGTAATACAGATTTGGAATTATCATCCTCAATAGAATGGAGCCCATCCAAGATAAATTACAGCCAAATTCTTCACATCCGTCGCCTCTTGGATCAGCTCCTGAACAGTAGCCTCAACACTCAAGCCATGGGCAGCTAACTTCTCTTCAACACCCTTCAATGCAGCAACGGCTTCAGAGCCGCTGTCTTCAACTTTTGTAGCTGCACTCTCATCAGCATCGACCTCTTGCAATCTTTTTCTTCTCACTGGTGAAATAGCCCAAGTATAGAGAGGATCATACTTCAATACATCCAAGATACCAATTATTTTCTCAGAGTTTTCTCTTAAGACTTGGAATACCAGCTCAGAGCCCTTTCGGAAAGCACCCTCAACACCAGTCACTCCTAAGCCATCAACAATATCACGAGTGAGTCTGAATGGTACTAGCTCAGGTACAGGAAGCAGCTTTCCTTGATCAAAAGCAACACCCAGATCAATATGGATAGGCTCTCCAGTCTTTCGGTCCAATAGCACATTATTAAGATGACGGTCACCAAGACCTAGAACATAGCCAACTATGGAAGTGGTCACAATTCCACGAGTGTACATCTGACGGCTCTTATACCATTCATCCATAGACAAAAACGTGTCAAAGAAGAAAAACCTAAAACAAGGAGGAGTCTTCTTAGCAATATCCATGTAAGTGGAAATCCTCTCAGCATTGGTCTTCTGCTGCACTTCTTTCATCATCATACGAGCAGAGTCAAAAGACAATGAATCCCTGGAGTGGTATGGCTTCAAAATATCAGCCAGCGCCAACGAGTTAGCAACAAATTCAATCATACCAGCCTGAGGGCCCAGAGGAACAACCTTGTATGTTCTAATTCTCAAATTCCTCTTCCGTGATTCCGTATTGTTTCTGAGGATCAGATTCACTTTCTCAAACACCTGTTCCATAATGGCATCCTGTCGCAAGTCGTCAGTGCTTCCTTTCAACAGAAGTTTCTGTGTCGAGCCATCACTCAGGACAATCTTCATAATCTTTGGTAAACTGATACCAGACTGAGAGATCACAACAGTAGGTTTCACTGAAGCAATGTGTGGTAACTTCTGATAGTCACTCGTCATAGAGACTGGCACATGATTCATCGTGGGCAAGGGGATATGTAAACCTGGTAGAGTCTTGAGCCAGAAAGTACCAATGTTCAAGTTATCAAGTTCCAACGTACGAGCACCTTTCGCCCTCTCAGTAGCTAGTCTTATAGCATGGCTGCACAGGTCTTCAATAGGATTCATAATTCGTTTACCAAAGTCACCACGTCTCTTTGCCAGCTTTAACATAACACTCTCGGCTGCTTCAACCCTGGACGCAGTAGTTTTGTCCGTTTTGGAAAGATCATACTTTCTATGAACTCTCAAATTGATGAGGAAGTACAGCGAGTGGAATGGATGACGGAACGTGATGTCCTCAATCAAATCTTGAAGAATAACCTGGAATGATGACCCTGCATCACTAGCAAGACGAGAACAGAGCTGATTCAGCCACGGAATGAATTTGTGAGACGGGATAGCCTTCAGAGTCTCTCTCATAACATTACTAACAAACCCCTCATGAGAAAACTGCAACCACAACGCACACAACTTGTCAACGTCCTCGTTATCGTATTCGTCACTAATACTCAAAACATTCAGAAGACAGCTTAGTGCTGTCTCAATACACTGGTTCTTGTTTTCCAGCAATGCAGCATGAGCATCCTTCTCCGTAGCGAGCAGCATGGATAGTTTGGAATAAAATCTTTTAGCATCTCTCCTTTCGGTATCCTTGACCTTCTTGTTCATAACCATAGCTCTCAGCTCTTGTAACTCCTTTAACTTGATATCCAAGCTTGTTTTCTTACGCTCTAGATCCTCATTGTAAGCAGTAGATCCAATCTGCTTGTAACAGAAGTATGCAATGTTGTGATAAGCTTCAGCTTTTTCCTTAGATGACGGAATACTATCAATCCCATTGAGTGCTGGCTGGACATATTCAATCATAATATTTTCAAACTTCTTTTGTCTCGATTCTGAGTTCCACTTGACTAAGTATGATTGAATATAAGAGCCTGATAAGGTTAGCGTCTCCAAAGGAAAGAATTGAGTCTGAGAGATCACTGGCAAGCCAAGTTCCTTGACCAGGATAGCAATGGGGATGAACGTCTCTCCTTGAAACCAAAGCGTACAGGCGGACTCAAAGTTAGACACCTTTCTCAGAACTTCACCAGGAGCGTTGGCCTCATACACTTTAGAAAGCTTATCAAGTAGCACAGCATTGTTCACAACCTTCTGATTCTCACCGTGCAATCTAGAAAACTTGCCATATCTCGAAAATTCCAGAGCGCTGGCAAGTGTAAGATCTGGATGCTTGAGGATCTCTGATCTGGCTTCAAATGCAATTCTCCTGGATGTTATGATATTCTCAAACTCAGCAAATGGTGTTATGCTAAACCAAGTGTCAGTTGACCTGATGTATTCTCTCATATTCTGTTGAAGCTCGTAAGTGTTCCCAGTATTGATATCATCAATGTTGACAAGCGCACACAAGGCCTTGAGCTTTCCCTTCTCATCAAAGTTCAATGCCCTCACCATCATATTCTCACAAAGAGCGTGGACGTCATTATCTGGATTGTTGTCCTTTAGTGCCTTCAAAGCAGTGTATATTACTTCGTTCTCTGTTCTTGGATTCTCAGGAGGTGCAATATCCCATTGGTTCAACTTCCAACACCAATCATAACTGTTTTCCAGCTTATGAGAAGGATCAGCATAGTCGTTGACAAGACCAGCAAGACCATTCAAGCTATTTTGCGTCAATGACGAGAAAAGATCACCGCGAGGCATCTCAGTATTACTGCCACTAATACTGGAGTCAAACCTGGCACTGTTAAACATTACCCGTTTCATAGCATCACCATGTGACTTATTTAGGAGATCAATAGCATAATCCAACGAGGGACTAACCGGAACACCGTATATCAGATCTGGATCATCAATACCAGCGTATAACCCAGATAACAAGGTGGCATGCTTCTCAAGTGACTCTGGGGTACAGCTGGGATCGGCAGGCATCATGAACTCCTCAAATAAGATTAGAGAAAGCTTCTTATCACCAACACGATCAGCACAAAGACACATACTGAAGATATCTAGTCGCTCATACAAGAACTTGAAATAATTGGTTCTTCTCACACTCGGGTCTGGTAATGCTTTGCTTGCACTTCTTCGAGTACTCAGTCTAGCACTGCTTCTCAGACTTCCTGCATTGCTGTCCAGCGTTTTTTCTCTTGAAAGAGAGCCTGTCACATCGAAACTTCGAGCTGCACTTGACCCTTCACTAAACTTATCTTCATCAAGCATGTCCTTAGATCCATCATGAAGATCACCTCTAGCGGAAGCACGAACCAATGAACACAATTGAACAATAATCTCAAGTTTCTCCTGATCCAACCCTCGCAATCCAGTATCCAACATATCTTTCAAGAACTTGAGCAAATCCTTGGTACCAGGGGCATCAAACATGTAAACGTAGGTCATCCAAAGAACATTCATAAACTTCATGGAGGCTTTCTTGTACAGTGCCAAATATGACCGAACCTTACCAAACCACTGTATTCTGGCCGAGAGCCTCTCGAGCAAAGCCAATGATATTCTAAGACACCAATCCACAGTTGGAATCTCAAGAGCGTTAGGCTCTGCAAGGACCGTGTCCAGATCATCACAAAGTACATCAACTGGATGAATCACAGAGAACATAAACGTGTCAAGAGGAGTAACAGTAGCAGCTGGAATGGTTACATGAGTCTCAATGTTAATCATTCCATCAAAAGAAGAAGGCGAGTGCTGATAGTCATACAACAAAGTACCAAGGACACTTTCAATGACCATAATTTCATCAAAGTCTGTCGTAGTCTTACTCAAATCAACAATAACATCACAGACTGCTTTCAATCCTCCATAGTAGCCAAACATGTCACTCCTTATACATGTAGTTGGAGAGCCCTCATATGCAAGGTTATTTCCTGTCTGAAGATAAAAACAACCAAGATATCTCGCGATGAATGTCCTGACAACCGGATGTTTGGCTTTATTACAATACTTCAGTAACAATCTGGCGACTCTCTTATCACACTTAAAGTCAAGAGGAAGAGACTTCTGATCTGGACTGTGATTGAGAACAAGAGCCAGAGCGTCAAAGATATTGCCAATCATGTCATCAACGTGATCTGTAGCAGCAACAACCAAGATCTCATGTAGAGAAAGCACTGAGACGTCCTGATTTAGTGTCTTGCCAGACTTTGACGAAAAGGTCTCGACAAATGGTAAGAAGAGCTTTCTCCAAGGATCTGTTGTCTCAACACCATCATAGATTTCCAGCAAAAGATCAGTAAGAGCAGGTCTGACAGAGATGGACATCATATGACAATCAGCAATAGATGAGAATACTAAGATCAGGCCGCTTGGATAGAAACAGCTAGATGTGATAGATGACACATTGCTGAGGATGAATTCAATCAGAATAGCAACATCTTCATGCATCTCAGGTTCACACAGCCAGTCTTTCAGAGATAGAACCAAAGGTAGGGCAATAGCATCACTATATTTCTTTCTATTGGCAACGATAAACAACAACTTCAATCTTCTAAGTGCAATGATTTTCTCCTCAACAGTTCTGGATACATATAAGCTCTTGAAAATGTGTCTGGACATGAAGTGAATGACCTGTGGAGTCCAAAGATTTCCATCATCGTACATTTTGATCTCATGAACAGCAGTTGTGAGACCAATACTAATATGGCAGAGTGGGTAGAGGTCTGTAGACTTCTGAGAGACCATCCAGTTCCGCTTGTTGTCTTCTCGTAATCCTGGTATGCACTTTAAGAATTCAGACTCTTTAGCCACATCTGCTAATTCGATGAATCTCAGAGCAAGTAAGAACGACTGGTACTTAATTAGAGACTCATCGATAATCTCAGCTAGATCAGTAGCAGTCTTACTCTTTACACCAGTAGAGGTATAGGATAGCGGAATAGTCAGCGAAAGAGCACTAAGCGCAACATCTAGTTCCTCTTCGGCACCAGGTGACTTCTCCACAATGAGATTGATCAAATCCTGGTTGGGCCTTCTGTTTGACTTGGAAATAGCATACAGTAGAAACCTGTTCTCCACAACAAAAGAGTCAAAGTCATCGTAACCGATTAGGCCAAATGGGAAATTGGAGAAGTTGAAGTTCGTATTGTACCATGCAGCAAACAGTTCCAGCTTGATCTTCTCCATTGGCCTTGCGCCTTGTCCAGAATCTGCCAAAATTCTTTCAATAGAAGGTCGAAGATACCTCGAGCAGTGAATAGACTCATTATGCTTCATAGAAACCGTCAGACATGGAATCGTCAATTGATATCCAACAAGGGCGAATGTCTCCATACAAGCAGAAAAAAGAGCAGCACGCTCACTTGATGACTCCGGGTCACCGATCCCTTCCAGCAAGAGATTGAATAGTGTTTGCTGGTGCATTCCTTTAAGGTATTTGAGATACCTCGAAGCTGATTGCAAAAGAGAGTACTTAACCAAATTAGAGTCCACTTCCCAAATCTTGATAAATTTCTTGTCATAATCTGGGGAATCCATCAATTCAAAAGCACGCTCTTTAACGATCAGGTCAGCCATCAAAGAACCCAACAGCACGCATGACTCCTCATCCACGATACCCTCATTGTCAAATATAGTAGTTACAAAGTCAATAGCGTATTTGAAAAACTGCTTGTTTCCAGGAAAACCTTCTAAGAAGAAATCATCAAAGAAAAGATTGCAGAATCTGAGCAGAATACCTCGAGTAAGCGGTGACCGTTGACTCTGTTCATCGTTCAGGCATGGTTTCAGCACTTCAATGAATTTGGAGATTGTGCAAGACTTCTTCTTGGTAGTCAGTGATTCAGCAAGGCTGAGAATGAAGGACAGAGGCACCAACCTCTTCTTAGAAGGAACAGTACTCAAGTAGTCCAAAGCAGGGTCAGCGTTGATTGCAGATGTAAAATCATCGCCATAGTCGCAATTCAAATTTATCAATAACCGGACAAGCCTTAACTCTGTAGTCACAACATACATGAGGTCACTGGCACAGACACACGAGCTCGAACCTGTGCTCCCTTCACGGTGTTTTCTGATGGTACCAAAATCGTCAAACCCCGTAGCAATAATAGAAGCGTCACTGCTTGAAAATTTATCTTCTGAGCTGGAGATTAGAGAAGCTGGATCAATGTAATCAATGATGAACATTCCACCATTATTTACGACATTGATCCTACCGAGAGCATTCAATGCCGCATCCTTGGTTTCTGACGTCAATGTCAACGACTCTAGCATCCTGATGACATCATATTTCAGTCTTTTAGCACAACTGTTCAGAGAATCAATGGAATAGATACCTTGGTATATGGTGATACTGAATGCAATCAAACGAGAAAGAACAATGGAGTCATCGGGTGTGTTGCTGTGGGTCATGATGTCAATGATGACGTCGACTGTGTTCTCCAGTTCATCATAGCCTCTGGTAGGCGGTTTAGGCGAGTCGAACTTACCAATGTTGTCAGTATTGGCCAATTTAATCCTGGTGTCCATCACACGTGAGATAAGACCACGCGCCTGGTCCATTTTCGAATAGTATCTCATAAACATATCATCGTGAGAGTATCCTGATTCAACAAACTTGAATGGTTTCCCAGAGATCCAAAGCACAAAATGAGGAAGCATATCACAGTTCCGTTTTTCGATTGACTGTTTTCCCAGCTTACTGTTCAGCCACTGAAGAATCTTATCACCAGAACGGAATTCTCCACTGTTTAAGAACTTGGAATGATTTGAGATTGCCATCCAGAACTTTAGAGAGTCATTAGACACATGAGCGGGGCCGTAAACATGTGGAAGCTCAAAGAGAGAGCGGACAAGCTGGTAGATGGACCGATCTGATATGACAAATGAAGGAATTGAGAGGGTCTGGATAATAAGCTGGCATGCGACATCTGTAGTGACTGCATCCTTGATCATTTGGAGACTGATGCGTAGCACCTGATGGTATTGATCAATGGTCAAGGTCCACCCATGTTGTAACATTGTCCTTAAAACCAAAGAAACCCAAGGGGCAAGTTGTTGCTTCTCGTACATGAGAATTTCAGAGATGGAGACTGATGCTACGTTTGTTTCGTATGTGGAAATGTAGAAGGTGAGCAACTGTAAACCCATTTTCTGAATAGTGACATTTGATGACTCGATCATGTGCGTAATTGACTCCACCGTTGAATAAGACCTGTTCAACATCTGAGTAAAGTTTTGATCATCTAACTTCCGTCTCTTCCAGTTCCGTGGAGATACAACTTGTGTGGAATTCTTAGGAGTGAGCGCAAAGATGCAGTTCATTAAAGATAACACCGCTTGGAAAGACATCCAGGTCCTTCCGTAGACTGAGTCCGAGAGGGCCATAGTCTTCAAACAAAACCAATTAGGGCTGACAGAGGTTGAATTAAAGAATTGAATCATGCTAAGGGATAGGGCCGAGTTTGGTGTTTTGATGAGATCACCAAGGATGGTGTCAATCCAGTGTACGAGGTCATCACGTAGTTGTGTTTGCTCCTCTATGTCTTTCAATGATTCAGCCAATGTGTGCTTGGCTATGTCACTAGTGAGATACTCTGAAGCAATCATAGAAAAGGCAAGAAACTGATCTCCATGTGAATTAATGTTCATGAATGAGGGCGCTGCTTTGATGGCATATTTGATGATGCCAATTCCATCGGATACAGCACATGTGGCATACAAGCAGAGAGTATGGTTAAGCACCTCCACTGCAACCAACATGGCCGATGAATCCTTTTTGAAGCTCTTGAAGTAGACGGTTAGGAAACGTGTAAGGTCCTCCCTTACATCTTCGAGTGCGACACTTCGTACCTGTAGCAGCCACTTCAAGCATATAAGGATATCTGTGAAGAACTTTTCCGAAGAGTTGGTAGTCACTAGCATGTTAAGAGCCTTCAGTATGGTACGTGTAACATTAAGCCAATCGTTGATGGTTAGATGATCACGGTGTGTATCAATGGACAGCAGCTCATGGATCGTCTTGGAAAAGCTGGGCATCACCGGATAAAGAAAACTTCCCTCCGCAGTGAACATAGTGTCAATCATATACGTGAAAGCCATTTTTACTGATCTGTACTTGAGCTTCTTCGGTTGCATGGCCATTAGCTTCCTCAAAGCCAAAGATCCCATCTCAAGTCTTTTCCAGACTGGATCACTGTCAGGATTCTTGAAGTAGGCACTGATCTCAATATTTAGAGACCCAAACAGTGCCTCCATAATGGCATTCATGGGCTTGGCCTTCAGCCTCTGCTCTGAGTTACTCAACCTCAGGAGCATTTCAATGGCCTTTGTACGGTCCTTGATCTTAGTGGATTCAAGCCTAGCTGTGGGCAGAACTGTTAGTGACCGATCTGAGAATAATTCGAGATACCAAAAAAGATCTGGTGCAAGAGAAAACAAAGCTTACATGTAACAGTGTACAAGTCAATGTCACTCATCTTGGTTCTTTGGTGTGCAGATACCTCTTTTTAGTGCTTTATTGAGCTCAGAAAAGACTCTCCTCATTACGAAGAGACACCAAAACACGAACCCCAGGTCAAGAGACGCGGTGGTTAGCCAGGGCTTCAAACAAATTTCATGCATGGCCGCTCTCGAGAATGCTTAAGGGGTTACCTTGTCGATTAGCCAGAATCAGCTAGCAGCACAATTGTTTATCCTCTTCGGTACAGAGACTCATATCATTGTTCGGCTTTCATTCACTTGCCTTTATAACTTACTGTTATTCCAGGTTTGTTACTCTGTCCTGTTCCCCCACATCTACTCTGATCTGACTACATACCACTGAACAGTCTCATAC
Organism: Petasospora petersonii; assembly: GCA_030574135.1. NCBI lineage: Eukaryota > Fungi > Ascomycota > Saccharomycetes > Phaffomycetales > Wickerhamomycetaceae > Petasospora > Petasospora petersonii. The sequence goes on from JAJMEM010000002.1 coordinate 272,774, forward strand.
CTTCCTTAGTCCATCATCATTCTACTTCAGATACCGTTTGGTCATGGATGACGAGTTCTCTTTCACAACTCCTCTTTGCCACTACACTATACCAGACGGCGAACAAAGAGGATCGATTGCATCCATTCACTCCACACAGTCTGGCAACTCGTTCCCCACATATGGATTGATTAAAATTTCCAATTCTGATCACGGTTCAAGCTGCGATTCATTCTCATTGGTATCACCACAAGGTTCCGCCTATTGGACCAACAATGAGCTGCGTGGATCACCAAGAAGGTCCTCGTTTGGTGCTATATCGCATTCAAAATCACGTCATCTATTTCACGAAGAGGAGGATCTCAAAACCCCTAAAACGCCGTTGAGTGCTGATACTGTAACATTCGGGCAAAAACTCGATCCTTCTGGCATAGATTCTCCACATGATGAGGAACTAAAGCGAATGTCACTGAGAATTCCTTTTGACGAAGAAGCAAAGGGTTTGATTATCCCAGAGGGCGCGTTTGAAAGAATGCGGTATTTTCTTGATCGCATTATGGCTGCTTATCACTCTGAGCATGGTGCTTTTATCACAGATAGATTCTTCATTAACAAGAAAGTTTTTCTACAGAAGTCCGTCGGTGTGCCTAATGGTAGCATTAAGATCGGTATAATGCAGGAAGTGACATCGCTATTGAGGAAGTTCATTGAAAATGATGAATCAACCACCTTGGCTAGTGTTGAAGCCACTCTCCACTACTACGAAAAACTCATGGATGCATTTGACTTATTCCAATATCCAACAGAAGAATTAAACATGAATGATACGGACTCCGCCATTACCAATGCTGTGTCACCATCACAGAAACTGCATAAAACCACAAGCAATACACCACTAGCAGGTGCAGGTGCTCCTGTCTCTGTACCAGTTAATGCACAAGACCCACAGCAGATAACACGTTTGTCCACTCCAGAGAGTGTTGTATCGCTACAAAAGAAGAAGTCTCACCGGAATTCGCTTGTTTTGTTCGACAAGTTCAAGTCCAAGACCAAAAGAAAAAGCGTACTAAGTTTTGACCAGCACTTGACAACTGCCACCTCCCAAAGTCATACGCGGAAAGAACAGACGTTGCAAGATAAAACCCGCTCTCAAACTCCAACAACACACACCAGGTCCATTTCAGTGTCCACATCTGCTTCGTCACGATCTATGCGTGATATCTGCTCTTTGCCAGAATATATGTCCCTCTTAGAGGGCCTCCATAACGTTGTTGATGAGCTTAATGACAGCTTTGGTTCAGGGCCCTACGTGAATGAGGCTTTGAACAAAGTGGTGGCCTTTATGGACACTCACGTTATGGAGTTCATCATGAGGGATGTGACATACCTGTCGTTGAAGCTGATGAGAAAGCTGATTTCAGACTACTGCTGACCAGTTATACTTACTGCCTTCCTTTTCGTTTTTCTTATTCTATGAGTACATTACGTGACATTTGTACTGTGATGTAAAGATACAACGATAACAAATACACAGAACATTCAACTCTTGCTTTATTTTATATATTCCCCGTACTAAAAAGCCCAGGGGTGCCGTCCTTGTCAGTGCCAGGTGCTTACTTAATCATTGACGCGAAGATCTTTCAGTGTGTTTTGACTCCACGGCAGCAGCTTCCCAGGTAAAGACCCTACGAATTAATTAAAAAATCTCCGTTAAAACGACAGAAACTCTTACACCCATCAAGGATGGCACGCCCAAAGTATCTGCTAACACTGGTTATCACCGAGCTCTCCAACGTCCCCAAGCCATCGGGCCATTGCTACGTTGATTGGCGCATAGCAAACACGTTACCCGCCATCCGGGGAAGGACACCACCAGCCCACATCAGAGACTACCGCTGTGTTTGGAAGCACACGGTCGAAACAGTGGTCAAACTCTCTACCAACTCCAATGGTCTGCTGCAGGATAAGCAGCTCGAATTCGAAGTGTACAGCGTTGTGAGGCACCATTCGCATCACCACAAAATTGGCCAAAACAACGAAACTCCCCATCAGTTCAAACCTGCTACCAATGTCGCAAACGTAATCGCCGATGACTTGGCACTGTCCCGGACAGAGAAGACAGTTCTTGGTCGTGTTGTTGTTAATCTGGCTGAGTTCTGTGGTGAGGAAGGAACAGCACCAATGAGGTATCTTTTGAAAGACTCCAAAGTAAATGCTGTTCTCAACGTTGAAATCGGGATGACACTGCTAAAAGGCGACATGAGTGGCATCACAATTCCCCCACTTCGATCTAGAGGACTCACATCTGCCTTCAGTGATTCAATTGCTGATTCGAGCTCGAGGAACACAAATGATCGTCCATCAAAGGAGCATAGGGGAACAGCCAGTGGATCTCAGATGACATCAAACGATCCCAAGCTACATAGATCGCTGAAGATCATTTCAGACCCTGTTGTGGTAAGACTTTACCAGAAAACGTTTGAGATGTCGTGGGACCCACGCCCTGGTGAGTTTACTGCCGAAGAAGCTGTTGATGACATCTTTCATGGAGGTGATGGGTGGGCAAAGAACGAGCAAGGTGAGCGCTTCGTTGACTTACAACTAAAGAAAATACAGCAGGATGAAGAGATATTGAATGCCAACATCAATATTGCGCTACGGGAGAATGATTCTAAAGATGAGTTAAAGAGCTGGCAAGTTTCCCATGTTCTGAGATAGTTTATAAGACATTTCACACCGGAGATGACACTGAGCGTACCCTGTGGCGTGCTTCGAACTTACTTGATCCTCCTATATGTCTTAGTGGTTTCAGTGATAAAGCACTTGAACGCTGGTATTCCAACTCTGATGTATCGGAAGAATCATCGGATGTAGGTGGGCTGGAATTGGGTTTGAGCACTATGTTTGAACGCGATATGGAAAATGGTGTTGTTCTGTGACCCATAAACCTTTTGAGGTTGTTTTGAATGATGGCACGCTTCTGTTTCAGAATGTCCGAGACTTCGTCTTTACTGCTATTGAGATTGGCATTGAAGTCGTCAAAACTTCCCCATGTTCGAGGTCGCATCTCTGGTGGTATTGGTTCAATGAGGGTTTTGATCTTGTGACGTAACCTCCCACCAAGACTGAATGGATCATCTGGTATTTTTGCACTGAGTCCTATCTCAAGGTTCTCATCATTCACAATGATGTCCTCTGGAGTAACAACGCACCTTAAAGGAGAAGGAAGTATGGGGACTCTCATGCAGTAACAACTATTGAACGTGCAGTGGCTTAAACTGTTTGTATTCCTGTAAGCACAGAATGAAGGTCTCATATCAAAACTTCCTTTAAATGTTCCTCTTTTGATTAATGCCGAGGTTCCATTGGGATAAGTGTATTTCGGAATTTCCCTGAAACACTTGAATGTGACAACTTTCAGCGAGGGTTTTAAGGCTGGCTGCTCTGTTCTACACTCAGTTCTAGCACTTGAAGGTGGTGGAGAATCTGGTGTATATGTATCTGCTGGTTTAGAGGCTTTTTGAGACTCGAGATCTTCAAAGCACTTTACCTCATCAATCAGTGGTGGTTCTCCAACATTCTCATTGTGACTCGGAGTGTGGCTCAACAACAAGCCCAGATCATCAACATCATCGTAGGAGTGCTGGGGAGAAAACAGCACCAGTGCTTCAATCCGTCTTCTAGAGAGGTGTGAACGAATAAAGCTGAGGTAATGGATGTTGGTCTGTGAAACCATCGTGCCAAGTAGCGAAACTTAACCCAGGAAACGAGCCTAAAAGACAAATGGAAGCAAATATATAGCAAAGTTTGGTTGTAGAGTGAATTAAGTATGAGGCTCTAGACTCATAATGAAGGTCTGGAGTGATTTACATTTCACCTAACCGTCGTTTTGCCCTTCTCCAATGTGTTGCATGATATCTCGCCCTGCACGGATGTGACACAAAGTCAGTTTCCCCAGATGAGCAACCCTCTTATATTTACGACGCTGCTGTTTGGCAACCACAACCTGGGGAGAGTCAAAAGGATGATGTTTGATCAATATAAACCTCATAAATCATGTACAAACCAACTCTAAATGTCCTAATCAGCTCTTAAATGTGCTCAAGTGAGCGTCGTCGCAGTCGTAGCAATGAGTCCGTCTTCGTTGCGGACCTCTAACCCACCCGTTGAAGGACTCAATGGCCCTCCAAGAATTTCTTCTTTTGTTTCAACTTCAAGGGTATAACCTTGTTGTAAGGGGTGTAAGCTCTGCAAAGGGCACATGGACCACCACGTGAAGTACTTGTCTTCATCATGCCCAGAGATTTGAATGCACAGTCATTGCAGTAAATATGGCCACAGGGAAGGAAATATGTAAGACTCGGAGTGTCGAAGCAAACGGAGCAAGTCGCATTACTCATCTTTGTGGTACTTCTGTTCCTGTTTTCCTCGAGCTGTTGGTCCACAGTCTTCTGTGTGGTCATATCACCCTCTGCATTGTCCTCCTCGTCGTCTGAGATGACAAAGTACTCCTGGAAGTCCTCACCATCATCATCAATGGTAATAGCATCATCTATGGCATCATTTGGGTCCTTTAAGCGCTTCTTTCTGTCACTCTTGGTATCTGTTTGTGGTTCGTCTTCGTTGTCTGACGAGATCAGCAACGGTGATTGTGATCGTGAATGTGTGTATGGAATGTCTTCATCATCTTCATCATCCAAAGAAATAACCTGATTCGTACTAGATGGGGCCGCTAGTCTGGGTGATTGTCTAGTTCCAGAAGCACTGTCACTGTGATTTTGGCGGGCCCTCTTCGTGGATGGAGCACTGTTGTTATCAAGGTTGACACCATTAATGTTATGCTCAGAGGGGATCTCTGCTCGCCGCTTGCGTGTGTTTGTTGTATCCTGTCTGTTTACCATGTCGGTGTTATTTCCACAATCTCTTTCTCTCTGTGTGTCTCTCTTTTGCTCTCTATATCTCTTGTATAATAATAGTACAAGAGAGCTGAGCTTATAATTGCAAGTTTACAGCTCTTGTGTGGAGGCGATAAGTAAGTAACCATAACAGAGCACGCCAAGGATAATTTCGCGACGCCATCAGTTTAGGGCCGCAATCCTATATTACACGTGATATATATTAGGGCTGGAATTCTTTACATAACATCAGGACACCAAATTTGGAAAAACTTGTTGCTCAAACCAGAAAATATTACACGAGAAATTGGCAGACTACTCGCGAACAACGCCTGACAACGCCTGTGGGAGAAGCCCACCCAGAGGGGAGTTTCGCGCAGTCCCAGCATCGCTTGGGCTCTCTCAAAGGCCTGGAGAAAAATACAAAATCATTTTCATCACTCACGACTACTAAGTGAAAGAAACCTAATAAACACCGCACACATCAATCAAAATGTCTACTGGTGCTTCTGGTAACAAGTACAGAATTTCGGTACGTTAAAGAGCACATAGAGAAAGTGACAAGAGACGAAGACCCGACGCCCAGAGCACTATGAAGCACCGAATGAAGGCCCGTCAATATGATCAGAAAGCTTCAAGCAAAAAATAGAAGGGGAAACAAGACAAGGACAGTATTACGAACCGCCCTGAAAATAATCATTCTCTCGAAGATATGTTATCACCTGTTATGAACTACCTATATCATAATACTCCTTCCACGATACGATCTCTACCAATGTCTAGTGAAAAAGTCCCTACCGATACTTTTGTTCAGGATTCCACTATGGGTATACCCATACGGGTACTGTTCACCACGAATCTTTCCTTTTCTCTGTTTCACGCAGGTGTCGTATGGAGGTTTCACAGTTTTGGTGTATTTACTTACTCTTCAAAGTCCTAGTCTCTACTTGTCAATTTTTCCATTCTCGAACTAAACAGTCATACTAACTAATCATTTATAGTTGGGTCTCCCAACCGGTGCTATCATGAACTGTGCTGACAACTCTGGTGCTAGAAACCTTTACATCATTGCTGTTAAGGGTTTCGGTGCTAGATTGAACAGACTTCCAGCTGCTTCTCTTGGTGACATGGTCATGGCCACTGTTAAGAAGGGTAAGCCAGAGTTGAGAAAGAAGGTTATGCCAGCTATTGTTGTTCGTCAGTCCAAGGCCTGGAGAAGAAAGGATGGTGTCTACCTCTACTTCGAGGACAATGCCGGTGTCATTGTTAACCCAAAGGGTGAGATGAAGGGTTCTGCCATCACTGGTCCAGTTGGTAAGGAGTGTGCCGACTTGTGGCCACGTATTGCTTCCAACTCTGGTGTTGTCGTTTAAATTTGCTTTTGTTTGCTATAAAAATTAATGTCATCTTAAAACTACATAATCCTGGGGGAAAAATACGAATGTAACATAACGAACTTACATCATGTGTAGGGTATAGGGCTGCTGGCGAAAGAATAATACTACAAACGTTCTAAACTCGTGATTTCTTTTTTTGCTGGTCACTGTTCAGCCATGGTTCTAATCTCTCTGATCTCCTTGATGTAAGACATCTTCAAGTCAGAGTTGGCGAATAACTTATCAATCAAACTAATAAGCTCTTCGGTGTCAAACTCATAGAAGTCAGCCCTGTAGAATCTTTCCATGATTTCCTTCAAGTGGTTATTGAGAATGAATGATGTCTTCACCAACTTCTCCCAGTTCTTCACATACTTGCCAATATCAGCACCCAGTGGCTGTTTCAAGTTGAGGAACTTCTCAATCAACTGAGACAGGTATTCACTCTCTTGTTCGCCAATATCTCCCTTTGCCATAACGGAATCAAACACCATCTGATAAAACTCACCAAAAACCGAAACAACAACTTTCATGAACGTCTTTTTATCCAATATCCCCAGTTCTTCAAACATCTTATAAAAAGACGTCTGGATCTGGTCAAGCAAATGCATCGTCTTTCCAGCAGATATGGATGGATCCAGACCATTCAACGCACTATAAATCTCCTGGATCTCTTGTTCATGGGTTTTGATGAAGTCCAATAGCAATCTGTTGTTTAACTCTCTGAGGGAGTGTAATGGATGGAGCGATTCCAAGTACGCAATATCATTGTATAGAAGCAGTGGAGATGGGTAAGAGACACTTCCAAGCATGAAGTACGTGGTCGTCAAGTAGTCCACTTTGCTGAGATGTTGAGCGTGGTGCTCATGCGGTAAGTTCTTGGAAGTTTCGATGTATGATTCGATGTTTTTGAGTACCTTATCAGGAATCGAAGTGCATTGGATTGTGAATGTTGTTGGAGTTGGAGCAACAGTGTGGTGTTGAGGTGGAGGAGTTGGGGTTGGCGATTTGGATCTGGCTGCGAGTTTGGATACAAGCTTTTTTGGTTGTGGTTTGACCTCTTCATTTTCCTCATTGTCGTCGTCATCTCCCCAAGCTCCCCATCCATCATCGTTATTCTCCTCTGTTTTTTCCTCTTTCGTACTTTTTTCCTCCTCAAAGCCATCATTATCATCCCAGAGGTCCCATTCATCCTCATCATCATCAGCAGCAGTAGCAGATCTAGAGAGTTTAGATTTCGGCTTTTCACTTGACGACGGTGTCTGCTTATTTGTTTGTCTCGTTTGTGGTGGTGACGGTGATGATTTGATACTTCTCTCCTTGACACTGAAATCTGGATCTTCAAAGACATCTCTCAGCATGTCAATGTGCTGATTCAAGTAGTGCTCGATAGTGAACCCGTAAAGTTCTGTTGTGATCCACTCTCTCAAACTGTTTCTTCTAAAGCCATGCTCTTGTAAATGATCACCGAGTTCTATGAATGTCTGCTTGAGTTCCTGGTCGGTGTAGATAACATCAGCATAGTCAGTAACCAACTCACGAAGTTTTTCGTAAAGTCTCGGAGAGATGTAGTTGATGATCCTCGTTGGATTTGGTATTATGTTAACGAATTCGATTAATGCCTTTGTAGATAATGCATAGCCCTTGATAAGGGACGACTTCGATGCTGATGGTTTTAGCGAGCAACTGAGTGTATCACCATTGAACTCGAAAACGTAGCCTTCCGTAAGCAAGGTGTTCATGAAGCACGAGTCAATTGTGTGAGATATGTTTAAGACATTGTGTGGAAGAGAGTAGCGTTGGATCACTTCTTCAAGGGATTCATACATAACTGGGAAGTCATCAATGTCAACATCATTCTTGAAAGTCAAAGAACAACACTCGTTCTGGCCCTGTGAGACAACAACAAGTTGTTTCCAAGCCTCTATGAGCTTCTCAATGACCACTTCGTGTAAATGCGTGGCTCTCTCGATCCATTTGGTCTTGACAACGCTGTCATTAACCTCCATTTTAGCAATCTTTTGGTTCAGCTTCTCAAGGGAGTCAAACACTGTCTCAAACTGATAAATCTCCAGATTCACCTCAACTTCTTTCTTCAAAGTGGCAATTGTCCATAGCTCTCTTAGTTGTTCCAGCTCTCTTGATATCTCAGAATCACGGGCTTGCAATTGGCCCAACTCACGAACATTCAAGGATTGTGTGGGTCTACTCAACTGTTCCATTAAAGTGTCCAAGTCTACCAGCGTGAAAAGCTGGGAGTCCAATTGAGACAACCGAGTTTCAATCTCCTCTACTGCTTCCATTGTAGATGGATTTGTGACATATGAAAGGTAAGGATGGGTATTGATGATGGGTTGTGATTTATATTGCCATCAAAGAGTGTACATTTTGACGCGTTGGTATGCTCAGTGGTTACGTAATCGATTGGTTAATATGGGACGTTTCCTTCACTCTCTCCCACCCCCCAACATCTGACTCAGACTCTAGCAATGTATATAAATATATATAATATAGATATATTCATGAATATAATGAAAACCAATTGATCAATCCATTAAATAAAAAAACTACGGTTTAATATATGGTGGCTAGATTATATTCATTACGTAATCTTCATCTTATTTGACGTGTACACGTGGGAAAATGGCAGAAGTACTCTTAAATATTATGGGCATTTTTTTAGTAACCTACAGAATGGTGTTAAGAAAACAGTAACCAGGTGTTTGCCTGTTTAGTTCTTCTCCTGCATGATGGTACAATGGATTAAATCTCAGTGTTTTTAGTTTACCATAGGTTTACGCCTTGTGCATTATCACTCAATCAACCCCCATTCGGTAATCAACTTGATCAAACAGATTAAAGTTCAGTTGACTTCTCAAGAGATTGCTACTTTGGCAGAGCCAAAATCTAAATTAATCCTGGGCAACAACGGTATCTTTATAGATAACCTTTTTCGTATTCTTCTTGTTTTAATGCGTGATTGATTCCATTGGTTGCTTATTGGTTCATTTGCTGAACAGGTTATATACGAGCTCGATTGCATGCATAAAGGAAAAGATATGATTCTTTCTACAGCTTCATACATTATCCCCACCACCACACAAATATGATTTTCCACTTATTACCTATAATCTTTGCTCTGGTCCTTCAAGTCTTTGCCCAGTCTCCAATCCAAGCTTCCTTCGACGGAGAGACCCTCAATTGGAGTTTTAAAGGCGATGGCACGCTCTATGATGGGTCCTCAGGCTACAAAATTACCAGAGTTGAGACTACTGGTCATGGCTATTGGGTCACTGGTGAGAGCGTTTCTGTTGCCGGTCAGGCATCGTTCTTGGGTACCGTCTTCCACAGGGCAAACATGCTTTATGTGATTCCAACAATGGCACTGCAACCAAATGCCACGCTGAGCATTGACTTCGGAGGTACACTCATTGATGCCCCACCAAGCAGCGGTGTAAGCCAATACACCACCATTTACAGTGTGTGGTTTCAGTCTGCTGGTGAGGGTGACACTGTGTCCAGGGTATTTTACTCAACGCTGGATGTGAACTGGGGAGCGCAGTCGTATCCACTGCTAGTGGCTGTCTTCAGTGACCCTCCTGTTTGATCCTTTTTTTTCTCTTTTTTCCCTTGTAGTTATTTCTCCTCTCTTTCTCATTAACAATTCAAATCTTTATATCTTTCTCAATAACAATTTGCTCTTTATATACAAACCTCACAAGTAGAAGGACTATAATCGTCGATCGCGCATTAGTGTGTGGTTTGTTTTACCCCGTATTCTTTGATCCGTCACAATATTAGTATTCATAAAGGCTAAAAGCAGATGATCACAACTCCACAATGGCCCCCTGTGATCTCAATGTGCAGGTGACAAACCTCACCTCGGGAACAGTGAAGGGGAAGCTGAGTCTCGTGGCTCGTTCCTCAGTCACAATCAACAGAATCTCAGTGGCGCTCAGGGGAACATCGGTGTCTCTTATCAAGGCACAGCAAGGCAACTCCATCAGCACAAAAAGCGAAGAGCACACAATCATAGACGACTCGGTGTCTGTTTCGCCAAAATATACTGTCCTTTCCACTGGTGAGCACGACTTCCCCTTCTCGTTCTCCCTGCCAGCTTCAACACAGTGCAAACCTTCCAGGACACAAGTACACATCCATGGCCCACTGCCACCAACGTACGCATCACAGAATTTGCAAATCCAGTACCGGCTAACTGTGACTCTTCACCTTAAGAAGAATCTGCTAGGATCCAAACTCTCCAAGACGTTGGTCATACCATTGACTCCACCACAGACAATCCCTCCAAACATGAATAAGACCACCGTCATCCATCATCGCTTCACACTACCTCCACTACCACACCCTCCACAATCATTCCTCACCACGCTGGTATTCGGAGAGCCAGAACCGTTGCCTGACCGTCCTATCATATTTGAGCTGAGGTCTTCTGGTGTGCTACAGCTTGGGAGTAACTTGCCACTAGACATGTCTCTTGTCGGCAAGGGTATACCTTCCGTCTACTTGCACAAACTGACCATTTCAGTCTTATCATATACCATTGTGAGATGTAAGGGGCTTCAACAAACGTATCGAAGCCAAGTGACTCTCTGTGATGTGATTTGCAATGAGCGTTTAAGGCTAAACAATGGGAGAGCCGTAATCCCCCGAGCCATATACGATACAGTCGTTGCCGGTATTGAGAAAAGTATGAAGGTCTGTAATGGAGAGACAAGTCATGAGCTGTCTGTGTACTTTGAGCTAGCAGGCTCTGCATCAGATGTTATGAGAAGCACTAGTGTCAAAAAGAATGTGGTTGTGGTGGAGCACGATTTGCCTACTTACGAGGAAGTTGTGGGACCACAACTGAGGTCAGCAGGGATAATTAAAACTGTTTGACCTTCAACTAAATTTTCGATAAAGGTATGGATTTTGGGTCTTCGTTTTTTTTTCTTTCATGGTTCAGAAATATTATATGAGTCATTTTTCATACAAGGATAGGTTATGGAAGCTATAGGTTGTAAGATATCAATCCAATGCAGGCGAACAATTGGGCTAGCATTTAAGCGAAGATACAAGCTTTCTGTCACATTCATCTTCTTAAATGATAAAACCCGTATATGTACTCAAAACACATTATAATATGATTTTTAAAAGAATTGTAATGTAAGTATATTAAAATCTTCCTTAATCTGGTCTTACAAAAAGGAAAGTCAACCTTTTAAACCTAAAAGCAATGTTACTTTGAACTCTTAGAAAAACAAATAAATATAAAGTTAAAATTTCAGTTCTTAGAAACTATACTAAGTTAACTAAGTATAACAGAATTTTATATCAGACCTGAACTCAACTACTAAACCTAGCTAACTCTGATGTTATCTAGTTTAATGTACACCTCATGTTACAATGAGATGTCCGGGTGTTTAAAAAACCCAAACATCTGGACTTCCCTGGAATAACTACAACTAGCTTTAATACTTCTAAGCCCAAATCATATTCAATATCTATAAATAGTGCTTTCAGTTGCATGTCTATGGATGCAATTTAAGTTTGGGCAAGCTCCTGTACGAACAAAACAAACAAACAAACAAACCTTTAACTCTCTCGTTAATCTCTTCCCAAGGGACAGATCATGGGGGTTGGAACTCAAATAGTCCAGAGGGGGAACTCATCAACCTATTCATTCCACATAGAGATTTGATATCTATGAGGAATCTGGGTCGTCGAATAACATGAAATTTCTGAACAGTTACGACATTAGTGTCACAAGTACACGAGGACCTTCGTTTTGATTGACTGAATAAACGGCGTGACATTGCCTTATCACATATCGGCAACTCTGATATTGAGCATTGTATCAGATCATAGAACATATCAGAGAGAGAGGGTGAGACAGTTGAAACTTTCTTCTTGCAGTGGTGGTGATTCCACCTTTTGAAAGTTATTGAATCACCAGCCGATTGAGTTTGGGCGGTGAAGCACGTCACAACATCTCTTGGATAGCTAAAGAGTGAGGGACCAGGATCAAACACTAAGCGGGGTGTCAATCTAGTAAAAATCAGTGGGTATACGGCAGCGTGTACCATCAAGACCTCCCAAAGGTTACGCCTAGAAAAAGTGGTAGTTATCAAATCAGTGAATAGAGAAACATTTCCTGAGTGATACGCTTGACCATACAAGTGAAGATACAGGCAGTGATCTGCAAACCGTGGTAGATAGTAGAATAGGTGTGTTTGGAGTTCTACCACTCTCACCACTTCATTGAGTTGCTTCTGGGTCAATCCATACTCATCCATGATCCTTTCAGCGGCAGTTATTGGGGTAATGGTTAAGTTGTGAATATTCTTGTTTTGATTGAGATCAGAACTATTCGTTTGATGTGAGTCATTATTAACTATTTGATCTGTTAGCTGTTGAATTGTAAACATCTGTGTGGACTCTTGGGAGTTGTCTTGACCATACAATTCGGTATTCTCAAATGTAGATCGCCCATCAGGAACACTCCCATTAGAGTGGAATCCTTGGTTACACTCCAAGATCGAATGAGGAGCTTTGAAACCCACAGAATCCCGAAGAGCAGGTAGGATATTCTCAATGACTTCGCAGTGGGTAACTGCAGATGTAGGGAATGGGTGGCCAGCAATAATTGTGATGGAATCCTCTAAAGTAGAGTGCTTCTCCCGAGGTAGTAGAGGCTTTTCTCTCTCAGAGGAAACTTCACTGACAAGAAAGCTCAAGTATTCTTGATCAGTAGCAGTAGATGGCGTCAAAAGAGTGTAACCTGGGTCGTAGTCGTCTGTGAAAACTGGATGATCAGCAGCAGAAGTGTCTTCATAGAAGGAAATATTGGTAACATCCAAGAACTCATCTGTTATCAAAGGACACACAGCATCAGCAGATGTCACTGTGGTAGGAGAACAGGCAATCCTAAGTGACTCAAAGCAGGGGGAAAATGACCCAACGTCATGTCCGTCTTGGCACAAATCATCAGGTATGAAACAGCCTCCTGAACCAAGGTTGTTCCAGTCAGAAAAGGCACTTTCTTCAGCCGATAGGGAGCAGTCTGGATAAGCTGCCATAATAAAAAGTCAATGGAAGATTAAAGTCAAATAAGAAAGATAGTCGTGGTAGTAGTGTTTTTAGGCTCGTTTGTGTGTTTGTATAGCTAATGGTGTGCGAAAGATGTATTGTGAAAAGGAACCAGGAGCGGAGAATATAAGAGGCGGATGAAGAAAGACGTACCTCTTATAAGGTGAGGCAGTAGCTTTGTGTCACTGTGACGATCGCATGAAGAACTGCATCGGATCATGGGGTGTCACAGAAGCGGAACTGGCAGCCCGCAGACGAAGACGAGAAAAGCAGTAAAATGGAGGGAAAATACACCAATCGAAGCTAGATTTATGTCACTTAGGTTGTCGTATTGCTGCTGTTTATGCCCTTACATGGTGATTCCGCCTTACTCTGGAATAAGACAGCAAGTCCCGTTCATTAAATACGTTATCAGCCAGACAATCCTTCCATCGCCTCTTTCACTAACTGACTGCCCTTTGGATCCAAGTTTAATGCAATAGTGAACTGTTTAATGGCTTCGTTCTTCCGGTTTGCCAGCTTGTACAATTGCCCTAAAAGATAATGGACGCTTGCTTCATCTGGAGCGATGGTAGCCAAATGTTCAAAGTCAGAGAGGGCAGCAGAGTACTCCTCCATAGACAAGAGAAGTTGGGCCTTTTTGAACAAGGCAAGTGCACTCAATGGTTGAATCTTACATGCCAACTCGTATTGATTTAAAGCCTGTTCTCTCTGTCCCAACTTCTCAAGCATCATTCCGAGACAGCAAATCAAGATTACATTGATTGGGTTGATATCAATGGCCTTACGGAAGTGAAATTCAGCTTTGCTGAAGTTTCCCAGTTTCAAATACACCATACCAATACCATAAAGAGCGTTATAATGTCTCGGATCCATCAATAGCGCAAAACGGAAGCACTCCAAAGCGTTTTCGTATGCATCATTCGACACGTACTCATGACCTTGTAAAGTATAAGCATATGAGAATTTTTCATCTAACTGTGTCGCCCTGTGGAAGCACTTAATGGCTTCATCAGGCTCTCTTGTTATAGAGAAAAGGTTCCCAACAACAACCCATGATTGTGGTGCATTTCTGTCAATGTTCAACATCTCATGTGCCAAATGACAGAGTTCCACTGTCCTGTGCAAATGCCATAACAAAGTTGAATAGTACTCCATGTCCTCAATTCTGGTTCTATCCACATTCCGTAGCTTTTCAAAGTAAGTCTTAGACTCCTCATAGTTCACAATCTCAAAGTGCAATCTTCCCAACTTACTCAATACCCAGGGCGTGTTAAGATGCGATTCTGGAAGGGTGTTTAAGATTCTGATAGCTTTGAAGCAATCAAAACGGCACATGGCTTTATAACCTTTAGCGTAAGTGGAGTACAAGTTTAGAAGATGTTGTTCACCCAATTCCTCAGCACTCATGAACTTTCGCTGACTTGATGACTCATTAGGCAACAATGATTTGGTTCTTTTTTGACCAGTCTCACTGGTAAGATTCTTCCACCCTGGAATGGAGTTGCTCTTATTTGCTCTGGAAAGAGGTTGTGTTATGAGCCTCGAAGTGACCTTAGCAGCAGTGAGTCTTGGTGCTCTCTTGATAGTGTCATTGCCGTTGTTGATAATGGGTGGTGGAGCCTTAAAGGTACTTTCCCTGCTAGTTGATGAAGACCTGAGCCTTCTGTTTGGAGCGCCTGGTGCTGGCGGTTGCTTCATGCGTGGTGTCTGGAAATCAGACATTAGTTGTCGTCCCTTAGGTGTTTCATCAAGTGTTTTTGGTAACGATTTAGCTGGTTGAACGTTAGTTGAAGACTCACCGAATGGATCCCTTGAGTCGTAGTTGTCCATAGTGGTGTTACCTCCACCCAGCGTAAATGTTGACGATCCTGGTACAACCTTGTAGATGGCTTTGACTCTAACATTAGCACCTATCTTGTTTAGCTCTTGAAAGGAGTCCCATAGGAATGGGTTTTTCTTCAAAGCCTTCGAATGATTGATAGCACTTTCCTTAGCGTCACCGATGAGGAAGTAAAGCTTTCCCAAGAGATTGTAGAACACCGCAGGATCAGGTATCAAATGTCTTTCAAACTCGTAGCTTGATGACAAGTTTTCAGGGATAGATTCCCAGATATGTTGCGTAGTCGTCAATGCATAGACACCCTCTGTACCTTTCTCCAATCGCAACGCAGCCTTTCCAAACACATAAGCACACCCTGAATGCTGTAAGTTGGCGGTGGCATTATAAGCAGCCTTGTACCTTTGCCTCTTCAAGAGCACAAGACCGTAGAGGAATATTGAGTCAGGATCCGAATCACCAGTCTCCGCAAGAAGCCTCTCAGCGGCAAACTCAGCCGACTCTTCAAGATCATTGTCCAAACTGTAGAGCACAACGGATCGTAGTTGTTGAATGCTGTAGTTCTTATAACTCATTAACAGACGTTTGGTTCTTGGGGTTTATTGAATTAGTTCTTATACGTAGTCGCTGAGGTCCATGGATTCTCCTTACTCAACCGTGATTGTATTCGGTAAAACAGACATCGAGCAAATCAAAATATAAATATGTGCGGCCCTTATCACTAATGTAGACTTCCGCGAACTCGTTTTATAAAAGTTGCCCCTATAAGTTGAAGCTAGGTTCTAGAACAGCTGGCCCTGAAGCCCTGGCAGAACACCCCCGCGACGCGGCATCCATCACCTCAAGAACATTCACTCAATCGCGTGTAGCTTGGTAGCGACAAAGAACGAACACGAAAGCATACACAAAATTTAGACGGTGTGCAAACTGTCGAATTTGAAGTGGACCCAGAGCCATTGACTAGAACCACTTCTGGAGTACCAATATCGCTCATTCACAGAAAGTTCTGCTATAGCTATATTTTTTTAAGAAAAATAACCATGCGCTGGGCAATTTTCCCACTGCTGGTAGTCGTTTCACATTCGGCGCTAACTGCTGCCTTTGATCCCTTTGGTAAGTCAACCTGAACAACTCCTAAATTCTTTATTAATATGTGAACCCAATGATGAATGATCGTTTACACCTCAGATCAGAGTACTAACATCTCAACAGGATGGACACCGAACTACTTCGAGAAGGGTCAAAAGGTTGATCTCTACGTGAACAGAGTGGAATCCGATACGACACAGCTCCCCTATGCTTACTACGATTTACCATTCACATGTCCTCCAACTTCGCAGTCAAAACCCATTCACTTGTCACTGAACGAGGTTATTAGGGGTGACAGGATTTGGGGATCAGATTACAAACTGACATTTGGTGAAGACGCTCCTTGTCATAGACTCTGTGACAGAAAGACAAAGCCTGAGGGGTTGAGAAGAGCAGATGAGCTCATCAGAAGTGGATACGTGGTTGAGTGGCTCATCGATGATCTTCCGGGTGCAACTACCTTCACAAGCTCTACCGATAAGAAGAAATATTACGCTGCTGGCTTCCCACTGGGATTCATCAGGGATGGAAGAGCGTATATACACAATCATGTGATGATTGTTATCAGACACCACACTGAGAAAAACGGTAAAAGTACCATTGTTGGATTTGAGGTATACCCAAGAAGTGTTAGTGACTTCCATTGTCCAGGTGCATCCAAGAACTTTGATAACTACCTGATCGATGTCGATGCCCAAGACAATGTCATTATTCCATTCACATATTCTGTCTACTGGCGTGAAGAGCCTGCTATTTCATGGAACGACAGATGGAACCTTTACTTTGAGAGTGAGGTCAATGATGATGGTATTCATTGGATTTCTCTTATCAACTCCTTGGTGTTGGTGTCCTTTCTTTCTGCTGTTGTGGGTGTGGTTCTCTTACGGACGTTGAATCGTGACATCCAGTCTTACAATAACATAGATTTCGCTACTGAAGGTATTGCTATCGAGACAGACAAATCTGATAGCTTCACGAACTCTGGGTGGAAGCTGATTGCAAACGACGTCTTTAGCCCTCCAAAGTACCCATTACAATTGTCTATCATCTTAGCAGCTGGTGTCCAGGTGTTCTTTACTCTTATTGGAGCATTGTTCTTTTCCACTATCGGTGTCTTGGGACCAAATGTTAGAAACAGTGTATTGAGTACAGCTCTTGCCCTGTTCATTATTGGTGGTACGGCTGCTGGGTACGCGGGTATCAGGTTCTACAAAAACTTCACACAACAAAATTTTGTGCAACGGTACTTTGTGTACTCTGTGTTGTTCGGTGGATCTCTTCCATTCATCGTGCTGGTGTCCGTCCTGATTTTGAACTGTATCGTTTGGGCCAAAGATTCTTCCACTGCGTTACCTTTTGGAACTGTCGTTCTCTTGGTGCTCTTCTTCCTCCTGCTTGAGATTCCACTCTCAGTGATTGGTGGTGTTCTCGGTAACCGTAAGCTACCGGCAGGTACCAATTTTAGCCTGACGAAACCTACAAAGCCTGTTCCAAGACAGCCTAAGTTCCTGTCATACTTGTATACAATCCCAGCCTTTGGACTGATCCCATTTGCTACCATCTACGTTGAGTTGCTTTTTGTCTTCAGATCGGTATGGTTGGAAAAGACATCCTTTTACTACATGTACGGATTTTTGCTGTTCACTATAGTGTTGCTGAGTGTTGTTGTTGTTGAGAGTGTCGTTGTTGCTGTGTACTTGTCTTTGATCAATGGTGATTATAGATGGCAGTGGAAATCTTTTGTCATTGGCTCCTCTGTTGCTTGGTACATCGAGGTCTACTCAGTGTATTATTTCTTCACCTACTTGAAGGTGACCGACTTCTCCTCCATCATTCTTTTCTTTGCCTACACGACAATATTGAGTGTTCTTGTTGGACTTGCATTCGGATCTCTTGGTCTGTATGGTGCGTCGATTTTCATCTACAAAATCTACAACGCCATAAAGACCGATTGACTGTTCCGTGAAGCTCTATATTACACTCAATCTTTCACCCCCTCCCAACAAAAAAAATACGTCTTTCAACAGACAATGATCTTGATCATACTGCATTATTGACAATCTGCATCAACCCATTACACTATTAGGTTTTTGTGAAGCACTTTCTGCACAAAGAACTTTATTTAGTTAATACTTCCAACTGTGAAGAACCTTGTAGACTATGACTCTTGATGCATGGTAATACAATCATTTGTAACTACTGCACATTAATGGTTCATGAAAGAAAACATTAGATAAAAAAGAAATTCTTACCGGACTAGCATTTCAACATACGAAAGGTGTGGCTCATCACTGCTCTTGTGACGATGTCTGCTGAGGTGAATACTGTTGTTGATGGTTGTCGTGGCGTTGTTGATGCTGGTGGTTTCTGTTGTTATACCCTCTGTTACCATCACGATTGTTACTATTTCTGTTGTAACCTCTGCTGTTGTTGTGACCCCTGTTACCGTTATTGTTGTATCTTCTGTCGTTGTTATTGTTGTAGCCACGTCCATCGCTGTTTCTGTTTCTGTTCTTTTGGTCTTGGTTTTGCTGGTTGCGTGCTTTCACTTCTGGAATGATCTCTTGTGGAAGTCTAAGGTATTTGATGTCCTTACCTCTGACAAAGATCTCTTGCATCTTGCGGAAGGACTCTCCATCAGGACTTGTTTCAATCACGTCTTGGAGCGTCACATTCATCCAGTTGTCTACCTCAATAAGTATACCATTGATAGTCTCACCGGACTTGAGCTCCACCAGAAATGGTTGGCCCTTTGAGGCTGTTAAGAGATAGATTGGAAGCTGTTGTAGTGTTGTTAGTACGTGCGTTCTGTCAAAGTGGATGGATACACAGGCTGACGATTTGTCTTTAGAGGCCCAAGAATTCTTTTTTCTTAACATACCATTATGTATCCGTTGTAACCTAATGATCAAACCTCTATGATCTGTTGATTGGGTTACTTTTGAAGGACCTTAAGTATTGGAAAGACAGGTATCGTTGAGTGTATGTGATCACTGGCTTTCTTTTCGCTCACCGTCCATTGCGCGAGGCCATGCATCATGAAAATTGGACGGTAGGAGACACACAAACCACAGTCGGTGTAGTAGAGAAAACATTTGATTGATTTGACAAGATAGTGGCTGAAAATATATACTTAATTAACTTCATTGTCTTTGAAGGCTTTCACTTTGCGTGCTGTCAGAAGTTAGAATCAAAATCGAGACTCTTTAGTGGTTGTCTTGAGAATGGCTGTATAGACAACTGACGGGTCATTGTACGACATAACGGGGCCAATTGGAGCCACACATCACACATGTCACCATTCACAGTATTACGAGAGCTTTGAGCCTTGGTAGTGATATATCATTTGGTCTGTTACATGCCCTGCTCCGCTCTCTATTTATCTGTCCTCTTTAAAGTTTGCGCATTGTTTATCTGTCACAAGCCTATTCCGGAAAGTTTCACAACAACAGAGTTACCCGGTCTGGAACGGAGAACAATCATAAAAGCGCACGCGCCTGGTGCAAACGCCCCGTTAATCAGAACCCTCGTTGCCGCCGCCTTCTCCTTGAACGATCTCTTCTTCTCTCTCTTCCCGTTTTCTCCCCAAGCAATTGTGTAAGGGAATTCTTTACTGCCTGCTGCCGAATTCACGCCCATTGTTAGTCCGCTTGTTTTTTTGACCTGTGTCTTTGACGTTTGCCGTTGGTCCAATCTACGCGTCGTTAGCCATCCCCGAACAAGATATAACAGCTCTACGAGTCGTCCTTAGTCGTCCAGTTCATCAAGGTTCTGTGCTATTTAAGATACTCGCTTTTTAAAGACCACATATAGGGTTTACAGCCGGAATTACACCAAGTCCACAGCCACCATACTCAGCTCCATTCAATTCTCTTTCTACCGAGTTCTGTTTTCTCCGCATAAATACACAGCACCATCAGGGAACAATGTCGAAGCCTCAAGTCCAGCGCGCCACCACTGACAAACCATCTCACAGTCGTGCTAACTCGAAGAACTATGGCCGTCGTTCTAGCACCGAGAGCAAGCACAATGGTCCAGGAAAGTCCACTACCAATTCTAACGGTCATGTCTTCGAAACTGGAGCATTGGAGAATGAGAATTTCCAGGCACACCAACAGGATCGTTTGCTGTACTTGATCATGAACTCTATTGGTGCTGAGATTAATGTGTTGACTAACTCAGGTACTACTATGAATGGTTCTTTGGAGAACATTGATCCAACGACATTGAACATTGTTATGAAGTCCAAGGGAGACACCATCACCATTAACTATGAAGACATTATTGATTTCGAGATCTTGAGTGTTGATCTCTTTGATAAGTCCATCGTTAAGAATTCTGGAGCTTTCAAGACGGACACTGACATTTCTACCAAGGACAGCTCACCAGCCCCAAATCATCGTCGCCAGGAGCTCGAAAAGTGGGTCCCAGATACTGATATCCCGATGGGAATGTCCTTGGAGGATATGTCGCTCGAGGACGGCCAACAGACCAAGTGGGACCAGTTTGAGACCAACGAGCAGAAGTTTGGCATCAAGTCCGAGTTTGACGAGCACCTGTACACCACCAGGATCAACAAGGATGACCCAGAGTACCAAAAGAGGGTACAGGAGGCAGAGAGATTAGCAAGGGAGATTGAGACTGGTGTTACTGATAACGCCCACTTGGCTGAAGAGCGTGGCGTTCAGTTTGATGACAGCGGTCTTGATGAGGAAGACAAATACTCTGGTGTTGCTCGTCAAAAGGCTGATGCCAAGGGTGATGCACTGTTTGCCTCTCTGATCAATAAGGGTCAAGACAACAAGAACTCTACGTTTGCTACTGAAGTTAAAAGCTCTAAGTACGTTCCTCCTAGCCAGAGAAGCAGACTACAGAACATTGATCCAGCTATTATCTCTGCCAGTAATATTCTAAAGTCTGACAAAAAGTCATCTCCATCTCCACCTCCAGCTGCCAAACAGACCAAGTCACATGCACCAGCAGTAGCTGAATCGAAACCATCTCTTCCATCCAAGCCAGTCTTTGCCGCTCCATCTGGCAAAGCTAAGGCTGATGACAAGGGTAAAAATAAGAGCACCGAGTTGAAATCTCTTAAAGAGTTCTCCCAGAATTTCAAGCTTCCTTCCAAGTTTCCGGAAGACCTTTTGCCAATTGTCACCAAGGACAAGCAGAAACAGGAGGAGATCATCAAGAAGTCAGAAGAAAATTCCAGCAAGTCATCTCCTAAGACCGACTTTACCTCTCCACAAGTGGTCCAGACTACGGTAGCCGATTCCGTCAGCACCACCAACAAAAATGCACCAGTTTTCAAAACTCCTACTACATCAGCAGCTACTACTTCTACTACTACTACTAAGAACAAGGAAATGGTGACTTCAGCAACGACTGCGGATACTCCGAAGACGCCGTCTGCTACAATTACTCCATCTACTACTAAAAAGCTCAATCCCAAAGCAGCTGCATTTACACCATCTGGGTTTGGAAGTCCAGCTTCGACAATGGCTACACCTCAACTTCCAAAAAATTCACCTAGAATGTCACACTTGCCATACAGACCAAAAAAGTTGAATAATCAGTCATTTTTTTCACCTGACCGTGTTCCAGCTGCTGGAAAGAAGAGCTGTCTTGACGATGATTTCAACTTCTTCAAGAGTCGTCACAAACACTACACATCCCTCCCAGAAGGAAATAGGCCTCCATTCTGGCTTGAGATGCCATTTGTTACTCCTCCAACGTGGTCCCGTGACGATCTTGAGAGACCTTTCGAAAAGTTTTTCCCAGAAGTTGATATCACCAAGGTGGCTCCACTACCGCATCAACTTCCCCAATATCAGATTCCACACTATCAGGGAATGCCAATGATGCAGCCGCCGCATATGTACTATTCTCCACCACAATTCCAGCCAATGCGTATGTCACCCCAACCTCCACAGCCACAGCCAGTATTGTCGCCATCAGATCCAGCTTTCATTCCCGCACAACGCATGCAACATCCAATATATATGCAACCTGGTGTACCAATGGGAGGAGTACCAGGAGGGCCTATGGGCCCTCCATACCAAAGATTTCCAGCTCATGGAGGGTATCCAGGTGGCCCAATGCCACAACAGATGATGCCTCCGCCTACTGGAAGAGTTCCAACTGGGTACAGGAACCATCATTGAGAGTCACAATGTCTGATATGCCTTGTTTATACTATTTGGTAAACGTATCAGCTTATGGTATCGTATATATTAGACGTACTGCTTATGATTATAAAGATATATCGCAATGTGCTTATCAAAAACACCCGTACACCTTTGATTCCAGGCGCGGCGAGCCCATTCAAGGAGAGCGAGAGAGAAAGGGAAGACACCAACTTACACAAGTCAACCTACCATCGAAAGGGGAAGAAGCATTCCAGTCTTAAACTACACAATTCGTACACGATGGCCAAATCTGTGAAACTACCACCTTCCACAACAGTGTCAAATACTTCCAGATCCAAGTCTAATGCCATTAGTGAGTTCCAGAAATCACTCACGGTGTCATACAATGAATACGTCAAGTCTTTGACACCACGTCTTAAGCTTGTTGATTTGTTCCTTGTGTTCCTTGTCCTAGTTGCCCTTGTTCAGTTTGTGTTTGCAATTTTGATGGGCAACTTCCCATTCAATGCCTTCCTTGGTGGATTCATCTCAACAGTTGGCCAGTTTGTGCTTACCGTGTCCTTAAGATTACAGACAGCACCTCAGAATAAGGAAGTCTTCGCAACGGTGTCTCCTGAGAGGGCTATAGGTGACTATGTTTTTGCTTCGTTGGTTTTACACTTCATTGTCTATCACTTCATTAACTGAGGGACTGCCCTTTGTTTTCTTTTTATAGAGAGTCTTGAAGAAAAGAAGAGAATTTTACGACTATTAACGTCATATTAGACACTCCGGGTAGCCACACTACATTGAGATTAGACAAGTTAAAACTGATAAACAAGAAAGGGTAAATTAAATATACCCAAGAAAAAAGAAAATAAGAAGGACATGAAGAAAGAAAGAAAAAAGGGAAACAGACAAGAGAACAAGGAACAAAAAACAGACATTAATATTTTTGTGGGGATGGGCTGATGGGGGTGTGGGATTTGTTTGCACTTTCTCCACCCTTTTTTCTTTAGGCAATGATACAACAACCACCAGAAGACTCCTTTGAGGCAGCAGTCCCTGACACATTCTGCTGTCTGGCATTGGAGGCAGAACCTCGTGAAGGTTGCTTGCCCTGCTGAGCAGCGACACCAGCCTGTGTGGAGTTTCTTTCGTAGCCATTGCTTTGGGCACCAGCAACGCTGTTCTGGCGACCACTTGACTGGAAGTCACCAGCACCACCAGCAGAGCCGGCAAAACTGTCGTCAATAGACTCATTCTTTGCTCTAATCTTTCTGACAAGGTCGTGGAAGGCCTGGTCAACGTTGATACCCTGTTTAGCACTAGTCTCGAGGAACTCGCAGTTAAACTGCTTAGCAAGCTTCTCACCTTCCTCGAAACTGACAGCTCTCTCCTCGGCAAGATCAGACTTGTTTCCCACAAGGAGAATTGGCACGGAGTCTGTGTCCTTGACACGCAGGATCTGCTGGTAGAAAGTGGAGAGCTCGTTGAAGGACTCGCGTTCAGTGACGGAGTACACGAGAAGGAAACCCTCACCAGTGCGCATGTACTGCTCTCTCATAGCACTGTACTCCTCCTGGCCGGCAGTATCGAGAATATCGAGCAAGGATACCTCATCGTCAATTGCGACTTGCTTTCTGTATGAGTCCTCTATAGTTGGATCGTATTCGTCGACAAAATGGGACTGGATGAACTGGATGGTGAGTGCAGACTTACCGACACCACCTCCTCCGACAACGACGAGTTTATACTCCTTGACCGTATGATTCTGAAGACAAGAAAAGAAAGAAAAGTGTTAGTACTGTTCTGTTGGTTGCGGCAGCGTCGTTGAAGAACTTGAGACAAGGATATGTATGCCTTCTAGAATAAAGGACTCAATCTGCAAACAAAACACCGACCAAATGACAAGAAATCATATATTAACAGCCATTGTGATACCCATTTGTCGATTCTTGAGTTCGTCTTTGGGAGGCTATCACGTCCACATTCCATTCAACACCGTCCAGGCTTTAACTCCTGTGGAACGATAATAGAAATAAAAAACATGACACAAAGAAGCCAACCTTGTCACTCTGTCTGAGACAACTTACTTTTGACATTGTATGGAGGGACTTATATATTTGGCACAAACCCAATGTTTTAGTAGGAAAGAAAAGGGTTTAATTACGATTTCGAAGGTTACGTTCCAGCCCGGGAAAAAAAGCGATAATCGTAACCCGGCCCGCAAAAGAGGGACACCAAAATTTCGAGTTTTTGAGAGAGGAAGCTGCTCTTTCTGCCCCCATTTTGGAAAAACGGAGGGGTCGCGAAAATGTTTGTTGCAAGTTGTGGATAGGGCCGAAGGGTCGATATTGGGGATAAATTGGGAGTGTTTGATGTGTCTGTGCATGTTTATAAGCGAGAAAGTGTTCTATATCCAAGATATTCTCAATCATTACTATTTACTAACGCCAAGCACTCAAATTCTTGCTTTATGCATCGTAGAAAGCTACCGCCGCTTTCCACGATCACATTGTCATTGGTAGCTTCCAGTAATTTTGATCGGCGATAACTTGTGTGATATAGTAGTTAAAAGTGAGAAACAACCACTGGACATTAGCCAATCATGAGGAGAACACGTTTTTGTACCGTATTCCATTTAAAAAAATGGATATAGAAGAGCAAAAAAAATTGCTTCCACTGAGATTCGAACTCAGGATCGCCACATTACTAGTGTGGCGCCTTACCAACTTGGCCATAGAAGCTATTACAATTTTCTTTGCCCGTCATATTAAGTCTAGAGACTGCGAACTACAGTGTCAAAAGTGGAATTGGATTTTTCCATAGATTGGATTAAGAAGTCTATCTTTTTCATATTTTCTTATATTTGTTGAGCGACTTTAGAACTATTATCTCCATAATAGCATGATATACATGTTTTAAGCCGTTAACATCATCATCATGAAAATGGCTGATGGGCCGGGAGAGGCAACCAGCCGCGCCTAAAGCTTCGACTCGACGACTGAGCGCGCCACAATTCGGGATCAAATATCTCTTATAGTCTTGTCTCTCTTTTCTCTCTTTCTTGACTTCATACATTTCTGTTAGAGATCTAAAGTTTCTACACGTTAAAGCATTAATTATACATCGTAATGGCCGTTAAAGGACTGGGCGAAATTGACCAGCAATACGATGGATCTTCTTTGAAGGTCGCAATCGTCCACGCTCGTTGGAACTCCACAATCATCAAGGCTTTGGTTGATGGTGCCATCAAGAGAATGCTTGAGCTTGGTGTCAAGGAGGAGAACATTTTTGTTGAAACCGTCCCAGGCTCTTTTGAGCTGCCTTTTGCTACCAAACAGATCGTGGCAAAGTATGAAAAAGTCAAGGGTATTAAGCTCGACGCTGTGATTCCAATTGGTGTCTTGATTAAGGGCTCTACTATGCACTTTGAGTACATTTGTGACTCCACAACACACGCTTTGATGAGACTGAACGAGACTCTGAAAATTCCTGTAATCTTTGGTGTGTTGACAGTGTTGACCGAGGAACAAGCTGAGGTTAGAGCTGGCTTGAAGCCAGGCATGCACAACCATGGTGAGGATTGGGGTGCTGCTGCCGTTGAAATGGCTACTAAATTCACTGGCTTCTGAGATTTTAGGATTATTCATGAAATAAAGAGTTAGCTGTTTTCAGATATACAGCGTAGGGGAACCAATTTTATTTAATAGCAACATCCTTATTCAGAGACAATTTAGTCTTAGCGTTGTCCATGTTGATGACTCTTTCCAAGCTATTGCACTTCGTCACTAGCAGATCTTCCAGATGCTTGAATGGGGAAGCATCAAATTGCTTCAACGTGTGATCAGCGTAAATGCTCAAGGACCTCAAGTTCTCAAATAGAGCTAGTACCTCAGGGTCAACATGTCCCAGTACTTCCATGCTTCTGACTGTCTTTGCAGAGCTTCGTGCCAGCACAGAGAGGAATCTAGTATAACTCAACCTGCGGATATTTACCGTATCATATATAGCCTGGGTAACAAGGTAGTTACTAAAATCAAACACCTGGAGTCTTGGAGCAGTGCACTGGAAGAGCTGGAAAGATGTAGAGCCGATGGTGAGATGTTTCAAATTGCTGAAGTAGCAACGGCTGTTGTCTAACACTCTCAAGTCTTCAAAGCCGTGTATCTGTTTGCACATGGGGAGGAAGAATTCTAGGAATTTGGAGTTGTGTTTGGGCATGATGACCCTCATCAGCGCATCGTCGTTGAAATTTGGCGAGGTGATGAACACAGTGTGATATCTCTGGTGTTCCTGAAGGCTCCGCAACATAATCTTTATCATTTCCAACATCTTCGAGGTGTTCGATCTTGTGATTTTGGTGACGGGTACTTGGATATCAAAGATGAAGTAGTTGTAGCGCACAATCAAATTGTCCATGAATTCGAGCGATATCTGGTCAATGTTGAAGTGACATAAAGCTTTGATGCCTGTGCTGCTGTTGCTGTTGCTGAGTTCTCGTATGGATTCGCTGTAGGTGATGACGGCAACGGACTCTCTCAGTAAGGGGTGAAATGCCTTTGAGGTGTGCAGTAGTGCCTCGTAGGACTGATAGGATGTGAAGTTGATGGTTTGGAGGAGAATCTCGCTCGGTAGATCGAGCAGTGAGCGAGTCATTATAGGTCTGGAGCTACTTGTAAATGTGGCATAGCAGTTATCCTAGTCTTAATGTATTGCATGAAGATTATAAAGTGGATTTGAGCGAGCGTGTCCAACACCCCTTGAAACGGAGGTGTCAGAGAGTTCAAAGGCCGAGCCACTATGGCGCAGATCGAGACACCCTGTGCATATCGCGGCAAGGGTGTTGATTTTCAATTATCTTAGTAGTATGAAAGTAGTAGATACATATAAAAGACACACAGTGATTAAGTTCATTCATCGTTCTCATCGTCTTCGCTTCCAAGCTCAATGTCTGGCACCTCGAAGTTGTCATTGTCGCCTTCACTCTCATCGATCTGGACCTCTACTTCACCAGAAACACTTGGTGCTTCGGTGATTTTGATGCGTTTGGAGGGGATATCTTCCGAGTCATCACTGTCGTCCAGGGATCTTGTCTTGTTAAAAGTATCTTCTGTAGTTTCAGCAACTGGAGCAGAAGGAAAGGAAAGAGTATTCTTCTTGGTCTCTTCATCACTCTTAAACACAGTCTGCTTCGTATCCCGAATAGTAACCTGAGTTCTTTTAATCTCTTCAGCAAATGCTTGACTATCCTGTTCTTTAGCATCATCTTGAGCAGCCATGGCTACTTCACCCTCTTCTTCTTCTTCTTCTTTTTCTTCCTCGTTAGTGTCTTCAATCTCCTCAATATCACCAGCTCCAGCTTGTGGTCTGTGCTTGAGGTCCAACGGAGGCAATCTTGGAGCTGTCAATAAGGACAATTTCTCATTGGTTGGGAGGAGATGTTTGACAATTGGTAACACCGAGTTTGTCTCACCGGTACCTGGATACAACACCAAACTTTCGAGGAGTCTGCCAACCTCAGAAGAAACCTCACCGTTTAAAGACAACTGTCTCACACCAGTGGCTAAGATGTATCTCATAACCTTTATACGGTAAGTTGGGGATAATGATGGAATCTTCTTGATGGTTACTTCAAAGAAGGAAGACACAGTAACAATTGTCGATCTTGGTGGATCCATCTCGAATAACTCGGCATGGGACAGCAAGTCAGACAATGGCGTAGAGTCCTTGGACTTCTTCTTTCCCTTTTTGTTTCCAGTTCCTTGTTGCTGTTTTGGTTGCTGCTGTATCTGCTTTTCAGTGAGACATTCCATTGGACTTCTCTTCTCCAGGAACAAGATACAGACATCCACAAGCTTGTTGATCAACTCTAATTCAGTCAATCCTTCGAACAACTTCAAAATCTCAGTAGTAGTCTCAATGACACTTAGCAACTCACTCTCAATCGCCATAGCAGCCTCAGAATCGACCTTGACAAGTTTTTTGGAAACACCAGACTTGACTGGGACAACAACTTCCAAACTCGACAAGATGGAGGATAGATGCGGCAAAACGAGCTTTTTGTAGAACTTGGTGACCTGGAGGATCAAACCGGAACCAATAGCCTGGCTCTTAGCCATATCTCTTAAAATGATCTTTTTCAAATCCTGGTCCCTTCTGAGGTCTGCTTTGAACGAGACGTAGTTTGGAGAGACACCGAGTAGCAAGTTACCAATCTGAATGGTTAGACCCAATGGAACACGGATTGGGAATGGCGTAGCTGATGTAACAAAAGCTATCAATAGTTGGACTAACACGTCCAGTCTCTTAGAAATGGACAAGACGGTGATTGGATCAGCCAAGTCAACGCTGAGGTAGGGGAAAATGTAATCCTTCTCCTCATAATCTGGGAGTTGCTTTAAGACCTCCATGGTATCTCTGTCGCTCTTCAGTTCAATAAAGTTGTCATAAACAAGAACAGTAGAGCGAATCTCGTCCAAGATCTTCAACAACTTGGATCTCCAAAGGTCGTCTGGAAGTGGCTGGTTTCCGGCATTCGAAGCCCCACTATTGGTGGGCTTGATCAGGTTCAGATAAGCATAAGACTTGCATACAGCCTTCTGTAATTGCGGACTCAAGCTGTGAAAACTGTCAACAAGCACTTTCTGTAACTTAATCTCAAACTTCTTGGAAAAAGGCTTGAATGTGGTAGGGTGCTTCAACAGGATCTTCTGAAGTATAGGCAAGATCGTCACAAGGTCTCTGTTCAAGTTGTCCAACAACGAAGATATTATGTTCGGCAACTGAGGGGTCAAAATCTCTCTGGTGAGAACTGGCTTGCCTCTGATTCCAGAAGTGATGGCATCCAACGAGAGAGTCGCGTTCTTCAAATTGATGGACACAGTGTTGCTATCGTTGACAACCTTGAGCAAACTGACGATAAACATGGCACCAGCATTAGAGAGCACAACTGGGTTTTGACCCAAGACTTGAACCAAATGACAACCATACCATCTTCTATAATCATC
Source organism: Petasospora petersonii (assembly GCA_030574135.1). Classification (NCBI taxonomy): domain Eukaryota; kingdom Fungi; phylum Ascomycota; class Saccharomycetes; order Phaffomycetales; family Wickerhamomycetaceae; genus Petasospora; species Petasospora petersonii. Next base: position 302,183 of record JAJMEM010000002.1, read on the forward strand.
ACGGGCATTCAAAAGGTTGTTGATTCGGGATGTGAGCAAGTTAAGATCTCCCTTTGAAGCATTAGTGATGGAGCCAGGAGCAAGGTACAGTGACTTGAGCACATATTGCAAGTTCGATGGACGTGGTGACTCCAAAAGCGTAAGGATCACTGGAAGAGGAATCTCAGCTGAAACCATTATTGGTGTGGAGCTCCAATTATTTTGCTGTTTTGCTCGTGAGATATGTGTTGATCTTGAGCTCATCGCTTTGTTCCCCTAAAAAAAAATATTTCGAGGGGTGAAGATCTTGGTCGCGTTGTCCTGGTAACAGTAGCACCGCGAGCCACTTCGAGCAGGGTAGGTTATTTGTCAGTAGATAATCGATCTCGTTTCAATTAATTGTACCCAACATATAGAGCCTCTTCTTTCTGTAACACAAAGAAGAAAATGTCTTCTGGAGACCAGAATAAGCCCGAATACGGACCATCTGGCCGTAAGATTATATATGACAAGGATGGGAAACCGTACGTTGCTCTATTTTTCTATAGAAACTGGTGATAAGTCAGCATCACCGAGTTGACACAATCATGATATTAACAACCCCAGATGTCGCTCTTGTAACTCCTTGCTGGATTTCCAATCTGCAATGGGCGTTAGTGCACCATCTACGACACATAAACAATCCTCTGCTGGAGGAATGGGAGCGTTTGGCGTTATGGCTGGGGTCGGTGGCGCTACCACCCAATCATCCGTCACACCGAAAACCAAGGAAGGTTACGCTAAGGACTGTCCACCAGATGTTGAGCAGCTAGGTCGCTCATCATGGACACTACTTCATACAATGGCAGCTAGATATCCAGAGAAACCAACAGAGGAGGCACAGAAGGATATGTCATCCTTCATTGGACTCTTTGCGAAGTTGTACCCATGTTGGTTCTGTGCAAAGGACTTCCAAGACCATATCGAGAAGAACAAGCCAAACGTCCAGACCCAGGAAGAGTTTGGCAGATGGCTCTGTGATGCCCACAATGAAGTGAACAAAAAACTGGGTAAGAAGGAATTTGATTGTAATCTGTGGAAACAGAGATGGAACGATGGTTGGGGCGATGACAGATGCTGATGGCAGCCACTCATATGAACATACACTTGTAGATATTGAAAACACGACCTTACATTTCACATTAAAACTTTGTTTGTCTTTAACTTAATCCTAAATTCCACGATAAGCGGAATTTCTAGACTTGGCTTTCATCTTCTCAATACGAGCCTTCAACTGAGAAGTAACTTCAGCAGCGCGGCGCCAGCTCTCATCGTTCGTATTTAGCAGTGGTCGGGTTCCATTCTCTTTCTGTTCGGAGTCAATGGTCAATGAGCCAACTCCCTTATCGAGACTTGCAACTGGACTGAATCTACCGGAGGAGCTGGTATCACTTCTGAGACCATTGGACTCTTGGAGTGGAGAAAAGGAGTTTCTGAGGCGGTCATGATCGGTGGTTGTACCAATTGCGTCAGATGTCACAGAAGTCGATATCGTTGGGAGCGTTGAAGTTGTGGCATTAAACATGTTCAAGCTTGAGCTTCTCTGCTTCTGTATCAACTCGATCTCGTTTTCTAGTTGCGAGATTTTGAGACGAGCGATCTCCAAATCTGACTGAGCTCTTTGAAGTTGTGTTTCCTTTGATTTGATGGTCATAGCGTCATTGGTGTGTTGTTCGTTTAACTTTTCGACCTTACCGGTAAGCATCTGGATTTCTTTCATTAACCTCGAGGTTTCTGTCATAGACTCTTGAGCCTGCCAGTTGAACTTCTCCTTCTCTTGTGCCCACGCCTGCTTCTCTTTTCTCAACTGTTCCAACTCGGCCATCTCAGCATTGTTCATGTTAGAGTCTCTCATCAGAGATACCGTGCTAGCTACATTAGACGATTGAAGAGATCTCCCAGTGAGCCCTCTATTTCCCAACACACCGAGCCGGGAAGTTCCGGACTCACTCTTGAGTGGAGAAGTTGGGCCTCTCTTGGACGGAATAGAGGAGTTACCAATCGTCGATTTTTTCTTCAGTGTAGTTGAGGCTGTAGAAGACAGACCAGAAGGTTTACCAATCATGGATTTACGCTTGGCAGAAGTAGCTGTAGCAGAGGAAGGGGTAGAGGAGTTTGGCTTTGGTGCCCTCGATGAAGTAGTAGACGTCGAAGCTTTTAATTTAGGGGCAGAAAGTTTAGCTCTAACCTCGGCCTTTTCGTAAAACTCCTTGATTTTCTTCATCTTGATATCGTCAATACCATCTAACGAGGCGTTGAGCTCTCGCTCACCAGTAATCTTCATTAGAGTGCCGACTGCTTCAAACCCGCAAGTTCTCACATCCGGCAAGGTATCACTTACTAGTTTTTTAGAGACAGTGATGATATCTTCAATCTCTTGTTTGGATGGAGCTAGCGGCGTCTTCTTCATACATCTGATCAAGAACTGCGATGATGCCAATCTCACTTGTGGTGTCTTATGCCTCATAGCCTCCAATGTATCTTGCAAAACATCAGAGAGGGATGTACTCTCAAACACCGCATCCAAAGCTCCATTCAATGCATCGAGAACAGATGGTTTTTTTTCCTTACATCTCTCAAGCAAAGGATTGAGAACAATTTGAAAGTACTTGTGGAATCTCTGTCTCAAACCTTTTGCCATCAGTTCAATACAGTTAGCAGCCAGAGACACAACTTGAATGTTAGCATCCTTTTGACACTTTGCCAAAATTCTTACAAGATCGTGGTAGTCGTCATCAGCGTACTTCATAACTTTCATCTCTTTTTGGGTCTCAGTAAGGATTTCAACTCTCTCTTTCCACTTGGTGGCAGCGACTCTGGAAGACAAATCAGCTGGAATCTTGCTCAAGACGTTGACTGGATCAACTATATCATATGGATCAACTAGCGCATCCTCAACAGCTCCACTCATGACGACATCACTATCACTTGTACCAGTAGTAGCGGCGCCAATACCATCCTGTCCACTCTGTGCCTCCATAGCTTCACGTTGCGACTTCAAGTATCTCTTCTGCGTAGGCTTGTCATCCTTAACTTTCTCAAAAGCCGTAGTGAGGTCCTTCTGCTGAACTGGTTTCAACTCAGGAAATAATATCTCAGTCAATGCAGAACCCATCCACTTGTACAACTCAACAGTCAAGTTGGATGTCTCAGCTCTCACTGTTCTGTCCGCATGGGCGAACAACTTTGGCAAACTGGGTAGGACAAGTTTTGGGCTGATAGTCTGGGCTCCAAAAGCAGAGTAAATGTCGACCAAAGCCTTAACAGTACCGGAGACCAATTTCGGCAGCTTAGCAGTCAATGAAGGAATCATAAGCTCAATGACTGGTTCTGGGGTATCAAGTTCAATGAACCACATCAACGCTTCCGTAGTCTTTTGCTTCGTCCCGGCTCTAGAGGATGAAAGGCCTTTTTCGCACAAGCCTGGAACAACATGGTGTCTCAAGTGTTTACAGGCAGAACTACCACCATACTCCAACATAGCACAGAGGGCTGCGATACCGGCCTCTTGGGCGACAACGTTGGAGTCAGTGACGATCTTTTTGAACAATTCCGGGTTAGAGAGGAATGGTTTAAAAACAAGATCCTGTTCATTTGGACTTTTCTGAAACTGAACAGTAATTTCTTGATAAGCCTCTAAACGGACTTTCCACACCTGTTTTTATTTGAGAGTTAGTGATCTGATTGATATTGGCAATGAGATCGCACCTGTTTAGCATTCCCTCAGGAGGAATGAATGGAGAGCTCAGTTAATACTCACCTTGTGGACAAGACGGTCCTCGAGTAGCAGCTGCGTGTAGTCTGGTTCCTCAGCCGACATAATTGATTGACTGACTTTCTTCAGCTGTCGACGTAGAAATCTCTAGCCGCTGTGGTCAGAGATTCATGTTTTGATTTTGCTTTGTTTACATCTTTCGTGTTTCGCGTAATTTAATTGCAAAAACAGGAAAGGGCTGGGTGTTCTGGGTTCGATTCCAGGTTACAGGAACCCCTACTTACTGCGCCCATGAATTCGCGATTATAATACTTGGGGTGAGGAGAGAGAGATCGCGGCCGATCAACATCTTTTGCCAGCTACAACACCCCACCCGCTGTCCCTGTTAGAGGTAATAATCTGGATCAACGTTCGAAAGATCTCTTATAAAACTAACAACAATGGGTGCCCCTCCTGCACCTCCTGCTCCGCCACCGCCATCGATGGCCGGACCACCAGCTCCAACAATGGGTCGTGATGCCCTTTTGGGTGATATTAGAAAGGGTATGAAGCTCAAGAAAGCACAGACAAACGACCGTTCCGCTCCACAAATAACTGGATCTGTTTCTTCAGACCCGGCACCAATTTCTGGAGGTGCTCCACCAATTCCAAGCTTACGTCCTAGTGCATCATCTCCTTCCAACTCAGCGCCACAACCACCATCAGCGCCTCAGCTTGGTGACATTTTCGCTGGTGGTATACCAAAGCTAAGACACCATGTTGCGCCATCCGTTCCTGCCATTCCATCTGTGACTGCTCCAGAGATGCCATCATCAAGACCGAAGAAGAGTGTCGCTGGAGCCCCTCCTGTTCCTACAGCAGCAGCACCACAGATTCCTCACTCCAACACTTTGAAGGTACCACCTTCTGTTCCGAACAAGAGCTCGCACGTCAGAAATAAGTCCAACTCCTCACTCGTCTCAGTATCGAGTTCCAAAAGCAATGGTGGGGGTACCCCAGCCCCTCCCCCGCTGCCTACAGGGGTCACACCACAGATTCCGTCATCAAGGCCCCAGAGGAAGGTGCCATCAAGTGCACCTGTACCACCACCATTACCAACTTCAAATGCACCACCTCCACCACCATTACCAACTTCAAATGCACCACCTCCACCACCATTACCAACTTCAAATGCACCACCTCCACCACCATTACCAACTTCAAATGCACCACCTCCACCACCATTACCTTCATCTAGTGCACCTGTACCACCTCCATTACCTTCATCTAGTGCACCACCTCCACCACCACTCCCTATTTCGAATGCACCACCTCCACCACCATTGCCTACATCAAACGTTCCTCCACCACCACCATTGCCTACATCAAACGTTCCTCCACCACCACCATTACCTTCATCTAGTGTACCACCGCCTCCCCCAATGCCAGCAGTGAGTACACCATCCAAATCTTCCTCGAAGCCCCAAGGACCACCTTCTGGAGGCCTAGCGTTTTTAGCTGATATTGAAAAGAAGAGAAATGACACATATGTTGTTGATGCTGTGCCTTCCAACTTCTCCGCTGCTGACTCTGTACCAGAGTCGACGATAGCACCATCAACAAAGGCACCATCTGTTCCATCAGCACCAGCATCAGCACCAGCACCAACAGGAAACCCATTGGCCGATGCGTTGGCCGCCAGATTTGCCAACAAGAAGCCTGCTGCCACTCCTGTTGCACCGCCAGTTCCATCTGCATCACCAACACCAAATCCACCTCCATTACCAACTTCAAGTGCACCACCGCCTCCACCACTTCCAACTTCAAGTGCTCCACCTCCACCTCCGGTACCTTCTTTGAGTGCACCACCAGCTCCACATCTTCCATCATCTGGTGCGCCACCAGCACCACCAGCACCGTCTATGAATACACCTTCTTCTGAGCCCGCATCATCAGCGGTTTCACCAGGTGGAGGGCTTGCATTCCTCGCTGATATAAACAAGAGGAGAGATGACAGATTTGTGGTGGACAACGCAGAAGGAGCTTCAGCTGCTCATGATGATGATGATACACCGCCTGTGAGAAGTGCACCACCTCCACCAAGAGCCCCTGTACCATCAATGAGTGCTGTCTCTCCATTGCCTCAAACGGCGGCACCAACACCACCAAAAATGAGTGCACCACCTGCACCTCCTTCCTTACCAGCATCATCGGCACCACCTGCGCCACCTGCACCATCTTCACTGCCAACATCATCAGCTCCTTCAGCCCCACCTCCCCTGCCAACATTTTCAGCGCCTCCGTCACCATCACCTCCATCACCTATACCATCATCGTCATTATCATCCAAAACAAAAGCAGCAGCAGCACCACCACCCTCTTCATCGAGTGGGTCTAATCATTTCAAACAGCGTCTGTTTGGTCGCTCTGGGGTGTCTGAGAGCATACCGTTACCTCCACCTGGGTCCACTTCCAATGCAACGAAGATTGACGCATCCTCTTATACTATCACGAGTGGGTCAGGTGCTGCTGGTAATAAACTCGAGATTGATGATTCGAGATTCAGGTTTGTCAATCAGAATGATTTACCGAGACCAAGGGCCTTTGTTGGCAAACAGAAGTTGTATCCTAGTGGAAGGGGGTCAAGTGTTCCTTTGAATTTGTCTTTATTTAAATGAAATAAAAAGAGGGGGCAAGGCATGCTTAAGAAAACTTTAGAGGAATAATCCGAAAGAAATGATTTATATCGAGTTGTGTGTACTTTATAGCTTATACTTTATAAAAAGTGAGTGAATAGTATCCTACAAACATATCCTACTGTTTTTATTTGGCTACGACAAGCGTAAAAAGCTTTAAACCTCCCTAAGCCCACTTCCTACATAGAAGTCACATGAACTATATAGAATGCTTTTTTTGAGGATTGCATATTGTGGAAAACAATGTCTTTGTTTCAAAATTTTACATGGTGTTTTAAACAGATGAATTAGATCACAGCTTCTTAAAATATCAATTAGTACTTAATATACCTGCGGTCCACATGGGCTCCCGACGGCTTGGCTGCCTTTTTATGAATTTCTTTTTTTTCCTTTGGGTCTTCTCTGACTGAGAGCGAAAAGGGTCGAATTTTCTAAGTTTTGGAATGCAGGCCAAAAGGAGAAAGCCAGGACACCTAAGAAAAATTAAATAAGCCCTTCCTTTTTCTTCTCCTGAAAACACCCTGTGAACTTTATCATCAAAACAATATAAAAACACACACATTCACACATACATTCACTTATAATGCAGATTCAGCAAGTCGTCGCTTCTTACCTCGCCTCCTCCAACCTCTTTGGCTTCAACACCCAGAACACTGAGGTCGCTACTGTCCAGGAGGAGCAGCCAGAGCTTGCTTACGTTGACGCAGACATGACCGTCTACAAGAAGAACGCTTCCAACGACACCTCTTCCAACGCTGCTGCTGGTGCCTTTGTCGCTGGAAACACCGGTGCCTTTGCTGTTGCTGCTGGTATTGCCGCATTGTTGTTGTAAAACAATTAAAGAAAGTAAAGAGAAGGAATCTCCACTTTCAGAGAAGCACTCTCTGTCAACATCTGATTATCTTTTATCTGTCTTTTTGTTTCTTTAACCTATGACGTTTTTTTTATTATTAAGTTTTCCATTTCTATATTCTGTTTATTTCTCTTTTTGTTAAGTAGGTCCCATAAGTTCTAATCATCTAAAATATAGTTGCTTCTTTTTCCTACTTTATCAGTAAGTCAGAGACACATTGTGCAGTTTAAGGGTTGCAGCCATAATTTTGACGTGTTTTACTGGAGAACCAATCTCAATTACAAAAATATTCACATGATCTAGGAAGTGCTCTATTTTTTGGGTTCATCTATGTGATTGATGTCTCATCTTTTTTTTTGATCCTTCTTTATCAAAGACTCAAACTGGAGATTCTGTAATATGCTCATTACAACGCGCCTAATTAATTTTTTTCGAGATACGGAGACGTCATCATCATCATCATCACCACCATCAACACCACCATCATCTTGTGAAACAACAACAACTGCAAACTTCTGAAGGAGCAATCACAATACAAAAGCAATGACAAACGATAAGTCTAAAACTCAAGACCAATTGCTCAATCAGATTAGTAAACTCGAAGAAGAAATCAGGGACCTTAAAGCCGTCTCGCTCTTCTCAGACATTCAACCAATCATCGAGGAGAAACCCAACAAGTTCAGAGTAGTGGAAATAGGAACTGTTGGGCTCAAATATCGTGTCCGCTGGCAGAAACATGGACTCCTCAAAGAACTGTGGCAAAGAGTCGCCCAGGATTTGAAGAAGGAGGAGGATGACATCCAGTTGTTGGATCCAGTTAGAGGAACTGTGCTGAGGGGAGACGAAGATATAACGCAGTTCGTCGACGAGAATAAAGTGATACATTTTGAGTTCCAGTTCTCCAAAAAAGATCACTCTTGTGATCATCATCACCATAATGGTTCAGACTTCTCTGATGACGATTTCTCTGATGATGATTGGGATAATGGATGCTCATGTTCTCATCACTGAGACCATGGAAACCAAAAATAAGGAGTAGTAATACATAATGTATAAATTAATGATAACAGGCATATATCACGAGCTCTCAATCAGATTTATTGACGACAAGAACAACTAATCATTTAAACAGTTACCCTTCTTTGGACTCTGCCAAATCTTCTCGTGTACATCAGAGATTCCCCTCTCCCACAAAGGAAAAATGCTTATAAAACCCCATCCGCTGCCCACTTCCAACAAACTCAACAGAGCACAGCAACAAAAGTACTAAGAAAAAGGACAGCGTTATAAACGCCTTCAACAATTTCCATTTACACACTCATAAACTCCTCACTATGTCTGATATGTCCTTACGCCCTCGCTCTCAGCGTCTCAGTGCTAGAGCTTCGAGACTGGCAGCAGCTCGTAACCACCACCAACAACAACGCTCTACAGAGGTTTATCCGGGCCTAAACGACATCACTGACGCTTTTGAGGCCTTCCCAGCAGAAGTGTCTCGATACTTCACTCTTTACAAAGAGATTGATGCCAAGTATGTCACGTCTCTACCAACGCTTCTCCACAAGGTGTCAAAATTCAGAGCCGCAACCAAACCAGACATTCGCAAGAAGTTAATCGAGGAAATCACACAACTGCTTGGTGAGATTCTGCCCTGTTTGGAGGAGAAGATGCACGTCGCCAGTATTGCTGCTGATCGTACCGCTGCTTTCCTTAGTAAGGTGAATGACGACTTTGAGTTCATCCAAAAGCATGAAATTCCGGAAACTGTCAGATTTGGCCAACACAATCACCCTGCTATTATCCACGATGCTAAGATTCCAGAGAACAAGTCTGCTCATTCACAGAGAAGTGAGAGCAGAAGAGAGGCTCTTGCTGCTAAGAAGGCCGCCCATGAGAGCGCCGATGATAACAGTACACCCGTTCCAACAACAACCTCCGGAAGAGGTAAGGGAAGACCCAGAGCCGAGAAGGAGGGCACACCAGCTGGTTCAACACAGTCGACCTCCAATACGACCTCCAAGAAACGTAAGACCAACAACAATGCATCCAACAGCTCTGCACCAAACAGTCACTCAAACTCCTCTCATCAACAATCGGTTTCCAATTCTGCACATCAACAGAGCTTCACCAATAACGTTTCTACTGCTCCAACTGCACACGCGCAACTAATGGGAACTTTCTCGGTTGCCTCGGGTGTCAAGGAAGAATCTGTTGCTCGCGCAGAGACACCTTCTGGCACGGGATCCAAAAGAGCACGCACATCCACAAAGAAGAAGCAGGAACACGAGCAACAACAGGCCGAACAAGAGAAGAAGGATGGTCTGTACAGAGACAAAGAGGGATTGTTGCGTAACTCACTAGGTGAGATGGTCTACTGTTACTGTAATCAAGTATCTTATGGCGAAATGGTTGGCTGTGATGACAGTGATTGTAAGAGAGAGTGGTTCCACTTGCCTTGCACTGGGTTGACTACTCTTCCAAGAGGCAAGTGGTACTGTGATGAGTGTAAGCAGAAGAGAAGTAAAAAGTGAAGGAACAGCACTTATGGTCATTTTTGGTGATATGTGTCCACTTTTTCCCGATGGCAGTCTCTCTGTCTTTAGCGGAAGGCGATGTCCGCTTCTGCGTACTTACAATAACACGCTCTGGCGAGAGTTGGTCTCGTAATTAAAGGATCAGCTCTAATTACTACATATCTTACTCGCTTTTCATCAAAGACTCTGCACTAATATCTCTTCAGTTCTTTTTGGCAGATTTTATAATTCTAAATTAATTTTTCTTACTGAGCGATATGGTGACTTCTTGTTCATTTATTCTAGCCACAGCTTTCTTCTGGCTTACACCTGCGGTGTTGGCTAACATCTGGGATGACTCTTTTACAGGCCAGCTCAATGATGAGAGCGGTGATACATGGGCCCACGGTATTGCCTCTCCAGAGAAGTATCTGTTACACGTGAACGACGAGTTGGTGTATATTGATGAAACCGACATACCGTCATTCAAAACCGCCATCAACAATTCTGTTGACAGTGCTAAAATCGGTATAGATGACGACCAGGAGATTGAAGATGATTCTCAATTTGAGAAGGGCTTCGACTATGATGTTGAAGAAGATGACGATGACGAGAAAATGTCAGAGGAGGAACTTGAAGACTATTATGCTACGAAGACCACCTGTTCCAACGATGCTGCTCCAACATCACTCCCAGGAAAGTTTGCTGATATCCCAAAGGGTCCCCAAGACCTTCACGTTCCCGCTTTGAAGTCCAAGGTTTCGTTGCCTTTGCCCATGGAGCACTTGGACCACACTTCACAAGAGTACATTGAGCTGTTGGAGAACCTTGGCATGGAAAACATTGTGAAAGGAGCATGGGGTATCACTTACTCATTTTATCGCCCAGAAGGTGGCTGTAAGAGTCCAGAGCAGATGCAGGATGATGTTTCCATGTTAGGTGACTTTGAGGTGATTCGAATTTATGATACAGACTGTGAAGGTTTGATGAATGTGATGAAACTGATGAAACCATATCAGAAAGTGTTTGCGGGTATCTACTACTTGGACAGAATTGACATATCTGTTGAGATTATCTCACAGGCCGTTGCAATTAACGGGGGAGACTGGTCTAAGATCCACACTGTTTCCGTTGGTAATGAGTTGGTGAATTTTGGACGTGCTACTACACTGGAGATTGCTGCGCTGGTGGAACGTACCAAGGCCGCATTACTGTCCAAGGGCTATTATGGCTATGTGGTCACTTCCGACACTCTTGTTGCAATGTTGAATAACAAGGAGCTCTGTCACATTGGCGACTATGTGAGTGTCAATTCTCATCCTTATTGGGATGGCTATGTTGAACCTGAGAGGTCCGGACCATGGTTAGTTGAACAGTTGGAGATGTTGAGACAAGTTTGTGGAGCAACAACACCAATCATGTTGGCTGAGACAGGTTGGCCGAAGAGGGGGTTGAAATTTGGGGAGAAGGGTGTTCCATCAAGGCCTAACCAGTTGATAGCATTGAAGTCTATTGTGGATACATTGGGATATAAGACGATATTGTTTACATCTCACAACGACTACTGGAAGGCGGATGGGACTCACGGAGTTGAGAAGTTTTGGGGAATTCTTGATTGATGAGTTGTAAATACCTAACACAATGATCATATAAAGCATAAATACTTAGAACGTATGGAAAAGCCCTAGCTTATAAATGTGTTGCTCCTACCATGTGTCTGTTATGCGCACGCTTTCGCGATCTCGCGCTCTCCCTCCCACCAACCCAGAGTTTTTTTCATCCACATTTTTCGTCCTCTACACAACGCCCCCTGGTCATTTTTGAAAGACCTTATGAACCTTCCAAGTTTAAAACTACATGATGAAGTCTCGCGTTTTCCACTTACAATTCTCCCCGGGTTGAGGACTCTCATGAATCTTCCTTGGTATGGCGTTCTCCTATTGAGGATGTCTGGGTCTTGGTGGGGATGGTCGTTCAGCGCAAACTTTTCTTGTTACAATTTTTAACATGGACGCCCTGTTTTAGAGAAATTCTGACCCTCTTTTTGTTTTGCTCCATTCTGCTCTTTATTCTCGGGATGATCTACGGAGAAGTCACTGGCTTTGGTGAGATGGATTGTTTTGATGTTTGGATATAGACGTGGGAGTACAAACTGAGGGAACGGTTTGAAGGCTTGGAATGGTTCCTATAATAGCATACTACACGCATTTGAAGTGAACCTACGGTATTGTAGTTCTTAAATATATATTAATCTGACTTTATTTTTTCACATGGTCTTCGCAGTCAACTCAGCCACATCGAGCTCGGCAAGCAAGACTGAAGCTCTGACCAATTGAATGACATTGGTGGTCTGCTTGAACAAGTAGAATGGAAGAGAAATGACAGCGACAATACCAGCAATGGAGTACTCAGTACCGGCGAGACTGATCGTGGCCAAGGGGAAGTAATACAAGTACAGGGCCACGTAGAAGAGCTCGTTGAAGAAGCACATGGTGAAGAGCACTTTTCTGTTAGTATAGTACAAATTCAGTAGCCACGAGGACTCCTTGTCTACACTCTTGTGTGACTTCCCGCCTGTTCTGAGGGTAGCATACATGTGCATGTAGTGGGAGGCCAAATCCAAGGAAACGAGGAGCTGGAAGATGAAGGTGTAGTCAGGGTAGAGCACACAGAGGAAGCAAATGAGCGATGACGTAGTACAACGATCCGTCACCATGTCCAGGACGGCACCAAAATGGGATGTTTGGTTATAGTAGCGGGCAGCGTGACCATCCAGAGCATCGAGGAGACATGAGATAGAGTAAGAGGTGATGCAGTACATTGGATGACTTCTCATTACGCAAAAGGAGATGATCGCTGTCACGACTCTGAGATAGCCAATGTAGTTCGGAACATAGTTGAAGATTGTTGATGTGGTTGGTTTTAATTTCACGTCTGAAGAGGCCATAGCTGTTTTATTTTTTTTATGAGAGGAAGAATATGTCAATGAGTACCTTTGTCCTTGATAGTGTCTTGGTCACCGCTGGTTGTTTACAGAGTATTTGCCAGTTTGAAACAGGACATTTCTTCTTGTTCTCATTGCCTCTGAAAAAAACAACAAACAAATTAAGAAAGAGCGCGAAAAAACAAATTAGCCTGATACGGCAATTACCGTATTTGTATACATTTAAGCCACAAGCATCCGGAAAATGATCCCAGAAGAAGTAAAGCTCAGTGGTTTATTAGGTTATACATAATTCCAAGTCTACACAGTTGAGATATCTTCTAATTGCCGACCAGTCACTCATTCGTCACCCAACTTCTTTTTCAGCTCCTTGTTCTCTTGAACAACTTGTTCAACAAGCTGCGTAAGCTTATCAATCTTGTCGTAGAGTGGATACAACTCCCAACCCACACCAGCATTTTCACCGGCCTCAATTGGTGGAGCAGCAGCTTTCACTTCAGAGAACCATTTCTTGGACACAGTGAAATGTGGGTCAACTCTTTCAGCGGCGATCTGTGATCTCATGTCCTCGTTTGTACGATCTACTGATATGTCGGTACCGTCTTGGGCAAAGATCCCTTCAAAGGAATCCTCGTAACCATCTGTGAGATCCCATTCTCTATCGACTTCGTTAGAGTCGTCACTGAGGTGACGAATACGGTTGTACTGGACTCTTCTGGCGTCTCTAGTTTCTTTAACGGCGATGTAGCAGAGGAATGGCGAGTAGATTATGAGCATGACACGATAGGCGATTGCGTGATAACTTTTGTGTGACATGAAGAAGGCCAAAGGAGAAATGAGGACTTCGATGATGTTGAGCGGTGGCACAAAGACACAAGAATCTGGAGCACGAATGTACTTCAGCGTCTTAGCGGCCACAAGAGCCATGTATTCGTCATTGGCATTGTCGTAAATCTTCTGGTAAGCAGAGGCAAACAAGGCCACAAGGATGTTGAGCAAGATGACAGAAACGAGGAAGGAGTAGAAGTAGAACAAAATACCTGCATATGGGGGAACAAATCTCTCAAATGCGTCAAAGTCACCACCTCCAAGAACAGTCTGTGCCAAGTTCTCAATGATCAAGATGGTGGCATCTCTTCTACCATCTGCAGAGTCCAGACCAAGGAATCCTTGGAGGAAACCCATGATGACCATAGTAAGCAGAATGAAGAAGATCATAGACTCTCTTAGCATCATCTTCATAACAACAATCATGGCACCAACAAACTTCTGGGCATCCAAGTAGAGCAAGAGACGGCTGTACATCAGTGGGGCTGCGAGAGCCAGGATACGATACGAGGCCTCATCCAGGTGGATAGCTGGGGTCGACTTCCAGTCGTTCTTGGTCAATGCCAGTGTTCTGAGGACAAAAGAAGCAGTGGCCAAGGCATACAAACAGTCGTTGAGGATTGAAGAGAAGGACAGGTAGTTGAGTCCGACATGGTAGAGCTTTGTGAGTTCGTCATGCATCATGCCAAAAGTGAAGAGGTAAAACACAACTTCAAAGAAATCCATTGGTACCACACCCCGATCACTGGAGTTCACCACAATGGTGTAAATGAGTAAGTAGAGAAACGAGAAGAAGATTTCCAGTATATTTTGGTACAATGGGGTCTTGATTCTGTCGGCATCAAAATGGGCAAGAATGGTAGCCTTGTTGACATCCTTGTACAAGACGTAGGAGGATGGGTCCTTGGCACTTTGAACGATCCAACCTCTCCATAGCCACTTCAAGCATCTCTGGTAACCAGAAGATCCAATGACAATTGTGGAGTGCATATCGACAGCCAACTCAAGGGCATTAGCTGGTTCTGAGTCCTCTGAGTTGAGGTTGATGACGTATCTGCGACAAAGCATCCGAATGAACAGGTACTTGTCATTCTCCTCTCTTTCGATAATCAGCTTTGCCAATTGTTGAGCAGCCGAAGCTCTGAGGAAGAAGAGTTCAGAATCGTGTAACTCAGTGGCTGCAAGATCCCAATACCAGCTTGTAACCTTCAAGAGAGCAAAGATGAGCACTGCACGATATTTCTCAGAGGAGGAACCCGGCTTGCCATCACCCTGGCCACCAGCAGCATTGAGGGCAAGAGTGACAACTTTATCGTTGATGATGCGAGACTCTGGAGATATTACGAGAGACTCTTCGAATTGGATTGGTACGACTGAGTCAATCAAATGTTTCAAGTTCAAGCAAATGCGGAGTACCTGTCTTGGGGAAGGAGGAACAAAGGATGATAATTCATCCTCTGTGAGTGGGAGAAGGGGCTCAGACATGAGAGGAAAGAACAATTTAAGAGATCTGAGAAGTAAAATAAGAGAGAGAAAGAGAGAGAGAGAGAGATTTTTCATCTGGACGTGTTTTTACTTTTAGCTGCTTTTTTGCTTTTAAGGGGTCCTGAAATTCGACACGCGCAACGCGTTCAATTTCTGCAGCAGGAATGCACAAGTCAAAGAATGAAATCTGTCTTGGAAACCTGGATTGGGATAGATTTCCTATTGATTATTTTGTTCATCATTTTATGAATGATTATTGACTAAACAGCACTTCTCTCTACATTATTCTTATTTAATATTCAGACTGTCCCATCTCGTCTTGTTGCAACCCAGAATTCACACTTGTATCTCCAGCCTCCCATCGCTTTATAATCTGATGAGTATCCACACTCAATAGCAGATTCTCTCTGTGTAAAATCAAACCAATTTTCACTGAGCTTTATCAGGTCGTCGAGCGTCATCTCCAACCCTTCAACAGGTGTTCGTTTCCTTGTGCCATCCGGATGTACAATCTCCTCCGCCTCATGAGAATCCTCAAAGTGCCACAGAAGTGGACCGTAGTTGATCCACATTCCTCGTGGTGATAATGTATGGTTGAGTGTTTTCAAATAGTCAATGATGTTGGGAGAGGTGTCGATGAAAAAATTGGTGATAATGCAGTTGAACTGTGCCCTGTTGTACTCTCTGAACTCTTTGGCTTGTGGTTCCTGCGAATACTGACGGGACGTTGAGATGTCATTCGATCCATAGAGGTCTGGGAATGATCCAGAGGCAATTGACATGAGTTCTCCAAATGGGACTGTTGGGTATTGAGCTTGTAGAGTAGACAGCTCAGTCGAAGAGTGCTCATCTGGGAAGAAGACAGGGCGAGTTTGCCATGCCCTTGTTAATTGGTTGGTGGTTGAATGGATGTATGGAAACACGGATTCACCAGATGCCATATAAGTATTGTTTAAAAGATAGTTGGAAACCAGCAACATGTGATAACTGAACTCATTACCCTGGCACCAGAAACCTCTCTTTACCAGTTCATACGTAAGCCTTCCCAACCCTGCTCCGGGGACAAGAATCTTCACCCGTTGTCTGTCTTCGAAGTTAGGGTATTGCTCTTCTAAAGTCTTGACGAATCTGGAAAAAGCCTCGTCTCTCTCGTGTTTACCTTCTTCTGTCCACTCTCTTACCAATTGTTTGAAGACGTATTTGACCTTATCGTAGTGTGCAAACTTTGGGGTACCCCATTCTGTCGGAGGATCAGTTATTCCCCATTGAGGAGCAACAGTGGTGGCCATTGTACGGCAGAATTGTCCATTATGACGAATGCAATGCTCCAGAGTCTTTAAGTGATCCGGGAACCAAGGAAGGAGGAGTTGCTCCTCGTACGTGAGCGAGTCATATTTCTGTTGTTTTGGTGTGAGGATCTCTCGTCTAGCGAAGTCTTCATAGTGATAGAATGCTGAAAGGACTTCCTTAATAGCCTGTAGCTCTTCTGGGTTCTCCATTGTCTTAAAAAAGTTGTAATATGATATTTATTATGACATTATATATATAATTCAGATTTGTAAGCCCTTTCATAAAAAAAACAAATCTTTCGGGCATCTCCGATGAGGGAGAAGTCTCTTAAAAAAGAGAGACTGTTCCCTTAAAAGTTGTCAAACCATAAAGTACTTTAACATTGATATACACTTCCAGTAGAGCTCATATATATATCTTTTAATCCCAAAAGTATTCCTTCCTAACCGCAATTAACATATACCCCGGTATAAATCCAAACTTCCATTGGAGCGAGAGAAGTGCCCTCTATGATAAGACAGGTCGAGTCATAATGACTCGGAGAAAGTCATACAGGCTGGGAAAAAGGTGATGTTTCTTTTTTAGAATCGTCTTCCCTCTTAAATACTAATGAGGATTTATTGACTAATATACAATCTTCTAAACTATATTTTAACTTGTTTTGATTGAATATAAAAGACTCATCTCATCAGACTCTCTCTCTTTTATCAATGCTCCAATCTCCGTCATAAAAAACCCACAAAGCATAATATTCAAAGCCCCCTCCCCCCACATTTTTAAGATCATCGGGCCTTTCCGGCGGACCGGCATATTTTTTTATATTATCGCTCAGCTCATCTCCCTCCATGTGACTCTCTTCGTTGGTATATAAAAAGCCAGATGGATTCTCCAGTCTCTCTTCTCTTTTCAACTTCAACCTCTGTAAAAAAAGGACTATCCCCCTCACTCAAAGATCTAAGAAAGTATGCCAAAAGTCACCCTCTCAGGAGTTTCAGTACTCGCACCAGTCTCCACAAAGTCCCCATACCCATCGGGAACATCTCAAGCTGATATTCTCACCAAGGATGCCCTCAAGTTCGTCACTTTGCTCCACAGAACGTTCAACCAACGCCGTATCGAGCTCCTACACAACAGAGAGAAGGTCCAGGTTAAGCTTGATGCTGGCGAATCTCTCGGCTTCCTCCCAGAGACACAGGCCATCAGAGATGACCCTGTTTGGAAAGGTGCAATACCAGCACCTGGTCTTGCTTGCAGAAACACCGAGATCACTGGTCCACCATTGCGTAACATGCTAGTCAATGCACTCAACGCTGATGTGAAGACGTATATGACAGACTTTGAAGACTCTGCTGCTCCAACATGGGAGGCATGCATCGGTGGCCAGCTTAACTTGTTTGATGCCGTGAGAGGACAGCTCGACTTCAAGAATGCCAGTACAGGCAAGGAGTACAAAGTGGCTAAGCCACCAGGTGAGGCCCCTACTCTCATCGTTCGTCCAAGAGGTTGGCACATGGTTGATAACCACATCACCGTTGACGGTGAGCCAATCTCGGCATCACTGCTCGATTTCGGTCTCTACTTCTTCCACAACGCTAAACAGCTCGTCAAGAACGGACACGGTCCATATTTCTACTTGCCAAAGATGGAGCATCATTTGGAAGCCCGTCTGTGGAATGACGTGTTCAACGTCTCCCAGGATTACATTGGCATGAGCCGTGGCACAATCAGAGCTACTGTGTTGATTGAAACCTTACCTGCAGCCTTCCAGATGGAGGAGATCATCTTTGAGCTCCGTGAGCACTCCTCAGGATTGAACTGTGGCCGTTGGGATTACATCTTC
The DNA here is from genome assembly GCA_030574135.1 of Petasospora petersonii. Lineage (NCBI taxonomy): Eukaryota > Fungi > Ascomycota > Saccharomycetes > Phaffomycetales > Wickerhamomycetaceae > Petasospora > Petasospora petersonii. The sequence continues at coordinate 320,344 of JAJMEM010000002.1, forward strand.
TCCACCATCAAGAGACTACGTAACCAGCCACATCACCTCTTGCCAGACAGAGATCAAGTCACAATGACCTCTCCATTCATGGACGCTTATGTTCGCAAGTTGATCCAGGTGTGCCACAAGCGTGGTGTCCATGCTATGGGTGGAATGGCTGCACAGATCCCAATCAAGAATGACCAAGAGGCAAACGCTAAGGCAATGGCCAAAGTGCGTGCCGACAAGCTCAGAGAGTTCACAAAGGGCCATGATGGCTCATGGGTTGCTCACCCTGCTTTGGCATCCATCTGTAATGAGATCTTTGACAACATGGGCACTCCAAACCAGATCTACTACATCCCTGACGAGTACACTGTCGCAGAGGAAGAGTTCATCAACACTAAGATCGAAGGTGGAAAAATTACCGAAGCTGGTATCAGACAGAACTTATATATTGGCTTATGCTACATGGAGGCATGGATCCGTGGATCGGGTTGTGTTCCAATCAACAACTTGATGGAGGATGCGGCCACTGCTGAAGTGTCTCGTGCCCAGCTGTTCCAGTGGGTGCACCACCGTGTTGTGCTCGATGATACAAAGGAACCATGCACACCAGAGACCACAGCCCGTTTGCTCAAAGAGGAGACTGAGGCACTCCTTAAGACTGCTCCAGAGGGTAACCAGTTCGAAAAAGCTGCTTCCTACTTGGCAAAGGAGATCACTGGTGAAGGGTTCTCCGAGTTCTTGACTACACTGTTGTACGATGAGATATGTACCATTGGTCAGCCAATTGACTTGGACACTTTGAAGTGATGTAATCAAAGTATAACATATAAGTCATATCATATTCAAACAATAACACTTTATGGAATTCATTAGTAGCCATTATATTAGGAAATAGAAGTTCATACCTCAGTGAACACCCGGACATCTAATTCTCGTGATGATCCGCAAACCCAGCGCGCGCGCGGAATTCAGAAAGCGCAAAGTGGCTCTATTATTCTTTCTCCACCAGACCACAGCATCTACAGTGATACGATCACCACAGAGTATTACTAGAGGAAACAATACAAAAACCCCACTACTACCTCATGGCCAAAGTACTCCAGCGTCAATTATCACAGATTGCACGCACAGCAGTGCGCAGGATTCAAACGTCCACCACCGTGAACGCAAACATCAACACCACTCGTCTCTTCTCAACGACTGCCTTGGTAAGATCGCCTGAACTTTCGAAGAAGTTGAAGAACAAGAAGACGATGAAGGAGTTGAATATAGCACTTGCTTCTGGCCTGCTCTTTGTTGCCTCCTATTTGTCATTACAGACACATTACCTCTCAGATTCTGGAGATGCTGGCAGCTTACGCGCCTTCTCCACAACACAGAGCTCACAGCAACAACAAAAGGCAACGCAGAATATCTTTCTCTTGTCAGATGAACAGATCACTAAACACTTGAGAAATTTGGAGGAGTCGTATTTTGTCAATAGAGGCAAGGGCGTTGTGCGCTACGACATCTCACAACTGCCTTCAAACTCCCCCATTGAAGATGATCGTTCTGAGGCTGTCGTCACTGTACCAACAAAAGACGGAAACACTGATTTCTACTTCTGGGGTATTTACGATGGACACTCTGGCTACTACACTTCTTTGAAGCTTCGTGATGAGCTCATTTCGCATGTCGTGCATGCGTTGGGTGCCGCTTATAAACCAGATCCAGAGGACCAGACTAATGGAACTCGTCTCATTCCCTCCCCAGACACGATTGATAATGCAATCAAACAAGGGTTCCTTCAGCTAGATTACGAAATTGTTCAACAAGGTCTTACTCAATTGTTTGAAGACCCATATAACAAAGAAAGAGCTTTAAAGGCCCTGCCTGCTGCTTCTGGTGCATGCGGTCTACTCACTTTCTACGACTCATCGTCCCAATTGCTCAGAGTTGCCGTTGCTGGTGATTCCCGTGCTGTTCTAGGGTCTGTGAACTCCGATGGCCAATGGACTGCGAAGTCATTAAGTATTGATCAGACAGGTGATAATCCAGAAGAAGTGGAGAGAATTAAGCAGGAGCACCCAGGTGAAGAGACTTGTGTTCGTAATGGTCGTGTGTTAGGCTCACTACAACCTACAAGAGCTTTTGGCGACTTCAGATATAAACTGAATGAGGTCAATGGTAAGGCTATTAGTTCCCTCCCAGAGCATCTAAGAGTGTACTTTAGAGCACCACCAAAGAACTGTCTTACACCACCATATGTCACCGCTGAGCCAGTTGTGACCACTACCAAGATTGAGCCAGGTAAGCGTGATTTTGTTGTCATTGGCTCTGATGGTCTCTATGAGCTCCTATCCAATGAGGAGATTGTTGGGCTGGTTGTTAAATGGATGGAGAAGAACCCAGTGACAAAGGCATCGACTACTTCAGTCTCTGCTGCTGAAGAGAAGTCATGGTCCGAGTTGTTCTCCAAGGGCGATAACAAGAAACTTCCAAAGGTGCTAGATGTCTCCGATGAGAAGTACCGTGATATCCAACGTCCGGCATTCAGAAACAAGAAGGTTTCGGAACAGCACGAATATTTGCTTGAGGACAAAAACGTGGCTACGCATCTAATTCGTAATGCGTTATCGCTTGGTGGATCCAAGGAGTACGTGTCTACACTTGTTTCCATTCCTTCGCCTACGTCGAGAAAGTATAGAGATGACTTGACTGTTACTGTTGTATTCTTTGGCGACGGAACGCCAGATGAAGAGGGAAAACTCGAAGTTAATATTCCTGCTACAAAGAATGGCCTTGCTGAGGAGGCTAAACTGTGAAGTATGTACTCTCTCTTCTTTATTGTTTTTAAGAAATTAAAGTACCTTAGATCCCTTTCTTTTAACTAAGTTCTATAATAACCAACAAATTGTTATATACTTAAGTGAGAGAGAGAGAGAGAGAGAAAGTGATTCCTTGGGATGACTCTCCTGACTCATGAAAATTACCGGATATCGATTACTCTCTGTAGCCAGTCAAACATCAAGGACTATCCCTATTGACCAATCAATGTGAGCCCAACACTTCAGAAGATGTTGTTGGGGGTATTTAAAGAGTGAAAGTGTTTCCTTTTGTGTATATTTATTCTGGTGTTCTCCCCTTTCTTCCGTTCGTTAGAAATAGCTCTTGTTCTTTCTAACTGAGCAATCAGCATGAGAGCCCAGATTAACAATAGACGTTTGTTGTACACTACAAAGCAGATACAGAAGCCGTTTACCCAGTATGGCTTCTCACCAAGAGATTCTAAGACTACAGGTGCTTATGCATTTGTTGCACCTAAACCTATTGGAGAAGAAACAAAGAAACCAAAAGATGCCCTTTCCCTCGCCTTGTCACTAAAGACCCCATTCACATCATGGACCCGTCAGCAAATAAAGGAGATCCACAGCACACCATTGATGAACCTGGTCTTTGCTGCTCAGACCCAGCACAGAAGATTTCATGACCCAACCAAAGTGCAGCTGTGTACTTTGATGAACATCAAGACCGGCGGGTGCACTGAAGACTGTAAATACTGTGCACAGTCTTCCCGTTATGACACTGGCGTTAAACCGGAGAGAATGGTCCAGGTCGAAGAGGTCATCAATGCTGCTAAAGAGGCGAAGCGTAATGGCTCTACAAGATTTTGTATGGGTGCTGCTTGGAGAGACATGAACGGTCGAAAGATTGGTTTGAAGAGAATCAAGGAGATGGTTGAGGCCGTTAACGAGTTGGGCATGGAGAGCTGCGTCACTCTTGGAATGATCAATGCTGAACAGGCTAGAGAACTGAAGAGTGCTGGGTTGACTGCTTACAACCACAACATTGATACTTCTAGGGAGCACTATCCAAAAGTCATCTCTACAAGAACGTATGATGATAGACTGGAAACAGTGGGTCACGTCCAACAAGCTGGCTTGAAGGCTTGTACAGGTGGTATTCTCGGACTTGGTGAGACAGCAGACGATCACATCTCTTTTATCCATACATTGGCCACCATGCAACAACACCCAGAGTCATTGCCTATCAACAGACTGGTGCCTATAAAAGGTACCCCAATGTATGAGGAGGTCAAGAACAAGAAGCTTACCATTGATGCCATTGTGCGCACCATTGCTACTGCGCGCCTTGTTATGCCGCAGGCTATCATCAGATTAGCTGCTGGAAGATACACCATGAAAGACCACGAGCAATTCCTGTGCTTTTTGTCAGGATGTAATGCTATTTTTACTGGCAAGAGAATGTTGACCACTATGTGTAATGGCTGGGACGAGGACAAGGCTATGTTAGACACTTGGGGGTTGACTCCAATGGAGTCCTTCTCTTATGAACCAGAGGAGACAGCATGTGAGTAGAGATTATATAGGTTTACAAAACTGAACTAACAAGTAACATAATACACTGGTGCATTTCAGTATTATTTTAGTAACACACTCTGAGAGGACACAGGGTGTCAAAGGCATCAAAGAAGGAAAAAAATAAGATAGGGAGAAGATTAGATACTGATTAGCATAATAGTAACAAAGAAAGAAGAGAAAAAAAAGATCGAAGACAAACATAAGAAAGGAGAATACATGGAGTAGAATAAGGAGAGTCAAAAGAAAGAGGAAAAAAGAAAACGAATCACAAAAATAAGGACAGCAAGAGAAACACGGACAAATAAAAGAAAGTTGGTATCAATTGTTGCTGCTTCTCTTGAGCTGTTCTTCGAGACCAATCTTCTTCAAAACATCAGGTAATGTATTATACAGCCAAGCGACTGATCTTTTGGTATTATCCTCCGCAATTCTCAGATTATCAAAGAATTGGAAGGCCTCAGCCAAAGAACACCCTTTCAACTCCTTGTATCTGTCAATTCTCACAGCAAGGGCCTTTATCTTTTGATATTTTCTGATCTTTTTGATCTTGTAAGCCTTTTGGACACGTTCAACCTGTGGTTTCAAAGAGTTGTAGTACTCATTATAAATCTCCTCAACTTTATTGAAATCATTGTGGATGATCAGGTCATAGTTCTCGGCATCATACTCGCCATTTCTCGTGGCGGACTTCTGAAGTCTACTTCCACTAACGGGTGGGGTCAGTTGGCCAATAGGGGAGCCGGTATCAGCATCTGGTACATCATCCTGAGTCGGGTCAAAGTTGGAGTTGGACCTAAAGTGTCTTCCTCTTGTAGCGCTTGGATCCATGAAAACAAAGTCAATTCTTGGATTTTGATGAGCGCCAGAGTGGCCACCCTGAGCTGAAAGAGTCTGCTCATCATCGACATATTGGTTGTTTATGAACCTGAGCATACCACCGTTAGCAGTAGCATCATTTAATGTACTATCCAGGACCTGAGTTTGAGCAGCAGCCGCAGCAGCGGCGGCGGCGGCAGCGGCTTGTTGTTGCTGCTGCTGTTGCTGACGACGGTGACTACCCTGATGCTGTTGCTGCTGAGTGTGATGATGATGGCTCTGTTGCCTGTGCTGGCCTTGCTGGCTCTGCTGCTGTTGACTATGGGTCTGCTGCACCTCTTGCTGATGGCCATTCTGCTGTTGTGGGAGGGCAGTGCTGGACAGGAAAGAATCAGCTAGTGGGAGGCCCAGTGAGTTACCGACGCTTGAGCTGCTGTTATTACTGCTACCGCTGTTGTTGTTATTGCCGGTACCGTTGTTGGATGTCAATGTGACGGGATGGGACTGCTGTGGGGTGCCGGTCTGGTTTCCAGAGCCTTGTTGAAAAGGATTGACTGGCTGGATTATGAACCGCTGTGTGGACAACACAGCCTTGAGCTCCTGGTTTTCCTTTATGAGAAAGTCAATGAGGCTGGTCATGTTTTGTATCTTATGATTGGTGCGCTCAACGTAGTCGTTGAACTTCTTGTTCAAGCTCTCTTGAGCAGCGTAGGCGTGGTTCTTATGATCTTGCAGAGCATTTTTGATCTTGTCAAACTCATCTTTAAGGGCGGCAGGGTTGACCTGTGAACAAACTACCGTTAGTATCATATCCTAAAGCAAGTCTGAAATGACTCCAATACTCACGTTCATCTTTTCTGTGTGTCAACTGTATGGAGAGATGATGGGAATTGGCACCACTGTGATGAAGTAAACCAAGGAGAAAAAATAGAAAGAGGGTCAGGAGGTAACGGCTTCTATAAAGAGCGTGTAGAATAACTTGAAGAAAAGGAGTATCTGTGAGAGAAGCTAAAAGAGGTCAATGTGTCAAAAGACTCGAGCCTTAGATCAACACGATGACACGCTGATTTGACGTTACTGTGATGGTGACAGACTAAAACGCGTTTGTTTACGAAATCTTTTGGCGAAAACAGGTGAGGGTGTCAGCGCAATTTTCGCATTCACCCAACCACCTCGCCAACATTGATGAATGGGGAAATTATCGCGATTCTCTAAGAAGAAAAATATGTGTCCCCCGAATCATCCGGATTCCGCACTTGCTGCATGCTGCGGCTGCCCCCCAAAAAAAGAAGCTCGTGATTTGCAGCCAAAGTTTTCTGTGCGAGATTCGGAGTTTTGTCCTAGCGCCTGTGGGAGGGTGGGGGTGCTCCTCCATCTGAGTCTTGGAAAGGAAGATGCGGCTAAGATTACTTGTGTGTGTAGCATTCAACTGAATTAGTGTGTTATTTGTTTCGTAATAACTTCGTTGATAGCTTTATATTTCATGCATCCCAAATAGTTAGTCAAAGAGATGTAATAATAATTGGCCGATATTATGAGAGCCCACAGCGTGATTTTCGGCACTCACTGAAATCTAAAAGGACCGGCCACCGTACATACAAATCAAACCACCTTTATTTTTGTCCTTCCTTGTTCCAATTCTCTGAGCCGTATAAAAGTCCTAGCCTGTCCCACGTTTTTCGACACAACTTAATTCTTTACTCAATTGACAACACACACACACACTTATAACAGCAACAACAATAACAACTCGAATTTATCAATGAAGGCACTTACATACCAAGGACCAGGAAAGAAAGGCGTCTCAGAGGTTCCAATCCCGGAGCTCCTCCAACCAACTGATGCTATCATCAAGCTTACCAGCACTACTATCTGCGGAACAGACCTGCACATCGTTGGAGGAGACGTCCCAGAGACCGCGGAAGGTACAATTTTAGGGCACGAAGGCATTGGTATCGTCTACAAGGCGGGTGAAGCTGTCAAAGATTTCAAAGAGGGAGATAAGGTTTTGATTTCTTGTATCACCTCTTGTAACCAATGTGCTTACTGCAAGAAGGGCTTGCAGTCTCACTGTGTTGACGGTGGCTGGATTTTGGGCCATACGATTAACGGTACACAGGCAGAGTACGTCAGAATTCCACATGCTGATCACTCGCTCTATGACATTAAGAGATTCGATGGTAAGATTAAGGACGAGTCCCTGTTGATGTTGTCCGATATCTTGCCAACTGGTAACGAAGTCGGAGCCGTTGCTGGCAACATCCAAGAAGGTGACGTCGTCGCTATTGTTGGTACTGGTTCCGTTGGTATCTCTGCTCTGATCAGTGCAAAGACCTATAAACCATCGTTGACAATTGTGATTGACTTCAACGAGGAGAGATTGAGAATTGCCAAGGAAATCTTTGGCGCAGACATTGGCATTAATCCTAGTAAGTGCAATGTGAAGGAAGAGATTAAGAAACTGACAAAGGAGCACAATGTCAGTACCCGCTCGGCAGATCTTGACGACGGTGTTGATGTTGCTATCGAGGCTGTTGGTATCCCAGCAACGTTCCAGACTTGTCAGGATATCATTGCACCAGGTGGCCGTATCGCAAACGTCGGTGTCCATGGAAAGAAGGTCGATTTACAACTCCAGGACCTGTGGATCAAGAACATCAGCATCTCCACTGGTTTGGTCAGTGCCAACACCACTACTGACTTGTTGTCCAAGATTGAGAGTGGTCACCTCGACCCTTCGCCATTGGTTACTCACCACCGCAAGTTCAGTGAGATCATGGAGGCTTACGAGGTGTTCAAGAACTCAGAGAAGGAGAAGTGTATTAAGATGTTCTTGGAGTTCTGATGTTGAATCTTTCTTCTTCTCTTTTTAGCTTTTTGTAATTGATATGATCCATGATTTGAATAATTTCATCGCGGATATATCTGTAGGCATTAGAGTACAGTCTGGTGCAGGAAGTTCTTACCGGTTACCCCGTTTACCACCTCACTGTGTTCGAAAAAATTAGTGAAGAAAGGAAGATAGTCATCAATGATATATACAGATAATTCTCAGAGTGAGTATAATATTTTGTACATATTAACTCCAGCTGCTTGGCAGTATTGAGAGCAAAACATATTGTCGTAACCTCCACGGTTGATAAGGGGGTTTGAACGGAGGAAGGGGTACTGTGATGGTTATTTGACAACAGCAGAAGTATAAAAAGGCCTTGTTCTATAGAATTCAGACTATATTCTAAATGTACTACTATAATTTGTCAACACCGACAAAATGTTATTCAAAACCCCCGAATCCAATTTCTATCCCGTCATTATCATTGGCGGTGGCCCATGTTCGCTCGCCGTTGCATCCAGATTATGCACCACCACTAGTCACGCAGAATACAGCGATTCTGATCATCAGCGCCATCATTGGCACCTCCGTAAATACTCTCACTCTCATTTGCCTAAGCAGGGTGAAGGAGTGTATCACCCAAGTGAAATTTTGGTTTTAGACAAGCTTGGTAATACATTCATGAAACAGTGGAATGCACAGTTTTCCGCACTGGGGATCCAACATCTTAGATCACCAATGTTCTTCCACCCTGACCCTTCAGACATTGATTCATTACATGCATTTGCTTATGCAAATGAGCGAGAAAAGGAACTTTTGGAGATAACTGGTGTCGTTGGAAGAGATCCTCATAAGCATCAGAAGAGAGGAAGAGGAATCAGTTCCACAGTTGAAATTGATCAGAGAAATTGGATTGATTTCTACAGACCTGGAACGAAACTGTTTGAAGACTTTTGTCAGGATGTCGAAGTGAAGAATGGATTGCGTGGAAGGGTCAAGAAAAGTCTTGTCACTGATCTTGCATATGTGAATGTTTGTGTTGTTGGTCAGGACGGCAGTGAAGTTTGTGGTAAGGGGTTCAAGGTAACCACTGAATCTGGTGAAGTCTACGGCTGTGGTGTTTGTATCAGTGCTATGGGTCCCTCTGGTGAGATCAATTACCCAGTTAAGCCGGAGTTAGACAATGTCTTTCCAGCGGGTAGCTGTCACTCCTCTCATTTGTTCTCGCGTGTTGTACCGTTCCCACCACCAAAGGTCAATCAACTGATCATCGAGAAGAAGAAGACGGAGATTGTTATTGTCGGCGGAGGACTCTCCTCTGCCCAATTGGTGGAAAAAGCCATCAATCAAGGTGTCTCCAAAGTACATTTTGTAACACGGGGAGAGATTAAAGTGCAACATTTTGATTTTGGGCTTGAATGGGTGACAAAGAACAAGAATTATGTTAAGACACAATTCTGGCAATACGATAGCGACGATGAGCGCTACAAAGCCGCTATTGCGGCTAGACGTGGAGGATCAGTGAACCCCCAATACTTGAAGGTCTTACAGGACCTTGAGAAGCGTGGGAAGGTTGTAATTCACAGGCACGCAGAGGTTCAGGACAAAGCCTGGGATGAGAACACAGAGAAATGGGACTCCATTACGCTAATTAACAACAATAATTCCAGCATCGAGGTTTTACACTCCATCGATTACATCTTCTACTGCACAGGCTCTACCCCAAATGTCCTCAGAGAAGGTTTTCTCCAAACCTTGAACAAAGAACGCCCCATCCAAACGGTTGATGGTGATCTCCCCTGCCTGACAGAGTCGTTGCAGTGGGATTCCACCACCCCGTTCTTCATGGTTGGTCGCTACGCCATGTTGCGCACAGGGCCATCTTCAGCCAACTTAGACGGTGCCCGTCTTGGTGCTGAGAGAGTTGGATGGCGTGTCCAGGAAATGAGAGCACAGGGATATATCTTCCTTGGTGAAGAGAAGGCAAAAAATCAGAAGAAAACGACCAAAAAAGAGGTTGTCTCCAAAGCTATGGACCAGTGGCTGAAATGCGCTGGTGGACGGTGTAACTGGTTCGGAACTCTTGAGGATGAAGTTTGTGCCTAACAGGCTAAGACTAACATCTTTGATCAGTCTAATAGTTTGTCCTCTAATATCTATTGTTTCTCTGTAATTGTAACAAGGTTGAATCAATCACCGCATGTGTCCAATATGATCTTCTATGCTGTGTAACCTTTTTTTATCTTTGGGCCGGTCGGTTTTTTCGGCTCGGTCTTTTCGGGCCTCTCAGGATGATTATGCATTCCATATGTATTCCATTTGCATCCCACTTATCTTAGAGAAAAGAATTTCATTAGATCTTCATTGAGTCATTGACTACTACACGTTAAAGACCTGAACGGGGCTTAAGCTGTAGGGAGGCTGTGTATATGTCTCTACTTTTATTACGCTTTGATTTATAATATTATGCCAAGGGGTAAGTGCGCTTTTAGTGCTGCTCCAACCGCGTTTATTGCGCATGCGCGAATTATTATTAGTATCGAGAACCATACAATTTTGACACCAAGCATCGCCCACCTCAAAATATATAGCCCGCCTCCTATAAAAACCTCTCCTTTCTCTCTGCGAAACACTCATTATTCATCGCCACAAGAGGGAAAGAATATATACGCCTCATAAACCAACTCATGCTTCCACTTAAAGTCCTTTTGTCCTTGCTGCTCTCAACGGCGACAGTGGCCAAAAACATCAATACTGGGTTTCATGCTCTCCATTTCGACGTCACCAGAGGATCTACATTCCACGACTCCTCGAAAGACTCGAATGCCCGTCTCAAAGTGAGAGATGCCCCAGATGGTTCCATCCTAACAACTTTGGAAAACCAAAACACATTCTACTCTGTCAATCTTGAGATTGGTTCCACAAACCAGCAGGTGACTGTGCTAGTTGATACTGGATCCTCGGATCTGTGGGTTACCGGCTCCAACAACCCGTACTGCTCCTCTAGAACCATCAACAGGATGTCCAAGTTCAGAAACTTGGATGACTCTTCGTTTTATACCGAACTGACTTCCTCTTCTTTGGAAAACACGGACGGCTCAAATAAAATCTCTGTTGTTTCTTCTGCACTGAATAAGGCCTATTCGCCTTCCTCTTCTTCCTCCTCTTCACAATCCATCGATTGCTCCCAATACGGCACTTTCAACCCAGATGAATCTGAGACATTCCACAACAACGGCACGGAGTTCTACATTCTCTATGGTGATAGCACATTTGCGTATGGTACTTGGGGTTATGATGATGTGACAGTTGGTGGTATTGCTGTTGATAACTTGTCATTTGCCGTTGCCAACCAGACAAATTCTACTGTTGGTGTCCTTGGTATTGGCTTGGAGGGATTGGAGACCACATACTCTGGGTCTATGGCTTCAAACCATGGCTCTTATACTTACGCCAACCTGCCAATGAAGATGGTTGAAGATGGCTTGATACACAAGAGAGTGTACTCTCTATACTTGGACGATGTCGACTCATCGAGTGGTAGCATCTTGTTTGGTGCTGTGGATCACGCCAAGTACACTGGAGATTTGACCATTGTCCCAGTCATCAACACCTTGAAAAACTCTGGCTACAACTCTGCTATAAAGCTGGAGGTGGCAATGACAGGCTTGGAGTTTGACGGCAAGACTGCATCCGATGGCACTGTTGCGGCTTTGCTCGACTCTGGTACCACTCTGACATATCTGCCGTCCTCCATCATTTCGACCATTGCTTCATCCGTTGGTGCCGAATATTCCAGAAGTTACGGTTACTACTTGATGGATTGCCCATCTTCTGCCATGGACACTAACATGACCTTCACATTTGACGGTGCCAGCATCCCAGTCACCATCAACAATTTTATACTTCAGGCTGACTCCATCGGCTCTACCTGTGTTTTGGCACTGATGGACTCTGGTGATGACACGGCTATTCTCGGTGACTCCTTCTTGAGAGGCGCTTACTTAGTTTACGACTTGGACAACTTGGAGATTGCCATGGCTCCGGTGAAGTACACCACTGATGAGGACATTGTGGTCATCACTTCTGATATTCCATCTGCTACCCAGGCCTCAGGTTACTCCTCCAGTGCCTCCATTGAAGAGAGTGAGTCTACTGACTTGAATGGCGCCATTGGTGGGGGCCTTTCACAGTCTTCATCCTCTCCACGCTCTCGTGGCTCTAGCTCTTCATCCAGTGATGGTGAAGATGACTTATCGGCCACGGCAACAGCTACTGGCTCTCAGTCTACAGCCTCATCATCTTCCTCTACCACGTCCAGTAACCGCGAGTCTGGTGCAGCTCCTTCTGTTAGTGTGTCCATCATTTCTATCGCTGCTTCTTTCACCTTGGGATTGTTGGTTCTTTGCTAAAATCATAGATGATTGGTGTAAAAGCAATTCTTGCTTTTGCTACCTTGTTTTCTTTTATTGGTGATGATCCAAGTAAAATTTATGGTTTGTTTTTTTATCTTTTGTTTGAATCTTTCCTGATAGTTTACATAAATTCGTTACATTATAGCACGCGCATATTTAACCCCATTGTAAAGCAGATAAGACACACAAAAAAAATCAACAGGCACAACGATTCTCTGCAGAGTCATTCTGAATATTCAAATCCACATTGCGACTCTGTTGCTCCTGCTCAGTAGGCTTATCATCAGCAGTTGGAATCTTGGCACCAAGAGCGACAAACACCTCTTTAACGTTAAATCCACTTTTAGCACTGGTCTCAAAGAATAGCAAGCCTTCCTCTTGAGCCAATTGCTGGCCCTCTTCATACGCCACTTTTCTCATACTCTCGTCATTCTCAACCAGATCGTGCTTGTTGGCACACAGGGCAATGATGATTCCGGAGGCTGCTTGTTCGTGTAGTTCCTTGACCCAGTGGCGTGCCTTAATAAATGAGGCTGGTTTTGTCACATCGTACACGACAACAGCGCATTGAGCGTTACGATAATACATTGGTGCAAGGGAGGCAAAACGTTCCTGTCCTGCGGTATCCCTGAGAAAACAATGATGTGTTAGTATTGCCCATCAAAGGTGGCAAGAGAGGGGGTGGAAGTATACAACGTTCCAAACTCACCAAATCTCAAACTTGATTGTCTTGTCGCCAATGGCGCATCTCTGTGTAAGAAAGGCGGCACCAATAGTAGGTTCTGAACCAGTCAGTTAGTATCTTTGTAAATAATAGATAAAGAGGGTGGGTATATGCAGGCAAGAACTTACCTTTGTTCTCTTGGAAATCGTTACTAACGAAGCGCAGCACAAGGGAAGACTTTCCCACAGCAGCTTCACCCAAGAGAACAAGTTTCACTGGTGTCACAGGTTTACTCATTGTTACAGCTCTGTTGGAAGAAAGTTGGCGTAAGGTGTGCTAATATATAAAGCACAATTATTGTTATCAGTGCGAGTCTAATTTGTTACAAGCGATCTCTTTTTTGGCGAGGTGGCTGATGCAGGTTGGTGTCCGGGTTTGTAGTACTACAATATTTTATGTACTACTTCAAGTGATATACACGTAAAAGAATGACTCGTCATTTTCTTGTCTTTTCTTTTATGTACTTGTTAAATTCGAAGTTATACTATATGGTTAAGATGCAAAGGCAGGTTGGCCCATGCGTTGGCTAACAAGTTATCAAGACGGAAGTTCTCCTGAACCGGAAGACCATCAGCATGAGCTTCATGTTCTCTCATGTGGATCTCCAGCAACTCCTCTGGTGCCACTGCTCCATCTGTGAGATTGATAGAGGACAAACAGCTCATTTTTAACCCAGTGAATTCGGAATCCACAACGTCAAGTTCCTTGTATTGTTGAACCTCCTTCCATGCCATGTAGAACAACAGCAAGTCCCGAGCGAAGGCAACGATGGGTAAACAGATCAAGTTTCGTAGGTATGTTCCTTCAGCTGGTGTCGAGATGTATGGTATCAAGTATTTGTTGATAGGCGTAAAACAACTCAAAAGCTCACCAACATATGAAGCAGCAAATGGCCACATGGAAGTACAGAAGAACCTCCACAACCCGCTCTCCTTATGGAACACTTGAGAGTAGTCACGCTGTAAAATAGCATTGTTTTCTCGCTCTCTCAGTTCATGCCTTATTTCAAGTTCTTCTTCTGTGTATTTTGGTAATATCCAATTCTTGAGTCTCACATACCACGGAGCATTAGGGTCGGAGTTCTGTTCCCGTTCTCTGCGCAGTTGTTCATTTCTGCTGTAATCTTCCTCCATCAACTGTAATTCTTCTGGTGAGAGTCTATCAGCAATGAAGAAAGGCTTAGTCTCAACGAGCCAGCGATAGTAATAAGGATGTAAAACGACGGTGGAGAATGCCCGGTATAATACAGCACCTACTTGCAAGAGAACCAAAAACAGCTTTGGACCCTCCATCTTTCCGTTTTTGAGAGATAGAGTTGTCCAGAGTAATTGGATATACGTGGAGAATCCTGAGCTGTACCTTAAGCTGTGCAGGTATAACGGGAAGCCAGCTAGTTGAAACACGTTCTTCAGCGTTATCTTGTCATTTCGAAGAGCAGATTCAAGTGAGCCTTCTCTTAGATCCAGTAGCTTCATCAGTACAGATTCACCAGCTAGTACGGTCCACATCTTGTATCCCAAACTGGCAAGCGCTGACATCACAGTAACGCCTACAGTGGCAACTATGGTGGAACCAATAGAGGCTGTAGCCATGGCTGTAGTGAGCCTGCTACCCACACTGTACAGGAGTTGATGTAGCGACAGCACTTTACTTGGCTTCATCTTCAAAATGATTTGTCTTTGACACTGTGGACAATGGAGGTCAGTGCCAGTATAGATCTGACAACCATCAGTTGCCCTAAACCCCACAACAGTGGCATTGTCTCCATTCTGAACTCCCAAATGTATCAGCTTTGTAGCAACCAGTGTGTCCGTCCTTCCCTCTCTCCGACGGGTTGAATCAATATCCATTGCCCACTGGATTATACAACTCTTGTGAGCTCTTAATGAACAGGAGCAGATTTGAATGAAATGCCCCGTATCGTTTATGTGGGAAAGTGGTGGTGTATCACTCTCGTCACCCCAACAAATCCAGCAACGTTCTTTTTCTTCTGTCTCCATGACTTGTACTACTTTGAATACAGGCGTTTTCAATACTTTTTGATGGAATGATAGAGGCCAGTTTTTGTGATCATCCATTAATCTATAAGTAAAAAAGTAGAGAGAGAAAGAGCTAAGAGAAGCATCGGAACATCGGAAACTAAGGGTGAGTGGTGTCCGGGTGTTATCTCGACTACCAATTTTACGGTTACACTGAATTCAACTTTTAAGCCTGATCAATATATAAATGAAGTTTTATTCAATCATCGAATCAAGGTACTTCTCGTCTACGACAACTTAAACTCGCGAGGGATCGAAATCCATGCATTGGAGATATGAAGAGAGGGAAATATATAATACACGTATATCCCCACAACGTCAGGTCCTCAAACTGCTCTATAGTAGACAGTGGATGAAGCCATCCAACCCATAGCGTCCAGAAAGGATCTGCGACTTGGGAAGAACTGTACAGCGTCATGGGTAAAATTTGTTTTAGGCACCGCTTTGAATCACCAAACCACGGAGGAAAAAAGGTTTGGGGATCTTCGAAGGTGCCAAAAGAAAGAAGTATACATGTGTGAAATTTAGGGCTGGCTCAATGATGTTTGAAAATGTTCTTGAAAAACAGTGAATCGATGTCCATCATTGGCGCAGAGGACTCTCTGTGCAAGCCTCTAAACTCATCGTGGGTAAAATCCAGAAGACTCCATATGGATGAAAAAAGTCCTTATGTCATTTGAGCATCTTACGGTATGTCTTAGTTTGATTCGGACAAATCGTAGTTAACTAAAAGAAGAAGTCGAGAGTGAAAAAAATGGGAAAAGGTGAGTTTTTATACTACCCGCGAAAGATGTTGCGCCGTAACAAAATCTTATAATGCAGTCATGAGCTTAGTAAGTAACTAGTGCGTGCGTTCTAGGGCTCCAAGAACCAAGGCATTATCTCCAGGATTGGATTGGAAATAGTTTATTAATTTTTGACTTTTAAGCGGTGCAATTATCATTCTGCTTTCTTGAGTTAACTTCTTTAGAGAGTAAGATGGCTTTACACACCCTCACAGCGAATTTCTTTAAAGTGAGTCCTCTTCTGCCATTCCACAACGGGTAGATTATGCGAAATCAAAACAATAACCAGCGGTTATCGAACTCTTAGACACATATTATTCTCTTTTTACCCTTATTCCCTTTTAGAAAAGTCACCCTCAATGACATCAGATGTGCCCGATGGAACTGTTGATGAGACAGAGAAGTCTCAACAGTCTTGTATGGATGCCTCTAGCAACACAGATGACGTTTTAAACTCAAACACGTTACAATACGCTGGTATCGTCCTGGGTTTACTTTTCTTCGTTAGGCTCATTCTGCCATTTGTGACACTCATCATTGCATTTTCTGTGGCAGTCATCTCTACACTTATTCTTGGAGTTATTCTTATACGACTCCCCAAGTATGAAGAATGCAACATCAGATCACAATTCCCGAGATTCAAGTTCACTAGGTCCGAAGAATGGGAAACCCAGGTCGCTGCAATGCAAGGCAACGAGATATTTGAAGAACCTGGTTGGACGACCAATTTCAACAGTTTCACTAACATATTGATTGGGTATGTAATACGGGACTTTGTCCTATCCTGGTTCAAATCAATATCACAAAGCGCTGCTTTTCCTAATGAGTTAAGACTTCAACTACGTCAGGCATTCTTTGAGTTGGAGAAGAGGACGCAGGAGATTGATGTTTCCACGATCTTGGTCCTAGATATTGTTCCACTGCTTACAAAACACTTAAGTAATCTGTCTTGTGCTGAAGAGTCCGTTATTGGTGATAGGAACATCAGTGGGTCAGCTGATTTGGAACTCGCCATTGCCAAAGAATACGATACCATCTCCAAAGTTCACCCATACCTCTCATTGAAGAACAACGACTCTGAGAAGGAGAAGAAGGCATTTGCCAGAGATAGGGCGTCAAAGATTACAATGCATCTACTTCCCGAGCGGGAGTTAAACTCGGCCCCAGTTCAAGTACTCGTGAGAGAGATCTTGGCTAACACCGTCATATTCCCCGTATTGCGACTGCTAGCAGATTCTGACTTCTGGAATCAGACAATCATAAAGATGGCTTCTGCTATATTGAAGGACAGAGACCAAGTCAGAGAGCTTAGGCATGTTATTGAAGAACAATACAATAATCCTCACAAGTCCGATAAACTGGACCCTCAAGGACCACTGTTTGGCAACAAGATCACCCCACATATGAAGCAACCGGAGTTCCAAAGATACATTAAAGAAATCGAGAAATCTGAATCTATGTCTTCACTGAAACAACTGAAGTACTACGTTGCTGTTCAACTAAGCAGAACTCACAGAATAAATTCAAACTCAGAAAAGTTCCTAAAGTACACGAAGCGCCTGAGTATTGCAAAGGAAAGAATTGACAAGAGGATTGATGTTCTTTCTAGCACAGACCAGCTGCAAACGAATAACCCAAAGGATTCTTCTGCGCTTGATCGAGACGTTGGTGAGTTCATCACAAAGCTTAGTTTGCAACAGATCTTGGGTAATCCGTCCTCACTCTCATTCTTCATGGAGTTTATGGAACAGCGCTCAAGAACAGTTCTACTACAGTACTGGTTAACTGTTCAGGGTATCAAGGACCCGCTAGAGGATCCAAATAATCCAGATTATGAAGAGGAACTTTCATCATCTTCTGATATTAGTGGTGCTGAGGACATTAATCAAATTTTTACCACATTCTTCGACAAACCAATTCTCAGGATCGACGTGTCAACATTTACGGAAGTCGAGGCATTTGCAACTGGCAAAACAAGGGACATGGAGAGCTACTGTAGAGTGCGTAAGCTCATCTTGGTTCTTCAACTTCAGGTCTTCAAGAGAATGGAGGAGCGCGATCTCCCTGACTTCAAGAGCTCTGATTTGTTCCTAAAGCTATTAACCAGCGAGACTTTTGAGCAATCATTCGTCAATAGAGTTGATGGTCCTCGTGATAATAACGAATCAATGCCCATGGATACTTTGGCTGTGAAGCCTGAATGTGAAATGGAGGACGAGTCTGCTACAGAAGAAAGCTTGTTTGAGTTGGAAAACGCTTTGACCGATATCTTGAACAAGGACCACATATCGCCACATATCCCATCTATACCATCATCTGAAGCTTTGTCAAAGCGGTCCTCAACAATCTTGAAGAATGACTTGTTTGGCTCAGAGGAAGATGGGTTCTTGGATCAGAAACCACTGTTTGAAGATGCTGATGGAGATGATTTCTTAGATGAGGGTATTGATACGTTGGATGATGATAAGATCGAGACAGACCCAGATTTCTTCACCCCATCATATGACGCTTTGAACATTAAGGAGGAGATCCCCAATTTGGATAAAGAAATTGAGAAGTTGAACAGGCAGAGTAAAATGTTGGATCCCTTGATTTTGAAAGCTGAACTTACCAACAACACAAGCGAACTCCGTCTCTTGAGGAAATCTAAGTGGAGTTATGAAAGAGAGATTGATTTAAAGGAGTTACAGAAGCAACAGTTGATTGTCCAGGAGAATGAGAATAGCTTGTTTGGTAAGACCAGTGTGACTATCAACTCATGGATAAAGCAACGCTCCAAAGGGAGGGACTTTATCGTTTATGTGATTGAAGTTGATAAGGTTTCAAGTAAGGAAGATGGTTTACACTCTACTTGGATGGTTGGAAGAAGATTTAATCAATTCTACAAGCTAAATGAAGTGCTAAAGCAGCAGTGCCCTGAAGTGGAAAATGTTCCCTTCCCTAAGAAGAAGATTGTCTTAAAATTCCAACAGAAGTTTGTCATCGATGAGAGACGTGAACAGTTACAGAGTTATATTCAACAGTTGCTTAAGATGCCAGTGGTTTGTCAGAACAAGGAGTTCAGAAGGTTCTTGACCGCTGATGATTACAGGGCTACACCAAAAGGATTGTTTTCGCCGTCCTCTGAATCACCAAAGTTCGAGATCAGGGATGCTGCCCACAAAATTTACAGTGGTTTATACTCTGGGATTGACATGTTGAGTAACAAGTCGCCAAAGGCCGCTGCAACTGAACCTGAGGCTGAGAGCATGAGAAAAGAGCTGGAAAGCTATGAAAGTGAGCGTAGTGCTTCCAAGTCGTTTGTGAAGCCCATCACAGACTTATTCATCGCGTTGTTTCCTTTGAACAGCACAAACAGTTGGCTTCGTGGGCGCGCTATCATTGTAGTGTTACAGCAATTATTGGGCAGTACAATTGAGAAGCACATTAAGAGACAAGTTTCTAGATTTGCTTCAGAGGAGAGAATGATTGAGCTTACGAAGATGTTGCAAGATATACTATGGCCAGAAGGATCTTTTATGCAGCCTGGGGCAACACGCACCGCTGCTGATAAGGTAAAGAGTAAAAAAGAGGCAAAATTGTTATTGGAGACCTTGATGATGGATACTTTCTCCAAGTTTGTTGGGCAGTCGGGATCAAAGAATGCCGCTGCTCGAATTTATGGCATGCTACAAAATGATATCCTCAATACGAACTTAATGTTTGAGATAACGGATAAGGTGCTCGGGGAATTGTTCCCTGAAAGTCAAAATAATGAACTATGATACATCCAGTGGGAGATAATATGATGCAACTTTATATTATGCATAAGCATATTGACTGTTTTTTCCTTTTTAATCCTTATCTATAGGATTGTACTCCCACAACCATTGTGGAGTATTTGGCTTAGGGATCATATAATTTGCCCTCGATTTGGAGATCTTTTCAGTTCCTTGCTTGGTTTGGGTCTGCTTCTCGAACAAAAGTCTGGCACCCTTGAGTCGCATCTGGTTGTAGTACTCTGCGGTTTGGAAGTTATTAGTTTGGTTATACGTTTTGAGTTTGCCAGTTTTATCTTTCATCACAAGTTTCTTGGGTTCTTTGCTGATTACGCGAACATCAAAGTCTCCCAATCTAAGGTATTTTCTCGGAATTGTTTCTCGCCTTCCCTTATTCTTCAGAATAGCAGCTTCTTTAGCTTCCTGTGAATCATCGGCATCATTTTCGGTCGCTAGCTTCTCCATGTAATCTTTGGCAACTTTGTCAAACACATTGTCCATCATCTTGTTGAATTCAAATGTTGTATCTGGGGCAGCAGTGACAACATCTCTCCAGTCGTGAGAAAGTGCCCATCCAAATCTACCCACCTCAAACTTGTTCATTGTTTTTCTGAACTTCTCAAGAATTGATTTCATGATGTAGTGTGGTATGTGGAAGTCCCCAACAATTGGCACGTTCTTGCCACCACTGTATGTATCATTGTGAATGGCATCATGGATCTTCCTCTTCATGGTGCGCTCAATCTCCAACATTAGAGACTCGGTGGGGTTTGTGGCACCTTCAGGCAATAGTTCCTCGGGCAATGGACGTAGTTGGTCATATTTGCT
Source organism: Petasospora petersonii (assembly GCA_030574135.1). Lineage (NCBI taxonomy): Eukaryota > Fungi > Ascomycota > Saccharomycetes > Phaffomycetales > Wickerhamomycetaceae > Petasospora > Petasospora petersonii. The sequence goes on from JAJMEM010000002.1 coordinate 340,882, forward strand.
GTAGCGAAAACTGGCTGGTTCTGATATTTCGACAGGATTCACCTCTTCATCCAAAGTGGCATTTTGTCCTTTATCACTTTCTTCTTGGGAGAACTCCCCTGGTGATGTCTCCTCTCCTCCTGCTTCTTCTTGACTCTCCATCCTCCTTTTCTTGTTAGGCGGAATAGGTGTAGTTCTGCCTGGTACATGGAGTTCATGTGATTCGAGTTCAAAATCACTCTCAGGTTCCTGGACATACCTCGAGGTGTTCTTAGGATCTGGCAGTCTCTCTGGAGGAAGAGGCCAAGCTGAGTAAGCCCTTCTAGGAAACTCAGTGTCGTCCAAATGGAGCAAATGTGCGGAATATAGATGCACAGCCAAATCACTCTTGTAATCAGCTTCAAACTCCCTTAGGACCTCCTTCACCTTCTTGAAGAGCGCCATTCTTCCAAGATAACCCAGTGGCTGAGGTACTAGAGAATCATTCTGTTCATGATCAGAGGAATCCATAGTGCAACTAATGTAATAAATAAATAAAAAAAGACTGGGATACCAAACCAAAATAGTAGAAAGATACAAAACCAAGAAGAAAGCTGTGGTGCGTATGTTATTTACTTAGCGAACATTCGCGCGCACGCCAATCAACAACGACAACAAAAATAGTAAACCCGAACATCAAGTTCATCTAAGGCACATCAACACAGAGTGAACAGAGAGATAAAAAAAAACTCACACATATTAAAAAACTCAAGAAAGAACATCATGGCCATTTACTCATTTTGGATCTTTGATAGACATTGTGAGTTTTATGCTATCTATGAATCTCCCCTCCTCTCCCCCCCCCGCTGTTCAGAAGACTAACCACATCTTGTTTAGGTAACTGCATATACAGTAGAGAATGGACACAGGTGCTCAACCCCACCACAGATTCTGCAACATCAAGCGGATCAATCAACTCGAGAGACAATGAGAATAAAGCAAAATTATTGTTTGGCTCTCTTCACTCTTTGAAGACCATTGCAGAGCAACTAGGGACAACACCAGAATCGAGGAATGCATTGAATTCGTTCTCCACAGCCAAGTACAGAGCACATTTCTACGAAACAGCTTCTGCCCTAAGATTCTGCATCATCAGTGATCTACAAACAATGTATTTACAGGATGTTCTTAAAAACATTTACTTGAAGATCTACGTGGAGAACATTGTCAAGAACCCGCTGTCCCCAATTGAATTCAAACCGGGGGAGAAGATAACCAACAAGAGATTCATACGGGCTGTGGATCACTACTTGGGCGAGAAATGATAGATGAATATTATGTGTTTCAAGATTGAATAACTCACTTATCATGTACAAAAGTTTAAATCTCAAAGGTCTCCTCATCGACCAAACCGTACAGGTCTCCAAGATACTCGATAATCTTGTTCAACTCCTTGACAATGACATTGGTCACCAGGATGTACGAATACAACAACACATAATCCTCATTGGCTAGCGTTCCTTCCTTTCGAATCTGTCCTAACTTCACCATTATTCTGTCTCGTGAGTGTGCTGTGGATGCAGGCTTGGATGGCAATGGGATGCCTAAGATGATTGAGGAGGAAATCATATAGAAGATCAAAAACACTCTATTTTGCAATTCCTCGCGTTCTGACTCGGTGAACTCCAATACCTTCAGCTCGTTCTTATTAAGTTGAGTGTCAATCATAATCATCGTGTTCATGTTCTGGAAACCATCAATAATCTTCTCTGTAGAGTCCATTAATTTCTTATAGATGTCAGCTCTGAACTTGCCCTTCAATCTCGTTTCCTTCGGTGCCTGTTTCAACGATAAGCCTAACTCGTTCATGATGTGGACAATTCCTCTCTGGTCAGCTAAACCAACCAAACGATTACCTCTGTACTCTAGAGGATCCGTATTCCAAATAATACCGAGACGAAGCCATAAGACGGAAAGACCTCGCTTCAGCCTATTTCTAGCCGTCAGTGGTAGGAAGCTGATGGTCATTATCAATGCCCAAATAACACCAGCAGTAATACCCAAGAATCTGTGGATGGCAATGTCCATGATGATAGGATCGGTGTCATCGCCCTCTTCTAAATCCTCGGACCTTGTAGTGTTGTAACTGTACAACGCTGTGATGTTATAGGTCAGCAATATGAATCTCCCAAAAGCGTTAACATCACTCCAGTTCAAGATGATATGGAACGAATACAAAGAAATAACCCAGCCACTAACACACAAAGTCAATGGGTCTCCATCTGACATCGACCATATGATGTAGGCACCGAATGCACCAAGGAACGTACCAACCAGTCTCCAATTGACTGTCATTGTCGTTCCACCAAGAGACTTGTTCATGATGATGGAGTATGTCACCAGAGCCCACTCACCTCTCCACTCCATGAACACTTGTTTTGTCTGCGGGAGAAATGCCAATGAAGCAAGGACAAATGAGCCAATACCGACTCTGATACCGAATTGAACCTCAACTCTTCTGAAAAAACTGAAAAGCTCCCAAATCTTATAACCAAAACTGTCTCGCTCATCGGTTGAATCTGTACGTTTTTGAAGTTCTGAGTTAAGATTCTCTAGTGCGTAGTTTAACCCAGGTAATTTTGTGGTATCGATACCCGCATCAACGTCAGAGCGACGTTTCCACCACACCATCCAGTTCCATGACCTTATGTTTTCACCAATAATATCGTCATGACGAGTCAAGAGCTCAACAAAATGGTCAAGTTCTTTGGAGTATTGGGATAAAATTGAGGCAAAGTTTCCACAGCTAGCAGCGACTTCTTCCTCGTCAATTTTAGTCTCTCTTGGTATATCAGCCTTGAAGATGTCCTGTGAATACAATTTCGTGATGGCTCTCTCGTACTTTCTCTGAAACAAGTCTGAGGCAAGGCGAAGACTGTTTCTGTAATTCAACGTCTGTTTAGGTGCGGATCCATCCTTCTCCTCAAATGGCATGCCATCCAAAACACCTCGAATGGTGTATGAGAACGATTTAAGCGATGGTCCTAGATAGTAAATAAATAAGTCGAACAACTGCTTGGAATTCAACGCTGTTCTCTCGTCCAACGTCAACATCGATTCGGAAATAGCCAATGCGGGTCTCTCGTGCTGATTATTCTCATCACTGTCCAAAGAGCAAACTGACTGTGATGAAGATCTGACTGGTCCAAGCTCGTTCTCGTGTAAAAGGTCCCATTGCATATCGGCAGACCCTTTCAATCCACCCAATTTTGAGATCATGAGTTGGACAGACCGTACCACCTTGGTATACGATTTATACTCTTCCTCCTTACCCACCAGTAGTAATTCATACTTCGCTTCTTCCAACACACTGTTGAGTTGTGCGGCATTCTTCTTGATCTGTTTACTCAACTGGGTAATCTGGTCATCCGCTAAAGTGTGTCTGTTATTGATAAATGACTGTTCAATCTGAGACAAGTACTGGGACATAAGAGAGCAGCTCGTGTTCAAAGTGGTCTTGAGCTTCGTCACAGCTGAAGAGGGCATAATAATATAACAAATGAGCACTGATATGGAACTACCAATCATAACGATCTTGAACAAAGCAGTGAGTCTCTCCAGGGGGATCTTGTCGCTCTCTAATGCACCTTCCTTGACGATAGCTGAGATGAGTGTAATACTGGCGAGGGAACACGCCACATTAAAGGTTGGGTGGTTCATTTTCTGCTTCATAAATGAGACAAACCCAAGTGAGGTTGAAGCAAACATTAGGTTGATGAAGGCACTCCAATTCTCATGACCACTCCGAAACACTGAGCTCGCTATGGCTGTGGACAGTAACGACACTGTGAAAGAAAAAGACAGCGAGAGCGAGACAAATATCAACGCTTGATGCATGGATCCAAACGTTCTTGATGGATGGAAATACACAGCAACAGTGGCCACAACGTGCTTGCTATCACTCTTACCAATAAAGGACGAGAGTGGGGTAACATATACAAATAAGGAAGCAATAAGGTACGCAATCGAACACTTGAGCACATTGTGGTACTTATTCTTAAGCACCCAATCACTAAGAGCAGTGCAGCCTGTTCGTAGCCTTGACGATAGTGTGGGCGGTATGGGTGTTGTTCCCAATAGTGGTTGCCTCTCCAAATCCTCCTCTTCGACACTGGCGAATGTATCGCTCCCACGAAGTCCTCCACGCCTTCTCTCTCCAGTCTCAGCGATAATAACCGAACTTTTCCTGATCAACCGACCAGGCAGGCCTCGTACAATTTCTGTAACGCTGATATTCTCCCTGCTATCTGTTGAAGTGAATGATTGTAGTCTTTTCAAGAGCTGCTGTGGCTTTGGCCCTGTTGGAAACTCCGTTCCTGCACAGTTTTGTGAACCAATTGAGCCATACAACAGCTGTGTATCTGCTGATAATACTGGGAATCTCCCTTCAGTGGGACTCCCATTCATTGTAAGACTCTCCGCTACAATATCGGCGGCTACGATATTACATTCCCATCTCACAGCTCGCACCATCAAATACAAAGCTGGGGTGTCGCACTTTCTTCCCTCACCGATTACGTAATTCGTCAAAAGCGTTCAAGAGAAAAATTCCTCGGAGTACTTCAAAACCAGCAAACCTTTAAACATGAATGAGCACTTCGATCTCGCGTGACCCTATCCTTTCACATTTATAGAATCAGAACAGAGAGGTACACCAACAATGAGCACCGCTTTAACACAGGAGGTTCAACAAGAGCTCGAGAAGTTTGTTTCCCAGCAAATTTCCCAGATCCCAGAACTTGCGGAGGACGCCACCGATGTTGCGGAGTACCTTGTACTGTTAGTTAACAACGGGAGAACACCAGAGCAGGCTCATACAGAACTCAGTTCGATCTTCACCTCCGAGGGTCTCAGTACTGTTGTTCAGAACACTTACAAAGCTTTAAGCGATTACCAACAATCGCAGGCCGCTGCTCAAGATCAGACTCCAGCACAAGCACAGGCTCAAACACAATCAGAAACACCAGTTGAAAACCAACAAACAGGCAATGGCGACAGCACTGACGCCATGGTCACTGATCAAAGTGAAGCTTCCAAAATTCTCTCTTCTATACCTACAAAGCCAGCTGCTTACAACAAATTTGCTTCCTCTGGAATCTCCAAGGCTGGGAGAGGCGGCAGAGGAGGTGCTAAGTCATTTGCACTGAGAAATGAGAATGCTCTCCAAAGGGCTCTCAACATGTCTAATGCTGCTGGCACTGATACGTTTATCAACGCTAGAGGTCAGTTGAAAAAAAGAAGCCGTTGTCATGCCTTCCCACACTGCAACAACAAAGACTGTCTGTATGCCCATCCTACAAAACCATGCTTCAACTTCCTCAATGGTACCTGTCCAAATGCTCCAGGAACTTGTAATTTCCTGCATCCAAGTGAAGATCAAGCCCTAATAATGGAGCTGGAGAAAACAAAGAAGGCCTTTTTGGAGAAGAAGGCTCAACAGAGCCTACACTTTGCTCAAAGCGCTACAGGTATCACACTCTGTAAGTATGGTCTTGTGTGTTCAAATCAACAGTGTCCATTTGGTCACCCAACACCAGCTAATGAGGATGCTAAAGTTACTACTCTTGAATGGTGTCCATCCAACTTGCAATGTCAGGACGGTTCTTGCACAAAAGCCCATTCGTCGCTGTCCAAGATCAAGGAGGTCAAGCCGGTCTCTCAACCGAAACCAACGGTGGAAAAGTCATTGGAGCCATGTAAGTTTGGTGCTAACTGTACAAACCGTTTCTGTAAATTCCGTCATGCCACCACTAAGACACTATGTCGTGATGGTGAGAACTGTACCAGAATTGACTGTTACTTTGCCCATCCAATCAAGGAGGAGTGTCGTTTCGGTGAAGGTTGTAAGAATCCAAACTGTTTATTCCAGCATCCAAATGGTAAACCACCAGCTGCTGGCACCGTCCCTCCAAAGTCTCTAAGTTGGACGAACACTGATCAAAGACAATTCGCTGTACCAGATGACCAGGTCATCGAGCATGCTCCACCACAGGAAGGTTGATCTCATTTATCAATGCTATCTTTGTTTTTGCCTACTTTCATTGCTCAGTAATTTTGGTGTTGCTATTAAAAAAATTGAAAATTTAGATAAAGGCTGTGATATCTTTGTCATGTACTATTAAAGGGTTTATGTATACAACTTTTTCTAAGCTCAAGTTTGATTCTCCTTTCCTGCTCTCTTGCTTTCGAAGCTGGGGCGTATATATTATTGTTTAAATCTTTGTAGTCTCCCTAAGTACAAACAATGTCCCTTAGATCTGATATTAACGTAAGACACTTTCCTTGTATAGGTCATCTCTACAGTTTTTACTGTTTTTTTCAACCAATACAAAAAGACATTAAAATACTAAACACAACAGGGTGAGAAATAATTTAGTAAGCCTTCTTGGAAGCGGAGGCCTCATCGGCGTAAATGTCCAATGGGGAGAGTGGCAATGGCTGCTGAGACCACAAGTTTGGAGTAAGGAAGCCGTAAGTGTTAGCAATAGCAACGAAAGCGGCCTTGACGGTGTTCTCCAAAGTTCTGGTAGAACCAGAAGAGGAGGTGTAACAGTCCTCAACACCAGCAAGCTGCAAGAGCTTCTTAACGGCTGGGGAAGCGACAATCTCCTTACCTCTTGGGGCTGGGATCAATCTAACAGAGACGGAACCAGACTTACCAGTCATCTTAGCACAGACGGTGTGTGGAGCACCCAAGTTGGTACCCCAGTAACCTCTTCTGATTGGGATGATGGAGAGCTTAGCAATGATGATAGCGGCTCTGATGGCGGTAGCAACCTCCTTAGCGGTCTTGATACCGAGACCAACGTGACCGTTGGAGTCACCAATGACAACAACAGCTTTGAATCTGGTTCTCTGACCGGCTCTGGTCTGCTTCTGGACTGGCTTAATCTTCATAACCTCATCCTTCAAGTCTGGGAGCAACTGGTCAATGATCTGGAACTCCTTGACTGGGAAAGAGTGCAAGAAGATCTCCTCAACGCTGGTGATCTTACCGGCCTTGACCAATCTACCGAGCTTGGTGACTGGGGTCCAACCCTTCTCCTCACCATCTCTTCTACCACCTCTTCTACCTTGACGGCCTCTGTTACGGCCACCGAAACCACCTCTTCTCTGACCCTCTGGGGCTGTAGCTGGAGCAGACATTTTCTAAGTTTTCTTTAATACGTCGGAATTGGGCACGGAAAGTTGATGGGGGTAACTTTCAATCGACGGAATGTCCTTTCTTAAAGGAAACAGTAAACCTGTGTGTTGAACGTGTAAAGCGTTATTGAGATGACACTTTTTTTTCACCCACCTCCAGGCGCGCGATCCTGTCTGTTGCAACCTCCAAATCGCGAAATTCTAGCTTGAAAGTAATTTGATTGATGTCCGGGTGTTTATTCCTTTTGAGGGCTTTGTAACATCATCACGTGACTTCTTTATAGGGCAACGAATGATCAGCAAGCCTGCATGTAATGTACAATGCACCCCGGAGATAGAGAGTTATTTTACGATTGCTCAGGCTTATCAGGCACTTTGGCAGGCGGCTAGGAAGTGATGAAATAAGTGGCGGGGGCCGAGAAGGAAAGAAAAAGAGGGGCTTATACAGCCAGGAGGGGAAGGTGATATATAATCTACAGCTGTCACGTTGTTCAAGTTTAAAAGTACAAAATGTTTCAAAGCAATATAATGAGAAAAGTGAAGAAAAGGAATATAATATAAGCCTGCATTAGAGATAGAGCAAAAGAGGGTGTGAATGGAACCAAACAGTATACAGACTTGTGAAATAAAAGTAAAAAAAGAAAAGTCTTTATAAGTTTAATCGCAGATAACTCGTAATTGCAGAATAGTCCTCCTCTTTCTCACTTCCCTTGCTTATTGTGTGTGAGTGTGTGTGAGTTTGTACATGCGGGAACAGATCGATCCATCAAATCATTTGAGGCTCTTCTTGTCATACTTTGGATAGTATGTCTTGAACAAGTAACCATCAAGCACAACAAGACCAGCGAGTCCTGCAAGAATAGCAGTGATTTCATTGTCTGACTTGAATCTGAAGATTTTAGCACGCTCATTCACTGCGCAAACCAAGCCGGAGATGGCGCCGACTGTCACTACAGCCTGAGTAGCAACAACCGGGTTCTTGAGCTCCTCAGAAGCGGAGTAGGCAGCACTCTTGGTGGACTCAGCAACGTAGGAGGTGGCCTGTGAGATCTTAGCGGCAATTGCCTTGAAGAATTCTATGACTGGGCCCTTGTTCTCTTCGTACTCTTTCTTGATCTTGTCCTTGGCGTCCTTCTCAGCCTGCTTGATGTCAGAGCCCAGCTCCTTCGCCTTCTTAGTAGCCTTGTCCTTAGCGTCAATTGCGGCAGACTTGAGGTCATTGGCAGCAGACTCTGCATCCTTGGAAGCAGCATCAAACTTCTTTTCAGCTTCGGTGCTGGCTTTCTGAGCATCCTTCTCAGCGGCGGTCTTTGCTTCTCTAGCGGCGTCAGCGTAACTAGACAAGGGTTAGTATTAAGCAAGTGTCGGGGGAATGGGAAAGACGGAGAAACTCACCTCATTGTGATATCTCTCTGATTATATGTGCGTGTTTGGTTTCTTTGTTTAGGAATTGAAAAGAACAAAAAACAGTGTAAATCACTATGTTATGATTATGACAAGTTGGGCTTTTTCAAAACTTAAGGGGGATGAAGGAGATAAAATGGGAGTGGGAAAAAAAGATGGCGCTCGCGAGGTTTTATATAAAGGGTTGGTGGTGTGTGTGTGGTAGCAATCGTGACACCTTTTTTTGCTGGATGTGCCCCTTGCCCCCAAATTTCACTCTTTCCGCAGGCTTGTAGGGAGAGAGATGTATATGCCAACAAGCCCATTCTTTTTCTCATAAACTTGAATTTGATAGTTATTGTATATAATACGCATGTATACTATGTTTTCTCACTACAGTTCAGTTTTTGTAATTAAGCCGTCCCCCCCCATAAGCAATAACTTAAGATGTCGTTCGATTCTCATTTTCAGCAAATAGAAAGATTGCGCGTCCAGGGCTTTGCAGGAGAAAGAAGCCATTGCCAAATTTTTCAGCTTTGCTTTTCTTTCCCTTCATAAGAAACAATACATTTGTATATATAACACATAGCAATGGACAAGTCTCAAGATGTTTTTTAAGAAACTTTTTGTACTATATATTCTTCTCTCTTGTATATATAGAAGAATCTTACCCCTCATATAACCAGTACGCAGGTGAAATCTGTTTGTTGCCGTAAAGGCGGTTGAGGGAATCTGGACATTTGAAGGGGAGGCAGCGAACAGGATCTCTTTCTCTCTTTTCTTCGAAAATGATCATTGTTTAGAGATATACATAGTAGGAGAAGTAATACAGTTCACTCCTTCTTAAAGCTTCTAATCATAATGCTCTCTTTATTGTCCAAGTCCCCTTATCTGCAATGGTGTTACTTATCTGGAGGAAAGAGCTAATAAAAACCCAGACATTTTTCCCTCACAGACCTGTCGTGTGCGCCCCGGCATATCTCTGGGGTAATAGTCGTGTAATATACTGTTTTTTACATTATGAGTGATATAAGACTATCATTATAACTTCAATATTATTATGTTTGTTTATAAAAGTTATTCAAATTAGAAGTCTTCTAAAATTTAAGAAAAAAGTCAAATTCTTGTCTCTATTACCCATGTAGATTCATGAGTTTTGAAATAACTAAGTGAAATATCTTATCTTAAATAAATAAATTTATAATCGAGATATAAAGATCTTAGATCTACTTACCAATACACTATACTCTTTATATGTATATACAGCAGTCATTTTAGCTAAAAACTAACACAAATCTAACAGTCCGAATTTAATTACTATTCATTCAAAAAGTGTTGGATGTTTCGAATGGCGCATATATAAAAATGGGGGATGACACAGAAAATTCGCGAGTCATATATATCAGAATCAGAGAGTTAGATAAGTTACTTTGACAGAGATGAGTTCTCCTTGTTCTTTACAAGCAACTTCAGTTTAGTTGTATTACTCAGTGAGCCAACGGAATCCCTCTTCAACATTCAGCCCTGTCTTTGCACTGCACGGGAGAATTTTCCACTTTTCACCCTCAACTCCGTAGCTCCCCAGATCTAGCGCATCAACAATCTTCTTCTGAGTGGGTGATACTTCATCTTCATCAATCAAATCAACCTTATTGAGAAGTATAAGTAGTTTAACCCCATTGACTCGCTCATTCCTTAACACGGTGTCCAATTCCCGATAAACCTCATTCATTCTCTCCAAACTACTCAAATCCACAACCCAAACCAGTGCATCCAGCTGATCAAAATAGTTGAACCAGAAAGACCGCAGTGTGGTTTGTCCACCCACATCCCAGAGATTCACGTTATATCCATTAAACAACACTGTATGAATCTCAAACCCCATCGTAGGTGCAAGTTTGTCCGTTGATTCATGTTGGATCTGTCGTACCACCGTTGATTTGCCTGCTGAGTCAAGACCAAGAATAAGGATACGGCGTTCTTTGTCTTTGAGCTTTTGTTTGCGGATGATTGTAAGAAGACCCATTCCTTTTATATGCACTTGATCAAGGTTGCTAAAAAAAAGTGTTGTGAAGAAGACTTCCTTTAAAAGAATACGGAGATTAAAAAAACAACAACAAACAAACCGCGATTCTTCTTCTCTCCGCAATAAAAAAAATAAACAAAATGGCAAACTATATATATACATCTCTACTTTCCTTCCGAGAATACCAGGAACCATCAACTTCGCCCCCCAAAAGCTAAAGCCACTGATTATGTGTTGAAATGGTATAACAAATGTCTATCATTGATCTTTTGAAACGAAAAGGATCATCCAGTGAGCCTCAAAGGAGTTACAGGACGCTGGAAGATGGGGTTGTTGATCTTACCAGTGACGATGAGGAGCTCTTAATCGAGAGGGACACTGTTGAAGTCAAGAACGAGGTACACACTGACTTCATAGAGACAACGGAAACTAAGTCAACCCCTAATCCACTTTTTGTGATACCAGATACACCAACATTATCAACAGACTCCAGAATTGGTTGTCCAATTTGCTCAGCAGATCTGGCCAAACTCTCCCTTTCTGATCGAGAAGCACACGTTGAGCTATGTCTCCTTAAGCCATCTAAATCTTCATTTGCTCTCCCCAAATCCCCCAGGAAGCCTCAACTACGGAAACAATCCACACAATCGAGGGAGCCAAATGAGCAGGCACCAAGGAAACAACGCAAACGTACTAAACCACTACCCTTTTTCAAAATTTTGACGTTGGATCCATACAAGCTCATTGTTGATGGATTTTCTTATGCTGATGGTCCTTCAGATATGTACTTCCTCTCACACTTCCATGCAGATCATTACGGTGGGCTGCACAAGAATTGGAACCGAGGTGTGCTCTACTGTTCCAAGATCACAGCGGATTTGGCAATGAACATGTTTGGTATACCACTTGAACGATTTGTGATCTTGCCTATGGAGGAAAAGGTTGAGATAAAGCATGGGTTATGGGTAACAATTTATGATGCTAACCATTGTCCAGGAGCCGTTATTTTTCTGTTTGAGACAAGGGAAAAGAAGGTGCTACACACTGGCGATTTCCGTGTTAGTAAGAAGATAATTGATATGTTCAAGGATGTTTATATTCATGAGATTTACTTGGACACGACATACCTTAATCCAGCCTATACTTTCTATGATCAGAGATTAGTCATTGACTGCACAATGAGATTCATCAAAGAGACAGTCAATGGTACCAAGAAGAAGAAACGTGGGATCTTTGATTACATGAATGGTGATGTCGGCAAGTATGTTATTGTTGTGGGCAGTTACAGTATCGGCAAGGAGAAGATCTACTTAGACATTGCCAAAAGCTTGCAAACCAAAATATTTGTCACAGAGAGACGGTATAAAACCTTGGCTCTAAGCGGTATGGACATGAATTTGTTTGAGAAGGAGATAGAAGATGGTTGTATGCTCTATGTTGTGAGCTTTGATAAGCTTACCGATAAAGCTTGGCTGAAAAGGTTCTCCAACAGACATATTATCAAAGTGAGACCTACTGGATGGACTTTCACGAGATTGAAGAGATTAGAACCAAAGAACTCGGATCCCAATGATGACAGCGTTGACATCTACAAAGAGACAGTACAGAAGGTTGCATCAACCTTGATGACTAGGGAGGAATTTGAAGAACAACTGCAAGCACAGTTGAAAAAGGGAGACACACTGAGTGTTCCATATTCTGAACACTCAAGTTTCAAGGAGCTCACAATGTTTGGAACACTGCTGAAATGGGGTAAGATAATACCCACAGTTAGCGTTGAAAACCAAGAGTTTCCTCATTGGTTCAAGGCATGGAAGGAGTCCCAGTTACCCTATGATGTAGTGGAAGGACATTACAAGACATATTTCTAGAAGTACAGTGGGAGTAAGAAGTTGTACAGAAATGTTATTGCTGCACCACATATTAAAGTATAATATAATTCAAACAACTAGTACGAAGTGAAGCTGAAAATAAAAGTGAACAAAAATACAAGTAAAATAAAACATAGAGAGAAATGAAAAAAAAAAGTGGGATAGATAGATAGGAGAGGATTAATCCAACGTAATACGTCTGTCATCACCAGCACCATCGTCTCTTCTTTGGATCATAATCTTCTTAGCCTCTTCGGAATTGTACTTCTTCACCAACTTGGAGTAGAACAGACCACAGGCGTTACACAGAGATCTTGGACCATATGGACCACGTCTCCATTCTGGAGTTTCATCCGAACCACACTGTGCACAGCTGACAGTTTGCTTTATCGATAAGTCTTCATTTGGGTCTTCGCTTGGTTGGTTCGATGTAGATCTAGCATTAGTCACAGGAGTCGGTGGTTTAACAACTAGAGCCACGTTACTCTGCTCTAATGACTTCTTTGACAAAGATTTCTTCTTCTTGTGCACTCGGAAATCGTTATCCACATCAGTTCTGCTTGTAGATCCAGTCGAGTCTTCCCTACGACGGGAAGAGTAATGACCACTGGCAAGCAGATGAGTTGGCAAGGAGTTGGGGTCAGGAACATAGGTTCCCGCAGAGGCATGTGCCTGGCGGTATTGGAACCACGTATCAAAATGGGTCTTGAGCTCTTGGGCCCAAGTAGCAAGATTCTTGAGTGTCTCGATGTCAACGTGTCCGACAAAGCTCTTTGCTCTTTCAACGTCGAGGTCTCGGACTCTTTTACCCGAAGAATCCTCATATTCAAATAGCAAAGGTACTCGGTGCTGAGAGCTTCTCAAGTCTTTCCCGTCCTGATCCATTTCACATCTGAACTTTGCTTCCATGTCGTGCATTACGTTGGAGAATTGACGATAGCGAGCCATGCACTCTTCAATGTGTTTCAACACAATACCCGCGTCATTGGAGCTAGCCACATCAGCAAGTGCCGATAATGAGCTCTGTGACTCATATGAGTCTGTCTTACTATGATGCGATGGATATGGTGGATATTGCATCGACATGCTACGACTTTGTGAGGACTCTGGATCATAAGCCTGACGCGATGGAGTAGCGACATAGTTGGCTTCATGAGTTGGGCGTGGTGGAAGTGGATAGGGGAATGTGGCCGAGGCTGAGGAAGATGGTGATCTTGGAATATCCTGTGGGAAACGGTAATGTGGTGGTGCCTGACTTTGTAGATTCTGCTGTGGTTGTGGTTGTGGTTGTGGATGTGGATAGAAGAATCCAGGAGCGGGTGCTGCACCATGTGGAATATGTTGATGCTGCTGCTGCTGCTGGAAAGAGTAATTAGGAGATGGTTGAAGACTTGGTAAGGAGCCCCGCTGGCTATGGAAAACAGACACTGGAGCTGCTGGAGGGCCAGTATGCGTCACATGTTGTCTCTGTGGGTGTGGTGAAAGTGGATGATGAACAACAACTGGCTGTGGACCTGCAGCTTGGTGTGACACTGGAGCCTTAGGGAAGGACTCTTTGATTCTAAGGCTGGTGTCAAAATTCTCAGTGAGCTTTTGAAAAGAGGGAAGTCTGTTCTGAACGTTAGTTGTCATAGTTACATCGAATATTGACTGTAGTAGAGCACTCGAATAATGATGGTGTGCTGATTCTTATGGGAGAGCTGAAGATCTTGTCCTTGTTCGTTAACGAGATTACCGAGTACAAGAAAAGAAGCTGTTAGAAGATAGATAGCACTAATTAATAAGTTATCGGCTAAGAGGGTGCTTAAACAGTTTGGTTTCTCTTTCTTCCCTGTGGTGGCGGCAAGACGAAATCAAGTGGATTTCCCAATTTGGAAATGAGCGTATCTTAGGTGCCGTAGCAAACATGCCTGATCATGTGGGGTTAGCATTTAGCCCAGAAGAAATAAAATCCAGTTTCTGCAACTAATAGACTCGGCAGAGACCCACAGAAAAAAAGAAGAACGACATAAGGACAATCTCATAAGAATCTGGAATCCACTCGATTAAACACCACATCTGGTCATAGCTCCCATATCTCACAGTCACCATAGATTATAGGGTATGGCCCTGCTTCATAAGTCATAAAATTATACTTACACTGTAGGTTCCTTGTCATTGATATTTGTTGGTTGATTCATTCTTGGGAGCTCCTTTAGTGGAGTTACTGGTGTCTCGTGCGTCGTCATACAGAAGTGCGGTTGCTTGCGATGAGACCTTGATGGTTCAGTAGAAAGACAAGAGATGACAAAGAGAAAAAAGAGAAAAAAAGTAAGAAAAAAATGAACAACAAGATACTCTTCCTTTAAGGTATAAAAAGTTTGGTTGTGGCTTCTGTTTATATTCAGACTAGAGCACTTAGGGAATGTAAGTTCTGGCTAGATGCTCTGGAGAGTTTTCTGGGTGGTGAGCACAAATTGCGTAAGATGCTAATCTGGGCAGTGGCGCACCAACAGAAACCATAGAGTGCATTATATCTCAGACGGATTTGATTTATAAGGAGTTTGCTAGTTGATAATGCAGATCTCTTTCGATGCTGGTTAAAGTTTGCTAGTCTCCAGTTATGCGAGGATCATTTCTCAAAATCGACCAATTTGTGCCGATGAGTTGTTATCACATTTTGTCCATAGTGACGATAAAACGTAGTCATACAACGAAAATTCATCGCTTTTCAAACACTATAGCAATATTGCTATTTCTATTTATTGAAAACATGCTACCAGGATGTCTGTTCCAGGAGAGCCACTAATAGTGCCAAAGTATGGCAAAATGATGATCGCTGGTTTCGTCTAGGGCCACGCCTGTCAGACTGGACACTCTGATAGAGTTTAATGAGGATATAATGTTTAGAATAGAGTGTAAATCAGAAATTCACCTCAGCTATCATTCATTGCTCAGAAGAAGATGAATCGTGATCCAAGAAGGCATTGTGAACAATGTGCTCTACTACAGATATCGGATACACGCGCCATGCGTTAAGTTATAGTCGAAGGGGAAAATCTATGCTCCTCGGAGGTGAAATAGACATCAATTCACCAGTTATCCTTTTATTTCACGGCTCTCGCTGATATGAGTAGTAAAACAGTGTAGACCACTGTAAATCATACATAGACCAGAAACTCAATATGGTCGGCTGGTAACCTTGTAACCGTGGTTGTGACTGGCATTGCGTAACTGCAAAATTTTGGGTAAGAGAGCAGTACTCTAAGTGATTACTACCTTCATTTGGGGATCCCGGTAATATGTGAATAGGCTCTCGGAAAAAGAGTCATTGTTGATACTGTTTAAACGTAGAGTTACAGAACACCTTAGCCACTGGAAAGACCAATAAGACGACTTAATGCCGAGTAATCTCAGAGAATCTTCAAGTATTTATCATATTCCCAACGACTTTTCTGATCTCGTAGATTCTAATCTCAGGCGTGAATTTAGCGTACCAAACGTCACCTTCCAACGCCCCGGGATTCTGTTCCTTGGCAATAACAGACCAGCTCAATCCTTCCTGGGTCAAGTAGTCTTCAAACACTTTAATGGTGTCCTCACTTCTGATTGTAGCAGCGATCCATGACTTATGTGCGCCCTTTTCCAGAGATTCTTTGATACATTGCACTAGATGGGGAATTACACTTGAATCATATGTTACGTCAGCTGCGATAACGATATCACAAGCAGGCGGAGTATCATTTCCCCACCACAATGACTGACATTTAACGTTTGTGCAATCATCCAGGGCAATGTCGTTGATTTGAAGGTTGTAGGACAACGCGTCAATTAAAGATGAGTCACCATCAGTGATTGTGAGACCTTTGAGTTCGCTACACATTGATTTGATCAACGTCAGCGACACAAGGCCAGTTCCTGTCCCTAGTTCAAGTACTCGATGTCCTCTTAGTTCTAGCTGTTTTTGTGTTAGCAGGTATGATGTGAGGTAAAGAGCAGCCTCCCATGTTCGAAGGCCAGTTGTTCCTGCTCCACTGATCAATCGAGGAGTCTCCCGTATTTTGACGGTCGTACCGTTGATTGTGTACTCAATGAGGTCAGTATCAGTAGCAAGTTTCGGTGTGCTCATTAAAACATCGCTGAAGAGCTCATAGTACTCGTCTTGGTCAACTTCTGGATCGTTGAAGAGGCATGCGGAGAAGAACGTCTTGACATAGTATGGGTTATGCTGTGCGATTGACTCAAGAGTGGCAAGAAGTCGTGTTTGGTCAATTTCTTTTGGCAAATGAAGTTCCCTGATGGGTACTCGTTGCTTCAAATTGAATATGAGTCTCTCCATGGGCTCATCACAAGGTGGTAACTTGGCGTTAAGAGACTGGCGACAGCATACGGTTGTTGGTGCGATGAGCACTTTTTTTTCTTTCTTTTTTCTTCTGTTTCCGCCGTTCTACTTCTACATCAAAGGAGATAACACAGTAAATGGGGAATTTATTACTACAAAGCATGACAGGTAGCGTAATTGTCTTCATTGATCAGTTCTTGTCTCTGGAATCCTGAACCTTCTTGTATGGGCTTCAGACGCCACCGGCGCAAGAGCAGCCCAATTGTCCTTCTTGAAGAAGTAGTGCATCTCATCCAAAAAATGCAACTTCTCATTGAAGTAGAACATGGGATCAATAATGCTTGTATTGACGCTACAGTCTTTCAAAAAGCCTTGTATATCTTCTAGCAACTCCTCTGGTCTGAATCTCTTATCAGTGGGCTCAAAGGAGCCACTATTCCTGTTGTAGTTGACCCATCCGCATCCCATCATTGAGAGGTGGCCAATGTAGTATTCGTGCAATCTCGTCAAGTTCCTGTTGATATAATAGTAGTCTAATGATTCAGGAACCAGATCACCTTTACATTTTCCCATCAGATATGATCGTATAAGCTCACATCCTTCCCAAGTGAGTTTGATTCCATCAGTATGTTTGTTGCCCACGCTTATTAGCCAGTTCCCAAAGTGTCTCAATACCGGGACTTTCCAAAAGTACCAAGCTTTATCAATGTTATCCTCAGTGTCCGAGTTCAATGATCTCAGGTCTATGTCTTCCGAACTGATTAGAATTTCACCGTTGAGTTGCTCAATTTCATCGTCATCCCCCTCATCGCTACCAATCTCAATTACCTCATGAAACGAGATGGGACTGTCAGAGTCATCCGCATCAAGATCTATAGGGATCTCCTTTGTGGTCCCTCTTCTCTGTCTTTGTGAAGGCTTGTGGACCCTGTTTATTTCATTATTCATTACATAACAGCTGCTTCATAACAAAAGAGCACGCACGTTCAAACTAGTTAAGCTAGGCTGTACTCTCTAGACCGCGACCAACATTGGTTCGTAGTTGTTGTGGCAACCAGTCTTTGACGCTGCCGTATAAGGATAAAAATAAACAGAGCAGGAAACCTACCGCCGAATTGTACCCTTATCCTCCTTTTCTCTTCTTCTAGTATTTAACACTCTTTACGACTTAGCTTCAGCACGGTTACGTTTGCTCGCTAACACAGAGCGGCATCACTGACACCCGTCAAACACTATGAGCACTCCACTTAGAGTCATCATCCAGAATGAGAACATTGACGATTCACTGGTGAAACAAGCAGACGATGCGTTGAGTAGCAAGAACAAGCTTGAGAGGTTGTACACTGAACTACTTATACGTACACAGGACGCTCAACATGAACAGGAGAGATTAGAGGTGGAGTTATTGCAGAAGGAGAAACAGCTACTAGACAGTCAGTCGCTTTTGAAGAGAGCCAACGATGCAAATCGGAAGATGGCGGATAAGTTTGAGGCTGATGCTGAGTTCTTGGAGCAGGAGTTGGCGCATTACAAAACGAGAGAGACCATTTTGCTCAGAGAGTTGAGTGAAGCAAAGACAAGTAACACTGAGCTTGCAGAGATGATACGTCGAAAGGACGAGGAGATGGCTAGCTTGAACCAGGAGTTGGAGGATGTGTTGATGGAGTTAGAAGGCCAGAAAATTAAGACCTCCACTCTGAGCGCAGAGTTTTCGCAAGATGACAGTCACTTTGATAATGACTCGTTTAGCACACCTTTTTCAAGACGTGAGCTGGATGACTCTGACGAGAAAGAGCCATTTGATACGGAAGATGTCCTAGTAGAAGACGAGGATATAGATCAGTTATCTGAAGATGACGAGGACGATGAGGAAGCTGGGATGGACTCCATGAACCTGACATCAGAGATGCACCTCAAACTTGAGCAAAAAGATATCCAATTGAAAAAACTGATGTTTGAGATCAAATCATTGAAGAACGAAAAGTCTCAACTTTACACATACGTTAACAAGCTCTTGAAAAACCAACCTTCAAACCACCAGAATGACATCCTTAAACAGAAGTTGGTCCAGCGTAAGATTCTCAGGGCTGTCTCCAATAATGCAGCATATGAATCACTTATGAGTAACACAGAGGCGATAACAAAGAATTCTAACACAAACCGTTACAGATCTAAACGTGTCATATCCAACTACATCAACTTGAAAAGCTACAAGTATGCACCACAGCTGAGCTCCAAGCTATCACATAACTACAACAATAGTGACAACGAAGAAGGAGGAGACAATGAGGATGACGAGGTTAATGAAGAGGAAGTGAGACTCGGAAGATACATGCCGATATTCAGAGCAATTGGATCTGGCTTCATGTTTGTTAAGAGACCTTTCCACATTGGTGAAAACCCCTTGCACACTCTATTGAGGAGTGTCAGTCAGGTGGAAGGTGAAGTTGATCTTAATATTGACTGAGGAGAAAGAGGTGATGGTACTTATGATACAACTGTAATGAATTTCTATGCTTGTAATGAACAAAGTACTTTATGGAATCAATTGTAAAGGAACATGCAGGATATAGAGTTTGCTCGCGCCCTTCTGAGTTTTGGGGGTTACCCGTCATTCGCTAACAAAAAACTTTCGAGAAAAAGGTAAACAAACGTTAGTTGAAGGACCTAACACACTCGAGGGCCGATCTCTTGCTAGACGTACCGACAAATCTCAGATCCATTGGTTATTGCTGATAGCCTCCTATAATAATGACGGTTTCACCATTACAGATGTCACCGAAGGATGTTCTGCAGCACAATCCTGTTGGTAGATGGTAAGTGGACCACAGTTAAGCACCATGAGCATCACGCTGAGATACTAACAAAAAGATTCCATTAGGACATTCGACCTGGCTCTGAGTGCACTAAGAGTTCCAGAGGAGGCAACCAGACTGAAGTCACTGGAGTTGTTTCTTGATCAAAACAAGGCGGTCCTCACAAACCCGGAGTCGTTTCAAAGAAATAACGAGAAAGGGTTCCCTACGGGGGATGACTTTACACTTCGTGGTGCCGAGTTCAAGACTACGGAGAATACGAGATCTGAGGCGACGAAAATTGCCGATTTACTGAACGTGAATAAGACAGAAGTACTCCGTATTATTTCAGAATTCGCTGCAAGAGTCCCAGAAAAGGCTACAGACTCCGATAAGAAGACGAAGGATGATCCATATATTAGCAAGGCAGAGACACATGAGTTGTACATCTTTGCGGTACTTAAAGACAGACAGACAGTTTACAAATTGACAAGGCTGTTGCTTGGGCATGGAGCGATCTCAAATTTGGGCAACAACTTTGCCAATGACATCTTCGAGGATGCTCAATATCTCAGCAAGATTCTCTCACTTCTTGAGGCCCTCACAACCGACATCCAGAAGGTCGATAGTGCCTATAGGGAGTCCATTACAACAGAGTTGGCGCACACGATCTCAGAAATACTGAAGACAATGGTGACAATCTTGATTAAAGTATCCACCACCGATGCAAATGTTGTAATGTGGTTTAAGCTCATGGAAAAACTCCAGTTTTTCGATGCTTTGAAAGAATGGATGCCACAAGACATCTATCAGGAAATCAGTGCTTTGTCGTCTATTGTTTCACTTTTACTCTTTGGCTTGAATACTAAGGATGATATTTTTGATCCGACTGCTCCATTCGCCTCTCAAGCATCGGCTGTCAGAACCATCCACGAGATTCTCTCCAACTCGCCACACAACCCCATTACACTGTTTGCATGGAGCGTTGTCATCTACTCATTACCAGAGAACATCTTGGGGTCCGCTTTCCCAGACGATGAGAAGATTGAGGACATTTGCAAGAGACTTGCGGCTAAATCAGCTGAGCTCGAAGTCTTCCACTCAATTGAGGAAACACATAGGGTCCTTTCTTACGACTCTCTCTACTCAGCCATTTTGTCCTCATTCCTGATCTGCACTGTGCCTTCAATCCAACTCACAGATACTACATCCAGAACATATCTGAATGTTCTCAAGGACGCACCAAACACCTTCATTGAGAAGTTCTTCACAAACCCAAACGTTGAGAGACTCCTTTATCTTTCCAGGTGCAAATTCCCACAGATCATCATCCCGTATATTCGACTCATCAGCATTAATGGTGCTTATGCTCACAATCAGTTGTCAACGATGCCAACATACATGTCTGTTACGCCGAACAATAATATTGATTACGAGGTGGACACTGAAGTTGATACAATCTCACTAACTGATGGGCTCCTCGTGAAGCCACCATTTGAACAGAATCCTGACGTCTTCATTCTTTTGCCACCACAAACAAAGGGAAAGCTTCTCCCGACTGCTGATCAACACTCTGAGGTTGTCATCTTTGAGCACAGCTATAACGGATGGTCATTGCTCGGTCGTGTTCTACAGAACATTGCCGTTGATCCTTCTCAGCAGGAGCTACTGATGACTATACTGGAACTGATCACAAACACTCTTGCCACTGCTGACATTGATACTACTTCTGACATTTTGGAAGGTTTGTCGGCATTCCTGGATGATGCCGATATACTCGATGTCTTGTTGAGAATGTACGAACTGAAGCTGCACCAGAGGGAGGTCGAACCGCTCACGCACATCACTAAGCTATTGATGGCTTTGGTGAATACATACCCTCAAATTGTTTGGTCTCACTTGGTCCGCTCTGATTTGCTTGAGCATGGTGGGAGAGGAGGATTGATTTTCACCATTCTTGGAAGTGTTGAGATTGTTAATGGTTCGTACGATTTTACGATCACATCATTAAAGCTGTTCAATACTCTTATTATGGACTGCCTTTCACACCCAGACGACCAGTTGTTCTCTCATAAGTCTGAGGTTATTCCAAAATTCACTAACTACGCCGCCCAAGTGTTTGAAAGCTTCATCTACTTCAACTACAAAGAATCCCATGAAAAGTTTGAGATTGCCAGACTAATCCTTGATGCCTTCTCTAAGCTGCTATATGGTGTTTACTCTGTTGACCCTGAAACAGATCCATCCAAGAAAGTTAATAGAGTGTTAGCAGCTGCTGCAAAGAGAGTTATCACTTCATTCACAGTTTCATTACCAGACGTCAGAATTATTGCCCCACTGCTTGCGGCTGTTGAGGCTGTTACAGCTCTACCAAGAGCGTTCGATACTACAACTCGTCTTGGTCATGCATTCACATGCTTTGTCAGAAGTTCCATTCAGTTCTGCAAGCTCGTCATCTCGATCAGATCTGCCATTAGTGAAACTCCATCTACACTAGAGAGCTCATTGTTTGTCAAGTCCTCCAAACTAATTGCGATATACGCTACGACATTGTCCTTGAGAACGGAAGTGCTTCAACTTCTTACACAACTGGTCAGTGCTAAATGGGCAACAGGATCACCGTCTCTATTGTCACATCTTGGTGATTGCTACACAGATATTCTTTTATCCTCACTAACATATGATTTGGAGACGAACTATGATGACTTTGTGGTCAAAAAGGCACTCTACTCGTTCTTTTCT
The DNA here is from genome assembly GCA_030574135.1 of Petasospora petersonii. Classification (NCBI taxonomy): domain Eukaryota; kingdom Fungi; phylum Ascomycota; class Saccharomycetes; order Phaffomycetales; family Wickerhamomycetaceae; genus Petasospora; species Petasospora petersonii. The sequence continues at coordinate 363,181 of JAJMEM010000002.1, forward strand.
GCTGTTATCGAAGGTAACCAGAGGGGACTCTCAATGATCTTCCTCAACGGTCGTGACATTAGAGATACAACGACCGAACAGAAGTCTTTGCTCAAGGTGTTGCAACAGGATGTCAAGAGCATGGATTATCATCCAGATTGGCTGAATATCCACTATGTCGATGCTGTTGCATTTGCTTTCAATTCATGGTCATCTAGAAGACTAGGTGAGAAGGAGGAGACTGAGTTCGTCAAGACATTAGTATCCAAGTTGAAGAGCTCTAACCCAAGCTCCACGACATCCGGCGATGTGATCCAGAACTGTTACATGTACAAGCTGAACGCTAAGCTCGCTGAAATATGTGCTCTTGTGATCTTCCCTTCCAAGAGGGAATCATCGAGTCCACCAATTATGGACTTGTTGAACAGCAGTATCTTGGAATACATTGATCCTTTACTCAAGCCATTTGCATACAAGGAAGTACTCCATGACAAGCTCAACGAGAACTTCGAGAAAAAATGGCCTGGTCTGAAGCTTCACAACTTCATTCGCGCGCCATTGGCCATTACCAACAGGTATGGTGAAGGCGCAGTATATGATCTCAGATTACTTGATGGGATCCTTAGTGACGACCCTTCGTGGTCTGGCACTGAGTTGACTACTGGATACAGAAGCTCAGTGATTAATGCAAGTGTTAACTTGCAACTGGTATCGTCTCAGATCAGTGCTGCCAAGTCATGGGGCGCCTTATTGACCTCTTATGCTAAAAAGGTCGGCCCACAGAAATCTTTTATCAAGATCATCAAGGGCTTGTTGGAAGCCAATATCTCTGAAGGTACTTCCGTACCATTGTTTAATGAAATTTATCGTGCCCGTATTGAGTTGGCATTCTTCTTGCTGTGTCAGTTCTCGTCTAAGAATGCATTGGAGTATGATGAGCTCAAGAACATACTGGATTTGTCATTGACGATGATAAATTCTATTGATGTGGACTTCCTGGCAGATCTGAGCGCAAACAGGTCTGAGGTCTACAGACCTTTACTGCGAATTATCTTCAAGTGCTTGTCCGATTGCAAGGGTAATGCTAAGATCATCGAGGAGCTTACTTTAGAGCTATTGGATTTCTTTGAGCTTGTGGTTGCTAAGGGCTCTACATTACTGTTGGAGATTGTTCAGACTGATGTATCTCTTCCAGACGTTGGCGGAAGAATTGAAGACTTGCTGTTGATTGTTTCGGTCTTTAGATCCCTGGTTGCCTGTAATCCACCAGCTTCATTTACCTCGAGACTGTCTACTATCTTGGTAGATTTCAACACCTTGAAGGCTATTTTGAATGTTTATTCGAGTGCTCACAACTTGAAGGTAAATAATGAGGTTGTCTTTGCCGATCTCACCCTGACATATATGACTGAGTTGATCGCAGTTGATGTTATTGCTGAGCAGTTGATCTCTGCGGGTTTGTTTTCTACGTTGATTCAAAGTCCTGTGTCGATGACAATTCAGGAAGGTGGGATCTTTGTGCAAACGAATCCAAAGCTACACAATATCTGGACTAATGGTCTTTTGGCTATGATCTTGATTTTGTTGAGTAAGTTTGGTGTAAGACTGCTTTCTGAGATTAGTGCATTTGTCAGCTACTTCACCAAGCAGTTCAGCTCAACTGTTGATAGTTGGTCCCAGGATTCTCTGGTCATTACCGTGCCAGCGTTGCAGGAAACTGAACAGATTATTCTGCTCCAGAAGGCATTGCAGTCTTTGTTCTATGAATTTGGCCTCTCTTCACCAAATGCTAAACTGGAGAATTTGGAGATCGTTCCTAGTTTGGACAGTGAATCTGGTAGAAAGTTATTGATGGCTTCTCTGAACCATCTATTAGCACATCCGAAGTACTTGACTTCAAGAGTTATTCCTACCACACCGGAGGAGCAGAAGCTGTTTGAAGGTGAAGATAAAATCAGGACTCCCTTGGTAGATATGTTGGTGTCTCAGATTGATGATTTGAAAGAGGTCCTATCTGAGTGATCTCATCCTACGAGTATGTTAATGATTATTGGATTTGCAGAAAAAATACAGATTTGCGCATTTTTATTTCTTACCAAGTAGCATAGCCCTAAAGTCGGCATTGGAACGGCCGTTCTTTGGATTTTCGGTTGACTCAGACGAAGCTGTCGATGTTGATGTGACAGACGACTGTGCAGAAGGTGCAGCAATGGTGTGTACCATTCTTCTTCTGCGGAGATTAGAAGGCATCAACATCGTTTGAGGGGATTTGGCTGCAGAAGGTTTAACTGTACCAATCCTTCTCAATTCCTTGACAGTAGTTATCTGTACATTATAGTCACCAATGACCTTGCCTTCCATCTTCAAGGATGCCGAACCTGCTGCGCTTTCGCTCTTGAAAACCACTATAGCACCAGAGTTTTTCGGCTCCAAGATGACATCTTCAACTTCACCAATCTCACCAAAGACCTCTTTTAGTTGTGATGCATTCACCGTTTCTGGAAGTTGAGTGACAGCAATAGCGTTGGCGGAGTTGGTGTAATCCTTCAACGCCTTTGTCTCCTGCTTTTTGGCTCTGACTGATTTCTTTTCAGAGATGGAGACCTGGATTGCACGCCCCTCCAGGGTGATCATGTTTAGTGATAAAGCAGCTTGTGCTTCCTCAGGTGTACTAAAAACGACAAAACCATAACCATCGTGATTTTTGTTTACAGCCTTGTTGTGCTCACTGAGAGGGAGATGAACACTTTCCACTGCTCCATATTTCTCAAATAGCTGCTTCACTTTACTGGCATTCACTCGGTAAAAGTCCAACTTGGTGACATATATTTCCCTTCCTTCCTCAGTAGCACCAGATCTCTTCATTCTGGCAGATGGATCGGATATTTGTACTGAGAGTTTAAACCCTTCAATGTCTTTACCATTCAAGAGACCCACTGCCGCTCGGGCGTTGGCAGAGCTAGTGTACTCAACGTATGCAAAACGACGTTGAGAGTTAAACTTTAGCGATGGTAATCTGACACTAGAGATTACACCAACGGAAGTAAATAGATCTCTAATATGAGCTTCTGTGTATGAAGGCGGGAAGTTTGTGACAAAAACGGTGCTTTGTTGTAATCTCTCCACCCTCACTTCTTGGCCCATTATCGTCTTGTAGTCCTTTGTCAGTGCTCTGACAACCTCTTTCTCTCCCGTAAACTCAACATTGGCTTGCAATGAGTCATCAACAGTGGCTATTCGTACATCCCTGATGACACCACAGTCTTTGAATAGCTTTCTGATCTTTTTCTCGTCAGCACCTAATGGGATGTTACGAACTGCGACAGTCAAATGTTCACGGTCTCTTGTAGATTCCGTTCTCTTGACGGATTCCTCCACATCATCAACTTCTTCTGGTGCTTTTCTCTTGTTCGAATCCTCTTCAATCTCCAAACTCTCAAATTGCTCAGCAGCTGTATTCTCCATTGAGTTGGCTCTGACAGCATCAACATCTCTCTTCTTCTTCTCGATCTTAGTCTTAAGTGCCATATATCCAGGATAGTCTCCATATAGTTCCTGGAACCTCATAGCCTCTTCAAAGATTCTCTCAGGCCAATCCAATTGCTCAGCTCTGTTGACGGCAGCGATCAGCACCTTAGAAGCAGACTTGAAATCCCCGTGTCTCCTCTCAAAGTTGTATGAGATTAACCAACCTTCAGCTTCACTCGTAAAAGTGCTCGTTAGCAGCAGATGGACCTTACGGGCGTTCTTCAAGTCACCTCTTTTCTCGTAGATTGAGGCAATGAATCGCTCGACAGAATGAAACGTATCGGCCTCTCTGCTCATAGCCTTTTCTAAGATCATCTCCAGGTTGAGCAAATCCAAATCGAGTCTCGCTTGGGCTGATAACAAAGCAACAGTAAGATTACTCCAGTGCTGTGACTCTTTATCAAGCAGAAGTTTCTCCTCTTTGGTTCGTTTCAAAATGTTCTCAAATTCCGAAGGAGTATCAATGACCCTCAAAAGTTCCACATATGCTGGAATATACGTTGGATGAAACCTAACGAATCTCCAACAGATACTGGCAGGGTGATACAAATGATCTCTACCTTCTGGGCAGTTCTCATAGATTATGTGAAGAAAGTTCATCCATAGATTTGGAGTGTTGGGATGTAGCAAGGCATCCTCAAAAACATTGAAAATGACACCCAGCGGGCGTTGTTTCTTAGGGAGTTTGGCCAGATCCTGTAGTAGTAAACAACTTTGTTCTTCCACTGTTCCTGACTTCTTCTTGGCAAAGATAAGCTCCAGATACTGTTGGTTATTCTTGGTCTCTTGGTAGACTTTGTTAGCAGTTCTCATGTGATCATTATACTCTCCAGGGAAGTTCAAGGAAAGGAAACTGGAGACTTGTTGAAATGTTTTGTCCAATTGTTCGTGTGGAGTTTCCAGATAATTTAATAGTAAAGAGAGAACTTGCTCTGCACCTTTTGGTTGACCATCTCTGCTGTCCCGATACCCAAACAGCCCGTTGATATCAATACCTTCCTTCCATTCCAAGTATTTAAGTTCGACATCGAGTAGCAAATGAGACAGCCCAAAATTTTCTCGACATTGGTCGAGATTCAGAACCACATTTGAGAGGTAACTATCGAAACTCTTCCTTCCCTCGACAGGTAGTGCATACTTTGCTCGTTTGAGGTAGTAGTTAAATATCCAGGTCATGAAGAGGATACCATGATAGTCCTTTGATAACAAGTCGTAAAAGTTGGGACAAAGTATACACCCTGGTCTTGAGTCTTCTAAAGTATCGATGTCATAATTCCAGTCTCGAATCAAGGAGTCAGACATGGCGTAATGCTCCAATAACTCTTCTCTCTTAGCAGTGACATCAGAATAGTCGGCATTCTCTTCTCTTAATCTTTGGATCTCTGATATAAGCGCATCTCGACGAGATTGAGAGTCTGGCTCATCAAATTGTGCATCTCTATGATGAATGTCCATATCTTTCATGCCGAGGATTCATCTAATCAAAAATCATAATAAAAACCGTGTAGCATTTTGTTTGTTCTCTGCTTCTAAGAGTGTGAAGTTCACCTAATCTACATCCGGACACCACACTCTCCACACACACACACGAAATCCTTTGGTGGCCAAATACAACAACATCGCGCGGGCAAATCCCCCTTAAATTATACCATTCTTCTTCTTTGTTAAAGCAATTGAATTTCTACTACCAGTTTGGAAGCATATATTTTGAGTTATAATGGTATGTTCATATGCCCACTCCAGTTTTGAATATTGCGTGATTGTTTGATCCAAGAGTTGGTGCAAGTTACATCTTCATTAAGTTGCATTGTCGCCACCCATACATCCACACATGTTCATTTACAAATCACTCTCTTTACTCTTCAAGATTGGCCACTAACCTCATGAAATAGACATCAGTTGGAACTGGCTACGATCTTTCAAACTCGGTCTTCTCACCAGATGGTAGAAACTTCCAAGTCGAATATGCCTCCAAGGCCGTGGAAAATGGTGGTACCTCAATTGGAATCAAGTGTAAAGATGGCATTGTCCTTGCCGTTGAGAAGATTGTAACCTCCAAACTTCTTGTTCCAGGAAAGAACAACAGAATCCAGACGATTGGAAGACACGTTGGTGTTGCATACTCCGGGTTGTTGCCTGATGGCCGTAACTTGGTTGCGAGAGGTAGAGACGAGTTCGATACGTACAAGAACCACTACAAGACCGCTATCACAGTGCCTTACCTGGTAGACCGCATGGGTAATTACGTCCAGGCTTTCACATGTTATAACTCTGTTAGACCCTTTGGCATCACTGCCATTGTTGGTGGTGTTGATGAGAATGGCCCACATCTCTACATGATTGAGCCAAGTGGAACTTACTGGGGTTATAACGGTGCTGCCACTGGTAAGGGAAGACAAAGTGCAAAGAATGAGTTAGAGAAGTTGGATATGTCGACACTTAGTGCTAAAGATGCCGTTAAGGAGGCTGCTAGAATCATTTATGTCGCTCACGAGGACAACAAGGACAAGGACTTTGAGATTGAGATTAGTTGGGTCTCTGAGAACGAGACAAAAGGACTGCATCAGTTTGTCCCTGAGGACTTGTTGAAAGAGGCTAAGGAGTATGCCGAGTCCAAGATAAACGAGGACAGTGATGAGGATGAGAATATGTCTGATTGATTAAAGAACACATTGTAACTATTTGAGAAACACACTGTTTTAGCGTAGTTTCATAGAACTCTCCGTCAAGATACCAAGGCTGTGATAGAAGCCATAAATTCCAACTGCTAGCAGTGCAAGGTAAACATAGTTCCAGTACTTGAACTTGGTTGTATCCACGTTTATGCTGGGGAAGCCCATATAGTTACAGAAGGAGTGTACAATAACACAGCTCCACAAGTTGGTCTGCCTTACAAAGACATAATCGGTGAATATTCCAAAGAGAAGAGTGTACGCCATTTGGAATAGTGTTGACAGGAAGATTGCCTGGAACGGGGCTTTTAGAGTGTACAACTCATAAGCGTGATGGAAGTGCGCCACTGAGAAGAAGAGAGGTGGGACATAGATCAATTGCGGTGTAGTGATACCAGGGACTTGTTGTAGAATGACGATACAGCCTGCTGTGTATACAACCTCCTCTGTAAATGGGCCGGCTATGAGGTCTCTAACTCCATGCACAGTTCTCAACTGGTGATAAAGCTGTTGTAGCATTTCAGTAGGAGAGGAGCAAAAAAAGAGGTCATTGATGAGTGGACCAACAAAGAGGATGGTAACAAGAAGCAAAACATTCAGGATGTCTCTCACAAACAACACTAGTCTCTCCCATTCAAACCTGAGACCCATATCATAGTGAAACCCTGGGAGAAGGCCAAACTCAGCATATACTTCACCCAATTCCTTGCCACTCATCTTAGATACCACGAAAGGAAGTAAAACGATAGTCAATAAGGTGATCAATGAGACAACTAAGATTCTATGTCGTACAACTGCTGGATCATTGCGATCGATCATGTCGGTTTTGCTACGTCGTGCGGAGGTGGGCTTGTATGCGTAGATAGCAGCGACATATGCGACTGATAAAGAAAGGGAGAGGACGACGGCTGTAGGCAAAGAGATCCCTGTGTATTTATCAACCATTTTTCTTCTTTTTCCCTTCTAAAACCCACTTCCTTTTGTTGTTGACGAAGATTATTTGATTGAATTGAAGAGAAGGAGAAGTTATGTGTGTGGGAAGTTTTCAAGTGCGAATAAAAGCAATTGTCTCGGCCGAAAGCGACCATGATCTAAGGGGGAAGTCCTACCCAGTGGGGTTATATATCATCCATAAGGGTTTTCTATATTTTTGTTTGTTTCTTTACTATTCTTAAATATAAACCTTTGGTGGGGTTGAAATGGAAGTTATTATGCTGGTGATCCCCTTGCAAATGCTACTTTGTATAAGGTCAACGACACAACGGAGAGAAAGCCCACTGCAGATGCAGCAATGACCACGGAAGTGAGATGGTCTGACTGAACTTCTGGTTCCAGTCCAGGTGTGGCAGTTTGTGGAGCATGTGCTGCTTCCACGAGCTTCACAAATAGCTCTGATAAAGAGGCTGGCCATCTCGAAGAAACGTGCAGAGGTGGTGGTAGAAACACTGAGGCACAGTACTCATCTGGCTGAATGTCAAACCGTTGTTGCTGTCTGTCCAAATCAGCCTTGAGTGCGACCATCGTGGTGGGTATATTGTTCACCAATGGATGCTTCTGAGTCAGTTCCACAATGTATCTGAAGCTATCTGGGTCTGACGAGTCGTATGCCATACACAGAACATCACATTGTTGTAATCTCATATCGTTCTCCAAGATGGCTGGTTCTAACTCCCCGAGCTCCTCCATGATGAGATACACCTGCTTACCACCTTTCAATTCAACACTGTTGACGACTATCCGTGGCCTGAGCGTCGGGTTGTACACTTCGCTGTACTGTCTCCCTAAAAAGGCCTCCAACAGCGAAGACTTCCCACTTTTAGGACCTCCAAGGATGTAGCAGTTAAACACTGTACGGTCTGTAACGTTGACCCTGACTGGTTTCCCTTGTTTTATTCTCTGTCTTCTCGGTTTAGTCACAGTCAGGGCCACCGTTGTTGTACCTTTTGTGGATTCAAACCCTAAGTATGCTAAGTATGCCAATGTGACTTTATAATCCAAAAAAGTCGTCATACTCCATTGAGCCAGCCATCCTTGTAAAGTAACATGGCCCAGCTCATTCCTCACTGTTGTTTGTGGGAAGTTGGTTTCAATCCAATCCTGTGGAATTCCAGGCGTTGGCTTGAACAGCGACTCTAGCTCAGAGTCATTTAGCCCACCGTCATTATCCTTATCGAACAACAAGAACAAGTCAACAAAGAACCGATAACCGACCGGGCTCAGCTCCACACTTGAATTCTTTGGGACATCGAGGTTTGGGTGGAGGAATTTATCATGAAGGGACAATGAATCTGTGTAGTGAAATGTCCGTAGTATTCCCCATGTTGTTTCATGTCTTCCACGCTCAGCAAATATCTTATTTAGTAACAAGAACCCTTCGCATGTAACACCATTTGCTGAGAATGCACTATTAATATGCTCATTTAACGTGGTTCTGATTTCAGCAATGTCGTTAATGTCCAGTGATCTTCCAAAGCATTTCTTCTGTAAAGCCAAAAACTCCTCCTCGTTCAAATATCCATCTTGGTCCTTATCACAGAGAAAGAAGATTCTGGATAAGGCAGCAATGGCGTCTGGTTTCAACTTCCCTTCTTTAGCATCAAACAATGGAGAAATTGGGTGAGTTACAGCCCTTTGACAAAGGTAAAATGCCTGGTTGATGTTATATTTGTCCTTTGCACTGCACCGGATGCAGCTTTCCACTTCTTTAAACTCTCTTAGCAAAGGGATGAATTCATCTGCAATGGTACGCTCTGAGTCCAAAGTGGAGAGATCAGACTTGTTTGCACAGAGAACAACGGGGAGGTTCACACCCATCGATCTGAATACGTTCATCCAGTACAGCGATATACGTTCATACGTGTAATGGTCCGAGTATACGAGCCAGATGACGTCTGCTTTCCTAATCTCGTTCTGAAGAGTGTCTTGGTCTGATGCGTTGGTGTCCACCAACACGGTGGCATTTGGAGCGTATGGTGAAGAAGAGAAATCTCGAGGGATGGTGATAGGGGGAAGGATGTCCTGGATGTTCGGTACGAATGTGTCCTTGACTAAAGCTGTGATGAGGGAGCTTTTCCCAACACCTGTTTGTAGTTGGTTAGATTAATACCTTGCATAGAACAATAAAATAAAAAAGAGAGCATACCTTCATCGCCACAGACAACTACTCGGATTGTATCTTTGGACATTTGTTTTTATCTTCAGTTAAACTGAAGATCTAAAGAGAGAGAAAATGTATAATTGAAGGTTTCGTTTCCTTAGTGTTTCTTTATGCTGTTCTCCTTGGACCTGTCAGAATCGGATTTCCGCGAAAGGGAGGTGTTCATTACACTCCTGATTTCGAAAAGAGAGGTGGGACTTTAAAACAGAAACTGTCTGAGATTTTGTTTACAATTTTGATGGTAATTTATATATTGTAAAAATATATTTATATGCATTTATATAGAACTACAAGTATATTCATCACACAAAGAGGTGGAAGTAAATGAAACTCACACCAACGGAATAATCGCCTAAAGAAGCAGCCAGAGTCGAAGCGAGGAAAGGAAAGGGGAAAAAAAGGAGTGAAAAACCAAACCCACCTCCCCAAATCACTCATAATCCTTTTTTGAAAGAAACTCTGTCGGATTCTTACCTTTTAAGTGAGCTATAAACTCCCTACTCTGACAATGCAAGACTATCAGAAGAACTTCTTGGACCTCGCAGTGGAGTCGAAAGCTCTCAGATTTGGCCAGTTCACATTGAAAAGTGGGAGAACATCGCCATATTTCTTCAACTTGGGCCAATTCAACACCGGTAAGCTTCTTTCCAACCTGGCATCGTCTTATGCCATCGCCATCATCTCCTCGGGCATTGAGTTCGACATCATCTTTGGTCCAGCCTATAAAGGGATCCCACTGGCTGCAATCACAGCTGCTAAGCTCGCTGAGATTGGTGGTACCAAGTACGAGAAAGTGTCGTACGCCTTCAACAGAAAGGAGAAGAAGGACCATGGTGAAGGTGGTTCCATAGTCGGTTCTGCTCTCGAAGGAAAGAGAATTCTCATCATCGACGATGTTATGACCGCAGGCACTGCTATTAACGAGGCCTTTGAGATTATCAGTGCTGAGAAAGGTCAGGTGGTGGGCACTATCATTGCATTGGACAGACAGGAGAGAACTCCAGACTCCCAGCAGTCTGCCACCCAGGTCGTCTCTAAGAAGTACAATATTCCAGTATTATCCATTGTCGGTCTCTCTGACATCATCTCTTACCTTTCGGGGCGTATTTCCGATGAGGAAAAGGCAAAGATGGAGCAGTATCGCCAGGAATATGCTCCTGTGAACTTTTAATCTTTGCTATTTAAAAATATATTTATCTATAATGTATTATTGGCACGATCTGTATGTGACATTGATATGTCACACCTGGATATATTCGATTAATATCTTATAAATCTTTACTAGCTCTACAATTGTCTCCATTTTCATCATCCTTCTTAATCATCCTTCTTAATCATATCATTTAAGATTCTTTCTCATCTTCTCACATGCATATACTTATTCTTTGGCTTTTTATTTGCCTTGTTCATGTTAGATATCAGAGCTTCAGGAGGTTCATCTTCATCTAGCAGCTTGTCCAAGGTACCCGACATGGTTAGTTCCGAGTGTACAGGGACAATTGTATTCATCTTGAAACCCTTCACTTTTGGAATATTAAGTTGAATCGGGTTTGCGTTAGATGTCTTTATAGCTTTCTTAGCAGTCTCGACAGTCGTTGGGTGTTTTTGCAAATACTTGGCAATCTGGATAAATAGATGACGCTTATTGTCCGCCATATGGGACGATGGTTTACCGTCTTGTTTGAGCTGCACCCGAACACGGCCTGGATTACCAAAGTCTTGTGGATGTGTATAATCATGTTCCAGAACAGCCACCATAAACAAACTCTCACATGCTTCTGCTATAGTCGAGGCGTGTGGATTCTCCACTGCTAACTCAAGTGGCACTCTTCTTCCCTGTTTGTGTGATCTGTTCTTGTCAAAATAGCATGGATAGATCAGTTGTAACGAGCGCAGGGCTTTATCTTGTTCAGCTGTACGCTGATTCATAGGCTTCAAATACTGCTCACTCTGGAAATCATCCAGCATCGCTGCCTCATTAGCAGGAAACAATGGTGGTTCCTCTTGGTCTTGTGAACGGACAATTTTCTTTTCCAGTTTTGGGGCAATGGCCGTGCGCAAATTTGGATCGAACTCGGCCAAGTCCATGTCCATGTTGTCGATATCATCATCGCTGATTTCCTCCAGGGTAGGCATTGTTTTTGATTATTTTTCTATCCCGTGGTTGGTTATTTCTAACTGCTCATGATGGATGACCATCCAGTTTGTGGGCATTGAAGAATGATCATAATCACTGAATTTATGGTGTCTGGGTGTGTATCTATATGCTCTACAAAACAAGTTCGCGGGGATCATCCAAGTTGGCTGTGGATCTCCTCGGTTGAAGGCCTCAAATTTGCCCAGGTGGGGGTTGAATGATAACAAGCCCAATTTCCTAAATACAATCTTCCTTCTCAACATGTTCAGAGTCGAGATCAAGAGAATGGCACAACAGCGTGTTTCCCTCCTTCGTCGTCATCTTACACAGCAGAGCTACTCCACCATACAAAGTGGAGCCAAATACACCACTACGTACAAGGAGTACTGCAAGCTCGGAAATGGAGGGGTTGGGTCGTTCTTCCACGATGTTCCAATGAACTTGAACACCGAGACCAAGACTGTGAATGTGCTGATTGAGATCCCACGCTGGTCGAATGCCAAGTTTGAGATCAACAAGGACCTACCGTTCAACCCAATCACACAGGACACAAAAAAGGGAAAGCTAAGATTTGTAAAGAACCTGTTCCCATATAAAGGGTACATTCACAACTATGGTGCCATTCCACAAACTTGGGATGATCCTACTATAACTGACAAAGACACTGGCTTCAACGGGGATAATGATCCTATTGACGTTTGTGAGATTGGTTCTAGAGTCGCTAAAACTGGAGAGATCGTTGAAGCGAAAGTACTAGGATGCTTGGCTCTCATAGATGACGGTGAGTTAGACTGGAAGGTCATCGCTATTGATACACAAGATGAGCTGGCCTCGCAGGTGAATGACATTGGTGATGTTAGAGAAAAGTGTCCGGGCTTATTAGAGGCCACTTTGAAGTGGTTTAAGGATTACAAGCGTCCAGATGGGAAGCCATCTAATGAGTTTGGGTTCAATGGTGACTTCCTTGGTGCTAATAAAGCCATAGATGTTATCAAACACTCCCACAAATCATGGGAGAAGCTTGTTCAAGGACAAGTTGAGCTGGAAAAGATGCCATTAATTCAGAACTCTACACTTACAAACACTCCAGGATACACTCCAAAGGCCGTTGATGAGATTGTTACATCGTCTGCTTTACCTGATGCCCCAATCCCATTGGATGCTGACAAGAGCTACTTCATTTAAAGAGAGAGAGAGAGAGAGTATATATAATGTATATAGTGTAGTAGAATTTGATAAGAACCCTGTGAATAGTAAACAGTAAGAACCTTAAATCACACTCACATGGTTATTACATAATATCAATCCTATTCGCGAGTGGTGGGGGAGTAAAAATCGTGGAACCCCGATTTTTCAATTTGATTCACCACAACCTTTCTCTTACTATATTACTCTCTTACTCTCCTTTTCTCTCTTTCCCACAGAAGTAGAAAATAAAAAATGTTGTCCAGATCTTTCGTTAGAGCTTCCCAGGGTGTTCGCTCCTTCTCTTCTTCCACCGCTGCTTACGGAAAGAAGGTGTACTTTGTCCCTGCCATTGACGGTATGTCCAAGTATATATCTCTATGAACCACACAACTTTGAGATTGATATTAACAAAGGAGAATACAAACAGGCAGAAAGCTCGACAAGATTGAGTTTGAGCTTTATGATGATGTAAGTTTTATTCTTATAGTTTACTACAAAAGGAGTGTGTACTAACTTTCTGTCTCTCCTCAGGTTGTTCCAAAAACCGCAGAGAACTTTAGAGCTTTGTGTACCGGTGAGAAGGGCTTTGGCTACGAGGGCTCTCCATTCCACAGAGTGATTCCACAGTTCATGTTGCAAGGTGGTGATATCACCAGAGGAAACGGCACCGGTGGCAAGTCCATTTATGGTGATCGCTTCCCAGACGAGAACTTTGTGAAGAAGCACACCAAGCCAGGTTTACTCTCCATGGCTAACGCTGGTCCAAACACCAACGGCTCCCAGTTCTTCATCACCACCGTTCCATGCCCATGGTTGGACGGTAAGCACGTTGTCTTTGGTGAGGTCATCAACGGTATGGAGTCCGTCAAGACAATCGAGGCCTACGGAACTGCTTCTGGCCGCACCAGAGCCAATATCACCATTGTTGAGTCTGGTGAGTCTAACTAAAAAAAGGGTCAATAAGGCATATTCATATACATATCCATCTATCTATATATCTACTATATTCATTGTAATGGTATTATGTTCTTTTTCTGTCCCTCCCCCATAAAGACTTTTTCCAATCACCTCGGAGCAGTCGGGGAAAAGAACGAAGATGAAGCCAGATAATTCGCGAAAAAAATAAAAATAAAAAAGACCTGGCACCCACCCCCCTTTTTTTTCCAGCTAAAATGAAAATCCAACCAAAAGCCAGCACTGCACAACACAGGGATTTTTCTACTCACACAGAATCTTCTAATAGTTCATACAAATATAATAGCTGATCCAGCCATGGACGAGATTAAGAAACAGCTCAAGAATGTCTCTCTTTACGACGTTAAGTCCTACGTCCGTAAGGCGCAGAATGTTGTCTACAACTACACCGAAATGGAGGCCAAAGTAAGAGAGGCCACCAATAACGAGCCATGGGGTGCATCTTCAACCTTGATGCAACAAATTGCCGCAGGAACATACCATTACCGTGAAAGGGAGGAGATCATTGGCATGATCTTCCGCAGATTCACCGAGAAGGCTGCCAATGAGTGGCGACAGATCTACAAGGCACTCCAGTTGCTCGAGTACCTCGTCAAGAATGGTTCCGAGCGCTTTGTCGATGATGCCCGTGCCAACATCTCCCTCATCACAATGCTCAAGTCATTCCGCTACATTGACTCGCATGGTAGAGATCAGGGCATTAACGTCAGAACAAAGTCCAAAAACCTCGTGGAGCTACTCAACAATGACAGCCAGCTCAGACAGGAGAGAAAGAAGTGCAGAGAGAATGCAAAGAAGTTCCAAGGAGTTGCTGGAGGTGCTGCCATCTCCAGCAATGGCACCACCAGAGATGGCCAGTACGAGGAGTTTGGTACCTACGAGGGACGCATCTTTGGCGATGGTGGTGTCTACGGTGAACGTTACGAGGAGACGAGACCAGCAGGAAAGAACAACTTTGAGGAGTACGACGTTGAGGACGAATCTTCCTCATCAACACCAGCAACAGCAGCACACACATCCAGAACAAACAGAAGAGTCGCTTCGAGTAGCAAACCTGTGCCAGCTAAGCCTGTCGAGGACCTCTTTGACTTTGGCGATGAGCCAACACCGGCTCCACAACAGACCACTTCTTCCACTACTACACAGGGCAACGACGACGAGTTTGACGAGTTTGGTGACTTCCAAGGATCAACCCCTGCTACCACCGCAGCCCCTCTCTCATCTAATCTCTCTTCTCTTTACAACCAATCACAAGTCTCTGCAACAGCTGACAACTCTTTTGGAGATTTCACATCCTTTGCATCTGCACTACCAACAACACAGGCCGCAACTGCACCATCTTACAACAACTTTGCGACCGCTGGTCCAGCTCCAATCGCCACAAAACAGGATGCTTTCTCTTCATTGTTCCAATCAGCTTCTACTAAAGCTCATCTGACTCCAAAATCGACAGCTTCTTCCATGCAGACACCATCACAAACCGCTTCTGCCCCTACACCAGCACCAGCACCAGCTCCTTCCCAAACAGCTGCCTCCAATGGTGAGATTAATCTCTTGGATCTCTGAAGGAAGAGAACAACAAAATGTTATATTATGTCTTTGAATTAAATTTATTTCTCACTGATTATTTGGATCAATGTTTCTTCTTTTTACCTTATATTCGATTTCCGTTTTATATTTTGTCATTATATATCTTGTGTATGGAGATTTGTATACGCATACACTTTGATAATCGTTTAATAGATCTTTTATTTATTCAATTTTAGAGAAATAGAGAATGTTCTAACTTGCTAATACCTAGTTCTGATACAACTATAACAACGAATATAACTCTGCAGTATTTGCAAGCCACAGTTAGGAATTAGACGATCAACACCTTGAGGTTATAAAGTTGAATTGAATTTACACAGTAACCTAATTCATTATCTGTCTTTTTTACCTTGTAGTTATAAAATCATTAGTCGATAGCAAAAAAAAATCGTCACTTCATAATAATAATGGGGTAACATATCAAGCACTCATTGGTAGTTTAACATCAGGAGACATCGAGGAGACAGCAGGAGAGTTAGGTTGCGATTTAGAGATGTAAACGGCTCTAGCCTTTAAAGCATGGGCAAACAACAAAGCAATTGGCCAAATTGGAGCATCAGCAAGGATTCTTACTCCAAGGTAGAGACTCTTGGACGACAATCTTGCGTCTTGGATAACTGTCCGTGTTTCATGAATGTCAGTGTTAGGATTCATTGCACGTTTAGTCACTTCATCAGACAAAGTGGTGACATCTAGAGCACCCTTGGCCTCCTTTCTCAAGAGCTCAGCATATGTTTTGTTGTTGTCATCAAGCATCAAACACTCCTCAATCTTCTTGAACACCAACTCAGAACGAAGCCAGAGTGTGCGTTCCATAGCATTGAGGTACACTGGGTTCTGATCATACTCTCTTGCCCAACCTTCCACAGAGTGTAAGAACTCAGCAATAATAAGCAAGGAAGTGAAGATACACGTGATAAAGAATACTGGAGTTCTAATCGACGTCTTCTCGGCATCGTTATGAATCGAGACATAGTCAATCCACAACTTCACAATGTCAATGGCGTAGTTTGTAGCATCTTTCAATGCCTCATAATCATTTCTCAGCTTTCCAAGAGATCGGTTCATACCGTTCCAATCCTTTCTCCAGATGTTCTCAATGATTGGAGTCAAATGGATACATTTTCTGATCTTAGCAAAGGACAACAACGGCAAAATTAACCTGGAGATTGGATTTTTGCTGTAAATAACAGACAAACTCGACTCATTTAAATAAAAGACTCCACCATTTTTAATGTAGAGAGTCTCCCAACTCTTCAACAAGCTCTCAATAACAGGTCTAGAATTCATTCTCCACTTGGTAGCAGCAATGACGCCATTCGTCTCATTCTTCAACAAGCTTCTCTCCAAGTATATCTTCTCGTGAATGGACATCAACAACGATAAAAGAGTCTTCATTTGTAGCTTGCTGTGAGAATGATCATCATCGTCCAAAACATAATTGTTAAGCGTCAAAAGGTTCAAGCAGTTGTTGTAAGAATCATTACCATTAGCCAGTTCCACCAGGGCAAATTTAGAATCAATCACATAGTTCTTTGAGTGCAAGAATGCCATCCAATCAGCATAATCCCCACATTGCCATAACTCATCCCACTTACAATGAACACCACACTTCAGATCCAATGAGTGTAATGAACAGTCTAAACCAATCAATGAAGAGAACAGATTGGAGATCAACAGAATCGTGTGACAGGTTCTTATTCTTGACTGAGCTAGGATAAAGTAGTTGAAGTTAGCCTCTTGCATCATATCTGTACTGTTTTGCAAATTGTCGAGTATAGGTGGTGGGGTGATGAAGTTTTCCAATGGGAGATTGAGAGAAGTCAGTTTGACCAGTTCAATCAAGGAGTTCAAGAAAATGGTCATGGTTTTCGTGATGGATAAGTCATTGTTGAAGATACCAATGAAGATAAGCAATACCATACTCTGATACAGCCAGATTGGGATATTGCTGTTGTTCTTGAATGATTTCTCGCCTTCCAAATGTGTATGAATACGGTATCTGGTGATGTTGAATAGCAAATGAGCATGACTGGAGTGAAAGGCATAGAGTGCGCCAACAGCAGCAATTGATAGCAAAATCGGATAATTATCTATAGATGGCTTCAAAGTCGGTAAATGAATAAATGGGAAGTACTTGTCAAACTCATCTCTGTACAAACTAACATATTGGTTCAACTCTTCCAACTTTGGGAACTGGTTGTCGTTTAGCTTGTTACGCTTCATAATCTCTGCACGTAGCTCCACTGTAAACAAATCAAATCCTCTTGTTGCTGAGTTGTTCTCAATGACCTTTTTGAACAAATCAATCTGTCTCGTTCTGAACAAGGTGGAAATATCATTACCGCTGAACAGCTGATTCGCATTATTGGAAGGATGTGTTACTGGAGATTGTGATGTTGGTGCAGTAGTTGTAGGTGGCGCAGAGTTTGCGTTATCATTCGAGTGATGTGATGATGCTGGTGACAGACTAGGGACAAAGCCGATAACGTTCAGGTTCTTGATCTGAGGGTTAAAGTTCTGGTCATATGGCGTATTAATGAACTCACCAAGCCAATCCTCTGGAGATTTACCATCATCATGGATAGATGTTGACCCAGTAGTACCAGAATATGAGTCCATAACGTTTGCAGGTTGTGGTGATGTATTTGAGGATTGAGCAGTCTTGATGTTGTTGTGTGCAAACATATTGAGGTTCACATTCTCAGCACCAGTGACACTGAATCCAGCACCACCACCTGCATAGCCAGTGTGGAGATACTCGTTCATAGCGGCTGACAAGTCCAGTTTGGAG
Source organism: Petasospora petersonii (assembly GCA_030574135.1). Lineage (NCBI taxonomy): Eukaryota > Fungi > Ascomycota > Saccharomycetes > Phaffomycetales > Wickerhamomycetaceae > Petasospora > Petasospora petersonii. Next base: position 381,201 of record JAJMEM010000002.1, read on the forward strand.
GTGTTTGGAGTCAACCCCAAGTTGAAAGGAGTTGATGGGCCTTTGCTTGCTCGAGACATTGGTCTGCTCAATTTTGCAGTTGGTCCAAAGTAGTCACCAGTTTTCTTCTCAGTCTTTGGATCCAGCGAGAAGTCATCAATGTCATACTGTAATCCCAATGCATCAAGGTCTATACCACTCATTTGTGCCTTGATGTTGAGCTCCTGAGCTGTGAGTTGCGGGGTGGCGAAGCCAATTTGATGAGGAGCTTCTGGTATTTCATTCTCACGTTTAATGTCCTGGCTCTTCAAATATGAGTATGGTGATGTTGCAGAGAATGAGTTGTGACGATGTACCCTTGCATGCGGTTCATTGTGGGAGGATGTACTACTACTCCCCTGGCGTGAGTTCTTCTTCAGTTTCTCAGTGTGCTTAAAAAGAGTAGAGTTTTCGTCAAAAGAGTCAATTGTACTTTTTGCAAACAGGGAGTATGTTACATTGGATGATGATCTTCCTGGTAATGAAGTTGGAGTGGAACCGATGTCGTCATCATGACTAAAGTCATCATTATTATCATTATCATCATCATTATATCCTTCGTCTTCATCTGATCCTGACGTACCCTTTGTTGGAAGAGACACTTGTTTATTTCCAAAGTTAGTAATAATGTTCTCGTTATCACCCTTTTTGGTTGCCTCTTTCAAGTTATTAGTTGTGAGAGTGGTGTGTAACTTCTGCTGGTGTCGCAGAACAAGGTCTCTTCTGGCAAAGCAACGGCCACAAGCTGCGCACTGGAATGGCTTCTCATTTGTGTGTGAACGTTCGTGGCGCTTAAGGTGTTCGAGTCTGGCAAATGCTCTTGTGCATGTCGAGCAAATGTGAGGCCGGGGTTTATCTGTCTTGATGAGAGCAGATTTCTTTGGGATTGGTTCAAATCCCTGAACACTTTGTTGTACCTGTTTGGGACGTTTCACACGGGAAGAGTCCGTGGACTGTGATAATGATCTTCTTGTACGTGGAGAGGATGGCATATCACCGACTGAGGCCGTCATTTTTTCCATGGAGCAGCTTTATGTAGGAGTCCACGTAGCCGGGTTTTTCTTTAATTAAAATGTAGCAATATGAAGGGGGAACAAGAGTATTGTAGAGAGCTACTGTTTCCGCGTATATGAAGAAGGAAAGGCACAAGGGGGGGCGTGGGCGTTTGGCTTAGATAAAGGTAAGGGCAGGGGCACTGATGGGGCGAGAAGTTGATATATGTGTTGGGATAAGGAAGGAAGGGAGAGGGGGGGAACAATATGATTTAGCACAGAATGTAACTGTTAAAGAGTACAAATGGAAATGATGAAAGGAAAACTCCAGGTTTAAAGAAACTGGAATGGGGGAAAAAATAAAAAATAACAGAAAGTCTGGAGAAGAAAGACGAGAAAGAGAGGCTGCTGCTTATTAAAAAAATAAAACACGGTACAGACACGCACGGCAAACGGAGCAGGACGCGCCGTGAAAGTCCCCATCGCAAACCGAAATAAGTGCGCCTGTCTCTGTAGGAGAATTATAGCTGTGACCGGAGACCGGTTGAAGAGAAAGAGAAACAAAGGAAACGGTCGAACCAAGCTAAAAAGGAAATAAAAAAGGAAAAAGAAAAGAGAAAAGAGAAGAAGCTAACACTATTAAATTTTCTTTTGGTGTTGGCTAATGTGCTAGTCTCTCACCTAACTCCCAAAGGGATATAAAAGTTGTCCTCTTGGACAGGAAGGGTGGATGAAAGGTATAACGAAGTACAGTCGGTATTGCGGAACCAACCAATCAATATATTTAAAAAGCCGTAAGTGTGTCGCCATAGTTTTGTGACGCAGTCTGGGAGAAGCCGACTACAGCCATGAAGGGCAGTCACAGCGCCGAATAACGGAAAAACAAATGAGAACAAGTCAGCAACTCTGATTTTGAATGACTTCCCCTAGGGATTTGCTCATTTCGGGGGAGACAACCCAAGTTGATTGTATGAACTGCTTATTGTTGCTCTCTTTTTTTTCACGTCAACACGAGGACCGTAAATCTGGGGGAGATCGTATAGTTGTTATTATTTTATAGTTTCTCCCTTGATCACTCTGACTTGACATTCGCTTGGAGTTCGTATGCTTATCCAACTGTGTGTTTGTCTATATATATCCATTACACAAAGAAGGTTATTTTTTCCCTATGGACAAAGAAGAAACTTTCCAGAATTGTTATTACATTCACAACTAAACGATTGGCTTATATCTTCTGGTCCACAATGATCAACTCTTGTCCCAGGCACAATTTTAATTATAATTTAATTTTAAGCTTCAGCAGAGCCAGCATTTCATTCTCCAAAGTAAGACTTAGAGTTAAGGTAAACTCTTGTTTATTGCTTTTCGAGTCCAAGCAACCTAATTACCAAAGAAGATCTTATAAGATATTCCTCCTTCTCATTCGCCTCCTCTCTCCCTCTTCCTCTTCCTCTTCCTGTCATCCCCGGACTCGGCAACCCAGCTTGCTGTTGTGACCTGCCCCATGTTCTGTTTTAGGAAGTTATTGGGAGTCGCGTTCCCCCCTATAACTTCCCATAATTAATGGTCACGGAGTTCATGGGTAAATCCGGGTTCTTCATAAGGGAGGCTTTATCATTGTGCATTTTCTGGGGGTCATGTTCCTTGGTAATTAACAAGGGATTATTTTGTAATAAGATACTGAATGATATCCCCTTTTTGCTATTCTGCTTCACGTGGACTCCGAGCCTCTTGTAAAGAGCAGCGCTTAGAAGTTCCTTAAACACTCTTTTTCCTAATACTAAGCCCCATATAACCACCTTTGTCTGACTGTTGTATACATACATTTATCTACATGTTTACCAGTTTTAAAAAGCGTTTCTTTGTTGTGGTCATTTCCCTGTCTTTGAAAGAAACGATGTTTAATTAACGGTTGCCCTACTTCCCCCGGATTGAGCGTCTCAAAAGTGGCAGAAGCCAGCCTACCAATCACAGGCCTTTTTCTAGTTGTTCCGGTCTTCGCGAAAGATCAGACCTTGGAGCACGTGACTGGCATAGCTAAACGCGCACACTTGGTTATAAAAGAAAATTTTCCTAAACAAAATTATGCTCCTCTTCTCTGGTTAAAACTACTCTTTTTTTCTCTCCATTAACTTTGTCCAAAAGTTCATCCATCATAATAGACAGTACGTGATTAAACTGTCCATCGTGCTCCTCTTTCTTGCCTTCATTCGTGAGAGTCTCAGATTTCACTCGTTGGTCTGTCTAACAGTTCTTGTTATGACGAATCTTTGTAGTGGTTTGGGATTCAGTGCTTGATTGAGGAGTAGGTTGGACAAAAGATTCGTTTTAAATCAATTCGTGATCATTGATGGAGAGAAAAACATTATGTCAATAAGAACCCGTCTGGATCTGTAAAGAGCTGAAAGAGGGGTGTCAGATGACATAGATATCACTACAAACTCACAGGTGAATTCTAATCCCAGTGTATATATGAATAGCATTAAAACGCAGTATAAACAAACTGCAAATCAATCAATCCCGTAAGCCATTAACCTTTAAAACAATATGCAAATGTTATTTCGTTCTTTTTCTTTCTTGTGCGAAGATGATTCCCCCTATTGATCCAGAACCAGTTCCATACATATCCAACCAGGGGAGAGAAGGGGTACCGAATCTCTCTTCAAACATCCCTCTGGTGTCTTAACCTTATGAGTTGAGTGTCATATTATATGCTCCACTCAGTTTTCCCCCTTTTGTTCACTCTGGTGTTTATGGGCATTGTTACTACTAGTGGCACCAAGCTCTTCTCCCGAATCGTTAAGGTTCAGGTTCATCATTTTTCTCAACTGTGTGGGTGTCAACCTTTTTGGCTTAGTCTTTGAAAGTTGCGGTGGTGTTGATGCTGTTGATGCTGTGGGTGTTACAGAACTCGTCTTTTCTGCGTTAAGTTGGCCATGAGCTATGCGGTCCTTTAAAGAGTCGTCATGCTTGAAGTACATGTAGTTTCGCAGTGCCATTGTTATATTGTATGAGAGGCGATTGGTCACTCAATTGACCAACTAATCCAGATGATTCAAATGTGAAATCAAATTTGTCATCATCCTAATAGAACTCACTCACACCTTGAACAAAGGAGCCCCTGAGGAGGAAGGGAAAAAAACTTTATATATAAACACAAAACACACCCGGAGTAATGTACGAAATCATCGTACCACTCTTCTAAAAAATCGACCCACAATCCCGCCGTAAATTCCGTACCGGGCTGCAACCACCCCGGTCCGCCGCTATTACACGGTTAGCGCAACAACACATATTTCTATGGACTTGTTTTCTAGAAAAACATCTTTATCATTAAATCTATACCTTTTTGATCTCCTCTTTCTCTAATGTCTCTTCAGCAGCTCTCTTCTTCTGACTCAGTTCCTCAGTCACTCTCTTATCTGCAGTAACACCATTCACGGGTCTGAAATATGGCTGGCATCTCCAATATGGAATCGTCTTGTATGCGCCACCCCATTCCTGCTTCTCTCCAATGGTGATAACATCCTTCTCATCGATATCTTCTTGAGAGTAAATATCATTCACCCGGTCTTCGACGGCCTTCACGATGTCTTCAACGGCATCCAGGTTGTGCTTTGGAGAAACCTTGGCCACCATCTGTCTGATATCGGTGTGCACTTCGAGGAATGGACGAAGAATCTTGAACATATGGGACTTCATGGCAATCTTCGAGGCATTTCCAGGACACTTCTTCACAATCTCGTAATACTCTCGGAGTATATGGTCAACTCGTGGGTGTTGCTCCTTCAAAGAACTCGACTCATCCACAAACACTGCTGGGTTATACAGATTTCCTTCTGCACTCATTACTGCATCGCAGTTGACTTCATTCAAACACCGGGTTATATCCTCTGGATATAGAACATTTCCATTGGCGAAAAACACAGTGTCACTTGGTAAGTTGTCTCTCAAGTATCTCAAGATTGACCAATCGGCCAGCCCTGTCTTTTGCCCCTTCATCTCCCTCGTTCTTCCATGAACTGTCAAGAACTGAGCACCGGCACTCAAAACCATCTTGGCATACTCCAATGTTTTCTCCTTATCCTCAAATACTCTTATTTTGGCAGTCACTGGCGTGTCCAACTCTATGTGCAACTTGTTAATCAATTTGTAAACCAGATCCCAATCATCCATCAAAAAGGCACCATAATTACCCTTCTTGGCAATACCTTGAGGACAACCAAAATTGATATCAACAGCATCACACTTTCCTTCAACATATTTAGCAGCCTGTAACAGATAATCCGGGTCATTAGCACAAAATTGGACAACCAAAGGTCTATCCTTCTCACCTCCATCCCATTCACTCCACATATCTTTACGGTACTTCTCCTGTGTAGCAAACAGTCTAGCGTGGAACATCGGCGTATAACATAGAGTTGCACCATACTTTCTGGAAAGGATTCGCCAGGCAAGCTCTGACTGATCAACCATCGGTGCAACAATTCGTTTTGGCTGAGAGATGGACTCGAATAGTTCACGACCTTGAAGTTTTGTCATTCTGGTGAGATTCTTATGTATGTTGAGTGGGGACCTTAGCGTCCGTATAAGATGTGTAAAAAGAGACACTATGGATGTATGAATTCAATTCTAAATCTTAACAATATAAGGAAGATCAGAATAGAATAATCAAAAAGATGGGAGTTTTGCATTGTTTTGTAGTTTCTTTTTTTTTCCCTTGGATAACTGGTGTCCGGGTTACTATTGGAATTTAAAATCGGAATCGGGGTCTCTGACACATTCCCGGAAAACGCGGTTTAAACGGCTGTACTACAAGAGAGGAGAGACAGCTTATGACGTCTGCTTCCTAAATATCCATATTACTATCGTGCATATACATATATAAGCACCTTTGAACTTCAAACAGCAATGTCACGAAGTAGAGGAGTATCCCTCACAAATGAACGAACACCCTTAATGGTTGATGGTGAGACTTTTGGTCGAGTACGAAGCTACACTGCAAGTGAGCTTATTACGCAACACAACAGACTGGTGCAGCGACATCGTCAAGATTCCATCGCATCTATCCAGACTTGGCAAAGTGAGGTGTCAGTCCTAGACAGTATCAAAGACTTTGTGGAGAGGAAATGGCCCTCACGCACAACGAGAAGATTGGTTGCTGCGGTGCTCTGGGGCATCGTCGCCGTATTCATCTTCTCAATGATCTTCTTACCAAGGACGAGTCTCGGAAGGGATTATAGACGGCTTCACTTCTCCCACTTGACAAGAGATGACACACAAAGACTATTCCTTCTTGGCTTGCATTCAGAACAGGCTAATGAAACCAAGAGACACGTTGAGACGTTATCACAACTGAGCCATCGTCCCGGTGATGGTGATGGAGCTGCTCAGTATGTGCTAGATGAGTTGAGAAGCTATGGCTTAGAACCACAAAGGGACATTTACTACACATGGATGCTAGAGCACAAGTCCAGTTCACTACGCTTGTATAATGGGAATGATCTGGTTCACGATGCCAGATTGACTGAGACCGATCCTATCTCTGGTGCGGAGGTACCTGCTTATCACGAATATTCACCATCAGGGAATGTGACTACCCGATTTGTATTTGCAAACTATGGCTCTTTGGAAGACTATCACCACTTGAAAGACACTGGCGTTATGATTAATGGTACTGTCCACATAATCCGCATGGGACATGGAGTTTCCACGGCTCTAAAAGTATACCACGCTGAACAGAATGGGGCTGTGGCTGTTCTCACATACACAGATTCTGCAGATGGTGACATAATCACAGAGAAAAATGGATATGAACCATATTCAATAGGTCAAGCACGAAGTCCGCTTTCTGTAGAGAGGTCAACACTTCTCATGACTGTGAAGCAACCAGGAGATCCAACCACTCCTGGATATCCATCCACCAGAGTATCAAAACGACAGACACCAGATCAATACATTCCACGAATACCCGTTGTACCTATTAGTGTGGATCAGCTTATTCCAATCTTGTCAAGACTGAACTCCTCAGGTCCTTCGATGGGCTGGGATGGTGACCTCCCGTTTGACTACTCACCTGGCCCTTCCACTGCCAAACTTTCCCTCGATTATGTTTCAAAAGCCAAAACTAAGTTGTCCAAGAACATTGTATATACCATCCCAGGATTGTTATCAGATACTATTATTCTTGGAGCACATCGTGACTCTTTGGCTCCAATCAACGGCGCTGGAACTACACATAGTGGCACTGCTGCCCTTCTTGAAGTCGCTAGGGCTTTTGCTAAGTTGCAACAGAAGGGATGGAGGCCACTGCGTACAATTGTACTTGCCTCTTGGGACTCTGAGGAAAGTGGAATGCTAGGTTCAACAGACCATGGTGAGGCCAATACTAAGGATCTGAAGAGGAAAGGCATCGCATATGTGGATTTGGGTGGTGTACTGGGTAAGGAGTTAACAATTGAGACTCATCCATTGCTATCAAGAGTACTATACAAAACAGGCGAGAAGCTGAATCGTGATGTTAATGTGGTCAAGGAAAGTCCTCCACTCAAGGCCTCGGTTTTCCAAAATCATCTGGGCATTCCAAGCTGTACTATTGGGTTTGGTAATGCATCTGTTCCTGTAATGAAAGGTTCTGTCTTTGACTCCCCGCATTGGTTGGAGACGTATATTGACCCTGGATATGAGAATCTCATGGCTCTTACTGAGTATGCTGGCTTGTTTCTGATTGAGATGTCAGAGCATGAAGTGCTGTCATATAGTACTGAGAACTACATTGAACACATCATATCTGCGTTCCAAGCCGTTGTTGCCTCTTTGCCTCAAAATTGGCTGACAAGGATAGTTAATTGGAGGAATAAGGACATTTCACTGCCACTGGCATTACAGGGCATGTTCGTCTCTTTGGAAAAACTGAGGGATATCTCACATGTCTTTGATCAACATGCTGTGGCCTTACAAGAACAAATGACCGTTGATTATGCTTGGTTCAAATTCTATATCAAACTTCGACTAGCTTTTGAAACCAAGAAGATCGGAAACAGAGCCAGAGAGTTGGAGAAAGTGCTTAATTACGGTGGTGGGTTGGATGGACGGGAGTGGTACAAGAGTATTATGTATGCGCCTGATAGTAAGAATGGTGGTGAAATGGTGCTGCTTGCTGGGTTGGTGGAAGCTGTGGAATCTACTGATATCAGAAGATTCGAAAAATGGTTGACGGTGCTGGACCATAAAGTTGGTGTTCTGAAGAAAAAATTGCGGGTGAATGTCTAGAGGGGATAAATGCAGTTGCATTGTGGTGTAATTACTAGAAACGGAATATATTAAGCATTTAGATAACTGCTATACGCTGTAGTTCTTCTCAACACCAGAAGGCATATACTCTGAACCACCAAGGTCTGGAAGCAATGTAGGCCTTCTCTTCTGCAATCTCTTGCTTCAAAAGATCAAAGTCATGCTCGGCTCTACCAGAGTCCAAGTCGATGTCGCTTGCCTTAACGTAGAGGGACCAGTTTTTCTTCCAAACCTTGTGGAAGAGGTAGAAGAGGATAATGACTGGCATGGCCAAGTAAGACTGGAAGAAGACCGATGCATCTGGAGACTCTCCAGAAGGCCATAATGCCACCCAAAACTGAGCAATAAGGATGAGAATGTTAAGAATAAGTCCCCAGTATGAGCCAATGACACCACACTGCGACTTGAAGGCGAGCTCTTCGTTAGGGTTTCTTCCCTGAGCCTTCATACCTGCTCTGAATCTGATGTGGGCAGCACAGACGGATCCCCAAGTGAAGACTGAAGACAATCCAGAGAGAGCCAACAGCCAGGTGAAAATATCACCTTGCTTGTCAGACGCGGAGACAAAGCAGAGCAAACCAACCACAAGGGTAATGATTGTTGCCCATAGTGGACGACCTCTTCTGTCAACGTAGAGCAAAAAGGATGGGGCGAAGCCTTGGCCAGCGAGTGAGGCAAGTGTACGGGAGCAGGCATAGACTGCAGAGTTACCGACGGAGAGCACGGCAATCATAATAACAACGTTCATGACAGAGTCCAAACCCCCAATTCCTGCGTTGTTGATGGCAAGGACGAATGGGGAAGCGGAGGCATCAGAAGCAGTTCCGAGTCTCTCGTCTGTGTATGGGACAAGGAGACCCACCAAGGTGAGCGAAATCATATAGAAAAGGGTGATTCTCCAAAAGACCTGCTTTGTGGCCTTAGGAAGAGACTTTCTTGGGTTGACTGTTTCAGCAGCAGTGAGACCCACGAGCTCAGTTCCAGCAAACGAGAAGGCAGCGGTCACAAAGACGGAGCAAAGACCCTTGAATCCGTGATGGAATGCACCAGGGTCGAGCCAGTACTTTCCACCAATGTAGCCACCTTTTGGACCACCTCCACAATTGAGGACGATGCCAAGGATGATGAAGCCGACAATTGCAATAACCTTAATAGCAGAGAAGATGAACTCCGCCTCACCATAACCTTTGACTCCGAAGAAGTTGATGGCAACTATGAAGACGTAAAAAATGGCGACCCAAGCGACTGGATTGATGTCAGAATTCCAGTAACCAATGGTGATGGATGCTGCAACCAGCTCAAGGGGCAAGATGATAATCCATTGCATGGCGTAGTTCCAACCCATGGCGAAACCCCACGAAGGGTCAAGGAATCTGGTAGAGTAGACGTTAAAGGCACCAGAGATTGGGAAACGCACGGCGAGCTCTCCAATGGCATGAACCGTGGCGAAGATCATTGACCCGACAAGGAACCAGCCAATAAGCAGCGATGCTGGGCCACCACGGGCTAGTGCACCACCTGAACCAACAAAGAGACCAGTACCTATAGATCCACCAATGGCGATCATCTGTAAATGTCTGTTCTTCAGCGACTTTTGCAATGGGGACTTTGAGGTACGGGCAATAGCCTTCTCCAAGTCTGTCATTCCCTCAGTGTCCACCACTTCGATTTCAGCAGGCTTGAACGAGTCTTTGAAATTCTGCCATTTGGATCCACTCGTCTTGGTCTCTGGCGTAGAGGTAATTGACGCAGATTCTAGATCTGCGGACTGCACTTGATCTTTGACGCTTTTGCTATCAGACATCTTAGATTTGCTTTGAGAACGCTACCACACTCAACCTGAATTACTACGTAAAAGTAATAACTTCTATAAGACTAAATATACCCTTATATATATAAATATCTACTGAACCCTAATTTTATCACAATCTTATCTTGGGACTCAGCCTCGCAAACTCTGTAAGTATGTGGGGAAAAAACTTTATAATGTCCCATTAGATTTGATGCCGTACGATTTGTTTATGTGGAGAAAGCAGTTGAAGAAAGCAATCAGCAAAAGTTCATGCCGTACGTCTCTTTTCCACCCTCTTTCCTCTAACATTTCCTTAAATATTGTTTGGCATTTTATTTCCAAGAGATAAGAAATGTAGGGTATGCTAAGCTGTTGAGAAAAAGAAAAGAAATAAAAAAACAACAACACGCATGGAAAAGGAGGACCCTGACACAAAGGAGCAGCAAAAATATTTTTATAAGAGGAACAACAACAAGGACTTATAAATCATACAAAGTCTATAGAAAAGCAATAAGAATCTCATTTATAGAAAGAATATATTCTTCTATAATCCCGGAGACACTATACTAAAATCCAGAAAATATTATTCTCGGCCTCTCAGAGCCTTGTGACCCTCAAACGCTTGGCGTGTGTGTCCCTTTTAAAGGTGGAAAAACCAAGAAAAAAAAGACCCACCAATCACTTTCTTTGGCTTAAAAGAAATGGAGATCAATAAACGTCCAAGAAATCTTTGGTTCAATTCTCTTTCTTTTCTTTTTTGGTGCTGTATATCACAGCTAATGCGATAAGGATTAATCTAAACGTTGATTGTATTCACTACTCTATGCCTCATAGATAAGGATACAAAACTATTCTTATTAAACAAACAACTAAACTCAAAACTTATCATAATCCTCCTCTCCTTTATCTTCTTCTTCTTCTTCGTCAAACGGATTCTTCTTCATTGTCTGGTCGTAAGACGGAGGTGGACCTGTCCATACAATCTTGCCCTTGTCCGAGAAGAACGCATTCTCATCACTGATCTCCACAATGCCTTCAAACTCCTCAATCATCTTTGTGGATAGTCCCATTGGGTCTCTTGGGATCCACACTTTTGGACAACGAGCACTGACTGCGGGGAAATCATAAGCGTGCTCCAGTCGCAGAGGATCAGTCTCCTCGTTAGGATCAGCAAAGTTGTAAATATCCGGAATGCGAGTCTTGGCCACCTTGTATGAGCAGTAAATATGCGGCATGAGGAAACGCTTCCACAACGGAGCAGGTGGGACCACTGAAGTGTCTCCATCAGCCAGCAGAGGAACTGACGCGCCATGGCGTGACTTGTCCAAAGACAGTCTGTTCAAGTCGTCCAGCTCAAAGATGTTGCTTGGTGGTTTCAATGAGGAGGCACCATCAAACGATTTCTCCATGGTTCTTTCCGCAGCAGTGTCATAAACGCCAGAGAACCTGCTCTTGCTCGTGTTTGGCTTTCTGTAAGATGGGGTATCACTGACTCCATCCAATGGCTTCATCGCGTCGACTGGAACAATAGTCAAGAGTTCATCAAAGGCACTGTTCAGGTTCACGTGCACAAAGACGGTGATACCGAGCAAGATGGCTACCAGCACAAGTGGACCCCAAGACTTACCAACTGCAAACAAACCAAGCAGACAAATCTCTCCCAAGTAGACTCCGACAATCGTTTGGAAAAGCGCGCGTGGGTAGTACATTCCTCTACCGTCTGGAGACTCCTTGAAAGTGTAAGTCAGGTTGTACAGGTAAGCAATGTAGAGCAAAAAGAAGCCAAACGATGCAAACAACAGCATGAAGGGAGAAATGATGCAGTACGTCAGTGTGATGACAGCCAAGTTGGTGAACACCGGGAATGTTGTACCCCACGATATGCTGGATAAGTTGGAAAATCTGTTGAACTTCTTTCTTGGAGAGTTGTCAAGCAAGTAGCCTAGAACGTAAAACAGAATCAATGTCGAGATCTGCAATAGGGCACCAGATGACAGTGTCAAGCCTTGCAAGACCAAATATGACACATAAAAGTTCGACGCCTTTGGCAAGTTTTCAGACAGTAAGTACATAGCATCTGTTGGTTCCTCAATAATGGCTGTAACAGTGGAAGTGGCGGAGGAGGAGATAGTTGTGACCAAGAACACCTGGATAACTTGGAAAGCAAAATATGCCTGCTGTGTGAAATATTCAATGTGTTGTAAAGAAGGTGCACCGGCAACTCTTGCCATCACTCTTATGAAAATAGGCAAGATCATCATAAGCACAGCCAATGCAACAGTTGGGAGCATCGATGTCACAATACCAAGCAATTGATCCGGAATGTGATTGATAAAGCGCAAGAACTTGACTTTGTTGGTCAAGTATGTAATGTTGGATATCATACCAACAAAGGCAACAGGGAAAGTCCAGAATATGACCAATGCAGTGATAGCAGCAATGGCACCAAATCTTCTCACGAGACGTTCCCACCAGAACATACGCATGTTCATCCACACAATGTCAGAAGCTTCTAAGCCAACGTATCGAGGAGACATGTGCAATGCAGTATGGTGTGTCACAGATTGGAAAGCAACCTGTGCAGAGTATTGGGAGTTGAACTCGACAAAGACTGAATCCATTGGTGGATCCTGATTGTGATTAGCTTGCATCTCCTCAATTTCAGCGTTTAGGATGGGTAATTGTTCACGGACATAGTTGATCGTGTCCACTTTCTTGCCGATGAGGAACTTGAGCCTGTGAGTAGGACGCTTCTTCTCTGGAACGTACTTGGTGATGTCGTCTTGTGGTTCAACAGTTTCGCCTTTCTTGTCCTTTTTGGCCTTGATCTTCATGGCAGTACGGAGTAGAGAGTTTTGTGCAGCTTCAAGTTTAGCAACCAGCTTATCACGTTCGGAGACCTTATCAGCAATATTGGAGGCACCACGAGCGATCCAAACCTTCTTGACGTCTTCAAACAATTTGGCAAACTCACCTTCGTCCAAGTACTGGTTCGGCACAGTTTGGAAAAGCACTGTGCGGGAAGCAAGTTTCTGACCGTACCGAGGAGAAGACAAGACAGCCTGTCTGATGGAGGAGTAATAAGTGAGCTCTCTGTAAATGACAAACAGGACACCGAGGTAGAAGACCCAAGCAAGAATTGCGTGAGCGTAGAACCTGGATCGATGGCCCACGTTGGAGATGGTGTAGCCATCCAAACCGTCAGACCCCTTTCCCTGGACCTTGTTTACCGGTAGCAGGATAGGGAAGAATAAAAGCATGTAGAAGAAGCATATGCCACAAATGATGGAAAGGTATCTGAGGAAGAAGTAGCCGTCCATGCCCGCTTGTCTCATGACGAAGTTGTCTGACTTCTTCAGCAATGGCATGATCCACTGCCAGAGTCCTGAGGGGAGCGGCTCTGGCTTTTTCTCGTCATTGATGAGGTCGTAAGAGGATTTCGGTTGGTATATTCTGTGCAGTTTGAGTCGTAATAACAAGAACAACGAAACAAACACGCCAAAAAGGACACCGTTCGAGACAAGCGCCGTGAGCACCGCCTGTGTAGACGTGTTCTTTGTCTCTGTGGCGTTTGCCATGATTTGTGGTGTATGTGTGAACTAAACTCTGTAGAAGTTTGTACAGTAAAAGAAAAAGGGATACGTGTTGTTTATGTGTTTATGTTTTTCTTTGTGTGTGTGTGTGTGTTTGAGATCTTTATTTTTTCTTCTTCCAAAGGTGTTTTTTTTCTCTGAGACATCCGCTCCTGCGTCCGCTCGCAGTTAAGCGCCGATCGAAGAAAAAAAAGAAAGAGGTTGATTTTTTATGTGGGTAAACACAGAGAAAGAAAAGAAATTATTATACAAATTATTATACAGTAGAAAAGAGTATAAGCGAGTATTGAAGAAGTTGATGTACTTTATTGATTTTTCTGATACACAGTCAAAAAAGAAAGGTTTAAATTCAATTAACGCCATCTTAATGATAAACCGTCTTGTCTGAACTCTATCGGCACATAACAAGTTCTGAGACATACAGAACTTCTTGAAAGGAAAAAGAAAAGTGAACTTATGCACGCTCAGGCACCCACAGTTTGGTTGCCTGAGGAAATCATCGAACTTATGCACTTGCGTTTATTCGCTCGTCAACTCCTTCCACACACACCCTTTGTATAAAAACAACGGCCGTGTTATACTAAAATTATTAATTATTCCGAGTAAAAAAATCAAATAAAATAATTTAAAGAGATTCGATTTAGTACTAGATCCTAAATTGTAAAAATGGTAGCAGAAATATATATAACAAAATATTAGAAAAGTAGAAGGCCCTGCCTCCCCTTTCTTCAAAACAGGTAACCAAAAACACAAACAAGAGCATCAGTAGAACAAGGACAAAACTAAAAACTAGAAAGAAAGATCAGTAAGCAGGGTCATAAAAGGAAACATTTCGAACAGTCATAAAATAAAAAAACGATTGGAGAAGTTCATGGATCATCACTAAGAATCCTCCTCAAAATCGTCCGGAACTTCAACGTAGTAGCTTTGTAGAGCTCTCTTCAAGGCAGGGACAAGCTTCTCCCAATTCAATATCCTCACCTCCTTATCAAAGCCTCTTGGCTTTCTAATGTCATACGACATAATTCTGGTGGCAAGTTCAATACGGAAGTCAACGCTCCCATCGGTTCCTAATGGTGAATTCTTGCCCTCCTGATTGGACAGTCTCGAAGAGACTGGCTTCTTGGACCAGAACGGTACCAAATTGGATCTCACTCTACCCCTCTCACGACGACGCTCAACGGCATCTTGAACTTTCGTTCCAATCAACAATTCAACAATCTTGATAACCTCAACACTCGTGATGTAAAAAGCCCGAGTAACTCCTGGCTCCCGCTTGTAATCGTACTCCGTCTTAGTGTCATCATCATCATCGTCATCAGCACAAGTAAAACACTCCAAGCAACTCACTTCAACAACATCTACACCAGTAGGAGCAGGTCTGATCTTAGGGTTCTCCAGTGCTGAACCAACAATGGAGAACTGGGCAACAATGCGTCCTCCAATCTGGTATCTCTCCACCCTAATAATTCTTCTGCGGTCCGTCTTCTCAGACTCGTTCCATTGTGGTAAACAGAGGTCATGCAACGTAGCACCAACAAGCTCCAAATCCACTGCAGAGTAGTGATGATTAGGAAGCGTAACTTCTCTTGGAGGTTTCGTACTTGAACCTCCAGAGGAAACACCCCTAATGACCTTGTAGCGCTGAAACACCTCGTCCGAATCCCGTGTAGAGGAAGGTGCGGTAGAATACGAGTGCTCAACAGAAGAGCCAAGAACTGACTCTGGAGATAGAGATATTGAAGACTCATTCAGGTTCGGCTGGAGCTTTTCAAGAATATCGGCTTCGCTCAGCTGTCTCGCCCTTTGTGGTGTGGAAAATTTGTTCAAGTCATCTATCGTTGTCGGCGTCTGCTCTGCCTGTGGAGTGGAAATTGGAGGTGCCAAGGCGTGAACAGGCGGAAAACCCTCAAACTGCGCCAGTGGGTCCACAAAATGGCACTCGGGTGTGTTGTACAACATTCCGTTTTCCGAGTTATTCAACTGGTGTGAGACCATTGGCTGCTGGGTATCGTGCGGCTGTTGCTGCGGCTGTAACTTCACTTGCTCCTCGATTGCGTGGTTTGGTTGGAAGTTAAAGTACTGTGGAAGGATCGTCGAAGGAGAGTTGAGTGTCATTTGGACGTGTGGCATTACGGGGATCGCAGTCGTCTCACTCTCAAGGTAGGCCATGTTAGAGTTGATTTCTTCCATGCCCTCAAATAGACCAAGCGACATCATCTCAGAGTTCATTGGGAAGCCGGATGTCGAATAAGAGCTGCCAACACCGTCAACTGAGCCCAACCTGAGGTCACCAAAAGTGTAATCTTCAACTGATGCCATCATGTATTTGATTATGTGGGTATGTCAAAGCAAAAGAGCTGCAAAAATGTGAATTGTTGGATTGCTCACAAAAAATAGGAAGTAAACTCTTCAAGAAAACCAAAAGCTTTGAGTGGGTGGGAAGCTGTACTTCCGAGAGACAGGGATTATGCGTAAAAGCTGCAACAAGAAATACAGGTAAATCTGTGGTATGTGGGTATGATAGAGGCTATGTGGGAGTAGAAGTTGGTCTTTCTAAAGTTCCGAATGTTATTAGTTGAGTGAATGTATAGTCCAAGATGAAAGAATTTGAGTAAATCACCAGGGATGGGATGGAGGGGAATTAGTTGTGGTTTTATATCAACACCGTAGCTTGGACCTGTAGGCACTACATGCAGGCGCCTGTGAAGGGCACAAAAAGAAAAAAGTTGTCAGCAGAGCCTCCGTCTGCCCTAAGCCACCCGGAAGTTGTTGTTCTGTAAAAAATGCATAAACTGCAAGTGAAAATCGCGGCAGGTACATGCTTGCATGTCTTAAGCTGCGACCTTCTGTAAGCTTTTGTCTCAATACTTTCGAGACATCAAGCAGGCGAAGCCGCCTGGTACATAATACCCTTTGCCTAGGTTGTAGGCCCGGTAAGGCCACAGAGTCTCCTATTAAGGAGACTCATTTTCTTTACCTCATCTGTCACAATTGTCGCTAAAAAAGAGAGACAAATTTTCCCGCAAGGAACACCGCGTATGTTTGCTGGCCTAGTCCAAAAGTCCCACAAATCAATGCTAAAATAAAAAAGCAAATGCTAATATTATAATTTAAATTTACAGTTTCTGGGGCGTACGCAGCTTGAAAGTTATCTGTACTCCCTTCAGCCCGATCAAGTTGACCTCGTAAAAAGCTTCAAGATGGGCCCATAACCAAAATGTTCTTCTCTTTTATCTTCAAAAGCAAAAATAATAATAAGAAGAATAATAGTTACTAGAATAATAATATGTATTAAGCATCTCAACCTCAAAAAATACTGAAAAAAATAAAGTACCTTAAATAACCACATACCTTGGCTCATCATTGCTCTTGATCCGCCTAATCTCGATACCTGCGTCTTTCTGTTACTAGTGGCTACATGGTGATAACACAGCTACATATGGTATTTCAAAAGTCTAATTATCGCTGAAGGTTCCCATATAAATACATTCCCCTGATCTTCTCCTTATCTGGGTGTTGGAAGATAGCGAGAAGGAACTTTTCGTGGCTGTCTCCATTTGTTGTCTGCCTCAAAGTGAACCGACATCAATGGTGGCAACCGGAATAAGAGAAAACGTGCCTACTCACCAATCAGCTTCAAGTTCCATGATATTAAGCACTTATTGTGATCATGCATTCTGTATTGGCCCTAGATAAAAATAAAGGGGGTGAATCCCCTAAGTATTTGCGTCTCATCTAGCATATGCACAGTTGTATGCCTCTTTCTCTGAATGATTAGAGGTGTGATTGTCGGATATCAGGATTTGCGGTGATCTCATCTTCACATACGCAAGTGCTGACTCAAAGAAAAATTTATACATCATAATCTTATACATCATAAATTCCCAAATATTATGAATACCAGTTCTTTACACTTTGTGTCTACAAGATCCCTCAAAGATGTTTAAATTCCTATAACCCTAAGAAACCACGAGGTAATAGTGCGCGCCATATGATGAACCCTGTTGGTAGATTGCTTTACTCGTATATCTTTTGCAGACTTAATTTTGACTGACGAGTCAAATCAGCACCAACTCTGCTTTGCAAAGCTATTGGTTCAAATGTGAATGAATGAAAAATACCGATCATTTGTAAAAAAGACTCAGTTTGAACACAGACATGGCCTTGATAACTATAGTGTATAAGGACTTACAGATATTGCAACGGAATTACCGTTGTGGGATTTAGCCTCGGCAAAAATGTCGCATCAACTGCACGTCGATGGGATTGGCGGTGTTAACATGCAAGTCTTTATAGGAAAAGCAATTTTGATGTGGTTTCATCATAGTACTGTTGTGATTTTCACCTCTGTTGCCATTGACCTTGTTTTTTTCAAGGATTATTTTTATCCTTTTTTCTTATTTTCCCTCTTTTCATCACTGCCTTTACATATAGATACAAATTTACTTTACTCTATATATGGACATAGGCCACACCACCAGCCACAATATCTCTTGAGCTTCAGTATTATCAAGGAGATTGGCGCCATCTCTGCCTTGTGGCTTTGCAGTTGCTGCTGTTTGCTGATGCAGACTTTGACTGCAAGAAGACGCAGCGCCCATCTTTCGTGCGCAAACCTGCTTGCCAGAAGTAGTTTTTGAACTAACCACTTTCAGAGGTCCAGCCTAAGAGGACTAAAGTATGATGTGTGGCTACACTCTTCAGTCCCAGGGTGTGTTCTTAACCGTGCTGCCAGAGCAGTATGTGTGTGCGTTAGTAAATGGGTTAAATCACTATATTGAAAGTTCACTCTTTGTAAGTCTTTGTCACCACCGGCAGTATGGGCAGTGATTAGTTTATAGTAAGACTGACCAGGGAGGGGAGTGAGCCCAACGCGTCTCAAGGGGCTAGGCTAGGCAAGGGCAACCTCAAAACATGTAAATTCTACGGTACCCCAACACTCCCCGCAACACCACAACACAACGCCACACAACCTTCGACATATATTGAAGATGATGCACTTGCAGCATAGGCATTATCATATATACCCATGATGATTGTGAGTCCGCCCCGAGGTAGTTCGGTGCTCGGGTATTGTGCGTTCGTGCATGGATGACGTTTTTGTGTGTCTGTCCAATGTATCCAATTCTTATCTGCATCTATAAGTTCACAGTGAGCTCTGTAAAACTTAGTCTAAGACTAAGATATTTCATGTTCTCAGAAACTGTTGTTTCTTTTTCCCACTCTTTATCACCCCTCTCACCCAGAGGCACAAAATGTGCGCCAGTTGACCGATCACATCACATCGCTACACTTCAATCTGAGAAACACAAGAGGGCCTCCAAAGGCATCAAGAAAACAAGCTAACTTTCTCCAATGCTTTTCTATGTATCCTCAATCACTCTAGTCTTCTTAGACTTTTTACGCTCTATGGAAAAAACACTAATTTTAGGTACGCAAGCACCATCTCTAAAATGGTGCAAATCGGATCTGTCAAGTTTGGGTCAAGGCTAGTAGTTCCCTCGCCCACTACGAAATACGAGGATCCTAGCAGAAGTATTGTTACTTAGTGTGGGTTCTGTGGAGTACTTCCTTCTTTTAGCCATTGTTCTACGATTCAAGAAAACGGAACTGGCCTCTCAGAGTTTTTCCGGCTCTGCTCCGACAAGAAACCGACACTCCGCTTGAACGCTAGAATCATTCAAGAAAGAGCCAAAGCAGTAAAAATATCTACCATGTATGACTGACTTGAACATAATCGGTAATCCTAGAAGGGAAGGATACTTCTCTTAGAAAAAGTAAAGGAAACTGTCGGCTGTCTTAATTTTCCGTCCACCGGACGCATGCGAACTTCCATTTTACATTATATATATATAATAAAGTTGTTGTTTGGGAAACAACCGAGGCTGCAAGTCTTGCAAGCCGCTGCAGCGAGGCCACGCGCCGGCTATTCTGGCTTCATAGGCCAACAAGATAAATTCCGATCATCGTAAGGAACTCGACTCAGACCCATCGGAATAGCTTTGATTGGGGTGTGGTTAGGGCTGGAGACACTCAACATTTGGATTTTAGAGAGAGAGAGAGAGACGGGACATTCATAATGCTGTTTTCTTTCAAGTTTATAGGTTGTCTACTCTGTTCAAGTTTTGTCACTTCCATTAGGGAATACATAATAACGTGTAGTTACAAAAAAATTTTCTCAATGATGTTGTCCTCTCCCATTTCCTCGACCTAGTTGATTTTTAGTCTTCTCTAGACTTCGATCAGACGCACAATTTCTTCATTTGCAGAAATGGAAGTTTCGATACCTGCGGGATTTCGCACAAACGTTCGATGCACAGCTCAAAGCTTGGCCACCTCCCAAGGAAGTTGAGTTGAATAAATGTAAAGCTGTAAACGTCTTCATCCGGGTGGATGGAAGAAATGCTTTCTAGTAGCATGTTTTTGTCACTGTGAATAGAGCTCTAACGGAATCTTTTGAAACCAAAAGTTACAAAAGCGGGCATAGTCGCGAACATTCAAAACCTGGAGCGAGCGAAAGCGGCTATACCTGTGGAGGTCGGTGCTTTCATGCGGGTGAACGTCGATATGCAGTTCAGAAAAGCTGTTGATCTGTTGAACTAAGGGCTATGTGACGGAGGATTCAGGGAGGTTTATTCTTAGTCTTATAGGCATCAGAATGGGTTTCTAGAAGCATGTAGTAGCATGTTTCTAACCAGCGAAGAAACAGGTCTGATAGCACTATTAAAAAAAAAAAAGGAATGTGAAATGGACTGAATGCATTATGGCTAGATCTAAGCATTCTCAGGCGTTGTTTGATCAAAGTTTTCATGGGCATTATACTTTATGATTTGTATAATTGAAGTAAAACATACCTATTAATTGTGTTCAAAACTCTACTCTAACAATAGCCATGGAAAAGAACACTTATCCGTCAGCTTCACAATTGAAGCCATGCCACTATTTTAGCTGCACTGCTGTTAAGTAGCGCTGACTGTGGATAAAAGAGTCCAGATTTAAAGCCCTTTCTGGGGAATCTTAAAATGCATACCCAGCCAAGCAAAACATTATGGTGTAATATACAATAAAGCCACGGCCATAAGCAGTAGTATCCTCAACTTCATCGTTCGTTATGGTGGTGCTCTCAATGTCCTAAGAGATCTCTGACTACGTTTTGTCTTCCTCATGATCACTCATTCAGTAATTCATGAGATTAAGGACCAAGATATATAGTTGATTGTCCTCCTATAGGGAGTTATGAGAGTTCCAGCTAAAACTTTTGGCCCATCAAAAACCTGTTTAGTACCTCCATTAGAAGGTAATGATGCAAATTTAGGATGATGCATCTCATAGATCGAGCTGGCGGTGCCATGTTAGGGCACCGGTGTCACACTTCCGACTGAACTGGGGATCCATTGTTCAAAGACTTCCAAACCCACAGCATTGATTAGGAACTACACGTTTGGCAGAAGTCCGAGGTTCAAGGTATGGCGCCTAACGGAGGCACATAGTCGCTTAATACACTGGAGATAATACACGAAAAGTTCATGAAAGGGCTCCAAGGGAAGTGTTGCATTGTG
Organism: Petasospora petersonii; assembly: GCA_030574135.1. Lineage (NCBI taxonomy): Eukaryota > Fungi > Ascomycota > Saccharomycetes > Phaffomycetales > Wickerhamomycetaceae > Petasospora > Petasospora petersonii. The sequence goes on from JAJMEM010000002.1 coordinate 402,451, forward strand.
AACCTTCCAACTTTAGGTGTTCCCATTGTCAAGACAAGAACTTAGTTCTTTCTGCATTGTGAAATCAGTCCACATCCTGTGTTTTTAACGCCGGCTAAGTAAGTGAACAGCTCCAACACGGAAATAAAAACGTATGAGAACCCATAGAAATTGGATTGATTCATACATTAAGTCTAGAATATATGAGTCTAATGTATTTATGATTACATCAATGACCTGTTATTTATATCCCCTTTCTCGAAGGCTTGCCTTTTGTCTTAGACACTGTAATGAGCGAATATATTCTACATTATATGTGTAGAGTAATATACCTGGCAATTTTTATCATTAATTAATTGGATTTGTTGTTGCCTGTGATCTTTAACCAATTCATCTATCTGTACTCTAATTATGCCTTAGATTATTTTCTTCTTCTTTTTCTTCTTTGGTTCATCCTCAACATCTCCGCTGCTTCTCTTCCTGGATTTCCTCGTCTCATCATCCTTTGACTTCTTCTTCCTCTTCTCCTTCTTTTCTTTTTTCTCCTTCTTTTTGGTATCTTTTGATTTCTCAGACTCTTGATTCCTTATTAATTTGTTTTTCTTGCTATTCTTCTCCTTCTTCTCATCTACTCTATCTGACATGTCTTTGGATCTTTTTGACTTGTCCTTCTTCTCTTCCTTCACTTTCTTGCTCTTATTCTCACTGTTGTTGAAACTTGTCTTTATCTTTGTCACGTCAGCAGATATCACACCATTACTAGTGAGTTTTGTCTTTGTAATGATCACTTTACCATTTGTGGCCTCTAGTGTCTCTCCACGAACAAACATCCGATACAAGGGTGACTCACTCACAGAAACACCACTAGCAACGTAGCTTTCTTGCTTAAAACTGACACCACTCTGTGCGTCGGAACTCACATCCAGTGCTTTTAACTGGCCATCAAACAATCTTTCCCACCAAGCATCGACTCCTCCATTGGGCTGATGACCGATACCCTTTCTATCTTTCTTGTGTTTGACGAGAATGGGCTTTTTCAAGCCACCTTTCTGCAAAGCCTCACCCTCTTTCCATCCATAAGACTTGAGATACCTGCTACTATCCATCCTTTACTGTCTACTTTTTATGATGGGTTTGTACTATGATAATGTGATCTCACGCATGAAGAGAAAGAGAAAAAAAATTATGTGCTCATCGCCCGCGAAAACGTTCGATTCGCAATACCAGCATAGGTTAACAGCGCCCTTCCAGTTATAAAACAAATCCTTATCATTAACTATAGCTTAGAGATAAACAACATACACAATGTCCGATAGAGCCTACTCGATACTGAAATCTATTAGTGTAACCAATGACTCCAACTCAGAATCTACACTAACACCTCTCCAAAAGGCCAAACTCAGGCATCATTTTTCACCAATCTATCAAAAACTCGCATCACGCTCAAGATCAACTGACCCTGTTGTAAACTCAAACCCCATGATCAAGTACTTCAGAAATATCAGTAAGAAACGTGTAAGAAGTACCCCTGTGAAGACTGATGTCTCAACCCACTTTAAGCCCTTCGATCGTGGTGCTCTGCTCGAAAGGATAGGCACTTATCAACGTGTGATGAATTGGGATGTCAAAGATTCTAGGCTCACGCCATTGGAGTGCTCGTTGAAAGGATGGTGTTGCAACTCCAGGAAACAGAATGAGCTTCTGTGTCTTAGTTGTGGTGCCCAACTGAGCATCCAAGTGCCAGAGAGACAGGTTAGTAGTGATGACGAGATGGATGAGATTGATAACGAGGTTGTGGAGAAGGTTATTGACAACTACTTGGGGCTGCTTGTTACTGGTCACAAGGATAACTGTCCATGGAGGAAACAAAGCACGCCGATGAATGTTTATGAGATTGATTTTAGAAGGATGGAAGAGGCTGTTGCCGAGTATAGAGAGAGGTATGAGCATAACTATAGAATGTCACGTGAAGTAGGGGATACCTTCCACATTAAGAGTGTCTTGACAGATGAGGAGAAGGAGCAAGTGGAGCAGTGGCTAAAGTTAAACGGACTCGAAGTTGATTATGAAAGAAGATATGTTATTGAGATGTCGTTATTAGGTTGGAACGTTGAGACACAGAACAACTCTACCCTACTTGTCTCCACATCCGACGCTAGACGTATCATACTGTCTAGTGAGGCGGTGGATTTACTAGAGGAGCACCAGGATTGGTCATGTTTTGTTGACGGTCACAAAGAACTCATTAAGATGATGAAATTACTCAGTCATAAGAGTGAACAGCTCGATGAAGTCCCACAGACGCCAGTCCAGGCCGATGATGACGAAGACACTGAGGATATTGTGCCAACAGAGGCTCAGACATACCAATCAACTGCCACCATTGAGAGACTAGATAAGATGAGGAAGTTGTATCTTGATATTTAAACATCGCATGATTGAAGACTGTATAGTTTCTATTACGAATTACAATAAGGATCAAATTAATTGTGTAGTATATATGTCAACAAAAGAAGGAATAGGGACAAGAAGATATACCCACAAAAGTCAATAAATAACATTTCAAAATTATACCATGTTGACAACTGGAGTATATAAAGTATAAGAGTATGGTAGTTCCTGAGAATTATCTTAATTTTTTTTGTTTCTTTGATATGTTCATTTTTATTTCGTCTTCGTAAAGTCATAAAAGAATTTGTTGAGAAGTTGAGTAATTTTTTTTCTTGGAGTCAGTTTGGTTTTTGTTTCTAGTATATTTACCTGGCGACATCAGGCTTAATTCTGCTTCTGAATTTGGTTACCAATGTCCAAATAAGTGCCAAAGGCCTTGTCCCAGTACCAAGAGGTGACACCAAAGCCGAGCTCGTAGTTCTTGTAGTGATGCTCCAAGTGATACTTCTTCAACTTTTGCAAGTATGATGGCAATTTAGCGTGATGCAAGATATAGTGAGTGCAGTCGTACAAGATGTAGCCCATGAAACCACCAGCGAAACCACAACAAGCCCAGTAGTATGGCAGCAGCGAGAAGACAAGTTTGTAGAATGGATAAGCCAAGGCAACGAACAACGTTGGAGGCATGACCAATCTGTACGGATCCATTGGCAAGTAATGGTGAACTCCATGGAGAAGGAAGTGGATGGTGAAAGCGATGGAGTGATCTGGCAAGTACTCATCAATATGGAACAGGAATCTGTGCATTCCGTACTCAATCAAGGTCCATACAAACAGGCCAACACAATAGAGAAGGACACCACCCGTAAGGCTCATACCAGTAAGACCAATGTAAAAGATAAACAAGTTAACCGGGATCCAGAGGCATGGCACAACATACCATGGTGTGAGTGAGATTGGCTCGAGGAAGTTACCAAACAAAGGGGCAGAACCTTTACCGTAGTGTCTTGGTCTGTGCACCTGGTCCAGGTAGAATTCCTTCGTGAAGCTACCAAAGAGCACCTGCAGCAACAGTGGTTTCGTCAAGTCCAAGAACTTGTGTGACTTCAGGTCCCTCTCAAAGTCTGTAACGATGTTGAGCTTCTCGTATGCTGGGGTTCCGTGCAGAGCTGTTGAGTCGAACTCGGCGTCATCCTCCGGTTTGACTTCCTGTTTGTGATTTGGATTTGACAAAAGCTCTTCCTCTTCTTCAGGAGTGGCCAGATAGCCAATCAAGTAGTTCTCATCCAAGATCTCGTAGGTAACTTCGGAGTGTGTGTGTGATGCCTCATCGGATAAAATGTCGGTGATATCCTTACCGGCCCACTCAATGATGAGCTCAGCTCCACCTGGGTGATCGTCGATGAAGTCAGTCACGTTGTACACCTTACGGTGGAACACGGAGACCCAGACCTCCTTCTCGGTGTTGTGAGCCTCGAGTTGGGCTTTCGAGATCAATGGAAGTGTAGACATGTGGAGAAATAGGGGCAATAGGGGGCTAAGAGCTCGATAAAAAAAGCTGTGTCAAGTGAGATAGAGAAGAGGGGTATAGGGAACACGTTGGGATAGAAAAGTAGCAGTGGCTAATGCTTTTAGAAGGTGATGTGGATTATATGAGAAATGGGAGTGGTGTGGTGTGATGTGGTTGTTTGGTGTTTGGTGGTGGTGGTTGAAACCCCGTGCGCAATTGTGCGGTGTTTGTTTTCGTTCAGCTTTTTTTTTCTCTTAAAAGGCGTGGCGTGCTTTTTAGTATTTCTTTTTTTTCTTTTACAGTTAACCGCGCTTTGACCATTCCGCCACAAATATCTGATTACATCAGCACACCAGCCATACCCTCCATTCTAGGAATTACTCGTCGCGAATCAATGTGGCTAGTGGAATGAAGAAAGAATTGAGGCTTCTTCCTGTATTGTAAAGATGGAGTAATAGGTGACCTACTTTAGCTTATATATAATATAAACACTACTCTTATAGCTAATATTATACTTACTCTTCCTCTTTCTTTGTCCGTAATTCTGCACCGTAAATTCCGATCCAACCCCGGATTCAATCTTCTCTGCCTTCAAAAACTCGCGTCCATTTGTCAAAAGCGAACATCACCAAAAAGAATGGCTGAATCGAGAAGCTCATCAAAACACAACGCTTCTTAGGACCCTACTCCACTGTCTTCACATAGTGTTCAGACTATCAGCTTGTCTCTATCCCCCCTCCCCAGCTGCTAACTACATCTTCTATTTCTTTTTCCTCTTCTGGTGGAAACAACCAATATCCACACATTTCAAGCAAATAAAGACTACCATTTTTTTCAACTGAGCGCGTCCTGTTGACCACTTCAAGGAGAACGCTGAGACGTTCCACTGCTTCACGGAGGGTTCTCTACTCACACACTTATACTCATTAACTGTTCAGTAACATAACTTCATTATTTATCGATCTTTGGCTCATTTTCAATTGCATTCTTCCCCTCCCGCCTTTGATTCCACACCAAATAGACATTCACTCAACCTACGCATCACAGCACAAGCATCTTTAACTCAAATAGACACATGCCACAATGTCCAATCCATACGCAGTAACACGAAGAACCAGCTCCTCATCTGATAAGCAAGATAGGAAATATTCATCAACACGAGAGAATGAAGGCCAAGATAACGTACAGAGCAGAGCATCACGGGAGCTGGAATTGAACAGGGCAAAGAGGAAATCCAATGCCTACTTGGCCGCAGAGGCAGTCCAGCAAGAGCGTGATGCCATCAAAACTTTGAAAAGACTGTCCATGGGTGGCTCTCTCACAATTGACCCAGATTTACCGTACGGCGTTGACAATGAATTTGAAGACTTCCAGAGACGTCAGCAGCGTCAGCCTAGACGCCGGTCGTCGAGTGGATCTTCGATGTCGTCACAGAACTCATTCGAAGAGGACGACACTGAGAAGACTCTGATAGAGGATGATGAGTCTTCCAGTAATAGAGTCGGGGACAATGATGATGAAGACTTAAAGATCGACTCGGAGAAACTCATGTGGGTCCCGGCTAAGGCACATCCAAGCATTGCACCCGATCAGTTCAGGCGTCATGTTCAATCTACGCTTGATGATATAGCAAGGAAGCAGCAGTCCAGAGACAACAACTCAACATACAGTAGTCGCAAGTCGTCAGACTCCATTCCATCGCTGAAAGAACTGACCGATGAACTGGACAAGCTCTCGGAAATGGCAGGCTTGGCAGCTACAGATGCTGTTACATTAGCCCGAAGCTTGTCATCGGCTTCATCATCATCGTCTTTGCTTTTTGGTGAGGAGCAAGCCACATCTCCTACATCACAGTCATTTCTGGATGCTGGATCATCCTCGGACCCTGCGAGACTAAGTGAAGATGAAATTGATCAAGATGCTCCCCTACTCACCGCTGATAACTCGTTGAAGAGAAACAAGTGGACTACATACACGAGAAGAAGTCGTATGGATAAGGACAAGTATAAGAGACGACATTCCCCTCTATCGGATGAACACTTCAAGGCGTTTCAGGAGTCTAACAACTTTGGCAATTACAGCAACAAGAACAAAGAGCTTCCACCAAGTCCAAAACAGAAACAATCGCAGCAGCTACACCAACCAACGCCAAGATCTGCTTCATCTGGTGAGGTACCAAGAGAGTACCAAGATATCAACCAGCTGTCACGGTCTCACTCTGATCTCAGTGGGATTTCAAAAAGAACCAACCACTCAAGAAACAGACACGCAGGTTCTTTAATCAGTGTTAACACGCCACCTTCATCTGCTTCGTCTGATGTTAGTAATGGTTCACCGCCAGCTCCAGTCTCCAAGGATGCCTCCGGTATGCCACATCGAAAGGTATCCTCTCTATCCATCGATGTTCGTGCTGCTGAATTGGAACACAAAGGGGCCCAGATTCCACCAACTACTCCTCGCACTCCGCCTTTGCAGCAGCAGCAATATCCACGTCCAGAGACGCAAGTTGTTCATGAGGTTCCAGAGCCTCCAACACCAATGTTGACCCTTACTGACGATATGGAGAAGGAGAAGGAGAAGGCGAACAAGTCGAAGTCTAAGGAATTCCTAAACATATTCAAGATGAAGAGATCTACCTCCCCAAAAACTTCCAAGGACAAGAAGAAGATCCCTGCTATTACAACTCTCCCAAAAGACTCTTCTTTCAACGGCGAGGTTGCTCCAAATGTTGTTCTTCCGGAGAAGAGTTATCCAAACCAGCAGTACCAACAGCAGTACTCCCAGCTTCAGCAACAGCAGCTACAATCAGAACAGCAAGGACAGCTACCGCAAAAATCATCTCAAAGGCCAAGTCTGAGGCCGGCTTCATTCAAACTGAAGAGCAAAAAGGAGGAACCAAAGAAGGAACAGAAGCTACAAGAATCGGTCAATGTCATCCCGAAAAATACATCACGCTCTCCCTCATCCTCTTCTATTCCAACTCAAACCTCACCAGAGTCAAATCAGGAAGTAACAACACCTACGCAGCAACAATTCCAGTCAGATGCTAACACAGAAGAGCAGCATCGTGCACAAAAGGAGCTGCTTGCTCTCAAACTCTCCAAAGAGAACTTCCAAAAACCCAGCAAGCCCAATGCCCCAGTGCAATTCACAGACTCTGCTTTTGGTTTCCCTCTCCCGCCTTTGTCACACTCAACTGTCATCATGTTTGACTACAGATTCCCTGTGCATGTCGAGAGAGCACTGTACCGTTTGAGTCATCTGAAATTGGCTAACCCAAGAAGACCGTTGAGACAACAAGTGCTCTTATCGAACTTCATGTATGCTTATTTGAACTTGGTCAATCATACATTGTATCTTCAACAGCTGGATGAAGAGAAGAACGTCGATAACGGTGGTGTTGAAAATATTTGAGAGCTGTGAAACATATGGTAACAAATTGCAATTAAAATTACCTTACGATTTACCGTCGGTCATGTTTTTATAATGGTACCTCTTGCATTGTATTGAAGAGTTCTACTTCTTCCCAGCTAAAACTGGCGTATTATAGTTATAAAAGGGACATTGTAATTCCAAGTAAAGAAGAGATCAGAAGAAAACTAGCACTCATCTTGAGAGACCAGGAATAGCTTGATCCAGTCAAAAGGATCAAAGCATACTTCAAATGATCCCATGAACCAGAGGATGGAGGTGAAGAAATGAAGAAAATGTACAAGACAAAAAGCTGAATCACAAATACCACGTAGGAGAGATCTCTCTCAGATATGCGTCGCTTCTTCGTGGTAGGTGAGACGCAATGAGTCAATGACAAGCGCCTCTCACTTGGGTGTAAGTCTCGTTCAATGGCGAGCAACTCCTTCGTTATTTGCTCGGTGTCCATTCGCTGGTCCTGGTTGTGAGATGTCAAGTTCTTGATCAACTTAACAAACCCATCGTGGAGATCATCTCTTTGACCGAGTCTGATTCCATTGGCGATCTCCTCTTTAAAATCTGCTGGGTTGGAACTCTTGAAGGGAACATTACCAAAGCACATAAACACCAAGATCATCCCCAGAGAGTAAACATCTGTCTTCTTGTTAAACTGGTGAAGACTACCAGATTCGACGTACAGGAGTTCTGGGGCAGTGTACTCAAGGGTACCAGTAGAGCCAGTACCGGCTCTCTTTTCACCCTCAAGTTGACTCTCACCAAAGTCTCCGATAAGCACATCCGGGATCCGAGACAAGTCAGGCTCACTTTCAAATTTTCCAAGGTACTCACGCGTCAAGAGACAATTACTTGGCTTCAAGTCCCTATGAATGATGTGACTCTTGTGTAGCTCAGCAACACCCTTGACGAGACTCGTGAACATCACTAGGATTTCCTCGTTACTCAATAATCTTCCTTTCAGTTTTCTAACCTTGTGCTTTTTCATCTCCGATACCGTCAATTTCGGGTTTTGTAAGTCTATCACCAAATCTTCCAAGTTTCCACCAGAACAGTACTGTTGTAAAATGAAAGCACAGGGGACTCGTGGCCCGAATTCATTGATACTATCAACCTCAAGCCAAACATGATTGTAGTTCACCAAGTGCTGCGTATTGCAACTAAGCCTCACCAACATGTGCACCTCTTTCAAGATCTTACCGAGCCATACTGGATCCTCTCCAATAGTGATCTTCTTCAAGGCAAATGTTCCCAAAGGAACACCGTTGAGGACATGTTCGACTTTGTACACTGATCCTCGGGCTCCACGACCAACAAGCGAGATCTGCTTAAAGAACTTCTCAAAGTATCCCTGGGTAAACAATTCATTTGGAAGTCTGAAGGTATCCTCCAAAAGCTTGAAGTAGTTTCCCTGTTGTTGGGGTTCCTCTTCCTGAAGTGGCGTTGTGTCTGAAACTGTAATACTTGTAGACTTTGTGGCAGCTTTCCCTGATCTGGTTGGTGATGGAGATCGACGTCTAGCTTCCTCAAATACCGCACCACAGTGAGGGCACTTAATGTGCTTAAAGCTATTGTTGGTTCGATGAAACTGGTACTCGTAAGGGAAGTCTCGTGGAGAAGCAAGGGAGACCTCGTTCGTTTCTCTATTATGAATGACAAGCGTGTTGAGGTGCTGATCGTTAAGGACGACAGAGTACAGTTGTTCCTCAGGCGGTGTCCTAGACGGTTTAGAGCCCTTGTAGACTATGAGGCTCATGGTGGGTATTTTGCACTTTTGGTGAGTTTTAATCAAATTTGATCATGGTTGTGTTCTTGCGAGAAGGTGTGTACTCCCCTATTGTCTGGCTAGAAGCATAAGGGGGTGGGGGCAAAAAACACGGGGTAAGGATCTAAAAATGACCATATTCGGAAGTTCCCCAATGCGGAATCTAAGTGATGAAATATACGCGCACTAGCAGTAAACCTCAGTCCAAATAATTATAAACTGGAAAGATCAACAAAGAAGTTTAACCTACACAATGCACACATACCATTAGAAAACGCTACAGCCACACAAAAGCCGTTCCCAATGTCAGCTGAGGAAGTTATCAATGGCCTCTCGCAGGCTAGAACAATGGTCTTTTCGCAGCCACAGCTGTTGCCACAAGTGCTAACAGCTGTGTGTGACATGGCCAACTCTACACAGCACCTCGCCGTCCAGCAGTGGTGCTCACAGTTTTTTTGCGACGTGATATCACCAGAATCTACCGAGTTCTCATTTGCTGCCAAGCAGGATGCGTGTAACTCTGTACTTCCTTTATTGCTGAAGCTAAGCATCGTAAAGGATGTAACTGTATACAGAAACATCATCTTAACCGCTACAAGCATGTACGAGCCTGTATTCGATCTCGTTGCCAAGGTCTCGAATGCGCATCTTTGGGAGCAGTTTCAGCAATTGAAGCACATTATCTTCTCCAACTGGGATAAGACGTATCCATTGACTCCGAGAGGTGACGATCTCGACAAATTCCGCTCTATTGGATGTAAAGTCGCCGCAACGAAGTTCATCGCCAGGACCATCACAGTGCAGTCCACACCAGCCATACCCTCTGACCCTCGTCGTAGGGCCGTCTCCGTGGCTGATCCCAACGACATCTCTATCAAAAACATTAGTGATAACCATGCTGTCTTCCACAAGCAGCAGCTAGAGGCAGAGTCTAAAGACCTGTTTGAAATGCTTCTGGCGTACTTCAACCGTGAAGAGTTTCTAGTTTCTGAGGTTTACGTCGCAATCCTGGAGAACTTGGTTTATATCATTCAGAAACGTAAACACCTGTCACCTCGTGTTTTTGAGGCAGTTGCCTCCATTAACCTCGACACAAAATACCAGCATGCCACTCATACGCTTCTCCGTTACAAGTTGGGTCGTCGTTTCGTGGAACGTGCTATCAAGAATTGTCTGAACTACTGCTTCCGTGCCCAGCTCATCACTCCGCAAGTGCCACAGAATGCACACTTCTCCAAAATGGTAGCAGAGATTGATAATAAAATGGTGGAACAAAAAAAGAATGGTATATTGAAGGTACTACAGTGGGATCATCCTCCTAAGAAATTGAAGGTGGATCCATCGAACCCGTTCTCTAGAGATGTACTGACCGTTGATGACAAGTCTCTTACATCCCTCTTCCAGTTGATAGATGATGGTGATCCACTGACAAACTTTGATGTGTCACAACTCTCGACCTCTACACTGGCCAATATCTGTGTCGCCGCCATCTCGAAAACAGACAACACCAAGCTTATCACTGCTTTGTCCATTGTATCGTCCCGTTATGCTGATCTAATGAGCAAGATTGGTTCTGCTCCTGGTGCTCCATTACCAACTGCTGTAAAAGCTGATGTTAAGGAAGAAGATGTACTCAAGCACGATGACGAAGATAACAAGGAGATCTTGAAGGAAGAGAAAGAGGCTGAAGATGATATCAATTTTGACTCTACATTTGTCCTCCCAACACCGAAGAAACTAGGAGATCAGGAAAAGAAGAAACATTTGGCTCTTATCATCAAAAATTTCTTTGACCTGGCAAATATTCCCGCTGACGATAAGTCTATTTCATCATTTAACATCCAGAACGGTGGTTCTGAGTCTGGGGCCAAGATTTCACAAGTCGCTATCACTGACTGGGGTAAAACATCATGGCTTCTTCTTCTAACAAGACTGGCTACAAGAGGATTGCAAGAAGGTGAAGAAGCTACAGAATACTCTGACCAGATCAGAGAAGCCATCTTTCAATACGTCGTGGAGAACGTCCATGATCGTATCGAGATTATCATTGAGTGGCTGAATGAGGAGTGGTATGCTGAGTTCACTCGTAATGCTAAGAATAAGTCCAAGACGGATGATACGCCGGTTGAGACACCTAACTATATTCGCTGGGCTGAACGAGTCTTGGATTCTGTGATTCCGTTCTTAGAAGTCAAAGATAAGAAGGTATTCATTCGTTTGATTTCCGATTTACCCTACTTAAACGCTGGACTTGTCCAGAGGATCAAATCCTTGTGCAATGATCCCTTGAGATCACAGCTGGGCACCCTGTCATTGCAATTCCTGATCATGTACAGACCTCCTATCAAACAAGCATGCATTGATATATTAATTGATCTCTACGAAAACAGTGAAGACATGAAGGACACTGCTTTAAACTTGTTGAAGAAGTACGCACCAGACCAAATCCCTCAAGAGGTCTCTGAGTTAGATTCAGAAGCACCTGCTGAAGCTTGATACACGTGATGCAACTTGTTTAATATTTAAATGAAGCTCGTTTAAATCTCCCGTGGCGCCTGAAGCCCTCACACCAGGCTAAATGTTATTTAGTTTTGGAGAGTAACAGGTTTCTGAGCCTTTTCCTACATTCTTGTAAAACAAAAACGGCTAATTATATCATTAGAGGAATAAAGTGACAAATGTATTAGAATCATTCAACAATCTCCTCTTTCTCCTCGATAATCTCCTCCTTGATCTCCTCAATCACCTCCTCATCCTCAGCGACGACCTCAGTAACAATACCGTAGTCCTCCTTGTGGCTCTCGATATTAGATCTCCAAGTGTTCCACTCCTCGAGCAGACGACGTCTCTTCAAGATCAGTTCTCTGGCAGCGGTGGACTCCTCCATAGCATCTGCTTCGTCGAACTGGGCAGAGTAGTCTCTCAAGTTCTTTCTGACCTTCTTCTTGTCACCACCAGTCAAGAGGGACTCTGGGCGTGGTCTCCACATGAAGACCTTGAATTCCTCGAGTAACTCCTCTCTCAACAGACGGCCACCAAAGTCGAAGATCTTGTAGCCGTTCTCGATCTTATGTCTCCAGAAGGTGGACCAAGCAGCAAGGAATCTTCCAGATGGATCCCATTCAACATCAGTGACACCACCGTAAGGCTCAGTAGAGAGCAACTTGACGTGAGCATCGACGTTGGTTGGCTCAGACTCCTTCTTCTCACCAGCATAGTCCATGTCGTAGAACTCGATGGCACCCTTAGATGAAGACTGACCAATGACGGAGATGGCAATGAATCTTCCTCTAGGAGAGAAGTTCAAAGTGTTGGAGAACTTGTTCTCGAACTTCTTGAATGCAACCCACTTCTTTAATGGAGAAGCTTTACCCTTGTTGAGTTCTGGGGCCCAGAAGGTGATGACATTCTTTGGAATAGCTGGGTTTGGATCGGCCTCCTCTGGTCTAGAGATGGTGACGTATCTGTCTCCGATTGGCTCCCACTGGAAGTTGATGACACGGTCTTTCAACTCCACCTTCTCAACTGGGATATCCTTCTCGTTAAGCTTAAAGATCTCCATATTGGTGAAAATAGTCTTCTTAGACTTGGTGTGACGGTCAACCTTAGCGGCCAAGTACTCGCCCTGATCCTGCCAGTGAAGCTTAATATCGGAGACCTGAACCAAGTTAGTGGTTCTAACCACTTTCTTGGAAGGAACCTCGAGTAAGGCGACCTTAGCAGTCTGGTTAGAGCTCTCTGGAGTCCAGTAAGCCAAGACATGAGCTGGCTCGTCGTTCTGACGGTGGTTGGCATACTTCACACCGGCTGGGGCAAATTCAAAGTCCTGAATACCATCAATCTTGATAGGCTTGTCCAAGAGCTGGAAGTTATTGGTACAGTCGTAGACAGCAAGAGCATTTGGACCCATACGAGCAACATACTTGTCGTCGTAAGACCATTTAAGCAGTGGCCAAATCATTTCCTTTCTCTGCTCCAAATGAGGTGGAAGAGGGAATGTACGCACTGGCAATCCAGAGACGATATCCCAAATAACAAGCTTATGGCCATCAGACTCTGGACCGTGTGGGTAGTTGGCTCTTCTTGGATGGTCCTCTGGTGGGGTCATTAATGGCTCTGGAGACAATGTGACAAGGTATCTCTCTGATGGAGAGAAGTCAATAAGACGTACACCTGGGTGACCGAACTTTTTGAGGTTAACAAAGTTCTCACCACCCCAGGCTTGGACACCTTGTGGATGCATAGAAAACAAGTATTGACCCTTTGGAGACCACTTCAGTGGACCCTGAGTCCAATTCTGTCTTGGTTCAACAGTTGGCTCGACCTTGTCCTTCTTGGACCAGAAGATACCAGTGACATCGCCCTTGTGGAGTAAGAACTGGTCACGACCGGCCTCATCCTGCAACCAAGACTTGAGGTACTCGGTCTCCTGGAATTCAGCGATACGTGGCTCGACAAAGTCGTCGGAGACAGCACCATCAGCAGCGTACTTTTCAATGTCGCCCAATCTGTTTAGGAACAATCTGTGTTTAACATCCAACTTCTTACCGTTCAACTGCTTGATGGCTCTGTCAACCATCTGTGGAGACTCAAACTCAACAAAGGCATAACCCTTGGATTTTCCATCAGCTTGTGGCATATGGAAGTTAGTTACCTTACCAGCACCAGACAAAGTCTTAACCAGGACTTTAGTCAAAATGGGGATTTTGGACTCCGGAGCAATTGGGCATCCATCGACAACCACATAACGTGCAAAGGTGGTATCCTCTGGAACGGAAAACTGCTCCTCCAAGTCGGTAAAGTCGACATCATCAATAGTGATGTCCTCAATCTTTGGTGGTTCCAAGTCGAATGCCATTTTTTTGGATTATTGGAGCTGGATTGAAAGGGTAAACAGCTTTCGTTGATTTCTTCACTATTTTTTTTGTTTGTTTCTGCAGAAATTTTCCAGTGAAAATTCGTGTGTCACGTGATCCAGAGTCGCGACAAATGAAGTAATATCGATTGGCGTTAAATAATGGGAAGCGCGTTTCTTGAAACAAAACGTAAACAACGGAAAAGAAAGTTTTTGAACTTCAGATCTGAGCACTCAAAAGCAGCCCCCGTTCGCCTTGGGAAAGAGGTGGGAAAGTAATTATCTTATACATTTAGCACTACTTCACTCTCCTGAACAATCTCAGCATTGCAGATCCCAACTGTGCTTCTCGCCCTCCCCCAAGAAGCAGAACTGATAAGAGAGGGTGTCATAACATTCCTCCACAACAACCAATACCATCTTTATATCTGTCCACATTGACGGTATTTTTCTTTCTTGATTCGGCGGTTTATTCCTATAATGTCTGAAGAGGTTTATAATCCATCTGTGGAATCCTCTGTATCCCAAATTGAGCAACTGAGCCTCGCTGATAAAAGTGACAATAACGAAAACGAGTTCCACGTCGAAGAGAACGAAACGCAAGGGAGTATTTGCGATGACTCTCAGAACGAGTTTTTAAACTCTAGCTCGTTCTTGTCCAACTCTCAAATCATCAGGTCTACCAACGTGGCAAGCTTCAAACCAGCTAAACATGATACCATCTCAAGTCCCATCAGAAGAGCTAAGGAACCACCCGTCCCTACCGTTTCATCGCCCTTACCCAAGAACAGACACTTTAAGATCGTCATGAATGATCGTTCCAACAGCAACAGAATTGACTCTCGTGATGAGTCACTGTTTGAAGGAAATGAAGATGATTCTGGTGATGACAAAGACACCAGTTCAGATGATCATAAATCCGCCAGATTCGACATTGATGACCCAAAATCGACACCGAATCTCCCTCAGATGCTACCAGATTCCACCCCTTGGAGAAGATTACGTCCACAGAGTACAATAAGGATCAAAGATGAGGCTCCATCACTGCCCAACCCTGATACTAACTCGTTGAACTATGTTCAGTCCTTGTTTGACCACAATTCTGATGAAACTACCAGCACTGCCGGTTTGAGAACGGTCTCTTATGATTCTGTTGCTGAAGGAGCATCCTCGACATCCGAGCTTGAGAAATTAAGAAAACAGGTGACGAATTATAAGCTTCACCAGAGAGTCTTGATGGAACTTATCAGGAACTTGGTTGCTTCATCTAGTATGAACTCTGAGGACATGAAGAAGGGAATCATGGAGAAGTTGGAAAAGGAGAATGAACTACTTATCAGTGAACGACAGCACCTTCAAAACGAACTTTTGAGCAAAAATACGAATCCAAAGCACGATCAGAAGTATAATGACAAAGTGAAGGAGACCTTGGATTTGAAGAATGATCTCATTGCTGCCAAGAACCAAGTAACGGAGTTGACCTCGTATGTTGAGGACCTAAGAGAGCAGCTTCTACAAAACCAGAATGCTACTGATGAGAACAAAGAAGACGCTGCAAGATGGTTAGATCTGGTCAATGATATATTGACCATTCTCATTCAGATGATTAAAGCTGATTCTGCCAGAGCTGTGAAACAGGCGAGAGATGAATCGAAATCCTTGGATACCAAGTTAAACGTTGTCAAGCTGGCATTGGGTGAGGTTATGACCAACTATGATAAGGTGCAAGCCAACTTGATTTCAAATCAAAGGAACAAAGAGAACATTAGTCCTGTCAGAGGGTTTGAGGAGAAGCTGTCCGCGTCTAAAGCAGTTGAGCAGGAGTTGAGAGCCTTGCTCAGACAACAAAATGGGTTGATATCAACACTCAGAACAGAGCACAACTCTTTACAGAAACAGTTCAAAGACGTCCTACAAAACTCGAATAACTTGAAGAAGATGATCGCTGAGAAAAGAACCGCAGTTGCAGAACTAAGTGACAAGGTCCTGGATCTTCAAGCACACATTGAAGAACTAGAAGCTCTCAAAGGCACTGAGCATCAGGAGAAAGAAGCGAAGCTGCTGAAGAATCGCCTGTCTATCGTCAAGGTGAATCATTCTAAGGAGATTGAAAGACTCCAGGAGGAAATCGATAACCTCCACATTCAACTTGATCAAATGTCCAGGAGATCTGATGATAAAAAGATGGTTGAAGAATTGCGCAAGAAACAACAGTTCATCAACGAGCTAAATGATGAGATTTCCTCTTTAAATTCCAAATTACTGGGCTCTACCAGAGACCATGAAGCCGAAGTCGTCAAGATCCGATCGTTGCTACAAGATTCCAGAGATGACTTTGAAAGATTGGTGAGGGAATACAACTCACTTCAGCAAGAGCTTAAGGAGTTACATGAAGACAAACTGAACAAAGAGAGGGACTACAAACGTAAGTTGGAACATGCTGCCAAAGAATTAAACCTTTCTGTAACAAAACAGAGAGCACTGGGGGCTGAGAAGAGTAAATTGACATACGCTTTAGAAGAGGCTAAAAGAGATTTGAACTCGTTGAAGGTAAACAACGCAACACTAAATGATAAAGTGAGTCGGTTGACTTATGAGATCTCGTCTTTGAATAACTATGAGGTGGGCTTCAAGAGCATGTTTGAATTACAACTGCATCACATCAAGAACATGCTCCAAGACTTTGAACCATTGTTAGAAAAATCATCATACGCTCAGGCTCAACAAAAATTGGAGAAGTTAGATGTCTCTATGGATATTGAAATGACGCACTCTGTTGTCAGGTCGTTATTGGCATTTTTTGAGAATGCTACTGCATCATTGATTGCTGACCATAAGGAGCTTATCATGAACGGTCAAGATGACTTAAGAGAGCAGCTATTTGAGCTACAGAAACAGCTAGAACTCCACCAGAGTCGGGATGCAAGTAATGATGATAGCCAGAGTCCAAGAACCAAACTTAGAATTGAAGACCTTCAGACGAAATTCAAAGCTGAGAGGGAGAGACGTCGTGTGGAGTTTGAACAGAGTCAATCACTCACTGCTAAATTAGAACAAGAAAATAAGGAGCTCAAGTCGGAGCTAGAAAGATTAAAGAATAGCAAATGAGGTGGTATTCATGGACTTTTCAATACGTCTCCAGATGTAGAGCATGTTTAAATCTGTGGCTATCATTAAATTATTACATTGTCGGGTGGTTATGAGCCCTTCAAATGCGAACCAGGTCCGAATCAAATGATTGGTTCAGCGCTTTAGTAATCTTTAAGGTACCTGCACACATCACATAACATCACGAACTAACCACGTCAATACCCTACCAGATATATTATATACACTATGCTCAGAAGAACACTTCGTCCGCAGACGCTGAGGCAACTCGCTCGCTTTTACTCAGACTACCCTATGAGTGATTACGAGCGCAAGATCTACACAATTCTTTCAGAAGAATTGGCCCCGAGCGAGTTGGAAGTCGCTGATATCTCTGGTGGCTGTGGCTCCATGTTCGCCATCAACGTCACTAGTGAGAAGTTTAATGGATTGACTATGGTGAAACAGCACAAGCTTGTTAATCAAGTGTTAAAGGATGAGATTGCTAAATGGCACGGATTGCAATTAAAGACCAAGGCCGACAAGAAGTGAGGGAAGACAGAATGTATGTACATATCACGCTATACAGACATGTGTGAATCTGGGTACGTAAACTACTACATTGAATCAAGTTGTAGTTCCTGTCATTAAACTCGCTGTTTACAAGTTACGATGTTTTTCCATTCTCTTTAAGTACCTCTCACGATAACCATCGAGTTCTGTTTTAGACAGCTCTGGTAGCAATCTAGATGGCCTTGAAACTTGCTCCTTCTGTGTTTGTAATTGAGCAATCTGTTGGAGGGCTTCGTCAGTCTCAGGCTGTCTTGATGGCTGAAGTGGGGGCTTTGAGGTCGGTACCTTTGAGACATTTAAGCCAGCTTGCAAACCTCCTTGTTTTGATAACTGACTTGAATTAACACTTGAAGTAGACTCGACTATATCAGATGCCTCTTTAAGTTGAGTGTCAGCACCATTTGCAAAAGAATCATTCAAAACAGCCCTGTGGAACTTGCCCATGTCTACTTCCTCCTCTTCTTCGGCCTCGAATTCCTTCATCCTCTGCTCCTTGAACTCCTTATACTTAGTTGTTACAAACACTTCCTTTTCCTTATATTGATTACCTTCCAGTTCACGTTCTCGTACTGTCTTTAAGTCGTCAATGCGTTGTTTGTCCATCTTTCTTTGATTCTTGGCCTCGATGAGGTCGTTGATGTACTGCGCACCGGAGGGGCGAGACTGGCGCTGCTTCTCTTGTTGTTTGGCATACGATACCTCGTCATACACCTCATCATAGGCGTATATTGACTCGTCTGCTTGTTCGTGTGATAACTTAGGTTGTATGTATGCCTTCGTCTTGGCTCTTTTAGGATTCCTCATTGACCTCCAATCATTTGACTCTTCTTCATCGGACGAGTCGCCAAATCCCAAGCTTTTTCTATTCATTATGGATCTCTTTAAATCTATTACAAGATGGAGAAAAAAACAATCAACTGTGGTAAATCACCAATTCTTTCTTTTGTTCTAGCTCTTACATCGTACCCATTAAGGACGGAGAATGTCTGAACCGAAATCTTAACCGATAAACCCGGACACCAAGGATATGGCCTCCCCCAATCCGAAAACGCGCTTAATCCTATCTTGTGCCCACCATAAAAGCAGAAACCAGTTCATTTCTTTCTCTCTTCTTTCCACTAGAAATCATTCCGTGCTTTATATAGAGAAGGAGACCGTTTGTTCTTCTTACTACCTTCTGCATTAATCGTGAGATCAGCCAGGAGCTGTACACGAATTTATCACCTCTTACATCAGGCACATATCAGAGAAACACCCGACTATCGGCATACCACATATAACGAACTCTTGAGCTCAATTCCACAGAGCGATTCCCCCTTACAAATGTCTGGATTTGACTGGTTGAACATTGAAGGACTCACCAGTGACTCGGACCTTCCGCCACCACCAGTGTCTTTTGGCGTCACACCCACATCGTCAACGTCCTCTCTTAGCACCTCGACCGAACAGAGGCATTCGGACTTGAGCGAGGTCAACGAGCACCTTGTGGAGACCAACGAGGACCTAAGTGTGCCTCTCAGTCTTCGTGCTGACCAACTAACGCAGGATGAAGCGAAAACGTATCTCAGATGGTATAATGACCTGGTAGTGCGTCGTGGCACCAACGTTATCAGACTGGATGACGTGTTCCGGTTCCTACGAAACTTCTCCATTTCCGACAAGGGCAAGAAACTGCTAATACGGATCTTCAGAGAGCTAAACTCTTTAAATCTGGGTGAATTCTTTGCATTTCTGAGAGTTGTTGCACATACTTTACTGGGAGAGACACCCAAGAGGCGGTTGATCAGCAAACCAGCCCCTATACCTAAACCAAAGAGTATATTAAGTGCTAAGAGAAGCAGCAGTGATGAACCTGAGGAGAAGAGGTTCGATTTGGATTCCTTCACACAGATGCTGCTGACTGGTGAGACTCCAAAGAAAAAGAAACGAATTCAGTTCAGTGACCAGGTCTCTGTCGAGCCAACAACGGTGAAAGCGGTAGAACCTGTCAAGTTGGACTTGTCATTGCCTATGGATCAGCTTCTAGAGAAGAAGAAGAAACAACAGCAGGCGATAGTACATGATGACGAGGAGGTCAAAGAGCCGGACTTGGATCACTTCAGAAACATCAAGAATGTTGACTCAGCGCTGATCCATGGAACTCCAGCAAACATCCCGTCTATCTTTTTCGATGAGGTCTCCCCATCTCCTGATCCAATGCTGAGACCATTGGCACCAAACCATACTGGTCCAGTGCTTCCAATGTCTAGCTCGCTATCACCTAACAGTACAGGCCCATCATCAGCATTCTCAACGTCCCTTTTGCAGCCAACACCAACAGGTTCTGCTCCGAACTACAACATCAACACATCAGCTCTACTCCAGCCTACTGCAACAGGATCATTTAGGCCAAACTCGGTATCTCCCCAAGGAAACTCCCTGCCAATTCCACCGGTGCCCCGTCGTTCGAGATCGGCATCATCACCGATTCCGTATCAGCATGTCACATTGGATCAACTTGCACAGTCAGTCTCTATAGATACTGAGCCACACCAGCATCAAGAACTACATCAACCGCATTTAACACTGGAACAGCTTGGAAACAGAGTTGGATCCCCAGCACCTGCGCCACCTCCTCCAAGACGCCGTGGTGTCTCGCAACCTCCTCTACCACCACCTCCACCTCCACCATCGAGGTCGATTGCCTCACCAGTGACAATGGATCCAATGAATTCGATGAACAATATGAATGGATTTTCAGCCAGCGCTGCTCCTCCACTTCCACCAAAAATAGAATTAAATGGCCAGAGTCCATATCAGTTTCAGGAGCGGTCAAGTGCTACAGACATTTTAGGTGACTTGAAGGCACTACAAAATGAAGTCGATAGATTGCAATATTATCAGTGATTCCGAGAAATGCATATATATACAACAAGGTTATTACTGGATTGAATGAAGTTTACGGGTATAATAAAATCTAGTAGAAATTCGTATTTTATACAGAACAGCACATGACGGCCGGGCATGCCCCCCCACCACTCTTTCCCCCACAGTTTCGCGGATGTATGAAGTTCCATTCGTCCTTTCTTCCCCCTTTTTTTGCTTTTCACTTGTTTCTCTTTCTCTTTCTCTTTCTTTTTCTCTCTCCTTATATAATAGCAGGACTCATTCCCTGTATCTCTAGATCTTGAAGCGAGCAGTACTGTATTTTTCTATTTGACTAGCCCAAGATGTCCACCTTGCTCTCCTCTATCCAACCGTCCCAAAATGAGGCCATTGTGATTCCTAATGGTCCTTCAATCTCATACACTCACCTCTCCCACATCACTGGCCATCTTCAGACAATGTTCAGTACGTCCTCACCTCTTTACCAGTTGTGTCCTGAGCAGTCAGCCATTGGAATCTCTTTGCCTAATGGATTGGAGTTCGTCAGCGTCTTCTTGGCTGCCACTCATGACGGAAGAGTTGCTGCTCCATTGAACCCAGCTTACACAAAGGACGAGTTTGACTTTTACTTATCAGACTTGAAGACCAAGGCGGTTGTAGTGCCAAAAGGCACACATGAGGATCCCAGCAAGCATGTTGTTCTCAGTGCAAAGACTTTTGGATGTAAGCTTGTTGAAGTCTGGTGGGACTCCAAGAGAGAGCGTGTGGAATTTGCAGTGTTTGATCATTCATCTGCCCAGCCATTATACGAATCGATTAAGGCTCCATTGTTCATCAACAATTCAAATGTGTTCCCTGGTGAGTGCTCAAAGGATCAGGTTGCCTTGATCTTGCACACCTCAGGAACTACAGGAAGACCAAAGACGGTGCCATTGACTCATGAGAACCTCTCCACATCAATGAAGAACATTCGAGAGACGTATTCATTGAGTCCGAAGGACAGAACATACGTCATCATGCCACTCTTCCACGTCCATGGTCTCATTGGTGCATTGTTATCCACGTTGAGCTCAGGAGGCTGTGGTATTGTTCCACCAAAGTTTAGTGCTTCTCACTTTTGGATGGATTTTGTAAAGTACGAGGCAAACTGGTACAGTGCTGTTCCTACAATTCACCTCATCTTGTTGAACACTTCTCTACCAAAGACATTACCAAAGATCAAATTTATTAGATCCTGCTCTGCCTCTTTGGCTCCGACTACTTTCCACAAGTTGGAGGAGACCTTCAAAGCTCCAGTTCTTGAAGCTTATGCTATGACTGAAGCTTCTCATCAGATGACCTCAAACAACCCACCATGGAAGGGCGAACGCCACCCTGGTTCTGTCGGTATGCCTCAAGGTGTTGAGCTTGTAATCATGGATGATGTGGGGAACATCTTGAATGAAGGTGCCGTTGGTGAAGTCTGTATCAGGGGCAAAAATGTCACCAAAGGTTATGCTAATAACCCTAAGGCCAATGCAGAGAGCTTTGTTAAGGGATACTTTAGAACTGGAGACCAAGGTTACCTGAAGAAGGGATTCTTGTATTTAACTGGTCGCTTGAAAGAGTTGATCAACCGTGGTGGTGAAAAGATTTCACCTCTGGAGTTGGATGCCGTTTTGTTGAGCCATCCGGGAGTGAAAGAAGCCGTGGCATTTGGCGTCAGCAATAAGAAGTATGGACAAATTGTTCAGGCTGCTGTCGTGTTGAAAGACAAGGGGGCTTCCGAGCAGGAGTTGAAAGAGTTCATGAGTCAAAAGGTTGCTAGTTTCAAGGTCCCTGAGAAGATTTACTTGGTGAAGGCCTTGCCAAAGACTGCTACTGGTAAGATTCAAAGACGTAAGATGGAGCAGGTCTTTGCATCCAAGTCCAAGCTGTGATTCTTTTGTATTCATTATCCATCGATATTACAGTTAATAAACCATATCAAAAACGCTACAATAAATCTCAAAAGTGTACCGTAGCTGTAGTATTGTTCTCTCTGAATCAGCAAGCGCAAGACTTTGTGGTATCCCTGACTTTGTTCAAATCAATGGTGCTTCTATCTCCTCTTTCTTCCGCTTCTACAGGACTCACAAACTTCTCCATGGGTAGATCCTGGGCAAGGAGTTCAAACAGTTTGACGACACCTTCTCCTGTCTTTGCAGAGCACGTAACATACTCGAGATGTTCTTCACGACAGTACTGCAGTACTGTGTCCTCGTCTATGACGTTGCTACTCGTATCCACAAGATCCAGCTTATTCCCCACCAATTTCACATTCAAGGTTTCTGGGGCCTGTACTCTCAGCTCCTGTACCCAGCTCTTGGCCTTATCAAGTGACGTAGAATCTGTAATGTCGAACACGACAATGGCTGAATCGGCGTTTCGATAATACATTGGGGCCAAACTCTTGTATCTCTCCTGTCCAGCAGTGTCCCATATCTCGAACTTAACGGTCTGGTTATCCAGTGATAATGATTTCGTGATGAATGCAGCACCAATGGTGGATTCTCGCAGTGTGTCAAACGTGTTCTTAACAAATCTTTGTACGAGAGACGATTTTCCTACAGCGGAGTCACCCAGGAGGACAAGCTTGCAATGTGCAGTGCGAGGTGGCTCGGATAATTGTTCTGTCATCGTTAAATCTCTAATATTGGGGAGCTGTGATGTTGAACTGTTGTTGGTGGGATTCCTTCCGTCTCTCTTTTTATTTCTTTTTCTTTTTAAGTCTTTTTGATAACAAGCGCGGGGTGTTGGGGTTGATTAAACTCATACACAAACAGCTATCCTGCTATGAAAATACCTCAGTTAAGATAGAAAAAGAGTTTCACAATTAGTTTGTTTTATCAAGCTTGTATGTTAGAATTCTTATATATTTTTATGTTATAATTATGTTACTGTTTTTAAAAAAAAAATCCTTTTATAACTTATAAATTAGAAAATCTAAGAGAATTCATTCCAATCATTCTCCTACATGAAAATATTCGCTTAATGCTTTTTTGCTAGCTAATTAATCTTAACGTAGTATTAGTACTCAAAATCTAAAAGAGTAAAGTAACAAACACAAAAAAAGATATCAATGAGTTTTCTAATTAAAACCATTTGTGTAGCTAGATATATATGGTGTCCGGGTGAAGAGACTAATGTCCGGGTGTTTGTTTTTCAGTATGTTTGGAGGTCTAGATCTTTACTATTACAAGTTCTTCAGAGTTTTTTTCATTGAGACTTACAAAAAAACAACAACCCTTAGTTATAAATGCGTTAAAATATTAGTCAATCTGATATATTTACTTGTAGAATCAAGGTTCATTAAGGTCAAGTAGGCTTCCCTGTTAAAGCACCCGAAAGTTTTAAATACAAAACGCGTAAATAAAGAGTGCGACGCGAAAACTTTAAGGGAAGGGAGGGGGCAACGCGTTTCTTTTCCTATCATCTACCTTCAAGTTGTGCAAACTTTATATTGACAATAGACTCATTGGATAATCGTCAAGATGACCACTGAAGCTGCAGAACTGCGTCGTTCGAGACGTATCAAAGACCAAATCGCATCACAGACTGTGGAGGAAGACGACGACATCGAAGTTGACGATTATGAAGAGAACGACAACGAAGAGTATGATCCTGATGCTTCACAGAGTACACCAAAGAAGAGAAAACGTACACAGACGAAACAGAATCCAAACAAGAAGGCCAAACCAGTACCAGCCAAAAGTGCTGGCTCCAATTTTGCTGAATTGCGTGAAAACTTTGAAGAAGATCATTTGTTTCAAGCTCTTAACGACCCAGAGGTTTCAGTTGTTGAGCTTGCCACTGATTGGACTGATCAATACAAAAAGAGCAAAGATCTGGCTAAAAAGGATTTGATTAACTTGTTGTTGAACTGTGCTGGTTGCTTAACCAAAATTGAGGAACACGATGTCTCAAACAACGAGAGTGCTAATGAGACCGTTGGTGAGATTCAAACGTTCTTCAAACGTCAGAAACTCCATGAGTTTTATCTCATGTCCAAGAAACCTGAGTATAAGCACTTGAAGAAGAATTACATCCAGATATTTACGCAGATTGTATTTGTTGCTGATGAGAAGGGTATGCTGTATGACAACATCGTTGGGGATGAAGACGATGAAGAAACGGAAAGTTATCCTGAGGATACTAACATCTTGGAAGATTTGTTGGTTTGGTTATCTTCTTTCTCAGTCTCTTCAGTCAGATCTTTGAGATACGCCTCATCCCTTGCTCTTTTTACAATGGAAACTGCAATGTGCAAAACATTACTGAAGAATAGCTCATCTTTGGAGAAGTTCAAGAACCAACTATCTCTGGAACAGGCCAAAAAGCAATCTGCAGCTGTTAAGAAGAGAGTTGCACAAATGCAATCCACTGTTGATGACTTCATTGGTCAGAGCACCATTCTGGAAAACTTCATAGAGGATATTGTTAACACTACCTTCATCCACAGATTTAAGGATGTCGATCATTATATTCGTGTTGAATCAATGAGTTCTTTGGGTGAATGGATGGAGATCTTGCCCGAAATTTTCTACAACGTGAAGTATTTGAAGTATTTGGGTTGGGTTCTTTCTGACGGCAACTCTAGTGTGAGACTCCAGGTGTTGAAGACACTGATAAGATTGCTGAAACACAATGCCGTTGTTGCAGGTGTTAGACAGTTCTTTGATAGATTCAAAAACAGAATCGTGGAAATGGCTCTCAGCGACGTCGACATTTGGGTTAAGACCAGTGCCATTACACTGCTGACAGAGTCCAACAAGCTTGGATTCTTGGATGAAGTCGAGATTTCTATGTTAAGCTCGCTAATCTTTGAAACCGATGAGAAAAAGATTGTGCCAATGGTTGCTAACTTTATCAAGACCGTTCAGGATGATAGATCCAATGACGCATTGGAGAAAAACTCAGCTGCTATTGAGGAGTACAAGGATCAATTCCCTTTGAAATTTGAAGATGTTTTTGGCATCGTTTCATTGGTCAAGATTCTTGACGTAGCCTATGCTCTTCAAGAGCCCGCAGAGCCTCCGTTAATGTCCACACACTTGGAACCATCTGGTTATGCTAAGGTTGCAAAAATATTTACTGAGACCAAGGGATTCAAGGGAGCAGAGCTCCACACCCTCAGTAACGCTATTGAATACTTCCTGCTTGACACTTCTGTTATTACTGCTATAGAGGATGAGGATATTCAGGAGACAATCCTTCTGAGTGCTTCTGAGAGAGGCATTCTTTTGGAGTTGATTCACGGATTCATGCTGGGTTTATTGGAGGATGAGTCTATGAAAAGCGAGATGCTGTCAAAAATCGTTTCTCAAATGCCATCGTTGCTGAAGAAAGCTGAAACTAATGAGAAGTCTCTTTCAGTATTCATCCAGATTCTCGTACTCCTACCTTATAGCTTCTTTGAAGAACAGAATGAGACTGCTGTTTACAAGTCCTTGATCCAGTCTCTTGTCAAGTATTTCAAGAACAACAATGTCATTCAACTCGAACAAGAGTTTGAATTTCTAATTGAGACTGTGAAGGAAGCTACATCTTCCAGTGACGCTGATGCGTTATTCAAAGATCTCTTGGCTCGACTGATTCTAGGGTTCTCTAGTCTTCTCAAATCCAAGGACTTTGAGTTCAGTGAAGAGTCGATGTCACAGATGTACGAGGAGTATATCTTCAAGATTGGAATTCTTGGCTCCAACTATGAGACGACGGAACTTCTTCCACTGTTTGGTGATTTCAAGAACCAAGTACTTCTTACTCTTGACACACAAGATTTGACACCGGAGATCATAGACGTGACACTAACTGGTGCTTTTAAACTGTGGCTTTCTGCGTTTGTGTGGAAGTTTGAATCTCTCTTGACATCCAACGAGCTCTATGACCTGGAAAAGGAATTTAAAGTCATTGTCGACTACTTGGATGAAGCTTCGGACATCATTACCAACACTGCCTTCCCATTGCCCATCCGTACGCATGTGGCTTCGTACACCATGTCTTGCTACACAGGGTTGAGGTCCTTCTTTAGTCTGTATGAGGATTCCGAGAAGACCAATTTGAGCAACGCAACTAGATTGAAGACGATGGAGCTCAACTCATTCCAGCTAGATAAAAAGCTTCTTCATGGCCTCAAGGATGTGTTCTTACGCAACGAGGCCATGCTTGCCAGTACGTTGGACTCTGTCATGTTGGAGAGGGAGGATGAGGAAGATATTGCTTACAACTCCATTGGGGCCAATTTCAATGCTGATGACGAGAACAGTAAAGAGGCTGCGCATTGGAAGGCCGAGAGTGAGCTTGTGGAGTTCACCGAGAGATTGTTGATGTTTGCGAAGTTTGACATGATTGACTCCAAATTCACAGAGAGAATGGAGTTGAATGCAGAATTGCTTGGAGAGTTGTTCAGTGAGGTTATTGCTGAAGGATTGGCTGATGATGAGGAAGAGGAAGAAAAACACGAAGAGGATAAGCATAAACACCAACATCAGGCACCAGAAGTCCCTGTCGTTCCACATCTAGAACGGACATCAACACCCCAACCAGCCGGCAATGACATAGAGTAATGTGTTAAGTGATACATATCTATTAATTATGAGCTAATGAAAAGAATTCTGAAAATGGAAAAAACTATTCTAAGCTTAATCTATACTCGCTTCTCCCACGTCAACCAGCACTCATCAAACAATGGTCTTGACGTGTAACTATCTGCCATGCTCATCAGCTGGACGTCAGTCAAGTCCTCCTTTCTCTGACCCTTGATACCATGAGTTCCCATCATAGCGGGCCCATCACTGAGATTGTGACACCACTCGCTCGATATCGTAGACGTGTATCTCCAATACAATTGGGAGATACACAGTTTCATTTCGGCAAGAGCGACTTGCATACCTAGACACATTCGGTTCCCTGCACCGAATGTGAAAATGGCACTTCTCATCAGCTTGACACGGTCGTTGTAGTCGCCATCACGTTCACCTTCTTGTTGTAACCAACGCTCTGGGTGGAATCTCTCTGGTTCAACAAAGATGGATGGGTCGTTATGTAGAGACCAAGGCTGCACTGACACCACTGTTCCCTTTGGAAGTTTCACCGAGTCACCGGAAGGAAGCTGGACGCTATATCCTTCGTTGGAGTCCACCACACGTGGCTCAGAGCCTGGGATTGCGGCATGCAGACGTGTCACTTCAGTAATAACGGCATCAAGGTATGTTAGTTTATCAATGTCCTCCAATGCCAGGGATTTCAAAGGCGTTACACCAAAAGCATCAGTCATCTCCTGGGCGACTTTGTCTTGGATGTAATGGTTTATAGGTCTTGATAGCTGCCATGCAGCAAACGCTAATGAGGCACCAGTTGTCTCGTGTCCAGCAGCAAGATGGTCAAACACTTCAGATCCGATAGCCCACTTGTTCAATCCAATTGAATACAATGTTCTAACGAGGGATTGTTCCATTGTGTCCCCATTCTTCTCCAAGTCTTCGTAGGCCTCCAAGAACTTATCTCTGGACCACTCTCTGCAGTTTTTGGAGAGTCTCTCTGTCTGGGAGTCAGCAACATATGACCATAGAGAGGGAGCCAAAGTCGTGTAGAACCACATTGACGATGATGCTCTGAAAGACTGGATCACTTTACGTTGTCTCAAGTCCAGCAACAAATTTGTAGCAAATTTTGATCCCAGTTCATAGTACGTCACAACGTCCATGGCGAGGGAGTTGAAGAGTTCATATACATCAATAGGCGATCCAGAAGTCTGGGAGACAAACTGGAGTAGGTTTTGCACTTTGGTGTTCATGTGAGCCTGGGATTCTCTTTGAAAAACATTTGTCTTGGTGTAGATCTTGGTCATAAGTTTTTTCCTTTCAACGTGCTGTTGGCGATCTAACGTAGAGAAGGCATTAAGCTGGCCGAAATTGTTGAACTGTGCATAGAATGTGGACTTAGGGAGATTCTGTTTGATGTAGATCCTTTTCAAGTGATCGATGGAAGAGAGGGAGACCTCGTTCGGTCCAATCTGGATGACTGGGCCATACTTTGCGTGCCAGTTGTTCAGCTTAACGTTCCGAGACTCAATTCTTTGGTCATTAAGTTGGAATAAGTTGGTGATCTTGTACAACGTTGGGCCTGGCAGTCTGTGCAATGGGTTTAAGATGAATGGGTTGATAATAAGGAAATACGTTATGGCTAGGATAATGAGTGTTGTCAGGGTCTCCTTTGGATAAGCAGCACAGTGAGCCACTACTGTTTTTATAACTCCATCAGTCATTATGACAGGGTACACACTCGGAGATCTTTATGGATGTAAGAAAAAAACAAGAAAACAGGAGACCATAATATAAAAATATGTAGTGGATGTGTATAGCCTTTTATCGCACCTTCAAGCGCGGGTCTCTCAACCCCATCATTTAATTGCAGTTGACACCGAGGTGCAGTGAAAACCAGCCAATGAGAGCACTTGGTTTGTTAATGAAGGTAAACTTAAAAGTATTAGTTCGTCCCGACACTGAATAATCTTTTATCTGTGATTTTTCTCTTGTATTGGCGGAAGTCTAAGCGTTCAGGATCATGAACTATTACAGCTTGACCAAATTGGGGAATTTATTCCGCACATTTCTGAATCCCTCAAACGATAACCCCACGATTTTCTTTACACGAAGCAAAACACCAAGATTACCGGCACATTGGCGTGTATTTATTCTGATAAATAGAATAAGCAGAATATAAGTGATTCACTGCGTCTTCTTGGTTTTGGTATCAGTGGTCTTCGGCTTGAGTTGCAGCTCTGGTAAGAACCCAACGTGGGTGACAAGCTGATAATCCTCATCGATTCCTAGCAGCAGCAGCCTCAAGTATTCCAAGTAGACAATGTAAAAGTAGACACCAGTACCAGTGAGAACATGCCACCAGGAGTGAAGCTCGAAGAAGAATCCATACGGCATGCCAATGTAACGTCTGAGAGAGATCCACGAGTTACAAAAGTGGACATCCATGTTCCACAAGAAATACCCACTGAGGAAGATGGAGGCACCCAATATCATCACTCTAAAGAGAAGTGCCCTCTTGGTTGCATCCTTGACATTGTTCTGCGTGAGTCTATAACTCTTGAACACGATGACAACGTTCATTATGGCGTATGCAACCTGGTGGATAGTTGGGTCCTTATAGTACAAGTAAATGGCAGTGAGCACATATGCACCGAATCCAACAGCAGCACCAATAGCAACTGAAATGTTCTTGGGTTGGCCTTCAGAGAAGATGGACCAAAGTGGGATGCACGTAGCATAGATCATTGGTAGCTCATCCAACAGTTGGAACTCATACTTCAGAGTCATGTGGAACATCCAACTGCCGACACCAACGAGCATGAATCCAAGACTTATAAGGACAAACCGTGTCTCAAAATTGTTACGAAAAGCTGACTGCATAGCAAACAGGGCTAGCAAGATGAAAACGGAGTTGGAAACAGTGTTCATCGCTTCAGCAACATACGGGGACACAACGTAGTTCTCTTCACACCAATCGATAGTGGATGTAACAGCTTTCCAGTATCCATTATATGGAGTATCCGGATAGTCTCGAGCAAATGGGAGTTTCATCTCTTGGTATATGTTCTGTTTATCACGAGCGGAACGATGCTGATCCTGTGCGTATGTGTGGGAGATTATGCAGTGTGTGGAGTACAGAAAGAGCACTAAGTGCCGGAAGGAGACAAAGTGGTAAATCACAAACTTTATAGTATTGAAGCTGTTTACTGAAAAAAAACAAAAACAGTAAGAAATCAGGAAAAGCAGAAAATGGGATTCTTTTTTGTTGCTATAAAAATCCACTTCTCATTGAGCTCTTTGTGTGTGTGTGTGTGTGGAGTGACGGCGGGGGCCTGTGTTGCCGGTGCACTATAAGAAAAGGCAGACAATCCGCGATTATTACTGTATTTGATGATGATAAGCATTATCTTTGTGTGTGTCTGTGTGTGGGGCACTTTGTCATCCTTTTGTGATGCTGAAATGAATTCTTCTTATTATTCCATACCACATTAAGAAGAACTCATTAATCAAGGAAGCTGTTTATTGTGAAACTACGAAAGTGTCAACCCTTCAAGTGGCCATACCACATGATTATGCGCCGCATATTCCCGTTTTGGGAAGTAATGAGACGCGTTAAAGTTCGAAAATTTGAGATTGCCTCCCCTGCCACACACATTCTCAACTTATTAGGGGGCATTCAAACCCACACACAAAGCACACCTGTTCAATACCACCAATCCACTATTACCAATAGCACTTTTCAAGAAAGAAAAAAGAAATGGCAACTTCGGAGGACATCGCTGCAGAGAATATCCTAAAGAGGGCAGAGCTCGCCCGTATCTCTCGCCAGCTCAAGAGCAGACTTTCACAAACGAGCTTGAAGGCACGTCTCAAGGAGAAGAATGACAACAGCAAGTCTCAGCAACAGCAATCTGTACACAAACATCCAGGATCTCTCCCTCTTAACTCTGTGGGCACCTCATTCAGCTTACCTCTCCATCCGGAGTCGCCTCAACTGATGGGTGCTGCTCCCTCCACAGTCAGCGACGGCGCTCGATTCCAGCATTCACCGCCAAAGCTTCAGAAGAAGCGCTCCATCGACTCATTGGATGCCAACCGTACTGAAGATGAGTCCGAGTCGCCTCAAAAGCGTTCTCAAACACAACAGTATCCGCCATCCTCGCCGATTTATGAGGAGAATTCATTCCCTGCTCCAACGACCCCACCACAGCAGAAGATTGCGCTCAACACAGACATTTACAACACAGCATCAACGAATAAGACACAGATCCACTTTTCTTCCCCTGCACAGCCACAAAAGACACCACGCAGCACATCTAGCACTCTACAAAAGGCTGTGCTATCGACTCCTAAGCAGCCTCGAGATGAAGGTGCCGATCTCCTCATGTTCCTTGCTACGTCGCCTTCCCCAGTGCAATACAAGTCTCATGGCCAGGTGAACATCCCATCCACTCCATCCCGTTCTATTAAGTCGTTACACATGCCATCTTCTCAGGGGAAGCAAGGCACCGTAAACTCCACCACGGCACCATTACAGAACAGTAATTCTCTTGGTTTCACTCCAGGAACACCAAAGAACAGATTCCTGAAAACACCAGGCTTTAACATGAACGACTACGTTAACTTGTTCACCCCTTCCCCAGCTGTACAGAGAACCCCGGGTGACATTTCGAAGGATGTGAATGGAAAGCTGATTAAGTTTTGACCTGCAAGGATGAAAATATTCTTCCTTCCCTTTTTGGACGGTTCAAAGTTTTTTTTTTGCAAAAACGCGTCGCGTTCAGGATTTCGCGTCTGGTGTAAGGGTGTTTTATAAGAAAAAGTGGGAAAATTCTCGCTTTTGCAGGGATGTGGCTTTCAAATCTTTTCATCTCATCTCATCCTACGACGCCAACTAGTATCGTGAGGTTTCCTCTTGTCAATTTCCTAAATTCTAAAGATGAATGATGAACAGTATTTCATGTACCGTGAGAGATCACAGACTCCTCTACCGAGTGATGATGATATTCAGCCCACCCAGTTACCCCTACCACAGATATCACCTCTAAGGCGACCACTGCCCTCTGGATCACAAAAGTCATCCTCACCTATCAGATCATCACAAGTCCAGTCTCTGCCTAATGGCAATGGCATACCTTCATCTTCTCAGTTGTCGTCATCGTCTCAGAGGTCATTACCTAGAGCAACTGTGAAACAGAAGGTTATGGTGCTCGATTGGTATCATTTCCATTCAGCTACTCAACACCAGACCGTCGAGCATTTCAAACCTAACCAAGAGTTTGGTATTACCAAGTCGTCGTTGAACAGGTGGGTGAAGGACGAGAGGAATCTACGATCATCACTGAAATTGCTGTCCGTGGAAGAGCGGGTATCATCAAGGAGAATCCAGAGTCAGAAATTTGTTGGAGCTGATAAGTGTTTGGAGAAGTGGATCGAACAACAGCTGTTTGAGAATGAGGGCTTCACCGAGAAGGCCATGGTTCAACAATGGTGTGTGTTTGACAGATTGTATAACCCATCATCTTCGTCATCAACGCAGAAGACTCACAGCCTCGATACGGTGAAATCCAATGGTTGGATACACACTTTCAAGACCAGGATGAAGTCGAGACGCGAGCAGATCCAATCCTTTGTCGATGACCAGATGTCACACTACGCTGAGAGTACAGAACATGAAACTAGAAGACTAAGAGCACAAATTCACGGATACACAGACAGAGATATTTTCCACATTGACGAGTTTGGTGTTTCTGATCGTATCGTCCCAGTGGGTAACCAATACGTAAGATTCACGCTGGGGTTATGCATCAATGCTGATGGCTCTGAAGTGCTGGATCCACTGATTATATCGCATGGCTCTCAACTCGATGGGGCTGTTTTTTCCAAGGTTGGACTGACTCCAGAGATCTTCTGGGAATATCTCATGGGGCTAAGTGAGAAGCTGGGACAGAGAAAGATTGTGCTCTTGCTGGATCGACTATATGGGCATGTCACAGCTAACGATATACCGAATATCGATATAGTGTGGCTGGAGAAGGTTCAATCTCCCTTGCAGCTTGGAATTCGCTGGTTCAAGCTGGAGTTAAAGATATTGTTGCTCAAGCACATGCTTGTTGAACGGACCAGCCATCATCGTGTCAAAGCCCGCACCGAACTGGAGTTCATGCTCATGATACAACATATTGTGGAGCAGCTACCGACACAGTTTGCCATAATTCAAAACTCGTGGCTGGCATCAGGGATCTTCAGATCTGAAACTGTTGATAACTGGTCTGCTTTTAGAGAGCAAGAAAACACTTTTGGAACGTTATTGAGAGCTGCTCAGGAGAAGAACCTCGTTCCCACTTTTTCCATGGGGTTCAATGAGTTGTTGTTCCCATCTGATGAGCGCATTGAAAACAGACACTTGTCCGACCAGGACATTGTTGCCTATGTAAAGGTATTTGAGCAAAATGCTAGAGCCATTAGGTACTCGAACCCCGAAAGGAAGAGGAAGAAGGAGGTTGCTTTGGCACAATATGTCGATGCTCAAAAGCTGAAATGGGTGGATAACTTGATTCATCATGAGATGAGAAACTTTTTTGAAAATGAAGCCACTGTGGCCAGATTCCCAAGGACTTCCATTGCTTACTT
Organism: Petasospora petersonii; assembly: GCA_030574135.1. Lineage (NCBI taxonomy): Eukaryota > Fungi > Ascomycota > Saccharomycetes > Phaffomycetales > Wickerhamomycetaceae > Petasospora > Petasospora petersonii. The sequence continues at coordinate 436,098 of JAJMEM010000002.1, forward strand.
GAGGTTTTTAAACGAGTACGTCAGTGAGAGTATGAATGAAGGCCAGGGTTGAAGAACAGTGAGAAAACGACACATTGATTTTTGTACAGTATGTAATATTATCTCCTAATTTGAAGTACACCAATGTCATTTTACATTCAGTTTAACTAGATGAGATAAAGGCTAAATCAAGGAAGCACCCTGGATGCCAGCAGAGTACCTTGCGGTAGCCGGTTCTTGTTCTTGTTCATAGAACACGCCATCCTCAACTTTTCCACCAAGGACTGATTCACCTGTAAGCCAACCAGGAATGAGTTCGGGATTTGCCAGTTCCCTATCACAGAGTTCATGAAGTCCACCGAATACGTCGTTGCCTTGAAGTTTGATCTTCAGATTTGGCTTGATACCTTTGTATTCACACTTGAGCTCAATGTCAAAATTCTGGACGGGCACCAGACTCGCATACTCATTAGTCTCATTGTTATATTCCTCTTCTTCAAATTCCTTGTCAAACCCATAGTGCTCTTTCCAATCACCGTCTTCCTCCACTGTCTCTTTTTTCCTTTTCTTTCTGCCACCTTCATACAGCTTGATTCCCTTTTTAACATCACCTTTGAACCTAAGCATACTGATTCTCTTTTGCACGTCACCGACTTCAACACCGTCCATTCTCCTAAAAGTATCATGCAGTTTGGCATCATCAAACGGTGAAATATCAACACCACCAGCAGAATAGATCGACCAGGCACCAAGCGAGCCAGTAAATCTCGAATTACCAGCAAGGACAAATGCTGACTCCAATGAGCGCACAATCGAGTCAGAAGTCAACTTTACACGAACTTCTCGATTCATAGACGCTGATAGGGCACGTTCTAAAGCATGGACTATGAGTTCGTAGGACGTATCAGAGCCAGGAGAGCGTGGACCTGGTGTTATGAGCAGCTTCGATGAACTCATCGGTAGGCCTATGAATAATGGTTTTCTGGAGATGAGCGTGTCTTCGGGAGCCAGTGAATTAGTAGTGGAAACGTGTACTCTGTCAAATAACTGGATACGGATGACAATCAAAGGATAGTGAGGATGTCTTGAGATGTATATGTGAGTGAGGAAAAGAGCTGATAATGTGGAGAGGATGTTTTCAAGGAACTTTTGTGGTTCTGGAACTGATGCAGTGAGTGAAGAGCCTTCTGGAGACAGTACCTGTGCCACTTTCCATTGGAATGAGCTGGATCGTGATACCAACAACTGGGTATCGAGCTGTGCCAATTGGAGTAGGTTCAAGCCCTTGCTGTACTGTTCTGATAGGATTCTGTCAATGATCTTTCTCTTGTTCTTCGATTTGAGGGCCTTAAACCTTTCGAGCCAACTCCTCCAGTCAGAAATAAACTCTTCTCGTGAGTCGAACCCCAATGCTGAGATCAATGAGCTCGGTGGGTTCGGCCTCGTGGAGGGGATGGTGAGCCAAAGCAGACAGATGTTTGTGAGTTCATCGGCTGGAAGCCGAGCCAAAAGACGTGCTGTCACAGATGGTGGAGCTTTGGGCACAAACGAGTTTCCAAGAGATAAGGACATGGTCTCTAAATCTGAACAAAGAAAAGGAGAGCGTGGAGTAAGCTGGCTATAGAAGCTGGTTCGTTTTGGAGAGATGTTTTTGTTTACACTTTTTTAGTTCGCGTTATTTCTTTCTCTCTCTCTAACGCGTTTGGCGTTTCATCCAGTACGCTTGATCAACCAAAGATTAATGATAGTGGTTTTCCGTATTCTGATATAAGTTTATTAAAGAACAAGACCTTCTCCTTTAGAAAAGATACCAAGGAGACATCTCAGAGATCAGGATTATGTCGATAATATCATAAAATAATAATATTTAAGCACACGGTACGGGACATATAACAACATCTAACTTCAGTGTCTTTATCAAAGTAGGAAATATTATCATGATTATACACTTTAACAATAATATACCTTACGGAATTGTTTCTACATTTCATGCCACTTCTGGTCCTCTTTATCTGCTAGAGTCACTTTTGTTTTATCTCATGCGGAGGAATCTCTACGTACGACTTCATATATGCATTCAAGACATTTGTTATTCGTTATAATAAAAAGAGGAGGAAGAACAAGAAAGTTAGTATATAACATCATGTGTATGCGTGTGTGTGAAGAATTGAAATCATTCATTTTTTCGTTAATTCCTATGCGAATTGGAATATGTGAGGGGGAGGGGGTATTCTTTTTGACTTTTGGGGGCATCATAAAACAGAGGGAGATTTCTGGATGGCAGCAAAGAATTGCAATAAGGCTTCATAGCAAAAGATGAATTGATCAACACTCTGTACCATTGAGATTCTTTGCTTTCTCAGTTGTTGGACGGTGAAGTATATTAGATCATCCTCTGATCTCCAAACATCAATGATAGACTCACTTGGTGTACCAACTTCGGACAACTTGGACTTCTTCGTCTTTCTGAATGCCTCCAAGATGAGATCAATGGTGATGAAGACACCTGTTCTTCCACAACCTGCTGAACAATGGACAACAGTTGGAGAAGCAATGTCAGTGACGAACTTGGTCTTCACACGAATCAAGTCAAGAAGTTCATCATACTTGATGATACCAAAATCTGGCCATCCTTTCAAGTGCAACTGTCTAACTGTGCGTTTACGGCCACGCTTTGTCAACTCAATGGTTCTGACAGTAAGGTTCTTGATTCCTTCGAAATCATCCTCCTCAGATACCAAGTGCACTTGGGAGGATTCTTGCCAGTAAATATCAGACTTTCTCTGACCATGCTCGTCCAAATTGGTGAGTGTGACAATCACCTCGACATTGTTGTGCCACACTACTTTCCAGAAGTCATTTATAGTATTTGGCAATGGGGCTTGTGTAGCGATATACTTGGCATGTGGGTTTATCTGTGGGACGCTAATAAAGTTGGCGTTGAAATAGTCGTCTGTGCGCTTGGAAGTGGAAGACGATCCAGACGTGGTGGCAGAGTTTGGCGAGACAACAGGAGTTTTCACCATCAGTTGGTTGGAAGTCAGAAGGCTTGGTGTAGCAGCGGCACTCATTGGGGAGGGAAGAAGCTTCACTCGAGAATGTTCATATGGCAAAATGTTTGGGTATCTGTTCTTCAATCCATGTTCTGATCCATTGAGCGTGATGTAATCACCTGGTGAATTCGGTGAGCGGTTTGAGCGGGAAGACGATCTTCTTCTCTGCACAGATGCACCAATACGTGCGTTCTCCATGACTTCAATGTTTTGGAAGTTACTAATGACAGTACTTACAGCATCAGCATAAGTGTATCTCTGGAGCCATTCTGGTAATTCACTTGGATCATCAATCTTGGGGGCTTCAAGTCTCGTTCCTCTAGTGTCCGGGAATATGCTATTACTCTTCAGAGACATGATGAAGGTAGATGTCGGATCAGCAGAGGGCAAGACAAAATTGGAGAAACCATGGTATCCTGAACTCGACTCTTGAACATTAGATGGTTTGAACTTGTCGTGGTCAATAATTGTGCCTTTAGAGTTTGGTGTCTCTGATTCTTGGAGCATGGCAAACCCACGATCAACAATGTAGAGAGTAATTTGATTCTGGTAATCATCCATTGAGTCCTTGAACTTCTTAACGATCTGGTATAAGTGGAGAGAACAGTGTTTGAAGTCAGATGAGGAATCGTAAAAGATGACGCGCAAGTCGTTCTCATTCTCAAGCTTAGACTGTAACACTTTTTCCTGGGACGCCACCATTGTCTTGAAGATGTTACTCAAATGGAATGATGAGCGTTTCAAGAGGGTTGTGGGCACACATATGCTCAATGCATCACGGACGCGAGAGGCGCTGTACTGGTTGAAGGGTCTCAAATCGAGCACAACGACGTCGACACCTGGACGTGGTGTGGCTAAGGATTTGAAATCATTGGCGTTCTTGATTGGTATTATGTCCATGTCCGAGCAGTTTGTGAACTTGTTACTGAGATGAGTTGCTGGGTTGAGTTGGTGAGGGAGCTTGGCCATGGCGCGTTGGAGGTCAATTTGGTTGAAGGAGTTTGAAGGAGGACTCACCGTGATATTAATCTGAGGCATGGAAGGGAGGGCGGGGAGAGGTTTCTGATCAAGCATCTTCTTTGTGTTTGTAGCCGCCGTGGTAGTTGTGGTAGTGGAGGAGTTCGAGTTTGCTGTCATTGATGAGGTGGCAGCATTCGCCTTGTTGATGATGATAGGCGAAGCGAGCCCACCAGATGAAGAGCCCGTCCCAGGCCGTGAACGAGGGGAGTGTGTAGCTGTTGACGACGAGCTACTCTTCTCGAAGGCAAAGTAGCTGTGTTCTGGTGGCATACACGGCGAAGACTCAGCAGAGGCCATAGTCTTGTGGGGGAGTGGCGTGTCTTTTATTTTTAGTTGAAGTTGTGTGTCAAAAGAACAACGAGATGAGGTTGAAGGTATAAAGTGATGCGTTGGAGGAGGGAGAGAGAGAGGGACGGAGAAGAAGAGAGAGAGAGAAAAAAAGAAAAAGATGAGCTATAGATCTTCCTTTTATTCAAAGGTCTGCTTAGTCTATGTGTGTATCACAATAGTTAACGTTAATCCTTTCGGTGAAGAAGGAAACGAAAAAGCATCTCCCTATTGTTTTAGCTTGACAGCGCGCCTGCGTGCGCTCGCGCCCCCCCCCCCCGCCGCGCTGTGGTGATGTGTTTATTTTTGTCGATACGGCTGGGCGATGCGATGAATCCGGCGAATGTTCTAGACCCTCATCAACACAAAGAGCTCTTACAAAAACAAATGACGTCATAGAATGAAAAATAACAATATCGATAATGTCAGACACAAACATTACAAAGAAAACCAGCACAAAACAGGGTTTGATCCTCTCAGCCTGCTTTGGGATAGACTTGAGTTTATTAGCTGTATGTATCGATTAGGTATGAGCTCAATTCGATTAAACACTTAGTCATTTTCTACCTGCAAAAATTGAACTTGCTATAGAAGCTCCTCTTCTTTTAGATGACTATTTTAAGGTTGTGTGGTAACGGTTGCTGTGCAGATCAATATCTTCAACAACTTAGTTGCGTATATTCATTTTGCGTCACAGTGTTTCGAGCTAAGTAGTTAATGCAGAGCAAAGTCCCTCCTCCTCGCCCCCAATCCGTGACGAAGAAGAGACCCAATTGCTTTCTTTCTGTATAAATACCCCCTCTCATTTCTCTCTCTTGTGCTGTACACGGTGAGAATTCTACCACCCCAAAGGTCTTATTTTGAAGCATATATATACTCAAAGGGGGAAGCAGGTGCTCTTGAAATGTAATTCACTTCTATACTGTTCTTTTTAACCCCTTTGACGGAAATTGGCGATATTTATAACCAAAGATGCGTGCCTGTCAAATCTTTCTATTATTAACTAATCGACTATACTGCATGTCTGCTGCGTCATCCAAAAGAAACATTAATGTATAAGTCAGCCTTGTCAATAAATACTTAATCTAGTGAATATAACTCTTAAACTTATTAGCTTCGTAATTAGGTTTGTTTAGCATAAAAAAAGAGTTCCAACATCACAACTTTCCATCCTTGAACTCACCAAACTGGTAAACACCCCAGCCTAGTGAAAGAGTCTCACTTACATAAAGAGTCTTTGCAGCGTCATCTTCCGCAGCACCAGAAGCAACAACGAGTGGCATAAAGTGTTCTAGAGTTGGATGAGCTTTTCTCAATAGAGTATTGTGCTGAGACTTCAACTGTTCCAAGCGTTCAAATCTCTCGTCATTGGTCTTGTTTAAGATTCCACCAAGAAGATTGTTGAATGACTTTGCATATGGCATAGGCTTACCCATCTGCATAGCGATCCCCATCTCTCTCAAGTTATGAACAGACATACCAGAACAAACGACAACACCGCCCAACTCTCTGTATTTACTCAAGATCTTGCCCAACTCTCTATGGATTTCAAAATCATCAGTTCTCTTTAATGAGACTTGAACAAGTGGAACATCAATGTCCCAATATTCTTGAGGTTCCTTGTTTGTGGAGAATGCAACTTTAAAAGGGACCCAGACACCATGATCAAGTCCCCTATTCGTCAGCTTGGCATTTAATCCACCATCCACAAGCGATCTCTTGATATCCTTAGCGAGTGGGATGGAGCCCCTAGTATGGAACTGCTCTTTATACATATAATCAGGGAACCCGTAAAAGTCGTAAATCAGCTCATTCTCCATCTTTTCCTTGCCGAAAACAGCATCAGCAGAACCAGGAACTGCAATCTCAATACCATCATGGCCTTCCCAGTGGGCAGATACGACGATAACAAACGATGGCTTGATGGTGTTCTTGATGTACTTCCCCACTTTGGAAACAATACGATACGCCCCAGGTTCACCAAAGTCATCTTCAGGATACATGAACGTAGGCCCGCCATGGGACACGAAGTACACCGGCGTCTTTGGCTTCGTCGTGTCAAACAAGGACATAGCTGGAGAGTCAGAGACCACTGTCTTATCAGTTGAATTAATGGTAGGCATGGTTGTGGCACTCGTATTGTTGAACTGGCGAAGAGACAGTGTAAAAAGTCTCTGGAATGGAGCAAACTTTGAGGCGAACAGTGTGACGGAAATGGCGAATAAGGCGACCAACGAAGCACGAGGGAACATGCTACTTATGAAAAACTCCTTGTGGAGGGCTTTAAACAAAAGAAGGCTGCATCAATCATGCTCTTTTATATATTAACCCTCCCTAATGGTGCGATTTAATTAAGTTAAAGAATCTTAGCCGTTTGTGGCGAGGCGTCCACGTAAAAATTACTAAGATTATAAACATATTCCCGGGCTTTGTTCAATAAGTAGGAAAACCAAAGGATTTACTAAAAACAAAATCACATGTAGTCATGAAGGCATTAAAATTTTTTCTTTTTTCCCTATGTACAGTAAGAATTACATCGATTTGTAATCTCTAAGAGCGGCTCCACCAGCTCTTCACCTCCGATCTCTTCTTTTCAGTTTCTTCATCAATGGTTTCACTAGGCTTCTTCTTCATTGGATGCTCCTTCTGAGCCACAGTTTCCTTAGCCTTTTGGGCAAACTGTGCCTCCTTACGTCTTTGGGACCGACACTGCTCCCAAGACACGGTAGATCCAAGTAAGAACCCACCAACACCCCAGTTAGCGGCCTTTGATGGCGATTTTTGCGCAATGAACACGGTAACACCGAGCACACCAAGAGCTGAAAGACCAGTGAGCGCAGCATCTCTGAAACAAGGGATCTTGACAAGGTTGCTGAATCTGAAATCATCGAGGGAAATGCGATTTACAGCTTCTTTGATGGGAAGTTGTGGTGTTGATGGACCATTGTTGAATCGAGGTTCTGTGTCTTCCAATAGTAACTGCTGCTTAGGCTTCTCTGCTGATTCGTCTTCTGCCCTGACTCGCTCCGAAGATCTCTTCGGCGTTGGTGAGTTTTCCTTACTGCTAAATGGCCACACCATACCTTCTTCAATGATGTTGTGAGTTTTTTTGCAGGATGCTTCGTAGTCTTTTTGGGAGGGTCGAACTTTGGCTTTATGGCCTTGATAAACTCTCACCTCTTCGATAATGTGTCCCTAACCAGCTCATCGCGAATTTAATTTTTTTTCTTTCTCCTACACGAAATTTTTTCTAGCAGACCTTCAGAAAGCTCGTTTATATAGCATTTTTTTTTGTTGTTTGTTAATAATTGTCAGTCCATACTACTTAGTCATTCAAAGATGGGTAAGCTTGGAAAATCCACAAAGAAGTTTCAGTCTAAGCATTTGAAGCACACGCTTGACCACCGCAAGGAGGTTAAGAAGCACAGACAGATGCTCGCCAAGCACAAGTCTGGTAAGAAGACAGACAAGGACCAGTACATTAGCGAAGCTGACAAAGAGGCTCCTAAGCTCACTGAGAGTAAGAAAAATGAGATATTCGAAGATATGAACGTTGAAGAGTTCTTTGAGAAGGGATTTGAAGCTCCAAAAGAGAAGAAGAGTAACAAGATGGCTGCGAAGGATGAAAGTGATGATGACGAGTCTTCTGATGAGGAAATCCTTGAGCACCAGCAAGACCTTGAGCAGTTGAAGGAGAAGGACCCTGAATTCTTCAAGTACCTTCAAGAGAATGATAAGGCCCTTCTGGACTTCAACCCAGTGAACCCACTTGATGCCATGTCTGATGGGGAGGATGAAGACGATGAAGATGCCGAGGAGAAGCCACAAAAGGAAGAAATCAACTCCAAGCAGGATAAGATCGAGGTCACTGCTAAGATGGTTAAGGACTGGTCTAAGAAATTGCAGAAGGAGCCACAGTTGAAGCTCATCAAGAACGTTCTTATGGCTTTCAAGGCTGCCATCAATGTGTCTAACGAGCAGGAAGAGTACAAGTATGCTGTGACAGATCCAAAGGCCTTTAATGAGCTCATTATCCTTGGCCTCAAGCAAGTTCCAGTGGCAGTTCAGAATATTGTCCCTTACAAAGTCATCAAGGGTCAGAGAACTATTCCAAACAACACGAAGGTGAAACAGCTCAACACAATTTTGAAATCCCATGCCGCTTCTCTAATCACAATGCTTAACGATATCACAAACACAGAGACAGCTGCTCTTGTGCTTTCTTCAGTACAGGAGCTTTTGCCATACTTCATCTCGTTTAGAAGACTGCTCAAGCGCATTATTGAAGCCGTTGTCTATGTGTGGTCCACTACTCCAGATGTTGAGACACAAATTGCCTCTTTTGCCTTCTTGAACAATGCATCCAGAGAATTCTCAAAGTCTTGTCTCGAGATGATTTTGAAGCAGACCTACTCAACATTCATCAAGAACTGTCGTCAGACCAACGTGCGCACAATGCCAATGATCAACTTCCAGAAGAACTCTGCTGCAGAACTGTTTGGCATTGACCAGACATTGTCTTACCAGATTGGGTTCGACTACGTTCGTCAACTTGCTATCCACCTTAGAAACTCCATCAACAACACCAAGGACGGTTACAAAACCATCTATAACTGGCAATACACCCACTCCCTCGATTTCTGGTCCCGTGTGTTAGCTTTACACTGTAACCCGGAGAAGGAGGGAAAGAAAGAATCACCGCTTAGACAGCTCATCTATCCATTGGTCCAAGTCACACTGGGTGCTTCCCGCCTGATCCCAACAGCGCAGTACTTCCCATTGAGATTCTACTTGATCAAATCGTTGATGCGTTTGTCGCAAAACACTGGTGTCTTCATCCCACTGTTCCCATTGTTGCAGGAGATCTTGAACTCAACGACGTTGACCAGAAACCCTAGAAATGCTAACTTGACAGCATTCGACTTTGAACATAACATCAAGGCCAATTCTGCTTACTTGGGTAGCAGAGTGTACCAGCAAGGTGTTTGTGAGCAATTTGTTGATTTGAGTGGCGAATTCTTCGTCTTGTACTGTAAGTCTATTTCTTTCCCTGAGTTGGTCACCCCCGTTACCATTGCTTTGAGAAGATACATCAAGCAGTCCAAGAATGTCAAGTTCAACAAGCAACTGTCGAACTTGGTTGAGAAGCTGAACCAGAACGCTAAGTTCATCGAGCAAAAGAGAGCCAACGTCGAGTTTAGTCCAACTAACCGTGTCGAGGTGAACAGATTCTTGCAGGACTTCTCATGGGAGAAGACCCCATTGGGTGCTTACGTCGTTGTCCAGAGACAGGTAAAGGAGGAGAAGCTCAGACTATTGAGAGAATCTCTCGCTGAAGAGGACGAAGAAAGAAAGAGATCTAAGAAGAACGCTAGAGATGCTGATCATGATGATGTCCAAGAGGATGTTGATATGGAGGACAGCGAACAGGAGGAAGGGGACGACGAGAACGACGAAGAAGAAGACTCTGAGTAAATCTGTAATGCATAGAATTCTAGCATGTAATTATCTCGTAGAATTATTCCCATCACCTCATAGAAAGGGGGTTATGTCGCCTATGACAAATTAAACACTTGCAATTCATGATCAAGATAACTCAGTAAAGACCACAGTGTTCAACATGGAAGTCCGAGGTCTCCCCTTTCTACGGTTTCCACTTAGAAAATATCTCAAAAAGCAAAATAAATGAACATATTAAATGGTTCTATTTATATATATCACCGTTTCTATTTACAAGAACTGAATATCCTCTCTTTTCTTTTAAAACTAACCCTCTTATCAGTTCTTGCTAAAAAGTGTGTCAAACATTGGAATCAAAGACTGAGCCAAAGCAAAGGAGAAGACCAACTTTGGACCAGTTGTCAACAGCTTTGGAGTCAAACCCTTGAAGAAGGAGGTAAAACCCTCGTTCTTCAACATGTTCTTCAAGATGGTGACACCAGACTCTGGGTTCTCAAAGTTTCTGTTCTGGATACGGGTCTTGATAACATCCAACGGAGCAGAGACGATCAAAGAGGCAGAAGCACCACAGATGGAGGAAACAAAGTTCTGGCCCCATGTGGCCTGAGAGTAGTCCTGCAAGCCCAAGATGTACTCCTTAGCAAAAGCGTTACCACCGAACAATGCAAAAGAACCTGGAGCGTTTCTAGCTGCAGTCCAGCCCCAACCTCTGTACAAACCGAGTCCCTCGTCCTGAATAATCTTGAGGAATCCACGTCCTCTGAAAGATTCTGGGTTTGTCTGTCTCTTGATCTTCAAGACATCCAATGGCAACAAAACAACCTCACCAATTCCGATCAAGGAACCAGCAGTGGCAGACATAAGGGCCTTACCGGTCTTGGCACCGAAAGCGGATTCGTAACTGTCCTTGAAGTTCTTGGTGAGGAACTCATTGGCGAATGGCTGACCACCGTACTTGTAGACTCTTTGGAGAATCTTGTAGACAGCTGCGTATCCGAGACCAGGGAATAATGTGAAGAATCTCTTACCAAAAGCCTCCTGTGCATGCTCTCTGAAGATGACAGAGTTGAGTTGAGACAAGTTCGTCACCTTGGTGGAGTTGGACATGAGTCTCTTGGAAAGGGTGTCGACTGGGTGGAAGACACCAATCTCACAGATACCGGCAGATGCAGAGCCGAGAACTCTAGCAATACCGGACTGTTTCTTGTCTGTGTGGGAGTGCGACATTGTTGTAGAGAGGAAAAGAGATGGGGAGGGCAGCAGTTGGTGGTTTGAATCTCCTGTTGATGATGGGGGGACGGAAATTTGAAGATCGAGATGACTCGAACGCACAAATTTTTCACTTTCCCGAGGACGCGCGATAAGATTGTGTGTGTAGATGCGATTTAGTACTGAAGTGTTGGAAACTATGGAAGGGGGCTTTGAAAAGACGTTTATTTAATAAAAGTATATTGATGTGGAAATAGTAGTTCAAACTTAAGATTAAGTCCATATTTACTAAACTTCATAACTGAGTACACTCTTTAGCTACTCTTTCAGGGATATCAGGTAACACAAACCCCTTTTAACCGGACCACTATAGAAAAGAGTTGTAATAAAACAAAAGACAAAGATTACAAGGCTTATCATATTTAGACAATAAAAAGTATGTAACACGATGAGTACCTTTTTTTACTAAAACACTAAAGTTGGCCAAGATCACTGCTAAACAATTCACACTAATGACAGCTTCTTTAGACCTCTCTCCACCCCGCTTGTGGTTTATAGCCCTGACACCTTTCCCGCCTTTTCCCCATTTGCCCAGCGAATGACATCCACCAAAAAAAAAACGAAGAGTGTTGAGAAGTTTCGGGGACACCCCCAACAAACAAGTCTGGATACACACACACCACTGAATTGAACTTGTAAATCGCAACAATGTCCTCCGTCGAAGACCTCAAGCAGCTTGTCCACAAGCTCCAGGACAGAATTACCACTTTGGAGCAGAAGGCCGGCCTCGTCCCAGTCGTGCCAAAGTCGATCCGCATGGTGCTCATTGGACCACCAGGTGCCGGTAAGGGTACCCAGGCTCCAAACCTCAAGGAGAAGTTCTGTGCCTGCCACCTCGCTACCGGTGACATGCTTAGATCTCAGGTTGCTAAGAAGACTGAGCTTGGTCTCGAGGCTAAGAAGATCATGGACCAGGGTGGCCTTGTCTCCGATGAGATCATGGTCAACATGATCAAGTCTGAGCTCGAGAACAACCCAGAGTGCAAGAACGGTTTCATCCTTGATGGTTTCCCAAGAACCATTCCACAGGCTGAGAAGCTCGACGAGATGCTCAAGGCCTCCTCCAAGCCATTGGAGAAGGCTGTCGAGCTCAAGATTGACGACGAGCTCCTTGTTGCCAGAATTACTGGCCGTCTTGTCCACCCAGCTTCCGGTAGATCTTACCACAAGCTCTTCAACCCACCAAAGAAGGAGATGACTGACGATGAGACTGGTGAGCCATTGGTTCAGAGATCTGATGACAATGCCGAAGCTCTCACCAAGAGACTCGTCACTTACCACAAGCAGACTGAGCCAATTGTTGAGTACTACAAGAAGTCTGGTATCTGGGCTGGTATCGATGCCTCTCAGGCTCCACCAAAGGTCTGGTCAGACATCCTGAAGTGTCTTGGTCAGTAGGTTGCTTTGACTACTCTAAAATAAGAAGAAGTCTATGTATTAATTAAACTGTGCTAGTACTACCTATAACAAGACCCGAATCTGTAGATCAAAACGCGAGAGTTTCTTTAACAAATAAGGGTTCAACTACTTGCAATACGAGAACCGTCACTCATTTTTGCACTCTTGACAATGTTTTGTAGCATACCAAAATCAGGTTTAATGAAATCACTATCCCTTGGTCTCTTTTGAACAGTGATGGTAGAACCACCAGTCGACTCAACATAACAAGTTTCATGGAAGACTTTTCCATTTTTCAGAACGGCACCATCCCAAATCCATTCACCCAGATCGTCATCAAACTTAGCCTTAAGTCCTTCTTTACAAACACCACAAATGGCATTCATATCACTCTCAGCGGGGACAACGACGTATTTTCTCTCCTTCTTCTCAACAGCCTTTTTCTCTACAGTCTGCGAATCATCGCCGACAGAGCCAATCACTTCGGCATCTCTGAAATCAACCCAGTCAACATCATCTAAGAACCAATTTCGGGACATACCACCTTGACCCTCCTTCAACTTTTTGTTGACTCTAAAGTGCCAATCTAAATGTGCTCTACTCTTCTTCTGACCTTCTGCATCGTTAGAAAACCGCTTACCGCATGTTCCACACTTATTTGGCTTAGCAGTGATCAATAGCGAAACATACGTCTGTGTTGGGTCTAACGTGAGGAACTTGGCCGTGAGGTCATACGATACAAGCTCGGACTGTATAGATGGAGTCTTCGATGCCATAGATGCCGCAGAAGGAGTTGGGGCTGGACCAGTTTTGGCCAAGATCGAGCTGAGTAAAGAGCTTGACTGAGTCACCGGTGTTGAAGATTGAGATCTAGACTTTGTGGTGGTTGGATTTATCAAGCCTGCGTTGGACAGCTTTGATAAAACGCCGAGGATGTCCTTCTTTGGTGAAGGTGCCTTCACTGGCGCTTTCACGTTTAACAATGATCCCAACGACCCAAGACCCAATGGGTTTGAGCGTTCTTGTTTAGTATTGTTGATAACGTTAGTGATGAGATTCTCTGGAGTTTTGGACTGTAAAAGTTCAGGTGCTTGAACTTTTGGTAGAACGCTCTGTAAATTAGGAACAGGTTGAGCCAGTGGAGTCTGTGTCACGGGTGGTGTGTTTCTGACCAAGATCTCTTCCTGTCTTGTCATGTCTTCCAGTTGGGTCTTAATGTTGAGCAATGCTTGAGGTGCCATTTGCTGGTTTTGGATGGCAACCTTCAGTTGGTTAATCATTTGAATTTTTAGTTGTAGTTGAGAGTCCATAGGGTTTAGTATCTGTCTTTGAGTGGCGAGATGAAGGAGCTTATCAGTGAGTTGGAGTAAGTTCTGTGGTGTTACCATCGGTGGTTGTGGTGGCTGATGTTGCTGTTGTTGGAAATGATGATACTGTTGTTGCTGCCCTTGTTGCTGTGGTTGTGGAGGTGGTTGAGAGAAGTGTGGCTGTGGAGTTTGTGACCGATAGATACTCGAGGCCTTAATCAAGAACTGCTCAATTTGATTGATGGGTTCTTCTGGGAACAAAGGTAACCCACTTGAAGTTTTTGCCACTTTCCACGTTTTGAAAAGATCCACTAGCTTCTTTCTGATTGCATCATCAACACGAGTGTATGTTTGGATGAATGTTTGGTGAAGTTTCTGACCAAAGAGGAGGGTGTATGGGCTTCCAACGTTTTTGGAGATGGAATCAAGCAAGTAGAAGGCAAACAGCTTGTGTTCTGGAAGAGCCTAGATGAAAAAGAAAAAGTTGTTAGTAAAGTGGTCCTTAATGGAAGGGGGGATAGACTATCGTCTATAAAGCCATCCTATAGATATAGGGCAGAGGGCATTCAGTCTCTCTCTTTCTCTAAAAAAAGGGAAAAAGAATAGATCAGATGTTGGGTTACATACCTTCTCAATTCTCTTTTCTACAGCTTGGGTGATGTATGGAGCAGCATTGGTATTCTCCTCTGCAATTGCCGTCAAAGTAGAAATGATCGGTCTGGAGTTGAAAGTCAAATCAGCCAGAGACACAGAAAAGTCCTCACCGATAGCTTGGAGATCAGAGTCCATTGTATAGCTCTTGTAGCCGTGTATGTGGGTTGTGAAGAGAGTGGGAAAGAATTTGATGTACCTGTGTTGTCCTTTGTACGTGTTGAAAGAAACAGCACACAGATTAAACAAACAGGAATCAAACAGAAAGGGGAAAAACAAAAAGAGAAGCTATATATAAAAGAGGTTTTTTTTTAGAGCAGACAGTTTCTAAGATGAAAGCTCTATAAGTCAGAATGATATTGATCTTTCGTATCAAGGCTGATTATTCCAATGGATGAAACGATATCAAAAGAAAAAGAAGAACCCGACAATCAATGAAATTCAGCACACAGAACAGACAAATATGGGGAATACACGTGGCACCAATAGATGAGACAATAAACTCCAGCGTTAAAGTGTTTATTCTTCTTTTATTATTATTCCTTTTACCCTTTAACAAGCGCCAGTGTTTGTTAAGTTTGAAGAAGATGTTTAAATTGGCCACTGACACTGGAATGGCGGGAAAAAAAAGCATAGAGCGCGCATAACTTGCCAGATGAGTCGCGGGTGTCACAGTTATGCATATGTTGCGACTCATATATATAACTTTGAACCACTTTTCTTTACAAACTGTATACGAATTGAAAAAAAAAAAATAGTCATGCACTCCATTTGTTTGTATAGAATAAATAATACTGCTCCTTAGGAACAAAATAATAATAATAAATAAAAACAACCAGCATTCCAATCACCATCTAGAAGCACTATACTGCTGTAAACCTGGATCCGGTAGGACCAATCGCTTACCCATTGGGAGCGTGATTGGTGGCAGTGTGATCTTACCCTTTAGTGATGTAGATTCCGTGGAGTAAACTGCTAGAGAAGTGGACTGATGGGATGAGATTGGTGATGAAACAGGGTTTGTCAGTTGTGCCAGTGCCAACCGAAGTCCACGTAGTATTTCCTGCCTGTTCGAACCGGTGTATAGTGAAACAAGCCAGGTGATGAAGTTAATCTCTAGGTTTTTGGTAAAATGCTTAATGAACTCAGTGGATACCTTTTGTAATTGCGGGAAAGACGAAGAGGCAGATGGACAAGAGGAGAGGAATGTGGAAATTTCCACTTGAAGGGATGGATCAGTCGCAGTGCCCATTTCAGAGATTAAATATGCGATGGATTGGACGATTGGATTGCCCAAGAGATCTGGGTTCGAGTTCATAGAGATGAAGATCTTGATCAGGATGAAGTACGCCTCGATGATTGCGATAAACCAGTTTGGCGGTAGATTAATCAGAGTTTTGAAATCTGGGTCAAGATTGGAGTTACCAAGGTAACCGATGAAGAGCATAGGTAGGGAGACCAGACCCAAGTTGTTGTTGACAGTTGAAATTTTGAGACCATTGATGTAATTCACAATTAATACACAGATTTCCTCAGCACAATCCAGTTCCAGTACCTCGCCAAAGCTCGAGCTGTTTTCAAAGTTGAACTCCTTGAGTGTCACATTCAACAAGTTCCAGTGCTGAGTCTGTTTAGGCACGTTGATATACTCTATGAGCAAGTCCTGGAATTTCAGAGGACAGTTCAGTAGCAGGTTTTTCTTGGAGATTGCGATTAAGTTCTTTAGCATGTCACCTTGCATTGGTATGGTATCGACGAAGGACTTGTTGGCCATGATAATTGCATTGTGGAAGAAGTCCCTTGTGAGTAGTGAGGAGTGGGAAAAGAACTTTAAAGACTGTAGCTCATTTGACAAGCCCATAATGACGCAATTAGATGCTAGATCAGAATCCATCGTAATTGGGAATCTCTGCAGAGAGATCAAAGCATCTTTTAGAGTTGAGTCAATTCCTGGCAAGTTGTGAGCAAGGAACAGTTTGTGAGCTGTAGCTGGCTTCTTATTGCACTGGAGGGAGAACGTTGATAAAATCAAATAAACGTACCAGTAGTTGAACAAAGGCTGATTAACATCTTTTGTTAAGATCTCAGATATTGTAGAGTCCAAGCGATCCATGACAATATCTAGGGGTACCAGTTCATGTTTCAGCTTTGCATATCTTAGAAGCACGGTATAGTTCATCAAGTGGATGTGAGCGATGATTGCCAATGGCTGGATGACTGCCAGATGGTTGTTGGTTGTTGACAATTCTCTGAGAATGAGAATCCAGGATTTGCTGAGAAGTTTGATGCAATCTTCAAACTGGGTAGAGTCAGCAGCACCAAACGATAGCATGGCATATAGTAGTGGTGAGTGCTCATCCAGGTCTTCTATCTGGTGGCTCTTCACAATCGGCAAGTGCAAGTTGGACATTGTTCCCCATATTAGGAAGAGAGAGGACATTTTTGACTCGAGGCCGAGATAACTCAGTTTATCAAACTTTCTGGAGAGTGTGATGAGAGAAATAATACTCTTATCATTGAGCTTGTACACATCAGACTCACCAGTTTGTGAAGAAGACGGTGAATGAGTGGGGTAACGGATTGACGATGTGGTCTGTGGTATTGCTGCTGGAGGAGGAAGGGGAGGAGATTCAGCTGATGGTGATGTTGTTGCTGTTGTTGCTCTTGTGTCACTCTGAGTGGTGTCCACTGAGTACAAGGAGGGTATGTTTTGTTGATTGTCTTGTAGTGGTTTGTCCTTTGAATGAACAGTTCTGAGATGACGTTGAAGGAGATCTCTTCTCACAAAGGCCGAGGGGCACTTGTCACACGAGAAAGGTTTTTCCTTTGTGTGTGATCGTTCATGTCTTGCTCTATGCTCCGAGCGAGAGAATGCTCTGGCGCAAAATGAGCAAATGTATCGTTTATGGGCAGGCATCAATTGTGATAGTGGTGTGGATGATTTTGTTATGAGTATGAAGAAAGAATATATGGATAGGTCGAGGGGAACAACGGGAGTCCTTGATTAGAAACAAACAAACAATAAATGAAGAGTGGGAAAGAATATGAAAGTAAAATAATGATTATTAAAAGATCTTTCTCTTTTTTTTTCCACCACAGTTAGACATATTTGTTAAAAATGAGGATCAGTTGATGAGATTTTCCCCCATCCCCGGCCTTTCACTATCATTTTGACGCTAAAAATCGCAGCCGGCTTCGGAGTCCACAATTTTTTATTATTTAGAGAGACAGGAAATGCGGAATTACCCCTCTCTCTTCATTTTCTTAATCTGTTCGTAAAATGTTAATAACCTTATAACCACCCCATTGATGAAATTAGATAGACGTTGTTTATAAAGCTTATATATTTGAAAAAAAAGTATTTAAAAAGTATCATAATAAGGTTGAATAGAAAAAGTAAAGAAAGTAGAAAAAGCCTTCAATTAAAAGCCTTTTAATTTATGACACACACGGCTGTTACACACTCAAAACCCCTCCTCTCTTTAAACAAAGGGAAGGAAAAAACCCCCACCCCCACCTTTTCCCCCACTTCTTTTTTTCATCACGAAAAGCGGAACAAAAAAGCCTCGCTATAGAAATAACGGTTGTAATTAAGAGCGTTAATATTGGTAGCAAGTTTAAATATCTCTTAATCAAACTTTTAGAAAACAAAGGAAGAATTCATTGGAAAGAGATATATAAAAAAGTCTCCATCACTATTGTGTTGTTTTCACCCAGAAGAAAAGCATGGCGTTCTTCTTTCCGGGCTCCGTTCCGCCAAGCTCAGATCCCCCCCCCTCAGCTCAGCTGATGGCACATTTTTTATGATTATGAGCCCTGATCCTCACACGGAAAGTGTACATATGAATAAACTGGTAAATTGTTTTCTGAGTCAATCTTGTGAAGGTGTTTCCCAATTAGATCAGTCTGAAAGTATTTAATTTCTTTTGTTTTAGGTTACATTCTGTTAAACATCTTCATCATACCCCTTCGGTTACACTTGCCTTTCTACATGTTTCAAAGGATTTTCGCGTAGCGCGTCGCGTTTGCCTGTTGCTTCTTCTTACTCCATTAAGAGATTTGTACTATTTGGGTGTAGTTGCTATTGATTGCAAATGTATATTGAATCCCATAGATGAAATATGTTTTACTACAGTAAAGCATATTTATATATCAACAAAACAAAACAAAGACAAATAAATACCACAGATAGTGTATCAAAGTGTAAAAGAATAAAGAGACCCCTGAAGAAAAAATCAAACAGAAAAAAAAACAATCAAAGAAGACGAGTATACGTCTTAATCAGGATCTGAACTTCTCAAAACTATCATCATCTTCATCATAATCATCATCATCATAAGAATAACTTTGATTCTCTTCGTGCAAAGTAGTATCATTCATATTCTCATCAGGATTAGTCACCCTTAGCGTCTTTTCATGTCTAGCATCGGGTAACGATCCATTACTCAATCTCTTTCTACCATTTTCGGTAGCGTATAGCGGTAATGGAGGAAGAGCAGAATGGAACGCATCTTGAGAGCTGAATCCAACTCCATATCCATAGAGACCAGCATTGGAATCATGCGACGGAGACATGTCATTGTGTACTGGCGGAGGTGGTGTGTCGTTACGATAATGTTTCTCAGCATAATGACCAACATCGTCATTGTCATCATCATCATTGTTCCGACGAGAGCGGATGAATATGAAGATGAGGAGAGCAGCAAGAAGTAATACTCCAACGATAGATCCGATGGCAATTCCGGCAATGGCTCCTTTGCTTAACCCACTAGAGCTTTTGGAATTAGACGAGTTAGATGATGCAGATAATGCAGTTGATGTGGCAGAAACAGTAGATGCTGTGGTTACCATAGTCGTCGTCGCTACTGAGTTCGAAGCAGTAATGATTGATGTGATCACGGAGGTTAAAATTTTAGGTGACGAGGATGAGGAAGAAGAGGCAGAGGAAGATGATGATGAAGTAGTAGTAGTAGTAGTAGTAGTAGGTGTGGATGAAGACCCACTGCTAGTGGTAATAGAGGACTTTGAGGATGACGAGGAGGAAGTAGTTTCGATAGAAGTGGATGACAGTATAGAAGAAGGTGTTGATGTTATTGTTGTGGATGATGTAGAAGATGAAGCGGTTGTGGATGAAGGTGGTAAAGAGGAAGGTGTTGATGATGATGTTTCTTCCTTGGCAGAAGAAGAGTCAGATGAAGGGGAAGTATCTTCTTCTCCGTTGGTGTTGACTGAAAAAAAGCCATTACCACCACAGATCGCTGAGCCGTAACCATTGCAAGTGGCATCACATTTATCACTCGACACGGAGGAAATATCTGAAGGAAGCTGGGAACCACAATAACAGGTGGAGCCGTCGAGCGTGGCAGCAACAGAGTATCCACTGCCCTCACAGAGCTCGGCGCAGTATGAGTTGGTCTGATATGTGTATTCACCCTGGGATGTGAGGAAGGACTTGAGTGAGGAGAGTGAGTAGCAACCCTGGGAGGAGAAAGAGGACGAGGCAGCCATGGAATACGGCACGACAAGAGAGACCAGCACAAAGTGAGTAAGCATTGTGATTGGTGGTACCCAATGTTGTGTTTAAAAAGGAGTTAGGATCGGTGGTTGTTTTGTATTTACACCGTTTGTAACAAAAAAACGAAAAGAACAGAAATGGGGGAGAGGGAATAAAGAGAAAGCAGTAGATCTGAGTTAGATCTCGGTGATAGTAAACAAAAAGTGAGCGAATGAGAGAGTGTGAGTGAGAGGGTGTATGGGCTCTTTAGAAAGGAGAGAGAAAGAGAGCGAACTTCCTTGATGACGGTTGGGTTATGGGGTTGAAGGTGATTTAACTCAACTTTTAATCAAAAAAAAACAACAACAGGTGGAAATAAGAAAAACATCGAGCTCGAAACAGAGAACAAGAAGAAAAATCAACAAAAATTTATCGCTCCCCTTCGCTTGCAGCTCGAGAGAAGGGGCCCGCGTCGAGAGACACAGAGAGCGGATGTAGATTGGTCTAGAACATCTGGAAGGGGCTCATGACCTTATTTTAGGTACTTGTATAAAATAGTAAGAAAGAAAAAAACCACTGTATTAAATCAATATCCTATTATTTTAATACATTAGTCTACTTTATATTATAGTATGTTACCATTTATATATGATCCATTATATATATAACTTACCTAAAGATCTCCAGATCCCATTTTGTGGGTAAAAAATAAGCCGTCCTTCCAAAGCGAAAAAAAAACACGCGTTCTTTGTTTGTTTACGTTTGAAATACAGGCAAGACAAGGAATAAATTCCGACTAAACCGAAGAGAGAAAATGCATAATTTGTTTACTTAAACTATTTAGTACTAAAAGGATCACCCAACCACTACACATTTCACAGGTAGTATAATCTATCACCCCTTAGTTAACAAGAAAAGACAGACACACAGAGGGACAACTTAACAGATCTCTTCTGCAGGTTCTCAAACAAACAAACATTTTCCGTCGTATTTTTTCCCTCTTTTTTTTTCTTTTTTTCCTGCCCCTGTCGTCAAGGTGAAACTCTTTAACCTGAAATTCTCAGACAATCAAGCCCATGTGCTTTCACTGGTTAATAAAAATATTTTTCTTACTTCATTTTAATTACATTTATTAATATCTTCCTCTTTTTGTTATACCTTTATATTTTTATCTCCAAACAACTGATACATGATCATTTATGTAATATATATATATCACACAACAACAGTCTTCTTATTCTTAAATAGTCCACCAAGACTAAACTTCGACTTCTTCTTCCTCTTCTCTTCACTAGTTTCATGTATGGCACTAGTACCGTTAGCACCATTCACAACAACAGATTCAGTATCACCACCGTTCAACACTGGCGTGGTTTGGAAATCAGTCAATGCACCTTCCTGCAATGAACTCTTGTCAGTTTGGTTGTTATTATTACTAACCACTGAAACATTATCTTCCCTGATCTGGTTCATTGGCGATTTCACATCATGTGTAGTATGTTGATACCTCATTGATGGATGGGCAAAGATAGCGGAGAAAGACGTTTTCCGACGTGATTTTTTCTGACTCTGCTCCTTTTTCTGTTGATTATTATGTAGAGGTAGTGGTTGCTTCGGTTGAGGTTGAGGTTCGAGAGGGGGTTGAAGTTCCTGAACAGGGGATGCCGGTACAAATGAACTTTGAACGTCCTGTGAGTCAATACGGTCCGGTTGAACCATGGAATCAGGTGAGTAATCAACACCAAGACCAATGGCTGATGATTGCTTGAATGGAACTTCTGATTCTGTGCCAATCTCGTAGCGCGGAGTTGGCATCAGCTCGGGTGATTGAGTTGGATTCTGTACTGGCGTCGACGGACCGGAAAGTTCATGGGATGAGACTGTGTGAGAGAAGACTGGCGGCTTGGTCAGGGAAGTCAATGAGTTTGTCCTGGAATTGTCGACTTTTGGACCCTTTGTACTACTTTTTCTCGTTGGATGCTCTCCTCTGAGAGAATACGTCTTGAAACCACCCTTCTTTGGAGCTGTCATGGCCTTCTCATTGTTGTCACCATACACCTTTTTCATGGCCAGTTGATAGGCCATATCATACATCTCCTGCTCAGTCATCTGTGCCTTGTTTTGTAAATGTGATGATTCCATCTGGCGTGACAAAGGTTGTGGTGGGCGGTCAATGTTCTGAATTTTGGAAGCGAAACCAATGTCCTCAGACACCTTAACGTTATCCAAGCTTGTTCTCTTCTTTGCCTTTTGCTTCTGTGGCAGCATATCCAGTGCATCAGAGTAGACACTGCCTCCATCACTAACTTCTTGATCATCCCCAAGCACTGTGACTCTCTTTTCGGGTCTTGTAGATAATTTCTTCTCTCCATTCTTCAAAATACTTCTGACAGGGGATCTAGCCCTATCACTTACTGCAGATGAGCGTAATTGGTCTTCCCCAATGTCTCTGGACCTTTCTGGATGCACAACACTATCGGCATCATCTTCTTCCTCCAAAATACTGTCCAACTCATTCTCCATAAAACTGCCGGCATAGTGTTGTACAACAGGTACAGGTTGTAACGGCACATCCTTCTTCTCGGTCTTCACCAACTCATAACTCCCCAGTTGTCGAATAGTCTCCGTAGTTATAGAAGTCGTACGCCCCAGGTGGTCTTTTGTCTTTGTAGTGCGGATGATAATCTTTTCAGGATGGGATAGTCTCGAGGAGTTACTCGTCAGCGAGTTGCTTCTTTGGTACCCCTGGTACCCACCGCTATTGAGGGCCGACAAAGAATTAGCTCTGTATGAAGATAGTGAAGCTGCTCTTTGTGAACCTGGTTGTCGCTGCCTCTGACCCTGGTAGCTGTTCAAGCCCCCATTGTGGGGGTTGAAGGAAGCAGAAGTCAGAGAGCTGGTTCTGAGCGCAGCAGCAGCAGCGCCAGCCGATATGACAGAGTCTTTGTTGGATGTTGGCTGTGCATTGTACTGAGAGTATCGACTGAGGTCTGGAACCCTATGTTTCTGTGTGTATGGCGTTAGTATTCCGTTATCCCGCTTCATCTCTATTCCTTTCATAATAACTCCCTTGATACTCCTGCCTCTTTCATTCTCTCCCCCATCTTTAAAAAAACAAAAGAGAGCCTGGCGGTAAAATGGGATTTTAATAATAGTGCACTTACCCTACTGCTCTTGCGATCAAAGAGACCCATATTTCTGTAGTAAAGAGCGTAACCTGTGTGTGTGTGTGTGTGTGTTTTGGTGAAGGTAAACAACTGTTTATCTTTTCTCGTTTCCTTTATTGAGCAACAAAACTGTCAAAATGAAATTGGGCCGCCTGCTCTTCCTCCTGTGCGGGCCTTGTGTTTAGATAGCGCACATCCCGCGAACCCATTCGATTCGCGAGCGCGATTAAAAGAAAACCCCAACACCAACTATCATAATATATGGAGATCTCGGTCTCAGAGCTGAGAGAACAGTTCGGAATCCTTGTGTTATTTGTGTATGAGCATAGACTGAAAGACAGTACGTTAGGAAAATGGCTACCCCATCTCTTGGATGGGAACGTCTACGTGATGTGTATTACCGTACACGAGAACTTTATACTCTCGAATGGGACACAACAGACACATTACCACAGTTAACAGCAGTGGCACCATTCACACATACGATTGCCACGTTCGCTACCTCACTTGAAGGAGATGCCATTGAAATTTTTACCGCTTCTGGTGCACTGATAACACGAGTCCCATGGAATCATCATATCAATGGACGTATCTTGGGACTGGACTGGACTAAGACTGAGGAATTGTGCGTTGTGTTGACGAATGGCAGGGTAAGGTGGTATTACTCCTTCGAAGGTGATTTCGATGAGTTTTCCATCAGTTACGAGGCCAATGTCGTTGGAGTACGTAGCTGGTCTCTCGAAAAACATGGAATTCTGATCATGCTTCAGGATAACAGACTTGTTAGACTCACGAGGTCCGGGAGATCTGTCCTGATCAAGGAGTTGAGTGATAAAGGTGACTTCCATAGTCTCTGTTGTGTTGATGGCAATGCTTACATTACTATGAACAATGAAGTATATCGTGTCTCATCCAAAGAATGTGCAAAATGCTCTATTGATGGTCCATTCGAACTAATAAGCGCCAGTGCTGACGGGAGATTGATCGCTATGTGGAGTGCATCGAAGGGATTAGTGATTGTTACAGGAGCATTTGACAGGGTTATCATGTCGTGGAGTTGTCCCAAACCCCTGAGTATGAAATGGTGTGGAAATGATGCCGTTGCTCTACATTATGAGGAGACACTCCGACTAGTTGCACCTGGTGGAGAACTTGAGTTCTTCTACGAAGGGTACACATTACAGGCGGAGCCTGATTCACTAATAATTTTGACAACAACAACAATGGAGATTCTTGCTAAAGTTGGTGATGCCACTGTTGAATGTTTCAAGATTGGTTCAAGGGCCAACTCTGCTATTTTGATGGATGCTGTGGACAAATTGTCTAGACATTCACCAAAGGCCAATGAAAACTTGAGAATCATCGGTGATGGTTTATTACAAGCAGTCAACGATTCCATGGACGCTGCCTTAGAGGAGTTCGACCCATACTGGCAAAAGAAACTGCTAAAGGCTGCATCATTTGGTAAAGCCGAACTTGAGATGGTAAAAGGTGAAAGTGATCTAGCTCCAACATTTCTGAAAACGTGTGACGAGTTAAGGATCTTGAACTTGATTAGAGACCCAGAAATTGGCCTATTTCTCACATACTCTGCTTTCAAATATTTGGGAATCACACAAGTGGTTAAGCTTCTTGTAAAACGGCAGAAGTTTTCTGAGGCATTCCAGATCACGAAGTTCCTGAAATTGCCTTTGGATGATGTGTTTGTTTCGTGGGCTTGTTGTAAGATCAAGTACTCTACTTTGGGTGACGAAGAGCTTTCTCAATCATTGCTTAGCAGATTTCAGCAGTTGAGTGGGGGCAAGTACATCTCATTTGCACAAATTTCTGCTGTTGCATTCCAAGAAGGCCGTTTGAACCTAGCTAAAGTCCTGGTGAATTTTGAATCCTTATTTGAAAAGCAAATACCTTTGTTGTTGACCATGGAGGAGCATGAGATGGCATTGCAGAAATCTATTGAGTCTCAGAACATCGACTTAATCTTAGAGACTCTTCTGATATTGAAATCCACCCTATCATACCCACAGTTCTTCAAGCTATTAAACAGCTCAAAACCGGCCTCCACTGTGTTCGAATACTTTCACCGTACGTCCCCTCAAATCATAAAAGACTTTTACAACCAGGCTGACCGTGTCATCGATGCTGCTAACTATGAACTTTTGACATCTGGATTCTCTCAGTCCAGCATACATTTGGGTATTGACACTTATAAGACAAGAAACGTCCCGGTCACAAAGCAGTTGGAGAAACAGATGTCACTCTCGCAAACTCAGGAAGAATTAACCACAGAGTTGAATATTGATTTCACTGGAATCTCACTATCGGAAACCATCTTGAAACTCTTGTCATTGTCTCAACACTCTAGGGCAATGCAACTTGTCAAAGAGTTTAAGTTCTCGGAAAAGAAACTCTGTTATCTTAAGCTAGAGCATTACGTCACTTCTCAGAGATTTGATGAGCTTTATGAGTGGAGTATCAACGAGAAACCTTCAATTGGATTGGAGCCGATCATTGATCGTTTAGTTAAAATTGATGAAAAGAGACTTGCTTTGAGATTAATAGCCAGAGGTAAAATTGGTTATGACTCGAAGATTGGGTTCCTTATCCAGCTGAGAGAATGGAAACAAGTGCTTGAAGAAGCGGTCAAGAAGAGAGATGGACCTGTTATTGAGCGTGTTTCTGAACTTGCTGGTGTCCAATTTGAACAAGAGGTTAGGCATGCAAGAGATAGAGTTGGTTCTAGCTCTAGGTTCTTTTAACTTATGGATCAATAGAAAGTTATCATTATATCATAACAGTAGAGTCGCTCCCTTCTAAGAGAGCTTAACTAAATGTGCGTGGACCTTCTATATACAAAAACACATTGCAAATCCTATCATTTCAATACCACTACTACTGCTCTTCCTCCTTCTCGGCCTTTTCGCTTGGGTCATTGTTCTTTCTGTGAGATTCCAAAGTGAGGTACAGGTGCTGAGAAGCGGACTGCAAAGTCTGAACCAAGCCAGCACCACTGAGCATTGTAAGAATACCAGCAAGCTGAGCATGTAGCTGTTCCATTGTAGGAAGGTCCTTAAACTTCTGGATCTGATTAATGTCAAATAGACCGTTCTCAACACGAGCACCAACGACAAAGAGCTTCTCGTTCGTTGAGTTTGTGAGCTTGAGAATCTTAGCGACAATCTGTGGGTTGTTCTCCTTGATTGTAACAATAGCAGTAGGACCACAGAGTAGTGGGGAAAGTGGATGTTTCACACGCTTGTTCTTATAGTATGCCTCTTTACTGGCTGGTTCAGCTTCGTTCTCTGATCTAAGGTAGGCCTGGAACAGATTGTTTCTCAGCACTGTCATCTCACCACCAAGAGATTTGATCTGATCTCTGTAGTGGTTAATTTCATTCTTGAGTAAGTTGTTGTGGTGCAAGAAGAGCACTATCTGGGCATCTGAAACGATGGTTTTGTATCTATTGATCAGGTATGTCTTTCTGGAGAGTGGATCTTTAAGATACTCCAGACCCTTGGCAGCGGTCTTCGAGGCAGCTCCAGCCGCACCAGAAGTAGCGTAGAATCTAACCTGATTGATAGTTTGTGGAAACCTTGTGAGTCTGAACATTGGCGGCGTTGGAGTCGATTGTACTGTGAATACTGGACGACGTTGGGGATCAATGTCATAACTGGAAAAAAAATCTCGACGATGGGTTCTGAGACCCAAACGTGGTGTGCGGGTTTTACCTTCGCGAAAGCTGTCGCGGATGTTGGAGTTTTGTTGACATGGGCTTTTAGTATAAGAAATGCCTGTTATCAGACACAGTCTTTTGTTTTAGTTGACAACAAGTTAAAATTGTGGGTGGTTGACGTGATACACCTCTCTGTTTCTTCTTTCAGTTGACATCTTTTGTACTGGCAGTATTATTCATTCTCTTCTGCTTCCTCCACATCTCAGAACCTCTCGTGTTTCTACAACAACAAACGTCTGTAAACAATGACAGAGGATGAACGCTTCAGGACAACTTCGCCCTCACGCTATTCCAAGGCAACCCATCTGACGGAGTTTTATCCTTATCTAAACGGGGGGTTAGCTTCAAATGCCCACTTGACGTCTCCAGAATCAAATCTGACACAGCAAGGACTTGGATATCATGAACACAACGGGATGCATTCACGTAAACAGTCACTGAGTTCGTACACTTCATTTACTCCTTCTACTCTGGACTTCCGCTCATTGGTGACGAAGACGGAGATATCCCATACTACTGAATCACTGGAGCAGCTTTTGTCCGCTTCTGATAAGTACCGAAAAGCTTTGACACTGGTTGCTGAAGCTGCCGGAGACTTTGGTGCGGCATTGGAACAGACTGCCAAGTGTAAGGGCGCTGGTGTTGCAGCTGATGGACTACTCTCTGCTGGTGGGCTCTTCTTCCTTGTTGCTAACCATCAGCAACTGCTTGCTCACAGTGTAGAGGAGTCCTTTGGCGTGCCAGTGAGGCGTGAAATCAACAAGTTTAAGGAACGAGCATCACAGAGCAAGGAAGCGTTTGAAGTCCAACTCAAGCAGAAGGTAATGGCATTGAAGGTAAAAGAAAGAGAGAATGCCAAACTGTCTAAGTCGAGAACGAGGAACTTGGTGTCATACAGAAACGCCCTTAACCAACTGACGTCCCAGGTGGATGACATTGACAAGACTAAGCATGATTACTACCAGTCAGCATTCGATATGGTCCAGGAGACCTCGAGCAATGTGTTAACACAAGTTGGCTCTGTTGTAAGGGCTCAAGTTGAGATCTATGAGGGAATTGCTAGAAAAGGATGGTCTGGCGGCGGTTTGGATGAGCTGATTGCACAGTGTCCTGATCCGTTCACGCCGCTGGAAGATGAGGAGGAAGAGGATGGAACCCTCCATAAAGAGCACACTCCCGATACTGTAACTGAAGGAGGTTTTGCTGGTACTTTGAAGAAAGAGCCGGAGCTGAAGTCTGACGACCATGGTATCAGTTTCAACAGAGAAGTGTTTGCAACAAATCCTGTACTCAGCCATCAACAATCGATACACACGTTCAGAACAACGGATCCAATGACAGCAAGCACGCCCATTATGATGTCCCCGAAATCTGTTATAGACAATGCTCAGGATAAAACGTTTACAACTGATGACAATTCATTCTCACTACCAGTTCCAGGATCCGCCAGAATCAAGAAGGAGGAGGACTATACGGTCAGTGAAAACTCTTCAGTGAAAGATCATCAACCGGATGATTCTGACGACTCTGGTCAGTCAAATGAGGGAGATGAGTGTGGTGATAGCGCTAAGGAGGCTACGAAGCAGGAGGGAGGACTTCTGCCTTCACCAGCGCTCCCGGACTTCTCTATCGAGAATGAATGGAGAGAGGACTCTGATGACATTGTCAGAGACTAGAATTTCTGCCTCTCTACCCATGTTTACACTAATTGTGTTTTACATCTGGTCTTACCGTAAAGGTGAACGACGTTTAATGGACTTTTTTTGTTATACAATGCTTGTAGAAGTACTATCACCAGGGCTTGAAGTGTAATGATGAGGATATTGCAACTTTAAAGACCTGAAGTACCCCCAGAATCTTTCTCTATAGTGAGAGAGGGGGGGGGGGTTGTCATTCGCGAGATAAGCCCCAATCCCGTGCTGCGCGATAAGGCTTTATAAATATTGACAGGGTGCCTACCACCTCGTCTTCAAACGCGTCCCTTTACCACCATGTTCGCTGAAGCCATTATCAAACAACAAATAGCAGGCTGACACAAATTTCTCACAATGCCCCCTGTCTCAGAATATACCAGCTTTTCCCTAAAAAGCCGGTTGTCCAATGGATTACTCGCCATCTTTGGCTCTTTTGGCCTAAACAACGTGTTTGACTTTGAAAACAGAGCACCTCAAGTACACACTGCACTCACAGAGATCACACCAATCAAGGACACTATTACATCTAATGACGTTTTGTCACTCTCAGAGTGCCCGCTGGACTTGCCTTACTCGTGCACTAACGGGACTGATATGGATCTCGATCTCTGTTGTTTCGAGTACCCTGGTGGTGTTGTTCTCCTGGCCCAGTTCTGGGATTCCAACCCAGCTGTAGGCCCGAACAACTCGTTCACACTGCATGGTTTGTGGCCTGATAACTGTGATGGTACCTTTGAGCAATTTTGTGATCCCAGAATGGAGATATCCGATCCTGCCTCCATTGTTGAGAGCTATGATACAGACCTTTTGAAGGATATGCGTACGTACTGGAAGGACAATCGTGGTAATGATGAAAACTTGTGGAAGCATGAGTTCAACAAACATGGAACATGTTATTCTACACTGAAGCCATCATGCTATGGAAAGACAGCGGGTGCAAATCAAAACGTTGTGGACTTCTTCAACCAATCAATGAACTTATTCAAGGAATTACCTACTTATGACTGGCTTGCCGAAGCTGGTATAACTCCATCAGATACAGAGACTTATACAAGGGCTGAAATCGTTGACGCATTGACCAGGAAGTTTGGTGCTACTCCTTACATCCATTGTGACACTCACAATGCTCTATTTGAAGTTAGGTACTTCCACCACCTTAGGGGTCCAGTTGCTGGTGGATCATATTTGCCAATTGATTCTTTGGAAAACTCAAACTGCCCATCACATGGAATTTTCTTGCTACCAAAAGCCCCATATACGAGTCCGACCCACGGTACCCCGCCATTCCCAAAGCCAACTGATCCAAGTGTTTCCTCGGGATTTATCAAACTCAGACACCAACAGGGATGCCTCATTAGGAATGGACACTGGTATGTTTCTGGTGCATGTGCCAGGTACCAACTCATTTTTTTGGACACTGGTTCTGTCCACTTGAAAACATCTGGAGGTGCCTGCACGATCCAAGATGGTGCGTTTACGTGCGGTCCAACTATCTCCCCGTATGAATTTGAATTTGATCCACACACAAAGATGTTGAGTGCCAATGGACGGAGTACGTTCTCAGCTGATACTTTCCCTCATGGTACCAAGCAACAGGAGATCAGATTGGGCCATGGCTCAATTGAGTTTAACCTATTTTTCGTTCCTCATTGATTTGTGTGTTCTACATTTCCCCTCCCTTTTCTTTTTGATACCTGGTATCACATCATTAGCATTTATATGCATTCCTTATCCATGTGTTCTTGATATTGACAAGCGTTCTTAGACTCATCATCATTACTTATATTCTTTTTATCTTCCTTCTTGTAAATAACTCTCATACGACCATGTCTCTCTAGGTACAATCCACAGGCATTACATAGCCTCTCACCATTGTTACCGTTCCTCCACTGGCTTGAGCTTACTGTGGAACAATTGGTACACGTGTTGGTATTTGGTGCGCCGAGGATAACTCTTTGGAAGAGGGGGTATTTGGCCTTTGCCGTTCTAAAATCCACACGTTGTGCTTTTGGAGTCACTGAAGGTGAAGTCGGCAATGTGACTTCATCATTCTTGGTGCTCATATCTCCAACGTTATCCTCTTCATCACTGGTGCACGTAGTTGATGGTGAAGCGTTGAAAATTAGGGGATTGTTGACCGTTCGGGGATCAGTATCATTCGATATCCGTTCGGCGATATCCACCGGGGTTCCATTATCGTTATTCATTGTTTTTTGCTTTGTGATGTTGTTGTCGTCGTTGCTTTCACAGTCTGATCCACCAGTTTGGATTTCCGTCTCGTGTTCGGGTACTTCTTCTCGAAGATCAGAGGATTGTGGGCAACTGGGTGCATTATAATGATATCGGGGACTGTGTCGGGGGGCTGTGGGGGGATACTGATTCTCTTTTGAGGCCAGGAAAGGAGAGTCAGGTAAAGACGCAGTCTTAGTAGAAGCTGTGACACTCGTATTCGAATCTAGATCGACAGGGACCACGTTTGTACGGCCCGACTTGAAGGTATTAGTATAAGGCTCCAGAGAGCTGATTGGGCCATATGGGCGTCTCTTTTTTGGTATCTGCACAAGCGTGTCGTTCTTTGGAGTTGGTGAAATACGAGCTAAATGTCTTAGCAAGCCAGCAGCCTTCAACTCATCCATGCCTTCGCCATTACGCAAATGTCTGCCTAGATGCTGATTTCTGTTATCCTTTCTCGTAAACTCACGAAAACATCCCTTCACTGGGCAGACGTAGAGCATAGTAGAGGAGTGCTTGGATTGGAAATGCCTCTTTAAATGTTCACCACGCTTGAACCTCATGCCACATCCAGGAAACTGACAAGCGTGAGGACGGTCATCCATCGCAACAGAATCGTCTTTTGTCCCCTTCGTTGATAACTCAGAGGCTCCTGTCTTTAAATTTCTGGTCTTGGAGGACTTAGAGGACTTGGGTACGCTCTTTGATGATTCGTCTAGAATAGTGGACTTTGCGTTATCAGAATTCTCCTTAGATCTAGACTTATTTGGTGGATGACTAACGTTCTTGTGCATCATCAGCTCGACTCTCTTCTTGAATTTCTCTTGGCACTGTGAGCACTCGA
Organism: Petasospora petersonii; assembly: GCA_030574135.1. Lineage (NCBI taxonomy): Eukaryota > Fungi > Ascomycota > Saccharomycetes > Phaffomycetales > Wickerhamomycetaceae > Petasospora > Petasospora petersonii. The sequence continues at coordinate 467,726 of JAJMEM010000002.1, forward strand.
ATCCTAGAGTGTCACTTTCTTCACCGGAGTCTTCATCTTTCACTTTTCCTTCCCTCTCGCAGTCATGCATCCCAATTCCACCCTTAGCCATTGTTTGGGCCACCAATGGGAACGCGTTCTCGTTCTGCCCATTATTCACACCATCATAAGCATTCTCATACTTTCTGGGTATTGTCTGGAAAACATCTGTTGATGTGAAAGATGGTGTAGTTCCATTAAAGTTGTGCAGCTGTTGATGGTGATACGAAGGAGAGGAGTGAGCGAGCTGGATCAGGGGCGAGACGACATCATGTTGAAGAGTATGTGCTTCCAGCTCAGACTCCTGATAGAAGACTAGTGGACATGTCGAATGAGGGCAGAAGAACAAACCCGGTGTGTTGTAGTGGACGTTCATATGTCTAAGGAGAACATCAGACTGCTCCTTGAACAAGCAGCCACACCCACGGAAATTGCATCGGAACATCCCTGCGGGAGGCTCAAACTGGGATAGGCTTTGAACAGAGATATGCTGCTGACCAGCTGCGTACACTCGTATGACATCGCCTTCCTCCATCTGCCACATAGCAGGTGTCGAGAGCATTGGCACCGCGAGCCCCATACAATCAAACTCAACTCCGTTAGGGGTTGCAGACAATCCCGTGTACTGTGCGTAGTAGTGCAGGAGATAGCCAATTGGAGTGTCCACATTAATAGCCATCAGCACACGATGTTCTGGTCCAGACAACTCACCAAACTCCTGCTCAAATTGGAGGACTAACCGGGGAGACGACCACCCCTGAAACTTCGGTTCTAAGGGGCCAGCTTTATCGGCAGTCTGTAGGAAATCTGGGACAGAGCTTAGAGGGTATTCCATTGTGAAAATCAAGAGAGCAAGAAAGAATAAATAAACAGAGTTGAAGTGTTGCTGTGATGGATTATTCCTCTAATCTGTCGGTTTTTATGTGTGGTAGTTGGTATAAACCTGTCCTGTGAGGGTCGATCGATGATCTTGAGGTTTTTTTAAGGGGCGAATTTTTTGACCCCCTTTCCTTCCTTCCTCATTCACCCCCTGTAGCGTGGGGAAAGCCGAAAGCCGCGATCTATCAGGGCACGTGACCCCATAGACTAGATCACTTTATCAGGGACTTTGTCTGGAAATTCTACTTTTGACACATGATGGTTAAGTACTCTATAACACTCTATCAATGCAAGAGAGAGAGAGAGAGAGAGGCATCTACAATCACTACAACGGCTCTTCACTAAACTCTAGATCGTCATATATATTATATCAAATCCGTATCATTGCGAGTCCAACCAGCACCCAGAAAGCAGGTTCACGTTCTTGTAAAGTTCAAATTGAGAAGTTGTTCTGTATTCTCCATGCTGTCAGTCATCAAGTTTAAGGGTTTCAAGGCAGGTCTTTGAGGTGATTTCTTCCAAGTCTTAGTAGGACTGTTCTCAACGTCCAACTTACGCATGCTGTCAACCAATGCTTGAAGTCTTTCCTTCTCGTTCTTGTCCGCCTTCCACTTGTTGTACACCTCACTGAAATTTGAGCCCATAAACTTGATGAACTGGTTCAGCCGCTTGATTTCGGAAGCCAAGTATGCATTCCGCTTGTAAAGTTCTTCATTATCATTCAGAGATGACTTGCTGTTAACCAACTTCCTCTGGCAGCGCTCAAGTTGAATTTCCATCTCTCTGACATGTGACTTCAAGCGCTGAAGCTCTTCAGTGGAGCTTGACTTGGTCTCATCTAGAGTGAATTCGGTTTCATTCTTGAGGTTGTACTTCTTGATGAGCTCTTCAAAATCTTCATCAGCTGAAGGCTTTTCCAAATTATGTGTGGTACGTCTTCTTGGTGGTGAGACAATGGCAGCTCTCTTTGATGCCAGTGGACTGAGGTCCACGTCTTTGTAGCTGGATGGTTTCAAGTCAGGAATATCATGTGGTCTGAAGCCCAAATGACTGGAGTTCTTCTTTGGGCTTTCTTCGAAGTAGCTTCTCTTATGCTTGCTTCTAGTTGTGTGGTCCTTCACTTCTGTCATCCGGCAGTCGGGTGATGAAATAATACCTTTCAGGAATTGCTCCCTCTTTTCCTTGTTCCGTTTGACATCTCTCTCATAAGAGTCATCATCCAAGTATCTCAAGTTGTTTAAGTCCAAAAGGCTCGTGTCCACGTCCCTATTCTTCTGAGCTCCGACCAGCAATCCTCGTGAGGATGATTTAGTGTTTATAGAGTGGCTTCTTCCAAAATCATGTCTTGATATGTGGTCCCTCTTTAAAGGCGAGCATCTGGTCCGTTGCTTCAATGGGGACATCGTGCTCTCATCCTGGACTTCACCACGTAGTCTTCTAAGCATATCAATGGTGTTATCAACCTCAGCGTACCGGCTTGTGTCAATGTCTCCTAGCGCCTCCTTCACAAACCGTTGCTTGGCTCTGCGATTGTTGAGTCGGATATTTGTGAGTGTGGATAGATCTCCTTCATCACTGTATCTGCTCATTCTTGCTTGGTGTGCCTTCTGTATATATGACGGTTTCGTTAGGAGAATAAGTTAAAGCCGGAATTAATAGTTTGTTTACGTCCTCTGGTTTTGTGAGGACCTCAGTTGGCATGGTGATTGTGCTGCACCAACCAAGTATGAGGTAATCCTTTATGTAATCAGCAAAAACAGTGGAAGCAATACAGGGCCAATATATCTTCGTTATTAGAAGATATATATGTATATGTGTGATCTTACAGAATAGACTTCTAGGTAACAAGCTTGCACCACATGGCACAATGCACATTTCCCCCAGATCTGAGAGCGGGACTGACAAGTGCTAATCAAGTGGGCCAAAAAACCGATCAAGTCAATCATTCTTGCATTCTTATCAAGATCATATATAGCCATGCCATTAATTTATTTGTAGATTGTAAGTGTGTTAACGTGATCATCAACAATATCCCATATTTCACCATTCATGACGTATAGAGTAGACTTCCCCCATTTCATATCATTGACGTCTTCTTGAGCCTCAGGCAAGTCTTCCAAAAGTTCAATAGAGTCGCATAGTGTTTCATTTCGGTTCAAAGGCACAACAGGTGTCTCCTGAGTGACACCAAGCCGCATTTCTGAAAACAATGTCTCTGGGCTGATCTCTCTTTCCCAAAGATTCATCACCCAGTGGCATTTGGAATACTTCCCAAACATCACATTAGTTGGAATATTGCTGTGTAGTACCACTTTCGAAAGAACAGCACCCGTTCTATGAGTGTTGTACAAGAGATCAAATCCAAAGCGGAAGTAGTTATGAAAGACCGACGTGGTTGTAGTCGGATCATTGACTCCAGAGTTGTGGATCAGCGTACGCGAGTCATTTTTGGTGTAAACCTCATCTGGGGGTCCCAATGCCAGAATGATGTCCTGTTGTTTGCTTTCGTTCAGATACAGGGAAAGACTCTGTAGTGTTGGATGCTTAAAGAAGTCCACTTTGATGTGCCCTGAGGCGTGGTAGATGGTGAGCATATCCACTTCAATATCTGACAGAGCTAGTCTCTTGACAAGTCCCTGATATGTCTTCGGGTCATCAGAGAGATTTGAAAGCTCTGACCACTTTGATAACTGGTGCACCACAACTCTTCTAGCCTTTGGGTTCTCCACCAGCATCCACTCCAATAATTCCTCGGGGAGGAGTGTAGCTGTAACGTTGTTTGGCTGCATATCAAACACAAAAGACAATCCAGGGTAAGTGAGGATATATGAACCACACTCAACCTCTCCCGGGTATGTAAGCCCAATGTAGTGGTTGTATATGGTTTTAAGTCCCTTATCTCTCATTACCTTCGATTTATACGTCAAATCAACTCTCTTGAGATCAAGGAGTTCAATGAGCATCAAGAGCTGAGATGAGGGGTGGAAGATCATCTTGATAGCATACTCTTTGATAATAACAGTGATTGGATCACATAGCATTCTTTTGGATGGCGAGTATGATACTTGCAGGTGTAAATGTGATAACTGACGGAGAGTTGTGTAAAGATTTGTCCCGAGCTTGATCTCTGATAGCCCCACGAAAGGAACAAGTTCGAATTGCGGAAGGCACATTGTCCACACGTACGAATTTTGATGAAAAGTTGTTTTGTCTCTCGAGCAGTTACTATGCCTTAAATGGTGCTTAGGGTGTTGGGGTATTGCGTTTGGGGAGAAATGGGGTTGAATAATTAGGTTGCTCAAACCTCTGTGTGTGTTTAATCAATGATAAGGGTGTAACTGACAGATTATGGGGTTCGCGCCTTAAATGTTGATGAGTTCCTGGAAGTTCCTCTTTGGGAAGTCAATGACTCTCAAGACCAGTAAATGTATGCTCCCTGCTGACATTAGTTCAATGTCTCCTCTAATTGAAAAGAAAAGGAACAAAAAGCAGATCTGTAAATCTGATAAAAGGTCGTAATTTCATTAGTTTTGTTCTATGTACATGGATTCTACTTTTCCTTTTCGTCTATAAGCCACTTCCAGACAACCTCTCTCTTTCCTTCGTCACTTGGGTATCTCTTCTTTCTAAAGTTACGCAGCTTCATCCAGAGTGAAGGACGGCCATTGACATGCTGTTTCATTGCGGTATGTTTAGACCTCTCACCAGGAGACATTAGTGTGAGCTTCTGAACACCACGGAGGGTTTTGAAGTTAGCAGCAGTAATGAACAAGGCAATAATTGCAGAGATACCAACAACAGCACCAAAGCCTAATGTGGACTCCTCAATGAAGTTCTTCAAGTTCATTCCGTAGAAAGCTGGTAGAAGTGTAGCAACAGTAAATCCAAGAGTGTAAATGGTCACCTTCAACTCAAACAACATCAACGCGTTTCTGTTGGCGTCCAAAATGATGTTCACAATCTCCTCTGTACTTTTGATATCACTAATCAAGGATTCAGACTGCTGCACAAACTCATCACACTGTTTGTAATAAGCCTCTAATAACATCTCAACTTCACCAAAATCAGTTCTCTCCTCGGCTTTCTTCTCCACGTTATGTTGCAGCTTATCAGTCAAATACATCCCCAACAAATCATCGTCGTTCTCTAGCAACTCGTCCAAGACGTTTCTGATCAACAGAGCTTTCTGATAGAAAGCAGACAAAGACTTGCTCTTTACAAGCAGTGTCTGGAGTTTATCTCTATCAATTTGGTCTTCCAGTTCGGCAAGAATCAAGCCACAAGTCTTGAGATGAAACTGTAGTTCCGTATCCAAGCATGACATAACATTGATCAAAATACTCTCCAGAGCTCTGTGTTCATACTGTTGAATCCAGCCGTGATTATGGGCCTTTAACTTCGACTCCAAATCATACACAAATAGTCCAAGTTTAGAAGCTGCATTCGTATCACTCGTATCAAAAATCATCACTTGGTCTGCTTTCACTAGCGCCTTGATATGTAATAAGTTCACTAGGATACAATTCTCACGGATGACGATCGATGGAATAACATCGATGGCTGAGGTATCGATCTTTCGTAAGTCTCGGGGATAGAGACCGTGTTGTTGGAGGAACTTCATTTTGGGAAAGCTCTTAGAAACTGAAGAGACATTACCATTCTTGTCAAAGACAGTACAGCTGATATGAGCGTCATTCGGTGTTATTGGTTTGACAATCCTTGTCAGGTCATCGGGAAAGGAATTCGGGATGCTGAAGTCAGCTGTTGGTGGGGGGTTGAGAAGTGGTCTTTTCTGTGGTATTACTTTCCGTTGCTGTATGAATGATGAGCGTGAGGTTGATATCAGACGAGACAATAATGGAACATGTGACTTTATGGGAAGGAGCCGTGACTTTATCATCAGAAGTTTGATCATTCTGCTAGGGATGGGTAGAGATGAACCTGTGTGGCGAACTCTGTCTCCGATGTGTTTCGGATATGTATAGAAGCGAATAAGATCAGATTTTCACTGAGTGTATACTGTCTTGTCAAATATCTCCGAAACAATCAAGATCAACGATATGAACCACAAGGTTTCACTATTCTCCTTTCCTAACATATTTTACGTCTTTTCAACTGAGAAAGAGAGAGAGAGAGAGAACTAATGAGAATTTACTATAGGCGTGTGGCGCGTTACAAAAAAACATGTTCGCGAACGATAAAACAGCCATCCCTCTGCTCTCTCTCTCCCTTAATCTCTTGGCCGCGCTACATAATTAACCGCCCACACCTCTTGATTAAATTTACATTAAATTAAAACACAGGTAAAGTCAAGCTTATTTGGAAACAGTCACCTTCTTTCAGACAACGGCACCCAGAGAAACCTTACAGCTCATCTCACCACCCGTTTTCCTCACGGCGGTTTGCTTGATAAGAATATTTGCCTCCTCCCCCCCCACACACTCCCACTCACACTGACGCGTTCTCGAAGCTTAGACGACAGTACATTATCACTCGTTAAACAACACATCATCTCTTGCTAATCATATACACACACAGAGAGAGAGAGAGAGAGACAGAGAGACAGAGTGCGTGGTAGAAGGATCTAGAAAAGAACATAGAGAGATATGGACGCCGTCAGCGCAGCAGCTGCTGCTTCCACGCCTAGCGTTAAAGGAGGAGTCACATTGGACAGTTTTGATGCCAGGATTGTTGAGTACATGTGCGCCATACGCAAATTCGAGGTGCTCACCACTCATGTCAGAGCCGTAAACATCAAAGTTCGTACACAGAAGGATATGGTTCCCCTCATACACTACATTGTCGCCTTGGCTGGTCCCTGGGTTGGCGCAGCTAATGAAGTGTTGAAGAAGCGTCTTGACCAGGTCTCACGGCTCGAAAATCCCGTCGATTCACGCAAGATTATTCCGCAGGTGATGACAATGGCTATTTCTTTTGATGTTGATGAGAAGAACGAAATCAGGGCACCAAATTACAAGCGTGATGATGTTGACTATAGTGTATTACTTGACTCACTGCTAGCCATCTTTGAAAATACGCTCGCTATTTACCAGGCAAAGCTTAAGCAGTGTATCTTAGAAAGAGACGCTCACAGAAAACCTGACGCCAATCACAAACCAATACCACTCGACTTGACAACATTTAGAGACATTTTGGAACCAACAGAGGTCACAAGTCTTTCGAAGTTGGTGTCACCCAAGTCTGAACTTTCTAAGGCACACTTCAGAACCACGCCATTCCTCCTTGACTCCGTCAATACTACCATCCAAAATATCACGAAATATCACACAGAGCTCATGACTTACAAGAAAAAAACTACAGATGCTATCCTCAAGAGACTTCCACAATGGCCCAATACCAACCACAGAGTCTTTGCTTGCTTTGTAAAGCTCAGTGAACTCTACAACATCCTAAGGAAACTTGGTCGTGATTTGTACGTCCCAGCGTCTGATACGCTTCGTAATCCCAAACTTCTACACAACAACGTCAGACTTGAAATGACTTTGAACCACTGTGATGAATATTTGAGATTTGCAAGAAAGAACGAACAAATGATCTTCACTTTGTCAAGAGCCACACGTCAAGGAACATACTTCCCCATAAGGAGAGATGTGATTCTCTCGTTCATTCAACCCCTTGAACAATCAATAATCATCAATAGGAAGCTTGTCGAAGCCATCTCTGAGCTACTTAAGAGTTGGGAGCTTGCTGACGCTAAAGAGAACCGCGCCAAAGATAATAAACAGGTTGAGGCTATTAAGCCGAAATCTTCGGCGACCAAAGTATCGACACTGCCATCTTCTGGTAAGAGGCTGAGTATCTTGTTCGATCCAAGCAGAGAAAAGAAGTCACAGGAAGAAATGGCCAAGCAGCAGAGAGAACGTGAGCTCAGCTCACTCGAGGAGCGTGCTGAGAAAGAGTGTGTTCAAAGGGAGAGACAAACAGTGGAGTGTATCAAATCGAAGAAAAGAATTGAGGAAAGAGAACGCAGCTTAAGAGGTGAGCCGGTGAAGAACAGATCTCCAAGTTTGTCACGTAATGGTTCTGTGATAGTGAGACAACGGTCTAATAGTGCTGCTTCCACATCCTCTGGTATGAGGTCTGCTCCATCTCACCCACCTCTGGTTACAAGACAGAGATCTGGAAGCAATGCATCGACTACTTCTAACTCCAGTAACTCGTCACTTCTCAACAGTATGAGAAACAACTCATTGAGTACCCAACAACAGAGATCACCTGTTGCAGTGTCTCGCTCACCATCAATTCAGGCAAGAAGACCAGTTTCTGTATATATGTCCAGTCCATCGTTTGATATCCGAAGTGAATTGAGACGTCAAGAGAAGGAGAAGAGGGCTGCAATGTCTCCACCGCGCACTTGTTCAGGATTAATGAGGACACCATCACTACCAATGAATCGGTCTCCAGAAGCCAACCATGTCGCCGCAGCTGCTGGTGCTGCAAGTGCATTGAAGAGACGGGAGAAGCCACAAGAGGTGAGAAGCTCGTCTTTGAAAACACACCAGGAGTTGCAACGGCAACAGCAGTATTTGTCTCCAAACATTGGTAGTGATCAAAGACAGCATTCCACTTCACCTTCCAGAAGATCCCCGTCTCCATTGAAAGTCAGTTCCCAGCCTCTGCCAGACATCAGCGAACTGTCTATAAACAACACAACACCTAGACGTACCCAATCCAAGTCAAACACGCTATCACAGACCTCCACTACAATCATTTCAGAGTTGCCAGAAACGCCAACTCCAAAAACAATCACTCCAGTTGCGAGTACGCCTCAAGTTGGAGACCCTGATCAAAATCAATCTCCATCGAAGTCCCCGTCTCCTGTTCTGAGTTCAACGTTGAAGCTGCCAAAGACCCTTGATCCAGGTTCTACATCTCCATCGGTACCAGCGTTGAGCCATACAGATGAAACTACGTCTACTGAATCGATTTCTGATTCATCTATTTCTCTGGACCAAGACGATAGTCCAGATGGTGAGACACTCACCGCTGAACTTGAGACTCCAGAACCCATTGAGCGAAAGATCATCAAAAAGGTGAGATTTACTGGTGTTCCAGACGAGACTGAAGAGGAATCTAAACCTAAGAAGAAAGGTTGGATTCATCCACCAAAGATTCTTGTGAGAAACAACAACAAACCGCAAACTTCACTCAGTTTTGCCGCTCAAGCTCTGGTTCAACAAGAGCGCCTCACATTCTCTAATATGAAGAGGGGCCAATATGATATGAAAACAGGTAAAGTCCTCTACCCAGAACAGGGTGGAACAAGACTGATGAGCACACTAAATGGTGGTAGTTCATCCGCTTCTAAAGGAAAATGGGGAATTGGTGGTAGATTGAAAGGACGTTTCTCATAAGTTGTATACTGAGTTTTTAGTCTTCTCATCTTATATAATGATTAATGATATTAGATATCATTTTAAAATGCTGGTCTAGTTCTAATAAAATGAAAGTTGTAAAGAGAAAATATTTAGTGTGCACACTTGACAGCTGTGATGCACCCTCTTTTTTGTTTATTGTCTGGGTTTTTTTAGTATATCAGTCTTTTGTTAATACCTCCATCCGCAAATATAAACAAGCATTGGATGTAAGGTAACGACTATTTCCCATCACTGGAATGCCTCAGGTGGGATATGTCCATGTTGCTGAGATTGCTGGAAGGCAGCAAATGCAGCCTCATAGTTCCAGCCACTCTGTTCAGCCAACATAAGCGTGAACTGAACGTTCAATTTCGTCTCAATCTTGAGCCTAGTTGCAATCTCCTTCTGAATTGGTGTCAACGTATCAGGAAGAGGGATACCAGGGACCGGCAGTGTTCCTTGGGCTGAGCCAGGAGCAGATGGTGGTTGAACTGGTGGCTGTGGTGACGATTCAAGAGATGCTGGTTGCCATGCCTTGTTATTAGCAAGTGGTCTAACAATGAGTAGTTCTGATGCAATGATGATCGATTGTGGTGCTGGAATGATCACGAAGATACGATCGAATGATTTTGGTGTCAGCTTGGATGAAGATGAACCAGCAACTCCATTACGTCTGTGGCCACGTTGAGAAGTCCCGTTGGCATCAATCTGTGGAGCTCCTGTTTCTTGAAATTCACCATGGAATGAAATAATAATTCCGTTCACTTGTGGGTATCTCCAAGCCTCCATTGAGTAAGAGGATGGATCTGTGTCCAGTTTGTGTTTGGTCTTTGGTAAATTCTGAAAGAGTTTGGCAATCTGTTCTTGGCCCTTACCGAGTCTAGACTCACGAGCACGTTCGGAGGAGACACGAGTCAAGTTTCTCGATATTGGGATGTAGTAACCGAAGGCAACGTCAGCTGCGGCGGCATCATTTGGTACCGATGAGTCCACGGAGAGTGAGAACTGGGATTCTGGTGTATAAAGAGGGAGCAGTCGAGTGCGGTCGTTATCCCAGAATTGGAGGAAGTTAGCGATGAACTGTGTTGATATCTGCTGGACTTCATTGTCCTCAAAGAAGAACTGGGCTCTTGATACTGGAAGCTCATAGATACTCCGCAATCTTGCTTCGTCGCGAATCATAATTCCATCGAGCATAATGAGACGAGGGAATATCTTTGAGACCTCATTCTTGTATTGTGGATCCGTGGTGATTGGGTTACCAACCATAAGTAATTCACGGAGGTTACGGAACTTGTTCTTCCAGATCTCGAGTGATCTCAATTTGCTGATTCTGTTATTCGTGAGGGAAAGGTTCAGCAAACTTGGATACGTTTGTGCTAATGATGTGACTGCTGATAAGTCTTCAAGGTTGTTATCATTGAGCACCACACTGTCAACGACAAACTTTTCTTGATCAGCTAGTTTCATGAGCGCTGGGAACATTTTGCTCTGCGTGCTAACTGAGTTGATTCCACCAGCCTGCTGAAGTTCCGGGTCCTGTGCAATGGCCGAGAGGTTAAGCATCTTCGCTTGTGGGTCATAACGACGATGTAGGAACCTCTTCAGCAGTTCAATGGTGTTTGAAGTCGCAGATGAGCGGGCAGTGATCCGCAAGGCATTCGAAGCAAAGCGCACACCGCTCCACTTGGTGATGTTGTCAGCCTCAGTCTGATTCTTCACGTATCCAACTATGGCGTCGTTCTCCTGTGTGGCGTTCATCAAGGCCACTTTGGACTTCTTCGACAAGAACGTCACGCACTCTGACAGTGTACCGCCCTGCCACCCTCTCACTTCAATGGCTATCGAGTTAGCCATCTGGTGTTGGGACGCGGCTTGTGTGAGCTGGTGACCGGTGAGTGCGCCGCCGTTTTGGTTGTGGTCACCGTAGTTCATACCACCGTTGTTGTAGCGGCCTCTGTTGTTGCGTCCTCTGTAACTCATCTTTCCGTTTCGCCGTTTCCTGGGCTCTGCTGTGTTGATCACTCACACTTTCTCTTTCTCTCTCACCTCTTTCTTATTACGCATTGGTGCTCTTCTGTTGTGGTGTTTTTTTTAACAGCTTTCAAACTTTTACTGACATATTTTTCGGGTCAATAAAGAATTTCGAGAATTATGTAATTACTGAATCATCAAAGTCTGTTATATACTGCAGTGTCAATAACTTATCTCCGGCTTTAGTTTTTTCCCTCCACCGAGGTGTTCGGGTGTCGGACGTTTGCTCTTGAAATTAAATAGGGAGGGGGAGGGGGTGTTGCTTGCAATCAGGCAACTGTGGTAATTGTATATATAGCGAACCACACCCCACCTTTTCTCCTACCCCCACACCACTCTCCTATATAATCTCTTATATCCACATCGGAGGATGTTCAAGTGCGCATCTCTAGGATTTTTCAGATCTGCAGCATTAATACCTAGAACACACGCCTTTAACTCACTTATTGCACAACAGAGCCTGATCACTATGCCGTTGAGACCATTATTTACTATTTCCAACTCCATTGTGGAGTCATTGAAGAAGGAGGAAATATTTGATGAAGTGTTGCCAGAGTTCAAGCCATTGGGATTGCTTCAGGTGTCGTATGGTGGATCCAATGATGTTGCAATGGGTAATACACTCAAAGTCGACGAGACGCAGGAGAAGCCTAAGTTCCAGTTTGTGCTTAGCTCTGCCGGAAGCAGTTCCAGTGAGGATGTAGTCGATATCAATGAGCAGGATCTCTTCACATTGGTTATGACCGATCCTGATGCGCCTTCGAGAACTGATAAGAAGTGGTCTGAGTATGCTCACTTCATAACCACGGACATCTCGCTAAAGAGCAACGACTCAAGCGGCGAGTTCCTCGCTGCTGACATTGATCTCGGGAACCAGGGAAAGGAGATTTTGAAGTACATGGGACCTGGTCCTCCAAAGGGCACTGGTAAACACCGTTATGTGTTCTTATTGTTCAAGCAGGCTCCAGGCGTTTCGCCACAGGCTCCAAGTGACAGACCAAACTGGGGATACGGTACACCTGCTACTGGAGTCAAGAAGTGGAGTGAGCAGTATAGATTGGAGCCATATGCTGCAAACTTCTTCTTTGCTGAGAACAAGTGATAAGATCCCCCCCTACGTACTGATTGTATATAGCACATGATCCTTTTGTGTTTTTTTGGTTTTAATTTATAGCTTAAGTCTTGAATTTTGAAAAGATCAATATAAAAAAGAATTAGAAATAAGGGGGGAAAGGGGGAAAAGAGAAAAGAAACAGCGTAACACGTAAAAATTCGGAGGCATCTAAACTCGTAAAGTCAAGTCAGTATCTGTTTTCATAAGGAATCTCGGTATAGTTGGTGTACTCAGTACCTTCAAAGTGGTGATTTTGTTGTTGTGGAGGTTTCTGAGATTGTTCTTGTTGTTGTTGTTGTTGTTGTTGAGCACGTTCTGGTTGCTGGGTCTGACCAGTTTGATCAAGTGTTTGTGGCTCATTCTGTGATTGTGGTTCTGATGAATGTGCCTGTTCTTGTGGTAGTGCAGAATGAGTAGTGGTCTGCTCTTCTTGTACTTGTACTTGTTCTTGTTGTTGAGGATATCCCATAGATTCTTGTCTTGAATTGGAGTGTCTCTTTGGTCTATCATCATCACGCGGTACTATATCAATAAGGAAGTCAAACATGTCAGATTTCTGTAGTGCTGCTGCAATGTCACTTCTCTGTAACGTTCTTCTTTTGTTTTCCTCTGCGTGTATCCAAGCTCTCATGGTCAGCTCTGTGATGAAGATGTCACATCCTTTAGCAAACAGGATTGGTGCCTCAGCAGATATCATCCGCACTTCCTCGTCAGTTTTCATGACTTTCTTGATTCTGGCTAGTGGCAGCTGGTGGTTCTTGAAATCGTGGTCCTCGTGCTCAATAGCATTGATCGTCTCTTGCCAGTAGGCCATCATCATGTTCTTGTAATGGCCCGTGAGTCCCGCACCGACATTAGCAAACACGCTTTCTTCGAGGGCCTCCTCTTCGTTTTCTTCTTCTTCTTCTTCTTCTGCCTCTTGGATGTCATCGTCTTGATGTAGTACTTCCTTTTGAGACTCTTCATCTTCATGTTGTTGATGGGCGCCATCCTCTTTGTAGTCCACCAGTGGGGAGTTCTCCAGTATCATCTCCTCATCGTTTAGGTAATTCTCGTATGATTCCTCCATTGTTGATAGAATCTCGACACTATTATATAAATCGTTATATCTCTTCAAATAACCTGGGTATTAAGTATCCTTTTCGGGGGTTGACAATTTTCCATTGAGGTCGACGTTTCCTTCGCGGGTGTGGTTTATTTTTCTTTAAAGAAGCGAAAAAGAAGGGGGAAAAAGAACCACTTTCTCTGTCCCTCTTTTGGATGCTGTTTTCTATGAACAATTGGTTGTAAACAGTTTTGTTACTATTCCAATCAATTCAGTAAAAATAGAATTCCTCTTTCAATTACATTGACAAAATAGATGAATGAGATTTTCCTTTCCAGTTCTCAAGAAAACACGGGGTGTGTTCTCTTCTTGCTTACGCATCGAACGAGTTCGCGACCATATATTATATACACCTTCTTCCTTCTGGTGTAACATCCATCTGGATTATAACTACGTAGTGGTATATATATATAGAAACTTGTGTTAAGTCTTAGGTTAGATCCTTGCTTATATCTTAGACTTGGAAGTGAAAAGTGTAAGGAACCAAAGCTTGTTTAGTTTCTCTACTCTCCTTCATGTGGAGTATCATCATCTCCACTATGAGGTGAGAGCAGGGGTGTGATATTTGGATAACTGAATGAAGTTATGTTTTACGTTAGTTTGACCTTATATCACTGTGTTGTGTGTAATAAATGGAAAATAAATATTGGTCTTCTTTTTTCAATTTCTTTACCCTTTTCTTTATCCAACTATTTGATTCCCCCCTTTCCCTTGAATTCATGATCTATTGTTCTTTCCAAATCGGGACACGCCTAATTTTCCCCTTACATCTCTTCACATCTATATAATATAGAGATATATAAAGCCTCTTAGTTTATAAAACTATGTATCATGGTTGTTACGGATTTATATTGTTAATGCTCAAAATATATACTACACGAACGGATCTCAACCACTAATCATCACATCTCCTTGTAAGAAAGATCAGAATAATCTACTTGATTGCGAATTGCTATGAAAGTTTTAGTTTTACGATTCTCTAATGTGTTGTTTCTTAACCACTTAAGAAAAGTCTATAAAAGGAGCACTGATACCCTACAATTTATCTCTTTTCTCAATATATATCCCCCCTCATTATTCTCTCCATCTCTTAGCTATAATTCACACTCTTATAACACTCTTCAATGATGAACCCAGTTTTTACTACAACTTCCTCTTCCGCTACTCCAAAGGACAACTCAGAATCCAATGACAACGGTGTCATTATGCGTGGTTGGGGTAACCAATGGTACACTTGTACCATTGCCTAAAAGTGGTCTCTTTATGAGATTCAAGGAATATGAGTTAAAAGATGATTTGATGCTTCTTTTGTTAGTCACTTTCACTATTCTTCCAATGCAACCAACATATTCATTATTTACTAATAAACTCTTAGTAGTCATAAGTTTTATACCCATTAAACAAATTAGTAGTAGTCCCTTAAGTATACACAGTGCGCCGCTTCCCCTTACAAAGTTTCGGGCGCGCGCGGGTGGCTTATTTAAAAATGTACAATTTCAAGAAGAAACATAAATCTTTGATTTTGAGTGTTGGAACAAAGACTTTTATGAGGAACAGAGAAGGGAATACAAATAGAAAATCATCAGTTAACTCACTTTATTATATCTTATCACATCACATCATATCACTTCACCTCATACAATGGCACACAGATTCAAATCCTTTGACACAGAAGCTCAGGAGGCACTCACATCAACCAAATCTACAACCACATCGTCCTCACCTTCCACAGGGGAGAGTAAGCCATCAAAGAAAGTCATTAAAGATCAAACATTTGACGAGTTATACGGTGAGCCTGAGAACTTCTTGGAAATTGAGGTGATAAACCCACGTACCCACGGCTATGGTAGAAACATGTACACCGATTACGAAATCGTTTGTCGAACCAACATACCTGCTTTCAGATTGAAGAACAGTAGTGTCCGGAGACGGTACTCTGATTTTGAGAATTTCAGATCATTGTTGGAGAATGAGAGCTCAAGGGTTGTGATCCCTTCACTCCCAGGCAAGGTGTTTACAAACAGATTCTCAGATGAGGTCATTGAGTCAAGACGAGCTGGTTTGGAGAAATTCGTTCAGACAGTTGCTGGACATCCATTGTTGCAGACTGGAAGTAAGGTTCTTGTGAGCTTTATCCAGGATGAGGTGTGGGATAAGAGAAGCTATTATTGATATTGTCATTAAGTTCTATTAAAATATACACATATATTTTTTTGTGCTTTAAAGAAGATGAATCATAAACAATGAGTACATATATATATATATAGCTATGAATTCAATTAGGAAAGAAGAGAAGACTTTTGAGTATTTATATTTACTCTCACATAGAAGCTGAGATAGTTCCTTTTGGTACCCATTTTGCTCTTCATAATTACTTACAATTCTATTTTTTTATGCTTAGAAGAACACAAAGGACATTGTCACAATCAGAACAAATCAAAGAAACAGTTAAGCAAAAGACACATAAAGTTTTACTATTTCTTTAGTAAGTTAACATCACAAGTTTGAAGAGAACAGTTGAGATGTTCGGGTGTTTTTCTTTTGGTGTCTGGGTTAACTTCCTTTCAGGCTTTTAGATTTGTGTAACCTTCAAGTATTAAGCACTTCTTTATTATAATATACCAATAAGTGATACTACAGAAAAGATTTGATCAGAATAAAAATCAACACAGAAAAAGACAAGACAATAGAAAGAAAGGAAGAGCAAGAGAAGGTGAAGGTCATTAAACACAAAAAGCAAGAACAACAGTAAAAGAACAAGGTATTCCAAAAAGACAGAAGAGAAGAAGGGAAAAAAGAGAAGGTAATGACATAGTATATACCACCAAGACATAAGGGAAAGGTAATAAAGGTATATAAAGAAAAGAAAGACATAAAAGAGAATGAAAAGAGAGGAAGGAAAAAAATCAAAGCCAAATTAACAGAAAAACCACATAGTTCAAGATTAACAGACGAAAGAAGAAGAAGTAGATGATGATAAATAGACAAACAGAGTAGCGTTAAACAGAAAAAAACAACCACGAGACTCATAGCACTCTCGTTAAAAAGTCAAACCATTCTCTCCACAGTGTCTCTTCTAGATTCCAAGGAAGTACGAGTTGAGGCAGCAATATGGGCGGTGGAAGTGTTTGCCATAGATGCAATATCAACGTCTTGTAATGGGATGTGATTGTTGTTGTTGTTGTTGTTGTTGTTATTAGTAGTAGCATTAGGAGAAGTGTCGGTGTTTGCTGTGCGGTTGCCATTAATTTCTCTCTGTCTTTGGTATTCATTGACAATGACAGAGTTCAGCAGGTCTTGTTTAGAGATACCCATAATCATCCAGAATATTCTCCATTTCAAAGTCAAAAACTGCTTCGTTTTTTCCTTTGCAGTATTCTGCAACTCTGGATATGCCTGTAAGATCTCAGCAGCACGGGATTCCAATGTGGTGTACTGCAACTCTGGCCAACCACCAAGAGAATCGTTATCACCATCTTCATCATTATTATTATTCTCCTCACTGCCATTTTCCTGGTCCTTGAGGTAATAGTCACGCTTGCACATTGGACAACAGGCTTTCCGTTTTGTCAACCATGGGTCAAGACACTCCTGGTGAAAGACGTGACCACAAATTAATCCACGAACCATATCTTCTGGATCAAATGTATCAATGCAGATGGCACAAGTGCCGGAGTCGAAGTGGACCTCGTGAGCAAATGGGTTTCCGAGGTCAACAACTTCTTGTTCTTGAGTCCGTGTTGTTTGTGATTTTGTAGTGTCATTAACTGCGTCGTCATTGTCATTAGAAGTCGTCTGTGAAGGGGCAATATCACCTTGTACAATCTGATCATCCTGTTCCTGTTCATTGAGAGCTTCATCGTGTTCTTGTTTCAACTGTGCCATAATGTCCCTGTTTGCAATATCTCTTTCTGCACCACCATCGAGCCAGTTCTGGTACGTACGCACTGGGAACAAGTGGTCAACCTCTTCTTCAGTGAGCCTTCTTTTCTTTAAGTACTTTCTGCGACGTCTCTGGTCACGCAGACGTGTCTGCATGCCATGGTGGTACATGTTAATGTGCTGTATTGGGTAGTCGCCATTGAGCAGTATCGTATTACCTCCATCGGATCCAGCCGATGATGTGAGTCTCGCTGTGGCGTAGATGCCCAGCTTGGTACGCACGTAGTATCGCAGAGAGAAGAAAATGAACACAAATGCGATTAATATTCCAATGGCGATGGCGATGAAGAAGAGGATGGACGACGGTTGTGTCGTGCTGGGAGTTGGTGTTGATGACATGTTAGGCTTCTTGAAAGAAAGAGGGGAATAGATGACAAAATAATAAAACCACAAGAAGATGAAGATGAAATGTTACTTTCCCTCTTTGTTCATTTACTTCCTTCTCTTGAAACAAAATGGAGAATTCTTTCTTTCCTATATTCCTTTCGGTTGCTGAGTGGGTGTTTGGTGTCACTCCGAAACCGGCGTGGGGGGGAATCAAAGACGAAAAGAAGAACTGATCTTTTGATTTGATTTATGGAAAGGAAAGTAAAGGGAAGAATGTGATATTTCTTAAGGAAGAGCTCCTTCCAAAAAAAAACACCTTTTCTTTGCTAATCTTTTCTCTCTTTTTTGTATGAGAAATCAGGGATGGTTTCACTTTTTTTTTTTTGATTTCCGGCTCTTTTGCCCGATTTTTAAAATTACACACAGCCCACTCACTCAGTTCCTTTCCCCCTATCAGCCAATTGTTCTAGACCGCGGGACTACATGTTTTTATAAAGACTAGATTATTCCATTTTTCGAGTCTTTCTAGACTTTCTCCATTGTTTTTCTTTTGTTTAGAAGAAGGTTCCAGAGACTAAAATTTTTGACACAAATGACGGGTATAAATAAAGAGGCAGACGACCTCTTCAGGATTGGGAGAGATGGAAGAAGAAGAGGGAAGATATAAAGATGGAAGAGAGATAGAAAGATATAAAAATAATGAGAAATCAATTATCTACCAAAAGTAAGTAAGTGGGTGATATTTCATGGACATTAGCGCTTGCTGCTTTTATCACAGAGACGACACATCGATTACGTTTTACGTGATTGTGATGGCGACAGTTATGAACAACTCTGGAGTGCCAATAACATACAACTTCCACCGGACACTAAGGATTGAGCTCGATCCCAATGGTGAGAGGGAGAATAATCTGCACACGGGTAGAAGATGGTACCCTCTCACATCGAGCTCAGATCGTCATAGCTCTAGTGATCACTCTAGTGATCAAAACACTAGTGAAGAGAGCCATGACGATTCTGAATCCCAGTGATTTTATGGTTCAAAAGAACTTATAGATTGTAGAGCATAAAATGACAAAAATAAAGATATATATTGATATATATATATATATATCAATATACCTTTAGTGTCCACCCTTTTCCCAATATAACGTAGTCTTTCTTCTACTCTTCTCTTTGATAACGTAGATATCTAATTCAATTTATATCTCTATACTATCTTCAACTGAAAAGATAGAAGCAATCAAATCTTGAAATCTCGGGAACTGAGCTAATAGTTACATAAGTATTATACATCTCTTATTTTGGGGCCACACCCTCGGCTTCTTTTCCCACCCAAACGGCTTTTTCTCTTTTCTTTTTCTTTTCTCTAAAAAAGAAGCTACTAGAAAAAAATACTTACGTTCACTCTTACTTATATATATGTTTGAAGATTGGTAACAAAGGACCACCTGGCCTGGGTACAGGGTAAGCTTACGGGCGGTCACTGCAAAGTGTCTTCTGTTCTGTTCTCTTTGTTCGTCTTCTTTTCTATTCAAACAAGAAACATATACACGAAAGACCTATTACACTGACAGTTCTCTCTATATCAACACTGCTGCCTTAGGGCTTGCACACGGAATTCGTTCCCACATACCCATCATCATCGTCATTATCATATTTTTTTAACCACATCTTCCGTTCTTCATTGTCGTCATATAATCTCCCCTCCCCTTGTGTTTTGGGTTACTTTTTTGGTTTCGATTGGGGGGAAGTTGCCATTGTTTTTATCATTTCACTATACATTCATGCAATTACTCATATTTTGCCATTACAGACGAGTACACGACCGTCTATCGCTCTTTCTGGTGCTGCTATCAATGGACATGACCTCTAATGGAAACGTGGAGGTGACACTACAATATGCCCGTCAGTTTGATGCTGTGATAATAGATGCTTCAGGTAATCCACGGCCAGAGGTGATGAACAATGTGCCTGGTTCAATCACCGGAGAGCTGTCATCTTCTTCTTCAAGCTCGAACTCAAGCTCTGACAGTATCGCTCCTAACAGCTCTTCGGATGAGTTCAGTGAAACACGGTCACAGAGTTCACAATGAAACACTCTCTCACATTTCACATCTTTGCTTATCATCACATTTTAACGACGCTTTTTCTTTCTTTCTTTCATGCTCTTTCTTTACCCCCCTTCTCATGGGCTCGCTAATTACCCGTATCTGCATAGTCTTTCTATCCTTTTACTTGTGTTCTTCTTATTTCTATTATATATAAATACTTTTACATATGCTTAACGTGAACGATGACATATTTTTCCCATATAAAAACAAATCTTATAAAGATAAGCGCGTAAACTTCATCTTCAATTTGCCACCAACTTTTCTACTGTTCACCTATTACCTTCTAAGAGTACAAACAAAACCATATGTCTGACGAACAATCTGTCAAAGTCCAAGTGTATACCTATGACCTCTCACATGGCCTTGCCCGCCTTTACTCTCAGGCCCTCATAGGGACGAGTCTCGAGGCGATCTACCACTCCTCAATTGTTCTTAATGGGGTAGAGTACTACTTTGATTCTGAAGGCGTGACAATGTCCCAAGCTGGCAAGACACGATTTGGATTACCCCTCGAGGTCATAGATGCTGGTGAAACTTATATCCCACAAGAGATCCTGTTGGAATACCTTGAGGAGCTAAAATCTTCTAGGTTTCAATTTGGAAGTTACTCCTTGTTCACCAACAACTGTAACCATTTCACACACGAAGTCTTACAATTCTTGAACGGTAGAGAATTGGATAAGAGAATACTCAACTTGCCTGAACAAGTGCTTACTTCTCCTAATGGTGCTATGATCCAACAGCTGTTTAGTGGTACCACTTTTTAGATGATCATCTCTTTACACATATTTATTATTTAACGGTACATATGTGCTTATATGAAATATTATAAAAAGAAAGACGAAGAAAAAAAGAAAAAGGGACGATAATAGAGTACATAAATAACAAGAGAAAGGAATTAAAGATGCAAAAGAAAGAAGGATAAACACTCTTATGGAGTTACCACCTTTTTGACTGTGTGTACAACAGAGTCTTCAGACTTAACACCTTCGTCCCTATTCTTATCACTATCACCATTCATCTTCTTCGTATCATTCTCAAAAGGTGTACCGGATGGAGTCATGATGTTTGTGGTGTTATCCGAAGGCGTATCACCTATATGTTGTTTCTCATTAATCAGCTCCATAACATATTCATCCCACCCCAGTATCAAGCGTTGAGATCTCTCCCTGAATTTGTACTGTGGCACTTTGTCCTCGAGTTCATCTGCACGAGCAATCAACTTCAACAGTTTGTGTAGTTTTGAGTGACGAAGCACATCCGTGTTGACATTTTTGGAGAATTGCTCTAGCTTCTTGAAGTAATGATCGGCTTCTTCAAGATCCTTCTCTGATGGCAAATCCTTTCGTTGGATCAACTTCTTTTGTAAATGCACGCGAATACCATAAGCCTCATGATTCAACTCTTCTTGTGTCTTTTCCTTCTTTATCGTTGTCGAAGAGTTAGAGTCATTACCATTCTTTACAACACTCTTCTCGGGCTTCGCCACTTCTTCTTCTTTTTCTTCTTCCTCTTTTTCTTTATTATTCTCATCAATTACCTTCGTCTTCTTCCATTTCTCAATGACACTAGGCTTGGACTTCTTGAAATCGCTCTCTTGATTTGAACGCTTCTTACCCTGTTGCGAAGGCAAGTCATAAATGGAAGCAGGAACAAACTCTTTATCATCTTCCGTGATAACATTGGATTCAAGTAGAGTTTGCCAATACTTCCCATTGTAATCCAGTGCATCTCGGAATCCATCAACCATATCCTTCTTTCCCTTCTGCTTTGCAAGCGCTAGCTTCTTCTTGGCGTCAGACACCTCAAGTTTAGAGATCTTGCTTAGGTATGAGGTACCAACAGTTCTCTCACCCATAAAAAGGATATAAGCAGATGGCTCACCTGATTTTCTAGCCGATCTGAGACTCTTGACAGTAGCGGCAGACACATGGCAATTAGCCAGGATGATTGCAGGCCATGCTGGGAACGTGGCATACTTGGCCATAACAAGGTCACCTGGTTTGAAAGGAAAATCATCCCCAGTGATTCCAGCATTAGAATTCTTAGGTGGCATTGTGTAGTAATTGGGTCACTTTATGACGTCTGTGTTTCTTCAATGTTGTTGTTGTTGTTGCTGCTTTGGCGGGAGTTGTTGATGTATGGAACAGCACCACTAAATAACAAGTTTCTGGGTGTGCAAGTGGGTTCAATGGCAGTCACAACCTGGTTTCAACACTTCACCAAGCTTGGATTCTCAAGAAATTGAGTGATGTCTCTTGGTGTGATTGTATATTCCGTCTGTAAATGATCCTTGCCAGGGGTGGGTGTGGTTACGCGTGAAACAGAAAGATCGCTTTTAAAATGAACAAAAAGACTTGTGGGATAGTTGAAAAGTGGGGTGAGTGGTATAGAGTTAGCTGAAGAAAGACAACCGGTTAGTGATTGGCCTATGTGCTGTTGGTAATTGATAACTTTTGTTGTTGTTGTTGTTGTGGTTGTTGTTGTTGTTGTTACAAGGGAGATAGGTGAACACCTTTTGTGGATTTTCAGGTCGCACCGGTGGAAAGCGCGAGAGCAGGTCGGTCTCAGTTGCTTTTAATGAGAGAGAGAGACAAAAAAGTTAGTTCTGTTCAATTCTGTTATGGAATATATCAGTCCACAGTTAAACAAAGGTAAGAGTTCTCTTATTAATAAGAGATGCTGTTCTTACAACAGGCTTTCCACCATCTTCTCCCCTCCTCACTATCCCGTTACCCCCCATCAGCGTTTGTTAACAAAAACATTTCTCTCATTTGATTGCTAAATGGGGCTACTCTCATAGAATTGACTGTGCACAGTGATGTTTCATTCACCAGTGGTAATCAGTATCATCGTTGAAAGAAATACACAGGCATATTGAAAGAAAGGTCATTTATATATGAATTCAGTATATATATATATTAACAACTATCTATGTTTTAATTACTATGGTTATGAGGCACTGGGGATTTCGCGACTCCTATGTCTTGAGCGTCGCCGCCACCAAAAGCTCGAAATCGCCACTTCTTTCTACTTCAACTTTATCTTTATAGGTAAACAAATAACCCCATTTTACACCCCCTTTTTTTTCCTTCACTTTTTAAACCCACCCCGTCACACAAGCATGCAGAGACTACAGAGACTTCTAGGCCAAGCTGGTGGCCTTGGTGGCGCTCCACCAACTGATGGACCAGTGATTGACAACAAAGAGACAGTATACATTTCATCACTCGCTCTGCTCAAGATGCTTAAGCACGGCCGTGCTGGTGTTCCAATGGAGGTTATGGGCCTGATGCTTGGTGAGTTTGTTGACGATTACACCGTCCATGTTGTTGACGTGTTTGCGATGCCGCAATCTGGTACCGGTGTCTCTGTTGAGGCGGTTGATGACGTTTTCCAAACTAGAATGATGGATATGTTAAGGCAAACTGGTAGAGATCAGATGGTTGTTGGCTGGTACCATTCCCATCCTGGTTTTGGATGCTGGCTCTCATCTGTTGATATTAATACGCAACAATCGTTTGAGCAGCTCAATCCAAGAGCTGTTGCTGTTGTCATTGACCCTATCCAATCCGTCAAGGGTAAAGTCGTTATTGATGCCTTTAGACTCATCAGCTCTAGTACTTTGATGATGGGACAAGAACCAAGACAGACCACCTCCAACGTTGGTCACTTGAACAAGCCATCCATCCAAGCATTGATCCATGGTTTGAATCGTCATTACTATTCTTTGAACATTGACTACCACAAGACGCCACTGGAGACCAACATGCTCTTGAATCTACACAAAAAGGAGTGGCAATCGGGATTAGCACTCCACGATTATGACCATAAGGAGAAGCATAATTCAGAAGCTGCTGCACAGATGGTGAAGATTGCCGAGCAGTACTCTAAGAAGATTGAAGAGGAGAAAGAGTTGACAGAAGAACAGTTAAAGACGAGATATGTTGGTAAGCAGGATCCAAAGAAGCACTTGCTGGAAACAGCAGAAGGCTTGATAGAGGAGAATGTTGTGAGTGTTTTGACTGGAGCTGTGGACTCAATTGCCATCAAATGAATGGTTAGGTTGTACAATAATATGCATTTTCTACATTTTGCTTGTGAAAATTTTCTTCTGCTGTAGCTAGTCATTCATCATTTTATACGCTCCCATATTTGAAGACAGGTTTCACCGAGGAACATGTAAGCCATTTCTTTCTTTTTGGTAATTAGGTCGTGGATTTCAATCCATTCATTCTCGCTTTTGCGCAACTGGATCTTCCACATGCTCTTATCGTCTTTATCCAATTCTTCGCTTTGAATGAGTTCGTGAACGATGTTGGAGATTAAACGATACTTGACATTCCCATTTTGAAAATCCAATTCCAAAGGGTATTGTACAATGGTAGGGTTTCTGTCCTTTACGTGGAGATCAATGCCCAAGTTCTTGTCTTTGAATCTGTTGAAATCCATGATTAAGTATGGTGGGAACTTGATAATTTCATGGGTCATTACTTTACCAGGAACAACTGTCTCAGTTTGCCCATCGTATTTTGTTAGTAATTTTTCAATGTGAATTTGTGGGATCTCTTGAACGCCCGATTTGGCCTTGAATAGGGACACTGGAGGTAATTCTAGGGAAAGGATCCAGAATTTTGAAGTAGTGTGATGGACTTCTTGAGATGTAATGAGTTGGTCGGTTTCTTTGTCGTTCGTTAATGTTCTAAAGCTGATGGATAATTTTCCTTGTAAGGCATTATTAAAAACAGAGGACTTATTGTTATCCATGATGAATGATCTTGATAGTGTGTTGATAAACCACAATAGGAACTCCCTTGGACTCTTTTGCTGATTAATGGTGAATTGTTTATTTGATTGGAGTGCAACGAGTTGTAGTAGTTCATGAGGAGATATGTGATTCTTGAACAAACGAGGAGACCACAGTTTTCTCACAAATAGGTTGAATCTTTTATTTAGTTCATTCCTGTTCATCAGTTTTTCGTTCTGATTTGCGAGCAAGCAGAAATCACGGATTGTCTTGATGTGTGATAGTGCCTGTAGAATGACGTTAGCGTAATCATTAGCAACGATGTTGTTTAGGCCAATGAATCCTGGAGAGTAAGAGTGTCCACTGAGATCCTTTGCCGTTGTTGACGAGAGTTTTTTGATTTCCTGTTTGGTGTATGTTGGATTTATGGCATATTTTATGTCGTTTAGCAGAGGAGACACCACCAATTGGTTTTCAGGGAGGAGATAAGCTTTAAGTGTGTTGAAGTTGATGAAGACGTGATGGTCGTCATTGACGGAGTGGAAGTAAGCTGGTGATGATTTTCCACGGCCTTGGAAGTACTTACCACAGACTAAACAACCATATATGTTGACATTTGACAAAGTTACTGAACACACTTTTTCGAAATCGAAATCAAGTCGTTTGCGGTCTATTGTATCCAGGTAGATGTTTTCCAAGTTTTGTACTTGTGATGATAATGAAGCCTCGGTTTTTTGTCGTTTAGGAGCGTCTGGTAAGGTATCTTCTAATTCATTATTGTTCCTTTTAGAAGACATGATTGATACTCTTCTTTGATAATGATTATATATGAGGAGATGAATACAATTCTACAAAGAAATTGATGTGTTACTTCAATAACATTTGAATTAACCGCCTTTGGAGCCAAAGATTTAATTCGCGAATTAGTTTTTTTTCTTCTTACGGATTTAAGACCAACTTAAAGCCCGTTAATTCCGATTATAGTATCCAACGAGCCGATGACATCAAGGGTTTTTTTTTCATGAGGTACGTTTACTCTATGCCTGGTTATGTTTTCTTTTCTTTTCTCTTCTATGTGGTCATATCAGACTAACGATTCTTTTGATGGCAAGTGAACTGGGAGATATCAAACGATAAAGTCTATGTATAAATCTACTAACAAGGTGTACAAACATAAGTAACCGAAACATCAGTAATCCATCCACCCATCCCTCTGCGCGGGTGCGCTGTTTATACAAGGATGAGAAAAGAGCCGCATCTCTCTCTATGGGAAGGAATTCAATGCTTTTTTTACTATCTGATTTCTTTTAATATATATCTTCTTGCATGAAGCTGTGTATTGTCTGTAAAACTAGATTCATGATCAGATGTAGGTGTGTAGGTGTGTATGTGTGTATGTGTTTGTGTTCGTATGGGTGGTACGGTTTTGCGCAAGGAGGATGTGGGTTTGGGTAAAGGTGGTGCGACAAATAAACTCATTTTTTTTCTTTTTTCATTTCTTTCTCAAGGTAATTAATATACAACTATTACGGTGTTAGATGACGTACATTGCTGACGTTGAAGTGGTTGATCCTGTATCCATACGGAAAGCCTTCTTCCTTTTACCAATGCGCAGTGTATAATGTGAGCAAATTTCAAACTTTCTCGCTCTTTCTTTCTTCGACCATAGACTAAAGAAAAAACGTTAGTCAAATCTAGGGAGAAGTGGATTGTTTACTTTGGCGATTAATTAATTATACAGCTGATATATTGAGTTCCCATATATACTCAACTATACAACCTCAGAGTTATGGAATTCCGAGAACTCGATCTCCATCATGACAAATATGTACTAAAAAAAGGAAAAACAGTAGTGCAGAGCAGGCAAAATAACTCTATGTATATACACACATATATACATCAATTGCTTATTGTGGATTCTTCCTTTTTAGTAAGCTATACATCTAGAGAAGATATACAGTAGTATTGATAATAAAGATTCGTGCATGTGATGTGATGATAGGCGACACACTTATATACAGCTTACAAAGATTTAATTACCAAGCCCACACAATCGAAGCTTATGGAAGCTTTTTTGTTGTATATGGAACGACGAAACCGACCCATTTTAAAACCTTGGAGGAAGAAGGAGAAGAAAAATAGAGAGAAAAAAAGTCCCTCAGTGTGGCTGAAGCCCACACCCAGAGATATCAGAGTCTTTCTCTCTTTCTAAACCATGAAAACAACATCTAATTAAACTAAAAACACTATATAATTCTCAACCAAACGGCTCGGCTCGGCCCAGATGAGCCGGTCCATTTTTTTTTTTTTTTTTTTCTTTTTGAGTTTCATGGGCGGCCGAATTAACTCCGCGTTTGACATCATCTCGGAAAAGGATTATACAATGGGAAGGTTTGCGGGATTTGTCTATATAAAAAGAACCGAACCTCTTCGCTATGCGCTTTTTAGTTTTACTGTTAATTTATTTAAAAAGGAAGGGGAAACACACATACAATTGAAACATTACTTGTAAATCTCTCTTAATATACTACCTGGTTAGATTGATTCTTCTTCTTCTTTTCCACCCCACTTACGTTGCTCCTTAGAATATTGTTTGACACATAAAATTATACCCGCCCACCCACTCATACACACGCACATTTACAACTCTCACCCTCACGCAAAAATAAAGAGCAACTTACCCAATTGGTTTATTTCTTTTCATTTTCACTCACTTTTCTCACACACATCAACATAACCTGGTAATTGTTTTTTTCTGGAAGAATGCCCATTGAAAAAAAGGATCACAAGAAGCGTGTCTCAAAGGCTTGCGATTGCTGTAGAAAGTCAAAGACCAAATGTGATGGTCAGCGCCCTTGCACGCGGTGTCTCCAGGATGGCAAGATTTGCACATACATGACGAGAAAGAAAGCTGGTCAGGTATATTCAGCTTCATACGTGGACTTGCTCGAAACAAGAGTCTCAGTGCTTCTCCAAACTTTAACTCAGCTGCTAGAGAAGAGCAAAGAAGGTGCAGCTGAACTCTACTCTTTTTGTTCAGACGAAGACCTCCTCAACGAAGATGGTGAGTGGGACATTAACAAGGTCATTGGAAGACTGCTACCAGAGGAAAGACTACAAAACCTTGCCGAGTCTTCAGAAGACTACTCGTTACACGACATTACTGATGTCACTACTTCTCCATCATCCTCATCCACACATACTGCAAGTGCTGAAGTTACAGTAAAAACAGAACATGCTGCACCAAGTCGCAGCCCTTCTCCCAGGGCTTCCCACTCATACACCCATCACGCTCATATCTCCAAAACGAGACGTTATTCAGATAACCACGTCCACAAGATCCCCGCTACAAGGTTCAACCACTCATCTTCATCCACCTCTGCCTCTTCTTCCTCCTCGTCCAACTCAAACTCCTCCTCAGCTACCTCCTTACAAAGCCGTCTCAGTCTCTCTACAATGTCCCCTTCCACATCCTACGCAGAGTCCCCTTTATCCACCTCCCTCGACATCTTCAAGCAACCAAAACGAGCAAACACGCTTGACTCAATCCTCAGTGACGGATCCACAGAATTGGAGCTGGAGCTAGATAATGTCAATTTCAGTGACACCAATACGGCATCTACACTCATGTCCCCAGTATATTCTATTGATGACACAGACTTGGCTAGTGCTAACAAACTCCAAACTTCAAATCTTGACTCTACTCTGACAGATTTCTTCCCATTGCAGTCAGGTTTGAACTCTGTTCTATCCCCTACTGAAACTCAGTTTCCAATAGCCCAGAAACAACAGGTGAATAATGACACCAGTGTATTTGGAATGGCTAATAGTAATAGTAATAATAACAACAGTGGTATGTTTGGGTTCAGTGAGTGGGATAACTTTGAAGATGGGAGTGTTATTAAAAAGGAGCCAATCTCCTTGGATCAAACATTCAAGTTGTGATTTTTGCTCTCCTATATATCTATATTCAATTGTGTTATTTTTTGTTTTCATTTCGTTCATATCATTTCTGTTACCAATGATGCCACCCCTTGACTTTTCTTTTGTTGATTTGATTGACTCTCTTTTACTCATGGCTTATGATCTCTTTTCTATATTAGTTTATGGTTGATGTCCCTTTTCTCACGCTCACTATTTATCTCTTTACAAGACACGCTGATTACAAAGAAAATGAAAAAACAAGACAAAACAATTTTAAGTTATGATATGAAACCATTTGTAAGTTCTAGATTCCTTCACATTCGCATATCTGAGATCCTCTTACCTGGACCACCATAGTTATAAGTCTCCGTTTGTGTAATCTTCTTTTGACTCTCTACTACCGCATCAGGGAACTGACTCTCCACAATCTCATCATTCTCACTATCACTCTTGTAAACAATCACTTTCTTCTTCCCACTTGTAGTATTCGGAGTCATCAATCCATCTGAACTCCCACCAATCCTAAGCCCCTTCAACAACTGCCCGTTCGTAGAATTCAAACACACAGGGGTTTGCGTAGTTCCATTCTTCTGAATACTCTGTAATGGTGTTCGACTCATATGTACAGTCATAGGTGTCCGTTGTGGTGTAGGCTGCTCAACTCGAATAACCTCCCTCGTGCGACGTCCAATTCTAGGGAGAGGGGTGCGTGATGTAGCCAAGGAAACTTGTCTCTGTGGTGGTTGGATCGACGTTGTTTGTGGCTTGGGTGTGGTTCCCGTGCTAGACTTTTGGTGTAGTGACTGGATTCTGGATGACAATGCCATTGAGTTATCCTGCGTTCCCCATGTGATTTCGATATCGTTCTTGATGGCATCATCATCACCATCATCACCTGTGCTAGTTTGTTCAGGTTGATTTGTGAGAGAGTGTGATGGAGTCGGTGTATCTCCTGAGAGTCCAGCTAATGAAAGGATCGACTGCTCATCTTCTTCTAGCAATTTCTGTAATAGCGAGGATGTTCTTGAGTCGGATAGAGAAGACTGCCTAAATATCATTTCCGTAGAAACTGTGGCATCCTTATTGTCATTGGTGATCGCTTGTCGCTGTACTGGAGACTTTGAAATGACATGGTTTGGAGATGCGCGGGACACTTGTATACGGGGAGCCGGGGTTCCATAAGTTGATGATTTTCTGTTCTGCGACGATGGACTTTGATCCAGCTCTCCAGCTGGTGTCGTTGTCCTTTGCACCGTCACTCGAGTACTGTGAGTTATAACACGCGGCTTCAGTGGTATCGGGGTATATTTGGATGGTGTCACGCTTGCAACAGATCCACGACTGGAGATACGGTTTTTTGCTGCAGTTGAATAAGGACTGTCCTGTGGGGGTGATGGATTTTCATTAGGCTCCTCCTGCTGTGTTGTATTATGCGTTGGTCTTCCCTTTTTGGAAGGTGTCTCATGCCTGCTTAGACCAAGTCTGCGACGGCGCACAGGTGCATTCAACGTCAGTGGGGTGGTTGAAAACTGGGTAGCAGATGATAAGGAGGTTCGTTGTATCATTGGGGTCTGTCGCTGTGGTGAATCTGTGGTAGTTGAGCTCTTTCGCTTCTTGAACAAGCGGCCCACGTCTCTTTCACTCGTGGCAGTCATCTCCTCGATGTAGATAAGGACACTTCCGACCTTGAACTCTTCACCCCATCGACTATCGTTTTCAATAAGAGTGATGTGTGGTTTCTCTAAGAACTTCTCTGATATGAGAATACCATCTTCCGTATGCACTTGGACTTTTCTGTTGATCTTGAAGTACGTCAACTTTCCGTCACTCCAGGCTTTCCGCACCTGTGTGATGTTCTTGGTGTACATGATCTTGTATTCAAAGATCTCTGAGATGATCTCCAGTGACATCTTGAGCTGCTACTTGTTCACTTTATTATCTTTCTCTTTCTTTTAAAAGAAAGCGATATACTTGATTTTGGTGTTTATCTTTCTTGGAGGGGGGCTTTGGTTTTGTTTTGGTTTCGCAACCGCGTTTGTTCTGTTGATGGGGCAACTGGCATAAAAAATATAAAAAAAATCATTAGCCATTAGGTTCCAGCACCTTTGACTTTCATTTAACGCAGCTATAATTTAACTCTATTATTAGTTTTCAAATATTTTTTTTGGTCGTAACGAATTCAGATATATAGAGAGAAAGACATACACACAAAGGACAAACAAGATTAAGCCTGGACCTTCTTCTCCAAAAGAGAGGTCAAAGTAACAGCATCCTCAGCAAACTTTCTGATACCCTCAGACAACTTCTCGGTGGCCATAGCGTCCTCGTTGAGCAAGAATCTGAAAGTGGCCTCATCATCAACGTAGGAGACCTTCTCCTCGTTGACAGCAGCAGCAGCGGAAGCGTCCAAGACCTTTGGAACTGGGGCTTCAGAGTTGATCATCTCCTCCAAGAGCTTTGGAGAGATGGTCAAGAAGTCACAGCCGGCAAGGGCAGTGATCTCACCAACGTTTCTGAAGGATGCACCCATAACGATGGTCTTGTAGCCGAACTTCTTGTAGTAGTTGAAGATTCTTCTAACGGAGATGACACCTGGGTCGGTCTCGGAGGTGTAAGTCTCACCAGTCTTGGCCTTGTACCAGTCAAGAATTCTGCCAACGAATGGAGAGATCAAGGTGACGCCGGCCTCGGCACAGGCAACGGCCTGGACGAAGGAGAAGAGCAAAGTCAAGTTACAGTGGATACCGTACTTGGACTCCAACTCACGGGCAGCCTGGATACCCTCGTAAGTAGAGGCAATCTTGATGAGGATTCTGTCCTTGTCAACACCAGCCTCCTTGTACAAGTCAATGATCTGGAGGGCCTTCTTGATGGTGGCCTCCTTGTCGAAAGAGAGACGTGCATCAACCTCAGTGGAGACACGACCTGGGACAATCTTCAAAATCTCGGTACCAAACTCAACGAGCAAACGGTCCAAGGCCAAGTCAACCTGCTCCTTTGGAGAAGAGGCCTTACCTTTGGCGTAAGCAACAGCCTTGTCAATCAAAGCAGCGTACTGTGGCTTGGAGGCAGCAGCCAAAATGAGGGATGGGTTGGTGGTGGCGTCCTGTGGTGTGTACTTAGCAATGGCTATGGAAATCCTTGTGTTAGTATTCTACTGTTATTCATGGAAGACATCGTTTCCTCACATGCACCTCATCATCAAAGAAAGAGAGAGAATGCGTGTGTGGGGGTAAGAGAGAAGATTAAAGGGGTGGAAAAGAAGACTTACATTCGAACTCACCGGTGTCGGTGACGACGACTGTACCGGCGGCCTTCAATTGTGCAAGAGAGTTGGAAGACATTGTGTGTATATGTGTGAGAGTGATTTGATTCTGTTCAATAAACAAGAAAAGGGTTCTTCGAAATAGAAAAAAAAAGCGAAGACCTTGTTCTCTCTCCCTCACTATATATAAATATTGAACAACCTTGCTGGGGCACTGTTCTCCGTGACACGCGCGATGATTGCAAAATTTCGCGGCAATTTAGTTTGTATGTGTGGGCCAGGCGCGCCCGAATGGGATCATCAGATGTTTGTACTTTGTTTTTTATTCTCTTTAGCGATATTTTATTTTATTTTTGTTGAGTTGTAGAAGTTGAATAAGGTAGAAATAGTACATATAATAATATAAGTATAATATATATATATAATAGGGAACTCCGTATACCAAAAGTTTTCCTTTCTTTTTCCCCTTCCCTTCCAAATAAATTTAAACTTTTAAAAAAAAAACCCACACACCTTATAATTACGCGCTTATGTCGCTAACGCCACCCACACCCCTCCCCAACCGCTAAGATCGGCTGTCTGTCTGTCTGTCTCCACATCAATGATTTGAGTAATAGGGGGAATCAGCATTCTTTTTTTAATTGTTTAATGTTTAATTGCTTTTAGAAAGAGGAGTATTTTTTAACTCCATTCATGAGAACAGTTAATGAAAGAGAAAGAGAAAGAGAAAGAGAATAGAAAGAGAAGAACATGGCACAAAAAGTTACAAATTGCGCTTAATCCCTACAATTCTTCTCAGGTAACTTCTAAGTACATATCTCTGAACATTACATAAGCACGATTTAAATATTGTAGGGGCAACACTCTGAGAGAGACGTTGACATGCATCCTCCTTGACAGCAAACTACGAGATTCCACAATAAAAAAGAGAAGAAAAGGGCCTGAAATCTGTTTGACTTTTACTGTATTTTTTTGTTACTGAGTAAAGCAAGTGGTTATATATTTCAATTAGTTTGTTTCTTTACTTCACAATGTCCTGGTGGAAGAGTACACCTGCTACAAAGAACACGCTCACAGTGACTGCATCCTCAAACTATGACACAAACACAGCACAGGTTGTGCCAGTGAACAGTGAAAAGCCACTAGCAATAAGCTCAGATCTCGCTGAAATTGAAGTGCTTGTCCGAATCAAGGACTTTGCAGGTTCCAGCAAGCATTCTGAATGTCCAACTGATTCACCATACTTTCAAAACCGTATAGGAACTAATGTCTCGCTTCAACTCTCAATGGTTCCAAAAGAGGATATTGCTGGTGACTCGCTGTTTTTTGGTAATGACTTCTCCTACCCAATTAGAGACTACTTGCCCTATGGAACAGGTGCTGGCTTGAAATTATTCAAGAGCTATGTTGATCCAAGTGTTGATGGAGATGTCTATGCAGATGAACCATTCTTGTACGGCAAGGCATTGACGAGTTTCAATGTTATCAATGATAAATCTGGTAAGCTGGTTCCTGATGGAGGTGAAGATGTAATCCAGGAGGACATCACCAATGACGGTGATTCTGAACTGACTGTTCCCCAAGACTCTGCAGAGAGACAAAAGTTCTTTAGAGATGAGACCAATTTGCAGAAGTTCACTTTCTTCAAAGGGAAAACTTACCAGTTTGACTTCTTCTCTGGATTTATCAGCTTGAAAGGGAGTGATATTCTAATTTCCTTACCTGGTGGATTTGAGCTGAACATGTCGAGATATCTCAACGAGAAATTCAACAGTGTGAGATTTGTTCTGAAGACATCTGGCACAGAGGACGAAGAGTTAGGCGTCAATGTTGGTGAAACTCTTCTGGTTGTCAATTTTGAGCTGGTACCAGTTAAGGATGAGGGTGGTGAGGAGAAGGAGAATGATGAGCAGATGAATGATAACGACATTCTTTTGGATGATGATGTGGAATAATCGAACCCACTACCATTCAGATTAACCTGATTTGCCTCTTTATGGATTAAATTATCGGCATATATTCCGTGGGGCCCCACCAGTGAAAGGGAATTAATGTTAAGCTTCTGAGGATATTTCCCCAGTTTAGTCATCACTGGATCTGAAGAGTTTATCAAAGAATACGGGATACCTCAAATACATGCTCTTCTCGTAATTATTATGCAAGATAAAGTTTGATTCTACATTACTACGATGTTCGGCTCTTTTATTCTCTCTCTTTCATAAAGCCATAATGATCTATTCAACGTAGAACCCAACGGAGGTGGTGTCTGGGTGTGATGTGGCATTTGCGGCAGACTTCCGCGGAAGAGGCCGTGGGTGACGCTGTGATTGGCGCACGGCAGAAGAGATGCCTTTTTGATTGAATGCAGGTTGATCCGTGGAAAAGAAAGCCGGATCTGAAGACAAAAGGAGGGGAACACAGTTGATAATTATAGAAGATCAGATGAAGGTAAAAGGCTAAACCCCCCCTCAACCCCACACTCCGATTAGGTACTTAATCCCTGCGTTTTCCCCCTGTCTTCTATCTTTTGAATAAAGAGAGACACAAACCTCAAAGATCTGGCAGATGAGATATAAAAACAAATGTGCCACATAAAATCTCACCATCTCCGCGAACGGGATCCGATGACGATGAATAATGGCAAGGTCTCTCGAAGATGCCGCAATGAGCCAAAATTTCCCTGAGGGTGTTGACTCTCAATGTTGATACCATCAAATTTTAACATCAACCACTATTCTCTTTCTCTCTTTCAAGTGCAGTGGTTGTGGTGTTCCATTTCTTCCCTATTCAGAGACTCACACACTTCTTATTAAGATAGAAAGCTTCACATAGCAACAGTCATATATTACCCAGATGGCTGACGACGCTTACTACATCACACCGCACGAAGCTGCCCTCGCAGTGGTTGCCACGTCCATGAAGAAAGCCCGTCTACGGCTCGATACACTAATCATCAACTCCATCATCGGAGGCTTCCTCTTCTCTGCGGGGGGTATGCTCCACTTGCTCGCACAGGCTGAGAACCCTGGTCTCTGGGAAACCAATCCAGGGTTAGTCCACTTCCAGCAAGGAGCCGTCTACGCCATCGGTCTCTTTTATGTTATAATGATGGGTGCAGAACTCTTCAACAGCAACATCCTCTACTTCTCGGTCGGCGTGTGTCGTGGTGCCGTCACCATCCTCGATCTGCTCATTAGCTGGGGTGTTAGCTGGATCTTCAACCTCGGTGCAAACTTGTTTGTGTGCTACGTCATTTGTCATCTGTCTGGTGTCACACAGCAGGATCACTACGTAAAGGGATCCATTGATATCGTTGCTGATAAGCTGTCCTACTCCTTCATCCAGACTTTCTTGAAAGGTATTGCCGGTAACTTCTGTGTTTGCTTGGCTGTATATCTCCAGCTTCTCGCTAAACCAATCCATGTCAAGCTCATCGTCATGGCGATCCCTATCTTTACTTTCGTCTCCATGGGATTCACACATACAGTGGCTGATATGTACTTGGTCCCTATGGGTCTCATCAATGGCGCACCGTACAGCGTAGGATTGTGGATCTGGAAGGGTCTCATCCCAGCTACACTCGGTAATGCTGTTGGTGGAAGCTTCTTCGGTATTGTGGTTCCGTGGTACTTACACTTGGTGACAGTCGAAAGAGACAGAAAAACGTTGAACTTACCAGAGTTTGAAGCCAGAGATGAGCAGCCAGAGCTCGAGATGGACTCAAGAGTCGTTAGAGTTAAAACCCCTTCAGTGGCGTTGCCAGAGAAGTTTGTTTCTGACTCCTCCGATGATGTATCAAGAAGTGGAGTAGAGTTTAATCCCGTCAGCTACAGACCAGAAGATCCGATGTTGAACAATCGTCTGACCACCACAGAGTCTGGTCTCTCCAGACACACCACAGTGTCATCAACAAGAACCCCAAGATCACCACCAGGCGTCTTCCCGGTCATGGGAATGGGCAAGCCTCTACAACGAGAGGCCACCATTGCTGGTATATCCGAAACTGCTGATGATTATGCCGATGATGCTTCTATCGATTCGTATATATCAACCGGGAGATTTAACGACGTATCCTCACTGAGATCTCGCAGAACTACGAGACCAACACCAGAGGAGGAAGAGGAGGAGTATGTAAACAATGGAGGATACAATGCCCGTGAATACAGTCTTGGTGCATCGCTGAGAAGAGTTGTCACAAATAGGAAGCCAAAGACATCACCACACCAACATGACATTGAAATGGGAGACTCACAGCGGATATCTCAGTCCTCGAGACGTGTAAGTGTTGGTTCTATACTCAAAAGAACTATATCTACAATGACAGAGAAACAACCACACACTGCAGAATCCATTAATGAACACATGAACAAACACAAGATCACACAGAGAGCACTCTCTGCAGCTGATAGCATTGCTGGAATTGATACATACAGTACAGAAGATCTCATCCAAAGACCAACCCCTGTGAGGCGTACAAGTGCACAATCAATACCACCAACAAATCAGACTGCTACCAATGGGGTACAACTAGAAGCTAT
Source organism: Petasospora petersonii (assembly GCA_030574135.1). NCBI lineage: Eukaryota > Fungi > Ascomycota > Saccharomycetes > Phaffomycetales > Wickerhamomycetaceae > Petasospora > Petasospora petersonii. The sequence continues at coordinate 504,111 of JAJMEM010000002.1, forward strand.
AAGGTCTGGTGATCAGTCACCGGCTTTTGAAGACGGTAATAATGACAGAATTGAGGGATCAACTGGTGGTGAAGGACCATAGTAAAAATTGGCTACGCATAGACACCACCAATCCTTATTCATGAATATTCGTTTAGCATTAACGAGAAGCTGTAGGACTTTGGTATTTGGTATATTTGAATGGTTGGAAATTGGTTAAAAGTGAAGTGGCCGTACCATGCGCGAAATTAATATTATTATTTCTCATGACGCGTCGCAACACGAAAGATTTAACTGCTACGCGTCAATTCTCTTTCATCATTTACCCCAGATTACACAGCCCTTTTAAAGATAACTCAAACTTTTGTAATGACAAAAATACAAGGTCAAGCACTTCAGTTCAAGAAAGCAATTCTCTCATCTGCGAAAGAGCCAATCCCGCAGAAGGAGCTCTTAGAGCGCTTGGATGTAAGTAGAGAGCATCTCTCGCCTTGCCCCCCTTCTAGCTCTACTAACTAACTAGTCACCAGACCCTCTCTACAGAGCTTTCCAAAATCGAACAAGACCACTTCAACCTCAAGACTCTGACCAAGTTCAAAGATGACCTTGTGAACAAGAAACTTTTGGGGCACAAGGACGTTGGTGTCCAGGCTCTCGTTGCATGCTGTCTCTCAGATGTTCTCAGAATCTACGCTCCTGACGCCCCATACACCGATACAGAGCTCTTTGACATATTCAAGTTGTTCATTAAGCAGTTCAAGAAGCTATCAGACCCAGAGAACGGCTACTATGCACAGCAGGTCTATCTGATCACACGTCTTGCCGAAGTGAGATCGATCATTCTTGTGACAGATATTGAGAGTGGCAATACTTTGATTGAGAGCATATTCCAATTGTTTTACGACCAGACAAATGTGTTCAATAAGAAACTTGAGCCAATCATTGCAGACATCTTAATTGAGATAATATCTGAGTGGGATCAAATATCCACGCCTGTGCTCAAGCTCATCCTCAACCGCTTCCTCACAGCTGCCAAACAGCCACAATCGGTGAGTACCTCACTCTCCACGTCTGCCACACAGGCTTTCAACCTTTCCATCAGCATCTGCAATGCTAACCCAGACAGACTTGCACGTCAGCTGACCAAGTTCTTCTCAGAAGTACTTTATGAAAACACCCAGGATGGCGAAGTTGACTACAAGAGCTTGGTTAAGTTGCACACATTGCTTGTCGAAGTTTGGAAAAACGTTCCAGAGATTCTTGGTTCAGTGATGGGTCTCCTCGATGATGAACTCAATGCTGACTCTGAAAAATTCCGAGCTTTGGCTACCGAAACAGTCGGTAAACTTCTGGCCTCTCAAGCCAGGATTAACTTTATTACAGTCCATCGGGATACCTGGCTCAGTTGGATGAAGAAAACTTTGGACATCTCCCCTCAGACGAGAGTCAAGTGGGTAGAGCAGGCGGTTGATGTACTTGTTAACAGAACGGATGTTCTCCCTGAAATCACCAATGGGTTGAGTAAGACCCTCATTGATACAGATGAACACGTTAGATTGGCTACGGTCAGAGCCATTGCCAACATCCCTGCTGACGTTGTGCTGAGAAAAATCCACAACACATCGATCCTTACAGGGCTTGTACAGTTATCCCGTGAGAAACATGCAGGGATTCGTGAAGAGGCTATTGCCATTCTTGGATCACTCTACAAAGACGCATATGATGACATTTTTGGTGAGAGTACAGAGGAGTTGAGCGAAGGTTACAAGGTTGTCAAAGAGATCCCTAACCACTTGTTGGGTCTTTACTACATCAACGACAAGAACATCAATTACCTGGTTGATATTACACTTCTTGAAGATGTGTTGCCAGATGAGACTGATGACTTGAGGAGAGTTGAAAGACTTCTCAATGTTGTTGGAAACCTTGATGAGAAGGCCATGGCTTCCTTCATTGCATTCAACAAACGTCAACAACAGCTTTCGAATGTGGTATCCAAGTACATTCAGTTCTGTGAAGAAATGAACGGTAATAGCTCAACCGACAGCGACACCAGATCAAAGTTTGACAAGACTGTCAATTGGTTATCTGTGTCTTTGCCAGATTCGTGCTCGCCACGTGACTCCCTCAACAAGTTTGCTTCTCTCAACAACAGACGCACATATTCTCTTGTCAAGTGGTGTATCTCTGCTGATTCTGAGTACTCAGCCATACTGAATGCCCGTAAGGAGCTGTTCAAGAGAATTCAAGACGTCAAGTCATTATCTGCTACCGTTATCAGGGAGATGGTGTCCACTTTCAAGATCCTCATTTACAGATCTTCCTTGTCTGTTTTCAACAGATCCAATATTGCTTCTTTGCTGAGACTTAGTGATGATGCCAAGTACAACAAGGCTGCACAACAGCTTATTGAGAACATCTCTGCCATCACACCAGCTGCTTTCCAGAACCAGATTGAGAACCTTGTCGCTTCCGTAAAGGAAGAGAAAGAGGGGTCAAAACTCAATACGTTAAGGGCATTGTACCATATCTTCAAGAAATTGACCGACTACATCCCAAATGATGACACCAAGTTCTTTGACATTCTTGTGGAGCTCGGTAAGACGGGCACTCCGATTGAAGCTCGGTATGCCACTAAGGTCATTTCTCTTGCAAAGAAGGGCGAGGCCATTTTTTTCGGTTTGTTCGAGAGTATTTATCCACTCAAAGTCAAGGATACGAACATTGCCACACATCTTGCTACCATTACCGAACTGTTCTCCGTCTTCCCAGAAATACCTGAAGATCGTGCTGACGAGATAACACCGATCCTTGTGAAGGACATTCTTCTCACCAACAATACCAACGCTAAGAAGACTGATCCAGAGTGGGTTGAAGACGAAGCTTTGGAGAACGGCACTGAGTCTGAACTGGCTTCTAAGGTGCTTTCGTTGAACACATTCACAAACAGATTGCTTTCCTTGGACAAATCTGAATCGGCACCTGAAGAGGTCCTCCAGACAACAGCTGAAAACGTATTGAAGCTGTTGCTCTCGTTGATTGCTAAAGGAGGTGAGATTGTGAACTCTAAGTCTAAGAACTTCCCATCACCACGTCATTATCAGGCTCGCTTAAGACTAGAAGCAGGTCTCTGTCTATTAAAGTTGGCCGAGTCTCCACGCTTCAACATCTTGATGAAGCCGGCTGTCGTTGACAGAGTCATTTTGTTAGTGCAGGATGAGAATGAAAACATTCGCTCCAGATTCACAAGAGCTATGACTGATAGGCTCAAGAGTGATGAGATCTCCAACAAATTCCTCGCTGCTGTGTACTTTATAGCCTATGAGCCTAATCCAAAGTTCAAAAGTGAGGTCAGAACGTGGATCAGATCAACATTTGCCAAGAGATCAGTCTCACGTGCTGATGGTTCTGATATTGTGTTTGAGAAGACTATCACTGGTCTCATCCACGCCATCTCACATCATGCTGAGTTTGTTGAGTTTGTTGAGTTGTCCTCCAACAACGAGGCCGAAGAATCAGATAAGCAGGAGAGTCTCTTGAAGGCTTTCACATTTGCCCTGGAGTATATCACTTTCTTTTTGGAAAATGTTGCTACCGAGAAGAATATCTCTTTGATTTACTACTTTGCCAACCGCGTCAAGCAGTACAGAGATGCCACATTACCAGAAGATGCCTACTCTGACCCACCGTCGGATGCTGTTAACAACCTATACAGAGTATCAGACCTTGCACAGCTTGCCATCAGAGAGCTTGCGGAGTCCAAGGGCTGGACTATCCAGACGTATCCTGGTAAGCTTCATCTTTCTGCTGAGCTCTTCACCAAGATGCACTCGAGCGACGAAGGCCGGAAGGTTATAAGCACGAGTTATATCCCCGAAGCCGTAATCAAAAGGCTTGGTGGTATTGTCAAGCAGAAGATCAACACCATCTCCACCACGAAGAGAACTCGTGTCACTGATTCCTCAACACAGAAGAAGAAGCAGAAGGGTTCTTCTGCTAAGAAATACAGAAAGAGAACATCCTCTGACTCTGAGAGTGATGGTGAAATGGTTTATAAGACCTCGGAAGCCACGCCTGTGCGTAAGAGTACCAGGGCGAAGCGCGTTGATTATGTCGACCAGGTCAAGGAATATGAAGAAGGTGAAGGCGAAGAAGACGAGGAGGAAGAATTGAAAGATGATGAGCTGTGATTCCATGGTTAATGTTGCTTATTGAATGCTAATGATCTATACCGTATTTTTTACAAGAAATTGATAGAACCTAACTACTACTCTACCACTATTATGCGTTTAAATTCTCATTCAATTTCTATCATAACTGTACATCATTCTTTCAAGAACTTCATCAACTTCTCTTTACCCTTCAAGGACATGAGTTTTTTGATATGCAACAACTCCTTAATCTCGGTTTTGGTTAAAGATTCGACTTCAACATCGGGATCATCAACGTAAACAACATCTTCATCTTCTGTAGAGTCATCATCATCAGTAGCGTCATCATCAGCATTGGGTTCACTAGAAGCAACATTAACTAGTTTCTTAAAGTCACTTTCCTTTAATTCAACAAGGGAAGCAACAAGCTCCTTCTCACTTGAATTGCCATTGGTGACCAGCTGTTTCAGCAACAGCTGGTTTTCACGAACAATGTTATAATACTCATCAATCTTAGCGTTACGTTCAGCCTCCTTGTATTCTTGTATCTTTCCCATGAAGTCCAAAACAACTCCTCGTTCTGGCAACCTGTAGACAACATATTTGTCATCCCAAAGCTTCTGCTGAGCCCCTGATGGAACAGCACCAACACCATTAGAGGTGTCATAGTTATCTAAGTATGGTGGGGTTGGCACATGGACCGTCGACGATTCTTCAGCATCATCAACACCGTCATCGAGTCTGATGTCAATGTTACCATCATTTCGGAATCCACGAAGCAAATCAACATCAACAACGGTTGCGTTTCTAACTCTTCTTCTCTTTTCGTAGAGATCATCTGCGTGGTTTGGACACTTCCATTTCTTACCAAGCTGTTTAATGGCCGGTAATGGTGGATCCAAGCAATCCAAGTGCCAGGAAGATGGACAGTACTCACACGTTATAATTGGCTTGTCCATTTGACCCAAAAGTTTGTTGGAAGTGATGCCACTTTCACCACACTTGACACACAGTAAAGGCTTACCATGTTTATCATAGTGTCGTTCGGGAGCAGTTTGCTCAAAAGCACCAATCTTAGCTGGCTTGTAGGGCTTGTAATTATCATCCTCGTATTCACCAAAATGACTTGTATGGACGCCTTCGAATCTCTCCCTTATATTCTGAGGCAATCTGAACTGGGTCGGGTTTCTTCTCTCAACCTGATCTAGCAACTTGGAGAACAACCCAATTTGATGAGAAGGTTTAGGATATTTCTCAGCAGAACACTCCTTACAGAACCATTCGCCATCTGGGACTGAAGACTCCTCCAATGGTGGATCACAACATGAGAAGTGAAATGATCTCGGACACTTTTCACAACAGAGCAAAATGCCGGGTTCACCACATGAGGAACAAAAGTCCTCATTATCCTTCGTTGCATCTGAGAAGTCAAAGGCGGTGTTGCGTTTCTCGCCTGCTAATTGCAGGATATCGTTATACCCATATGGATTCTCACGGTTCTTCTTCGGAGAGGCATTTTTAATTTTGCGCTTGTCATCTTTCGAGCTCTTTCCAACTTTGTTCTTCTGCTGTGTTATTGGTGGAGTAAGTGGTCTCGGTGGTATATCATCAACAAATGACGGATCATCAGAAGTAAGAGGATTCAGAGCAATTGAAGAACGGATCTCACTTGACCGTTGAAGCTGCTCGTTGATATGGGTAACCAAACGCTGATTCAGTTCACTTTCCAGCTTAGCAACATCAATTACAGAAGCCTCCGGTGTTGTTTCAGTTTCAGACTCAGTCTCAGTGGAATCAGCACGTCTCTTGCTCCTTGGATTGTATCTCTCTTGCTTCTTCTTCTTCTTCTTAGGCCACAAACTATCTTTCTTGATCTTTGCAGTTGGAGGAGCACCGAGTGGTAAGCCTGTGACACTCATTATAGGCTCGTTGGCTGGAGGTTCGATGAATGATACTACTGGGTTCAGTTCATCATGGGGTTTGTTGTTTGGCTCAAGGTGTGAAGGTGAAGGTGATGGAGTCCGAGTGGATTTATTGGATGTGCTTGTACTGACAGATAGATAGTCCAGTCTTTGTGGAGTGGTGGGGGAAGCTACTTCAGATTGTGATTGTGGTTGTGGCGTAGCCTGTCTTTGTGGCATGATGAACTTCAGCTTAGGTTTCATTTCATCAGATGAAGAAAGTGGAGGTGTTTGTAATGGCTTTGATGTTGCTCGGAATGTAGGCACAGAACCAGACAGACTCATGAAATGAGTTGGTAGCGTCTGTGATCCAGAAGGATAATGATGGATACGATTATTTTGTAGTGGAGTACAACATTGACCGGAGAGAGTATCGTTGCCGTTAGAGGGAGTCAATAATGGTTCAACTGTAGCTTTGGCTCGCTGTATTCCTGGAAGGTTGGATAACGGAGTTCCAAAATGGGACACGCTCTCATAGCGAGCAACAGCAGGTATCTCTTTCTTGGCTGGTGTTCCAACAGGATGGAACTGGTAGATCTGCAGTGACGATGTTGATGGCGAAGGGCTCAGAAATGGCGATGATGACTTTGGAACTCTAAGCTTGAACTTTGGTGGCTGGTGTCTCGCCCTAAAAGATTGGGTGGATAATCTTGAAGGGAAAGTGTCATTGAAGCTTTTGCGTTGTTTCTTCCTTGGTGGAGTCAAACTAATCTCAAGTTGCCTCTTCTGCTCCCTCTCAAGTCGACTCTTTTTGTCCAGTGTCATTTCAATCCAATCAGCCCACTCAGTGAGAGCTGACAACTCTCTGTTCATCTTTTTTCTCTTGCCTTTAGAAGATGGTTTGGTGACAATGGATTTGGGAATGGCTTGTTCACGGGCAGCGTCATATTCAAGTCTTCTTCTCTCTCTGGCAGAAAGCTCTTTAGACTTGTCTTTCTCCGTGAGCACATTGTCACCACTTTTCTCATTCTCATTCTCAAAAGAGTCATCTGATGAATCACTTGGTGACACAACCACAACTACGTCATCCTTTTTCTTCTTGGGTGTGATCTTTCTGGGTGTGACGACACGAACAACAGGGGGTGACCTTGCTCTCTTTATTGAAGTTCCCAGTGTACCCTGGATGAACTTCGGAGGAGAAGATGAGGTTGTGGAGGAACGGCAAAAGGAGTTGGTCTTGGTAGCAGGCAGAGTAATGAAGAGAGACGCCTTCTTGGAAGACACTTTGGCTGAAGCTTCTTCTAAGGCTTCTGTCGGTATGTCAGATGTCTGAGAAGGGGACAGTGACGAAGCAGCAGATGACTTCGGCGATCTGATTGGAGGAAATGTTTGAGGAACGAACTTCCAGACAACAGGTTTGTTTTCTCTGAGGGGATTCTGTTGAGGCGTGTTGGTCTTTTGTGAGGCAGCGCCAGGCACAAAGGTGGGCATCACGGGATGAGAGGGTAAGCCGGGAACAGGTGAACAGTCAAAGCAGTCCTGAACAAGATAGTGTAGAGTGAAAACTCCACAAGGATAGAAGAAATGCACAGGTAGTTTGTTTGGAGCCCAATAAGAGTCAATGAAGAGCAATTATCACAGGTAAGAAGCAAGAAACCGAGAACGTCTCTAAAGAGTTGGTCGTAGTTGAAACGTGTAACACGCGTGCACCGCAAAATAAGACAAGTTAAGCGACGGGCGGTAAGTGGTGGGAATGCTCTCAGTAAGGTTAGAGTGTGCAGAGGGTGGTGTTCAGTGCTCAATTTATGCTTGAACAAGCCCGAATGTGGATGTGGCGGCAAACTGGGCCTTTTTGCTTCACGGTTGGTGGTAAGAACGCGTGCTGTGTGTGAGATTTTTCTCGTTGATTTCCGGGTTCTCTCTTCGTCTTCTCAACGCCGCGCTGCCAACGAGGAGAGGAGAGGTAGCGACGCGGGATGAATTATTAAGAGAGAGAGAGAGAGAGAGAGAGACAATTCGCTCTGTTATTTAATTCTTCAATATGAAGTCTGAGTTGCTACCAAGCTTTCCCCCTTACCACCACTTCCACTGGTACCATCTTGTGTACTAAAGAGGAAACTCGTCTTTAGTTTAGCCAATCAAGGCATGTCTGTCCTTGTCATAAAACGAAAATCCCCATATTCTTTTTTACGAGTTAAGAGTAGACATAAGAAAAGATGGACGTAGAAGTAGAAAACATACAGACTACACTATCCCGACTTGGGAAATATGGTACAAACAACGTAGTATCATAATGTCTTCAATAGTTCATTTCTCCCCGTTCTCGTTTGACCAATCGGCTGCCGACTCTGCGAGCCAAGTCTTACAAGAAAAGGGTGGCTCAACTCTTCCTCAAACTCACAAAACACAAATGACGTTGATTGAGTACAGTAGAGTAAAACTTCGAAGGATGTAATGTTAAATGTTACTATACGGTGTCTTTTTACAATGACTCCAGTGTTCCTAAGAGGACTCTAGGCTTCTGGATCGATCTTCAAATGTTCTAGAACTGAGGAGTAAAATATTATTTCAATGAATGTGGCAAATGCTTTGAGATATCACGGAATAGTAGTGCATTCTTCAACAGGAAATCTAAAGTAAAAGTTAGTCTAAACTGGTTAGAAGACACTACTACAAGCACACCTTCCTAGTCAAGAAGACCCATGTGTGACTCTAGAAGATGAGAACCAAAACTAACTGGAAAGTATTTCATGACAACCTTTCAGTCTCTGTCAACTTCCAGGCTTCACTTGGTCACTTCTCCGAGAAGAATTCAAATCTTGCAAGATTATCAGCTCACCCATAAATTACAATAAACTCTTCAAAGAGTCTTAGTCCTTCTTCTTCTTTCATGAAACTGCTGCACTAAACAGACTTCATAACTACTTCTGTGCAACCACCTGCAGAGTATCTTGTCTTTGTTTGCCTGAACCTTGAACTTCGAATAAGCGAACCGGGGAAGAATTACATACAACACTTCCGATATCAACGAATTATAAGAAGAGGGGAACCAGAAAGCATGTATGGTTTTGATTACTACTCACAATCTTTGAAAATCACAAACTGCGTCAGACCTTACCCTCCTCTCCTTGCCTCTTGGTATCGGAAGGTTTCCTTACTACAGGTCTGGTGAAATGGGACAAGTAATGAACTCTTAGTGGAGATCACGCAGCGGAAATCCCTTTCAAGCCTTATTACTCCTCTCCTGGGTGCTCGAATGACAACAACTGATTAACTGTCGCAAATCTTGAAATCTAGAAGGCTTTGCCCCCGCATCATATACATCATATATGAAGAAGAATTGTCAGACTCCAGGCCAAAGACATTCCTCACTCTATCCAGGACCTGATTCAATCAAATTTCATAGATTACTAGGTCATGTGGATACTCTCCAGGAACAAATCAATTATCTGCTATGCTGTGTTCCTCCTGGTACTGGTAACGCGACCTATGTTAAGGGTCCAAGATTCTAGATCCAGGGGTTCTGCCACTGCTCCATTTTCTGTGTGAATCTACAATCGGTTATCATGTACAGCAAATAGCCATGAAAATCTGCTGATGATAAGTTGTCAGCAGGAATATCATTGAAATGTTGCTAAGAAAGAGTAAAAAGTCATGAGCTGGTCGTGAGAACTGGAACATTCAAATCAAAATGAGTGTGGGTGGTAGTAATAGTAGCATGCGTGAACAAAGTTTACTTGGACTCCTCCTTCTTAGCCTTCTTAACCTTCAAGGACTGAGACAGCAACTCCTTGATCTCAGATGAAACCTCCTTGTCGGATTTGACAACCTCAGTGTCGAAGTCAACAGAGGTGAACTTGACCAAACCGTTCTTGGTGATGGCAACAGTGACGTAAACCTGAGCAATGTTCTGACCCTCTTTGTCCTGGAAAACGTCGTACGCAATCATGGTACCATGGTTGCAGTTCTCCTTCAAACCGGTCTTACCCTTTGTTGGATCATCCAAGTTCTTGATAGCAAATGGGAACTTAGAGGCCTTTCTCTTGATCTCGTTCAAGACCAAGTGGGAGGACTTGAGTTTCAACTGGTAAGAAGCACCAGTGAGCTTGTAGATGGAGGTTCTGATTTCAGCTGGTTTAACCTTACCATCACCAGAAGAGACAAGAATGTCCAAACCAAAGACCTGGCCAACCTCGAACTCAAATGGAGAAACCTGGTTCTTCTGGTCGTCATTTGGATTTATGATGATCTCCTTTTCACCAGTCAAAACACCACGCTCCTGGTTGTGCGAAAGCATACCCTCAACTGGGACAACACCGTACTCCTTGGAAACCTGGGAGACAATCTTGGTGACGTCAAAGTTCTTCTTACCTGGCTTGATGGTTCTGATAGCAGCCTCGGAAGCCTTGTAAGCGGCAGTGAGCAAGTCAGCAGTGGCTCCAGTAACTGGAGAAGCCTTGGAAGCACCAACAACAACAGTCTCGGAGACAATGGATGGGAAACCATCGATCTGAGCACCCAAGTGGATCTTGGCAATGTCACCGTTCTTCAAGGTCAAGTTGGCGGCCTCGTCATCCTCGGTGATTGGAGAAAGGTAATCGATGATGTTGTTTGGAGTGACACAGGTTGGGAAAGCAATACCCTTGGACTCAACTTTGTTCTTCTTAGAGTTGTAGATCTTGGAAATCTCCTCCTCGATGAAGGCATCACCAGCCTGGCAGATGTCCCAGGTTTTAGCGCCGTCAACGACAAGAGTCTTGACCAGGGCCAAAGCCTTCTGAGCAATGACACCGGCGGTTCTGTACTTCTCGACAACGTCAGAGTTGTTGATGCTGTAGTCTGGTTTAGCGTCCTTAGTAGTAGACATTATGAATTGAGTGAATTGGAGGGTGGAATAGTCAGAACACCTGTCAAGGCATCGCTCCCCTTGCCCGGCATTGCTTGAAATTTTTTTTCCCATGTTGGTCGACGACGTTTGTGCTGGCGCAAATAAAACCTGTGCTCATAACTACTTAGAACCAGGGCGCACAACGCTACCCGCGCCTTAATTCCTTCCCCAATGGCCTGAAGCGGCTTGAGTCATTTTATCGACTAGCTTCATCGATACTTTTTTTCAGTGTCCTAATGGCCCCACCATAACAAAAGGTCATTCGATAAAAAGCCACCATCCAAAATGAGCAAGAGGCTCTTCTCTACTGCATCTACTCTGTCGAGCAAGTACGCCAAGTACGTACCACGCTCTGGATCTTACCCACAAGGGTACAGAGTTGGTGCAATCGCTTCGGGCGTGAAAAAGAACGACGCCCTTGATCTTTCCCTCATGGTCTCTGACAGACCTGCCAGTGCTGCCGCTGTTTTCACCACTAACAAGTTTAAGGCTGCTCCAGTCCAGCTGTCTACCAAGATTTTGACTGAGACCGATACTGTGAACTCCTTAATTATCAACAGTGGTTGTGCCAATGCCGTTACTGGAGCTCATGGCTTGGAGAACGCCAACAAGATTGTTAATGCAGTAGACCAGCTGGTTGACCCCACAACAAAAACCCAGTCTACGCTATGTATGTCCACTGGTGTTATTGGACAGCAGTTGTCTATGGATAAAATCCTTCCTGCATTGCCAGAGCTCTACAAATCTCACCTCGGGTCAGATCATGACGCTTGGTTGGCTTGTGCTAAGGGTATCATGACCACTGACACATTCCCTAAACTTGTTTCAAAGGAGATCAGCATTAACAACCACACATACAGAATTGCTGGCCTATCGAAGGGTGCCGGTATGATATGTCCTAACATGGCCACATTGCTTGGTTTCTTTGTCACTGACGCTCCAATCGCTCCTAAAGCCCTTCAGTCTATCTTGAAGTACGCTGTAGACCGTTCCTTCAATTGTATCTCTGTTGATGGCGATATGTCTACAAATGATACTATCGCTGCTCTAGCTAATGGTGCTGCTGGAGGACCAACCATTGACGAGTCTAGTGCCCCTGAGTCCTACGAGTTGATCCGTGAAGAGATCACTGATTTCGCTCAGACTTTGGCTCAGTTGGTTGTGCGTGACGGTGAAGGTGCTACTAAGTTTGTCACCATTAAGGTTAAAGATGCTCTGTCTTATGCTGATGCCCAAAAGGTGGCTAAGACTATCTCCAACTCTCCATTGGTTAAGACTGCCTTGTACGGTAAGGATGCCAACTGGGGTAGAATTCTCTGTGCCATCGGTTATTCTGATGTCGAAGTCAACACTGCTAAAACCAATGTCTCATTCATTCCTACAGATGGATCCGCTGAACTCAAGCTTCTCGTGAATGGTGAACCAGAAGTTGTTGATGAGGCTAGAGCTAGTGAGATTCTCGAATTCGAGGATTTGGAGATCTCTGTTGACTTGGGTACTGGTGGTGGAGCGGACTCTTCTTTCTGGACATGTGACTTGTCCCATGAGTATGTTACCATCAACGGTGACTACAGAAGCTGAAGTTAAAACCCAGGAAAAGATTAGAATGTATAGAATAAGAGGTATGGAAAAAAACTGTTCATCTAATCAACAATTGTGGGTTATCCGCGTTCCTTAAAAGCAACTTCGCGGAGAGTAATTATCAGTACGAACAGCCCATCCGCCCCTACCGCATAGAAAAATATTTAACTATTAAGAAGGATCCCGAACCAACTTGGGACCGCGGCGCTTATCAAAGCGTCTCGATCATCGACTGAATTCCAACTGAAATTCTGGCCCTCAGCTTTATCACTGTCAGCCGCAGACCAATAACTATCAATTTTTTGCAACCATGTCTAACGGAATGCACGGATTTGACTCTAATTATGCCCTGAGCTCGCGGCCTAACTCATCCAAGCCTGGCTCATCATCAACAGAGGGCGAAGTGAGTCCGCTAACCTCTCGAAAAGTGTCTATTGCGGAGCAGGGCGTGGATAAGCATCATTCACAGAGGAGGGCATCTAATCAAGAAGCATCCACCACATCCACCACCGAACCTTCGTCGCCCCGTTTCTCTGGAAGAATCAGCTCTGTCTCTTCAACCTACAGGGGTTTCCACCATGCGGCGGCAGCTAAGAACCCAGTTCCTCCCTTCCAGCATCCAGTGAAGCCTCATCACAAAAAATCCATATTTGGAAAGTTCATCAACTCGATCCGTGAAGAGAAGAAGTCCCGCTCAACATCTGCTAGTGACTCTGTATCACCGGCCTCCTCTGCAAGACCAAGTATATCGAGACCAGTGACACAGCCTTCTCATGCTTCCAATGTAAGGGACCACTCGAGCGCCTCCAATGAACACTCTCTCGACGTCCAAGCTCAGATGATGCGTCATAATCCAAGTGTGGCCAGTATCAGAACCACCCTTTCTGAGTACGGCACGGAAAACTCTGTTGTTGCCTTTAACCTGAACGACTTGAGAGACATGACTGACATCATTGCTGAGCATCCAAGCCAGGAGGGCACACCGGACCCAAGCACCAAGGAATCCTGGGCAGCTCCAGAGTCATGGGATGTCAAAGAAGAGGGCAACCGCAAGAGTGTTGTAGAAGAAGAAGAGGACTATCTTATCAGAAGAACATACACTCACCTGTCCAAAGAGGGTGATGATAAAGATAAACCGCCCGACAACAAATTGTATCACATTAGGATCCATGGTGAGGATGATGATTTCACTTCAACATTGAAGAGACCATATGGCGAAACTGTTGAGGAGTTGATCAAATTCTTGAAGGGTAGATACCAGTTGACTGGCGATTATAAGCTCAGTTTAAGAGTGGGTAAGGTCACAAAGAAGCTCGAGTCTTTCCAGAAACCGGTCAAAATCCAGACAAATTTGTTACTGTTGTCGGGCTGTAATGAAAGTGATAAACTGGATGAGCTTGGAAGAAGCGACCTCAGTTATCTCTTCAAATTCATTTTGCACCATGATGTCCTGAAACAGTTGAGTCCTCCTGAAGAAGAATTTATCAGTAGAGATTTGGTACATGTCAATTTGAAGAGTAAGGACCTTCAAAAAATTCCGGCGCTCTGCTACTCATCAAAGGTGCAAAGTTTAGATGTGTCCAATAATGGTGACATCACACTACCATCAGATTTCTTTCAAACTGCTGACTCACAGTTAAGTTCGCTCAGAATGGTCAATATCAGAACCAAGGTTTTCCCATCGAACATCGTCTACGCCAGAGAGCTGGTCTCTTTGGACTTGGAGAGAAACTTTATTCAGAGTATCCCAGCTAATATCTACAAGCTACGCAACTTGTCCATTCTAAACTTGAGCTGTAACAGACTTACAGATCTACCAAAGCTTCCTGCCAACTTGAAGATTCTAGATATCAGTTCCAACGAGTTTGAACATTTTCCTGAAACTGTAACTAAGCTGGCTAACTTGTTACAGCTCGATATTTCATACAATAAGCTCAAGACACTTCCGGAGTCAATCAACAACATGAGCTCTTTGAAGAAGGCTAACTTGTCCTCCAATTGGCTTACACGTGTTGAGATCAAAATGCCGAATTTGAGAACTTTGAATCTCAGATTCAATGATATTTCTGAGATCCACTTGCACAGCTCTACTATTGAAAACTTGTATTTGACGCACAATAACATTTCTAACTTGTCGAGTCCTTTGCCAAACTTGAGAACTTTGGATCTCCAACAAAATCCAATAACACAGCTGAATATTGATAGTCCACATTTGGCTTCTTTGAACCTGTACAAAGCCAAGATCACAGCGTTGCCATCTGCTATTTTGAAGTTGTCGAAACTTGAGAAACTGGAGTTGAGTAAGAATGCTCTCCGTGAAATCCCTTCTGAGATAACCAACTTGGTCAGCTTAAGAGAGTTGTCCGTGTCCAGTAACAACCTGGAATCTATCCCAGATCTTTCACCATTGGAGAAATTGAAGGCGTTGGACTTGCATGATAACAATTTGAAATCTATCTTTGACTTCTCACACATTGAACATGTGAACCTTTCTTCCAACCTGATTTCTGAGTTGCCTCTGCCAACAAAGGATAAAATCATGTCCTTAAAACTCTGTGATAATCAGCTTGGCGATGAGTCCTTCTACACCATTCGCTCTTACAAGCATTTGAGAATCTTGAACTTGTCTTATAACAAAGTTATCGATATCCCAGTGGCAACACTCAGTGCTTTGGAACATTTGGAAGAGTTGGCTTTGTCTGGTAACGCATTGTCCTCCCTGCCGGATGATTTTGACCATTTAACAAAACTTAGGTCCGTTGTTTTAAACGGTAACAGATTCCGTACTTTGACTGCAGACCTGAGTAACTTGCAGAACTTGGAGCTTATTGATGTCGGTTCCAACGATCTGAAGTATAACACATCGAACTCCAGATATGAATGGAACTGGAAGAATAACCAGAACTTGACATACTTGAACTTGTCTGGTAACAAGAAGCTTGAAATCACCGAAGATCTAAATCTTCCAAAGCTAAGATTGCTTGGTCTCATGGACTTGACTATAACGACTCAGAACATCCCAGATGAGTCCATCAATATGAGAGTACGTACCACGCCAACTGCCTTGAGCAATGAGCTGGCCTATGGTATATCTGAGCGTATGCAAAAGAATATCTTAGCAAGAGACTCTGTTTATCAGAATGTTGATGGTGGCATCCTTATCGGTGTTTTTGATGGTATCAACTCTGGAAAGATCTCTCACATTATCCGTGAGAATTTCCACAAGAGATTTGAGGAAGAGTTAAAGAAGGGGGATATCATGCGTGCTTTGAGAACTTCGTTCTTGCAACTGAACAGTATTATCAATAACGCTGCTAATATGATCTCTGAGGATGGTCTCGCTGGTTCTACTGCCACTGTTGTTTACATTAAGGGTAAGAAGGTATACACTGCTAACATTGGCGATACCATGGTCATGCTTGCAAAAGCAGATGGAAGTTACACATATCTTACTGTCCATCATCAACCTTCCAACTCCTCAGAATTTGAGAGAATTAGAGCATCTGGTGGCTTTGTTTCTAGTAATGACAAAGTTGATGGTGTTTCCAAGGTTTCAAGAGCTGCTGGTTTCTTGGATTTGTTGCCGCACGTTCACTCTGGTCCAGATATCTCAGAGACAACGATTAATGATGAAGTGTTGGTTATTGGTACCAAAGAGCTGTTTGATTTCCTACCCCCTAAGACAATAGGTGATATTGTCAGAGAATCTGATAATCCAATGTCAACAGCTGAGAGATTGAGAGACTATGCTATTTCTTATGGTTGTAACGCCAAAGTACTAGTTTCTGTTGTTTCGAGAAAAAAGGCTAAGAAGTCAAGCTTCCCAGTATCGAGACAACTAGTTGATGACTCGAATTTGAGAAGATTGAAGCCAGAGATCCGCCCTCCAGTTGGTGAGTTGGCGATGGTGTTTACCGATATTAAAAACTCTACGTTGTTGTGGGAGAATTATCCATTGGCTATGAGATCTGCAATCAGAACACATAATGACATCATGAGACGACAACTACACATTGTTGGTGGTTATGAGGTGAAGACGGAAGGTGATGCGTTTATGGTGTCGTTCCCAACGGTTACGTCTGCAATGATCTGGTGTTTGAATGTTCAACAGCAATTGTTATTGGAAGACTGGCCTGCTGAGATTCTTCAGAGTGAAGAAGGAAATGAGTTAAAGGACAGTAATGGGATGACTATCTATAAGGGATTATCGGTGCGTATGGGTATTCATTGGGGTACTCCAGTTTGTGAGCCAGATATCATTACAAGAAGAATGGACTACTTTGGTCCTATGGTCAACAAGGCTGCTAGAGTTTGTGCTGTTGCAGATGGAGGTGAGATCACTCTGACACTGGACTGTTTGAATGAGTTCAAGAGAGTTGAGCAAGCATGGGAGAAAACAAAACAGAATGTGCCTTCTGTGGAGGCATTTGGTAATGCTGAAGCGTCTGAAGTTTTGGAGAAGGAGTTCAGTATCTTGAAGAATATTGGATGGAAGGTTGCATTTTTAGGCAAGGTCCAGCTGAAGGGTCTTGAAATGGATGAAGAGATCACCTTGATGTTCCCTAAGCAGCTGGAGACTAGATATCAGTTCCAGCGTAAGCCGGACCTGACTGCAGAGGATATACATGGAGTCAGAGACATTGCTTTGAGACTAGATCGTATCTTGTGCAAGCTTAACGGTACACCATTACATGCTATGAACTCTAAGAAGACAGATCACGTTGATAAGCAGTTGTTGGAAGTGTTTATCTCCAGAATTGAGCACACAGTTGCCTTGTTATCTCTCCGTGATCAAACCGTTGGATTATTCGACGACACCAGAGACTTATTCACGCTAGTACGTGTGCTAACTGAAGCTTACAAGGCTCAACATGCAGAATGATTATGAATATTTTGTAAGGAAAGAATGAATGTAAAGAATAAAATGTATTCATGTAGCTCATGAATTAAAGGATGGTAAAGGGTTTAAAGGGATATTGGTGCTTATGTAAGGGAGATATTTTCGCGAATTTCTCTGTGTGGATCAGAGATGCTTGATAAACTCACAAAGGGGAAGAACCCCCTTAAAAATACCTTTAAGTTCTTCTACCCCTTAACCATAGTTTATACGTCGATCGAGTTTGAGCAAAGAAATAGAGATGCCACCACGTGCTAACAGAGACCCATCAGCTTCCGAAACGGAGGGAAACAGCGGGAGCACTGCCAACCCAAATTCCAGAGCTTCTACAAAGGCAAGAAACGCAGCAGCACAAGCAGCACAGGCAGAGCTGCTTGCCCGTCATGTCCATTCGAACGGTCCACAAGATCAACCACCAAAGGACCCAATGGACTTTACAACACTCCCTAATAAGACACTCCGTAAATACAAGGACGGGTACAAGCTTCCTATCAGGAGCTCACTGACGATGTATGGGTATCTTTTGGGCTCAGAGGTTGGTATGAAGACGCAGAGTTACAGATCTAGAGACAGAGTATCAAAGCCTGAGCTGGCAGACCAGGTAAAGAAACATTTCCAGTCCGTGACAGTTAAGGAGAGTGAAGTCATTACGAATTTCTTGTACAAGGTAAACAACCAGGATAAGGCTTTTAGTCTCAAGTTTGAACCCTGAGAGGGATAGCGTACAGCTACTGTTTCAATATTTAAATGGATTTGTTATGACCTTAATAACTTGTTAAATTATGCTTTCTACTATGATAAATCCTCGTAGCTGTAAGATGTCCCCCATTAGCCAAGTGTTATATATATGAAGAGCTTGGTTATTTCGCGATCATCAACAGAATCCCTTTCAAATCGCCACTTCTGTTCTCTCTTGTTCACCTCCACCACTGAAAAAAAAAAGGGTTCTGTTGTACAGAGTGTTTTATAAAATATGGACGGAACAGCAGTAGCATTCATCTTCTGTTTGGTTATCGCCTTCATCTTTCTGAGGTGGTTCGTAAACTCTGAGGAAGAACCGGATTTCCACTCTCCACGTACGGCTCCTCCTCAACAACAGACCAATGCCGGGCCAGCACCACAACCTCGACAGAATCTCCAACGTCGCCAGGTGACAACAGACATGATCGAAGTGGTTCAGCAGCTTGCTCCACATGTTTCTGAAGCCCAGATCCGCCATGATTTGCTCAGATCAGGCTCAGTGGAGGCCACCGTCGAGCGTATTCTCTCCGAAGGCACACTACCATTCCCACCAGGACACAATGCCACTGCCACGACAACCGGCTCTGCTGGAAATACAACAACTGTTGAGCCGAGAAACCAGAATAAGATCCAGCCGGAGAACTTGCTCAAGAAGTACGGCATTGACGAGTCCGCTTCCACGGTACCTGAGAAGAAGAAGATGGAGTGGAGCGACTCTGCAGACGAGAGATCTAAGACACTGGCTGAGAAGAAGGCTGAGATGATCTTGAATGCTAGAAAGAGACTGGAGGCACAACTATCGAATCAGCAGGATTTATCTGCTTTGACAAAGAAGGATTAATTGGGAGTTTTTTCATCTATTCTTTCGTTATGTAGATCCACTCGTGTCAGTCACAAGAGTAGGGGATACCCTTTTCTTTTCCTTGACTGGGGAATTGCTATCGTCAATCATTATGACATCCTTGTCTTCCTTTGGTGTGCTTGGTGAAGCTTTAGGTTCATTGAATGTGACTGGTGTTTTCATCTTCTTCCTCTTGATAAGGTGGCTTATAGTATTAATCACCGGTGGTGATGTTCCCTGTTGCTGAAGAGTCGTAGAAGCAGTGGCATCCTTGTTCTGTGAAACTAGAGCATCCAGTGATGTTGTATCATTTGATGTCGCAAGTCTCTTCTTCGTGGATCTCGGTGTATTCAAGTGCTCGTCTGTAACGTCCGATAACAAAGTCTTGTAGTCAACTTTCAATGGCACACCAAACGCACCTGGTGCAAAGTTCAACGATGTGCAGAACCCGTCGGCAGAGGTCACCAATAATCTTGTACCATCACCACTCCATGTCAGATCTGTTAGTGTTCCATAGTGGATCGAGGACACTGAACCTAGTGCCTCTGTGCTCTGTGTGTCAAAGATGTGAACTGTATCAACAGTAGCAACAGCATACACCATCTTGTATGGCAGTTTGAAAACACCACTGGCCTGTTTGTCAACTTCATACACAGTAGGCGAGAAAGATACAACCAAGGCAGGCTTCTTGAACCCTGGCAAGTGTGCAATCGGAGCTCTGTGTAGCCCATGGCGAGTGTATACATAAACGGTGTTGAACACCTCCTCTTTGTCCTCCTCTTGGACTTTTTTGAAAACACCAGCTGGAGTCAGAAGAAAGTTCCCATCCGGAGAAAATGACAAGCGGCGGAAAAACGATCGTAGAGATTCGGTGTGATAGAGCATTGATGTTTTAGCTATTGTTTGTGTAGTTTCTGGCACTTCTGTCTTTGTACTTGTTGGAATATCGGCTCGGGAACTCTTTTGTAGTACTGAGGTCTTGAACTCCTTGGTTAAATCCTTCAAGTGGTGAATATGGACGGATCTGTCAGCACTCTGTGTAGCAATGAACTTTCCTCTAGGATCCCAAGCAACGCCTTGAACGTAGTGGCTATGGTCTGAGAACAGTGCAACCTGTTGCCCTGATCTCACGTCGAAGACCCTGGAGACGTTGTCTGTAGATCCGGTAATGATGTACTTTGAGTCAGGAGACCATGCCAAATCATAAACTTCAGGGCCTTGTGATCCACAGGTCTTCTTGACAGTCCATGACTCTAGCACGTCATCATCAACATCTGCACCAAATTCACGAACAATTCCATCGGCTTTGCTCCAGATCAACACGACCCCGTCATCACTCGCCGTGGCCAGTAGTTCACCCTTGGGATCGAACCTCACAACGTTGACAGCCTGATTATGTTTCGACAGTGTAGATAGATACTCCACTTTGGTCTGTCCATCAACGGTGCGTATCAAACGCCATAAACGAACATTGTTGTCTCCTCCACCAGTCGCCAACCTCTCTGTGGACGGGTTGGTACAGGGCTGGAAATGAGCCGAGTAGACCGGCTGTTCTCCGTCATGCCAATGCACTGTGAGAATTTGTGCTTCCATTCTATCAATTACCAGTAAGTTGAATTAAAGTATACATTATATATATATATATTCACATACAAAATATGTTAAGCTTTTGGCAAGGACACAAAAAAAAACTGACGCGTATCACGCGGGCTAACCCTGTCGATTTCGCGTTTTTTTCGCGTTTCACAGAAGCGCGTAAACACGTGATACGGTATGCGCACGTAACTTTCGTCAACAAAATAAAAAGAAAAGAACGGAAAATTTTCTACTTCTTTTACAAGATCTCTTTGTGCTTATTCGAATGGAAGAAGTTTGTTGAGCTTGACATTGAGACTAGTATAAGAAAGAACTTTGAGTTATGTACTAATATGGTGTCTTGGACCTTCCGTACTTATCAGAGTTCTTTCTTTTTTGTCTTTGTTACAGAGTATGCCAGATCTGTCTTCGCAGGTGTGAGGACATTCAGGCAAACTCTGTAGAACTTAGTCTCACCTCATCTATACATAGATACTTTGCAATTTCTCCGCACTTTATTGTCAAATTACCACGTGTGACGGATTTTGATTCACTACGTCCTTGTGGTGCCGAAACTGTGCGCAAAGCGATCGGTGCGTCTATCTTCTCTTCATTATAAGGGGAGGGTAGGCCGGATAGTTCCGAATACCCATGTGAAAATTGAGGTTTCTATCCCTTTCTTTCTTTTTTTGGGCCGGTGCATCCCTACATATATAAATATGTATATATATATTCCATTAGGTCGTGTTTATGGGCGATTCATGTTATTTCTTTCTTCTTCCTCTTTACACATCATAATCGTAGCCCTGAACAGTTTTGCTCTGATCAGCATTGTGTGAGCTCTTTCTTTTATCTTTCAGTGGACCGCCGTTATGGATTATCTTGAAATTGATTATGTTAGTGATTTGGGTCGAAAAGATGATCTGCTGCTCTGGTGTTAGTACTCTCCACTCATTAATGAGCTCAAACTCTGTATGTGGTCTCAAGGCGTTCTTTCCCTTTCCAGCAACCGGTAACAAAGGTGGATCCTGTAACGCTTTGGGCACATCGTCTGGATTCACTGGCTCCACTGTGAGCGCTATATGTGTATTGGTGTATCCAATATGTGTCGCTCTCCAGTCCACTCTGGTTGGTTTATCCTTGAGTCTGCTTTGTAGTTGCCGGGACATCATGCCTCTAACAATGGGAATGTGGTCGACTTGGAATCTAAACGTGTTGAAAACCTCTTCAGTGAATATATCAGGGAATGTCTTGATCAGATGGTGCACTATCAATGCCTTCGAATCGTACTCAACAAAGTAAGAGCAGAAGAGATTACTCTTTCTGAGTGCACACATTTGCAGTTTGGCACCTTTCCCTTGGCCATTGCGTAGGAGATCGTTATGAGCTTCAAGCATATGTTCAACAAGCTTTCTCTCTTCAACAGGCTTCAAGTAGACAGTATCAGTGAACACTGGCACCATCCGTGAAATTAGCCAAGGTCTCACGGCCTCTGTGTACTCCTTAAGGCATTTTTCAAATCCATTCAGTGAGCTCTTACGGTCGTCATAGACGACAATCTCCTTGACATCTTCATAAAAGTTCAAGAGATCCACAATAACTTGAGTCTTGTAGTCCATCATTGAAGCGAAATCGCCACACCTCAACATGAATCCATCAAGGCCTTGGAACAGTCCTTTGGAATGAAGCATCTCCTTGATCAAATCAGCAAACAGCTCGCTACGCCGACCACACAGAACAACAGCCAGAGTTTCCTCGTCTTCAATGGACATTCTTAGCAATTCCACAATGTCTTCATTCCAGAAGCCCTCCCAACCCCTTTCAAGCTCCTTTGAGAATCCCTCTCCCAGGTTTCGTAGCACAAGTGGTTCTTTCCACCACCCACCCGTGGCCAGACACTCAGGGTTCGTTAGCATCCCAAGTGTGCCATCCTGAAAGAGTGACGGGTTTGGACCAGGTGACCTGAGCAGTGTATTATCAAAGTCATAGATGTGGATCCTGGAAATCGGCCTCTGTGGTGCCTTCTTCCCAAAGGCGTCGTAGTACTTGATAGGGTTCTCTGCTGCATTCCTGCGTTCATTATCCTGAAGTTCTCTCATTCTGGAGTGTTCATGTTCCAACTGTGTATCTTCGTGTGTTCTTTTTTTACCACGTTGTTTCGGTAGTCTTCTTGGATGATTCAGTCGAGGTTTGACTTCCCTTGATGAAAGTGGAGATGGCGAAGGTATATCCTTCTGATCTTCCATTCTGAATTTTCTATATAGATATGGTGTAATGCCACTCTTTGTAGGGTCTCTTTTGAGCCTCTGATTAACTTCTACTCTGATGTTCTTCATTGTGGTCTTGCTTACTTATTTTTTTCAAGATTTCGTGATGATGATGGAACACTTTGATGATGAGATGCTACGAAATCAGGAACTCAAATAACTGGTAAAGACCAAAACAAAAAAAAAAACAAAAGACAGAGTTACTGTTTTTTCTTCTATTATACCTCAAAGCATCTAAATTTCAGAACCTCCTGAGTGTTGTCTTATCTGCGGAGTCGGGTTGAAAAAAAACTCGAAAATTTCCACTGGATGGGGTTCGAACTGCAACCCTCCTCCAGTTCTGTGTTCAAAGGTTCTGACCACTATACTAGTGGTGCCCTGTTACCCGGCCATAACCACCTTCTTCGACCAAAAAATATGCTTCCACTGAGATTCGAACTCAGGATCGCCACATTACTAGTGTGGCGCCTTACCAACTTGGCCATAGAAGCTTATTTGTTTTTCAGAAATCATTCTAGAATATACGTCGTATAAGTGAAGCTTCTGTTTTCAAGTAGTGGGTGAAAAGGGACGCCTAGTGTCTTTTCAGCCAAGAATCAGGTTTACTAAGGCTCAAAAGTTTAGAAGGATAATTTCACATGCTGTCTAATCTTCCCTTTCACATAAAACTATGGAGTGAAATCATTATACTCGTCTACTCAAAGGTGAAGAGTAAAGCCTGGACACAGAACGAGGCGAAAAATAACGCGCGACCAAAAGCCAGTAATCCAATCTTTCATTCTTCTCAAGTTGACCACCAATATGTAGTCACTACGTATTCTGAGATCCCAATGCATTTTGAGCTGCCTCCATGGCAGGGAATCGGAGTAAGTTTCAGCTCTCTTTTACTCTACTCAAGCAACATGTAACTAACACTCGCTCTCCCCGTTTCCAGATCCCCGTCATTGTCATCACATCAATTGGATATGGAGGTCACTACTTTGTCTTCTCCAGAGACCTCCACACAAAAGACCTCATCTGGTTCCACTCGTGTCTTATCATGCTGTGGATCTCATATATCATAGCCATCTTTAAAGACCCTGGATCTCCACCTAAAAACTTCCAACCGCAACAAGGGCAATGGCGGAGATGGTGCTCCAAGTGCAAAGTGTACAAACCACCACGAGCACATCACTGCAAAACGTGTCACAAATGTGTGTTGAAGATGGATCATCACTGCCCATGGACTGCAAACTGTGTTGGACACTCGAATATGCCACATTTCTTGCGCTTCCTGTTGTGGGTAGACTATACGAATGGTTTGGCATGTTACTACCTCTTTTGTCGAATCCACAAGTACTGGCAAAACAGAAATTTGCCAATGTATCTCTTCTCCAAGACTGAGCTCACCGCTTGCTTGATCCTCACCCTGCTTAGCATCTTTGTAGCCATCTCAGTTGGTGCACTCACATGGAGATGTTTCTACGGGATTATGTTCACAGGCATGTCCCAAATTGAGAGCTGGGAGTGGGAGAGAATTGAGTCTCAGATTACAAGTCCAAGGTTCTACGACAAGATCAGACAAAACTACAAGGCCCTATTTGGAAAAGAACTCCCCTTAATGGCTTCATGGTCTTCAAGTCATAATATCGTAAGAGACATCGTCGATGATGAGACACCATATCTGGCTCTTGATGATTTTGTATTCCCTTACGACGTGAACCCATGGACCAACTTGATCAATGCATTCGGTTACCCATGGAACTGGATACTACCGTGGGGTGGTCCTCGTGGTAATGGCCTCACATTCGAGAAAAACAGTATACTGAACATGGATGGTGATGATTTCACCTCGCTTCCATGGCCCCCTGATGGATCTCATAACGATGGTGTTGGAGAACAGAGAGAAATTATTGATGATAACAGTGAAACCGTAATCAGAACACAAGTGTCCGCAGGCATAAAAAAAAGGGGTGTTTCGAATAGAGGTGAGTGGGTCAACCAATTCGGCGAGAAACTCTCTGACTTTGGTGTTGACCTTGAAGATGAAGAGACGAAATGATTGTTATGAACTAATGATAATACTCAAATGGAAGACTGCAGTAGGCTAATTTCAAACAAAGTGTTCATCATTCATAATGTCGTTTTTGGATGGAAACTATATGCTGCATGGGGATGGGGGTATCAAAAAGTGAAGAGTCAATGCTGCTTCTGTCTGGCCTCACTCAACTGGCACATACGTAACCATATCTCTTCAGACAACGCTTCAGACAATCCTGGTTGGTCCAGTTCAGTAGCAGTAATGTGATGTGAGAGTGTACGAACAGCAACCCTTGTATCATGGTCACGAGCACGTTTGTAGACTCTTTTGAAACAGTAGAGGAGAACGTCTTTCAAGTAGTCAATTTGCGGGCCTGGCAGTGGGGGAGAAACTGGTAAAGCGGATGGCACCACTTGGATATCACCAGACAGGATCAGATTTGTGGCCAGGCTCACTTTTGGAATATCTGTAGAGCCTTCGTGGTCGTGTATCACAACCGAGTTCACTGAATCTGGAGACCTTATAGTCGTTCCATTGGTGCCACGGTACTGCTCTTCAGCAGATACCAGAAGTTCGTAAGAAATGTCATAATGTTCATCAGGAGACGTCATCTGTGTCTCTGAAGACTCGACCTGATCAGTTAATGGGCTAACTTGAGACTCTGGTGAGGTCATGAAGGCATCTTCACTGAGCATCTTACATACATGGCCAAGTCCAGTGGAGATGTTGGCCGTTCTAGGGACAGTGGTAAAATTCCATCTCATGCTGGCTTCACTATCATCGTAGAGTCTTTGGTCAATTCTGTGTTTCGGCCTCTTGGGAGAAGGTCTGTGCTCGGCCATCCAAGCGTCCTTTTCCTTGATCAAAGGCACCAATGAGATACCCCTTCGATGCATGCGAATGAATGTCGTCTTTAACAACAGACGAGCATTGGGTCTCCTCAGTGGGTTCTTAATCAAGCAGAACTTAACAAAGTCTTTTACGCATGTACTCAGTTCTGAGTTTGTCAACAGAGGGGCAGGAAGTCTGGGGATGTCAAACAACACCTTCATGGGTTCATCGTCAGAATGTGGTGGGGAACCGGTAATCAATTCAATCGTAGTGATACCTAAGGACCATATGTCAACCTTCTCATCGTAACCAGACTTCTTGTGTGTTATGACTTCAGGGGCCATCCAGAATGGAGTTCCAACAAATGTGTTCTTGCGAGCAAGAGTGGCTGTGATCTGGCCAGAAACACCAAAATCAGCGAGTTTCACTTCACCAAGCTCAGTCAAAAGAATATTAGCAGCCTTAATGTCACGATGGACCTTCTTTTGGGAGTGCAAGTAAATCAAGCCCTGTAAAGTACCCTTAATGATAAAGCTTGCAGCCTCTTCGCTCAACTTTTTATGGCACTTCAACAACTCAGCACAAGATCCTCCTCCACAAAATTCCATAACAATATACAAACTCACGTCGTGAACAAGCGCCTGGTAGTACTGAGTGATGTAGTGTGATCGCATCTGGGAGAGGAATGAAATTTCTTGAACCAATACGTCAATTTCCTCTTCTGACTCCTCGAGATTGATCACCTTGATGGCAACGATTTTGTTTGTTCTCCGCTCCGTAGCCCGAAATACATCACCAAAGTTCCCTCTACCAACACACTCGTGGAAATCAAACGACGCAGTTGGATCTTCAGTAGCAGAATCCATAAAGTTAATAAATAGCAGGGAAACAGAAAATGATATAGATCAGTGTAAAAACCAAAAATGAAAAAAACAGACTTGATGCGTCTAAGTAGCTGGGGTTTGTGAGCAGTGAAGCAAGAGTTCTGAAGGGGACAGCGACAGACGAAGAAAGCTCAGAAGGGGAAAAAACAGTGATCAGGAAAAGAAAATGATCAACGTATAAATGAAATAACAATCTCTGTCAACTTCTGAGGTAAAAACAATCGTATTAGATAGTGGGGTGAAACGAGACAAAACTTGTAACATGAAAAAAGTGACACAAAACCGGCCCGTCATGGAGAAACACCCCGAGCGGAAACAACAAAAGGGGGGAGAAAAATAAGAGTCAAAAATTGACCAACACGTCAATTCTTGGATGAAAATAGCTTAAACCTGCTTATTCTCTTGGTCTTTTCCTTCACTTGTGTCTTCTCGGCGCCATTAGACGACGAAGCCTTCATCGTAGAACTTCTCCTGAGCAAAACAGACTGTGATCTGGATAAGGTTTTTTTCTTGAACATGGATTCCCTTTCCTGTAATGATATCGGTGATTCTTTGTCAGCGTGCTTCGGTAGATCTTTTGTTTTCATCACCAAGCTTGAATGCCTCTTAGCAATAGAATGTGAGTTGTGATGAGATAGAGATGGTGCAGAAATCTTGGTGCGCCAATACTGTTTTTGGTCTTCATTTAAAGATAATTGTGGAGACACTTTATCACCAACCGGAGCATTATTGAGGAATAGAAGGTGAGAAACATCAAACACAGGGTGGCCTGGTTCACCATGGCAATGAGTCAAGGAGTATTCAAACAAACTGATTTCCTTTTTCTCGCCATGAATATCCTTTATAACCACCATCTTCACATTAGCACCGTGTGCTAAAGCCTTCAGCACCATTGGGACATTAGCAGAGTGGACACCTTTTATCAGGGACTCGTTCGCATTTAGTGACTCCTCAGCGAGATACTTCTTCTTAACATACTTGTTTGTGATGTACGCAATTCTCTGTTGACTAGACGCCATTGGTGTGATCTTCTCTCCCTGTGGCAAGTTACCTTCAAGGTATGCATTAGTAAACTTGTTGGAAACATGGCATAACAGCATCTGTGCCTCCTTGCTCTTGAAAGCTTTGGTGTCCAGGGTCAATGATCTGATTTTGGAAACGTGGGAACCCAGTGAGCGATGAGCTCCAGAACAGTCAATGCAAACAACGACAAGCATGTTCAACGAGATCCATTCAACGCTGTTCGAAGCCCCACAGTCACAGCATAAGCGGTTTGAAATATCAACCTCATGAACAATCTTTAGAGGATCCTCAACATCTTCAAGTGGACCTTCAGCTGGGAGTGCGTCAAATTTCAAATATGACTTCCTCTTATTTCTAGAAAGCTCATTCTTTGGGGACTGTGGTCTATTGTACTGATTATTATCAGCCCTTAAAATAGCAGCTGAAGTAAATGCTTGAATCCATGACTGTCTCTCAATCTCACTTGCGACCTGAAACAATCTCTTAACATTGGTTGGCGTAATGATCTCAAAACAATACTTGCGGTCTCTCAACGTATCCACAACTTTAATACAAGCAAAAGTCAAATCAACAGGTGCACATCGCAGCGTCTCGCGGTTTTCACTCCAGTCGCTGTACTCAATCAACATGTTTTCAGTGATAGTTATGAGCTGTTTATTCCAGCCACTCTTATTTTGGCCGCCTAGGGTCAATAGTACCCCAGACTTATTCGGTTTGGGAGCGCTATCACTCTTGGTCATAGATGAATCTGATGATATGGATGGAAGTGGGGCCGAGGATCTATTTGGATTGATCATTGGAAAGTCTTTAATATCAGTAGTAGTTGCAATCTCGTTTCTCATACGTTGTTGAGATCCCTTATACTTGAAAGAATTCTTGTAAAAGAAGTGAGCTTGGGATGAATTGACGTTTGAGAATGGGGAGTAAACGTTCCTGTTGTAGTTCTCCAAATAGAGTGTGAAGTTGTAGAGCAAGTTTCTGATGGATTGACCATTACGAAACTCATTCAGGTACTGGTAGTAGTCAAATCTGTTCAGCTCAAATCCAACCTGGGCTTTCAGAGATTCCTGGTCGGACGAGTACCTTTTCGTTTCAACTGCAGAATAGAATTCTTTTGCCTGGTCATAGAACATTCTGCGTTTGTTTGATAGAAGTTTGATATCAGAATTGTATAAGAGGGTCAATGGAGTGATGACATTCCGCGTAAGCATATTGGACTCCTCAATGTCAGCAGTTGACTTTTCTGTGAGGACAGGAATCATATCATTAATAACATCAAGCATCAATGGGTTATTGACGGATTGTGCATAATTAGCGAGTTCTGATAAGGAGCTTGAAAGACCAGACCGAGCGAGTGCCAAATGACGTGTCGCCTCGTCCAACGCTTGTGCCTTCTTCATGGACGTCTTGAGAAGTGATCTCAGTATATGGCAACGATCCTCTAGTTGTGAGAGTATCTTCCTAAACTCTGGACCGTCATCTGGGAAACTGTATGGGGTCTCATTATACGTGGCTTCAAATAAAGATGGATCAAACGTGTCAGTGTCCTTCTGGATGTATACAGTCGTCTTGAGTATCTCTTCCGAACCTCCCGATATGGTGAGGTAAGTTTTTCCCTCAGCTTGAATGGTTCTCAATGGGATGTCAATGCTGAACTCATTCACTTCCTTGGATACCTGTATGATGCTGGGGTCCACTGTACTTTTTTCCGAGGAAGTATTGACGACTAGCTTGGTTGCCAAAGTTCTGTGCTCAATTAGTGCGTACTTCTCATTGTATGCTTTCAGATTAATGCCTTTATATACTGTGCAGGATTCAGACTCCACTTCCTCCTCGTCTTCAGCAGTGCTCGGTAGAAGATCGTTATTGATCCTGAAGTACACAGAGATGGTATCAGAGGAGGCACAGTTTAAAAGATATGGGTGCTCATCAGCAGTCTCGTTCTGAGTGAAAGTGGACAGGGGCTTTGACTTTGACAGTTTGAGGGTTTTTGTATCTCTGTCGAGTCGTATCGTCTTCTTGAGCTCTGATCTGATGTTATGTATGACAATTCTGATGATGTCGAGCTCCTCAGAAACGAAAACTGGTGCTTGGTAGCCTCCTGTGCTTGCAACTTGTCCCATCGTGGTCGAGTTGCGTGTTGGAATGTGTGAAAGGTTGAATGAGTAAGATGGAGAGGAACTCCCAAAGGCTGACCTTTCTAAATTTGTCGGCAGCGGCGTTCCCAGATTAAACAGAGAACTGGAAGATGGAGATCAGTGATAAAGAAGGAAGACAAGTACAGAGCCAGAAAGAGCCAGTCGAAAAAGATTTTACAAAAAGGTATAGTGTAAAGTAACTATCGCGCGTTCTTTAAAAAGGTTGGTGATGAAGAAACGCGTCTGCAAATCTTGGACGGGAGGGGAAAATAGAGTAAAAATAGATCAAAGTGAAATCTTTTTTGTGATGATGGAGATGGAAGAAGTAAAGGCTCACTCTGAGCTTTTTTTACTAAATTTCTTTTTTTTCCTTCTTTCTCCTACAAAAAGTTTTAATAATTAGCCTCCACCTTCTGCGCCATTGCACAGGAACTTGCCTGGATGAGCGATCTAGAATTTGTAAAAATAACGGCCCTACTAAACCGGAATGGCACAAAAAAAAGTTACGGCTTTTATTGGATGATCAAAGATGGGATGTACAAGCACTCTCTTAATGAAGACTGTATAGATTAGTTGTTGGCTTATATATCCAGTATATGATATTAAGACCTACATTTACCAGAAATAACAAGGAAAACAAAAAAAGGAAAGAAAGAAAGAAAAAAGTTCGCCTGATCGATCTGCGGAACCGTTTGTAAAGCGCAGGCAGAACCTGTGCCAGTGGTGTGTGCCGATCCTGCTATGATTATATTTGGAGAGGACTGGTACTCAATCCTCATAGGAAAAATTCCTTAAAACATCACTTCAAAGATAGAGGATATGTGGGGTCAATCTGAAGAGCTTGATGAGCCCCGCCGCCCTTCCTCTGTTGTGTCAAAGCAGGTACCAACCTGTGTGTTTTCTTAAAACTCTACTTGACCTCGACCCTAATCAAGAAGGCAGATTTACGACGTAATACCATACCAGTTCAATGCGAAGTATATAATAAAGAAAAATAAGAGCCCTATCAATATAAACGGGTGTGATGTAATTTTTAAAGGGCAAAATCGTTGTTGAGTTATCAAAGAGTCTCACCAATGGGTTTCAGTATCTATACAACAAGTATTCACCTAGATCTCATGAAGAGGACCAAGAGAATGAAAAAGGCCGGGTAACAACATGATAAATCGCGGAAACTGGCATATTACACTAAACTAAATGTTTAGAGCTTTACAAATATCTTTGCAGAAGCAGCAGAGAGCGTTATCTATCTATCTATCTATCATTAACAGCAACCAAAAAAACAAAACTGAAATCATTGAACAGATTTGCCTAGTTTAAGCCAATATACCATTTGATATTGAGGCATCTTTAACCAGTTTTCACTGGTGATCAGCTCGCGAACTTTGTTCACAAAAACAAAAAAGGGTTGCCCTGGTTAGATACATGGACGTCCCATACGTAGAAACCAAGGCGCTACAATAGGCCGGTAGGGGTAATTAGAGAGTATGGTGTTGGAACCTGCCACCCTGTATCTGTCAACTGGATAGCTCCCTGCTCCCTTGTTAGTCCCTTTCTGATTCATCTGTTGATACTTTTACCCGAATAGGACTAAATTTAACTCGGGGCTCAGAACCTATGCATTGTTATTATTTACATATTTCCCTTTTGAGTTTCCGTAGTGCGAAACACACACAGATTATAACTAGCAGTCGAAGCGCTCGTCGAACCCAAAACCCACAAAAATAACCTACTACTTCTCCATAAGAGAACACTCCATTTGCCTTTTCCCTTTATTGGCACCCTCTTCTTTCTCCTCCACCATCATTTCGAGACACTCGACGAGAATAACCGCTGTGGTCTATCTCGGTATATCATCACAGATTCCCATAGACGCTGTCGCTGCATTCTCTCTCGCCAGGAATTTTCCTCCCACAAATAAACCCTTTTGTGACTTCTACAATCTAAAACAGCGAGTGTTCTCCTCACTTTTGAAGCTACCGCCCAGTTAATACTCTCATTATTCAAAGTCGGTATTGTTTATATTGACAAGAACTAAAAAAAGAAAAAGTGCAGTCCCGCCCATCCTATTTGCGTTCTTGTACCACCTTCTTTTATTGACCCATAATCATGGCCACAGTCAGAGGACAGCCCTTGCAGGCCTTGGGCGCCAGAGAGCTCAACTCCAGATCACACGTCACTCCAGCAAAATCAACGAGGAAGTTAGAGACTGAGAACTATGATGCCGCCAGAGCACAAAAGGAATCTCATCTGCCAAAGGACAAGGCTAAGAAGAAGAAAGAGAAACTGTCATCTTTGTGCAAGACTCCGCCATCATTGATCCGTACTAGAACAGGAAAGGACTACAAAAGAGGTCTTTTCTTAGGCGAAGGTGGCTTTGCTAGATGCTTCCAAATTAGAGATGACAGTGGAACGGTCTTTGCCGCCAAGACAGTCGCTAAGGCATCCATCAAGAACGACAAGACCAAGACAAAGTTGCTCTCTGAGATCAAGATCCACAAAAGTATGTCTCATCCAAACATTGTTCAATTTGTGGACTGTTTTGAAGACGATGTCAACGTCTATATTCTCCTTGAAATCTGTCCAAACCAGTCTTTGATGGACTTGTTGAAAAAGAGAAAAGTGCTCACCGAGCCCGAAGTCAGATTCTTCATGACCCAGATTATAGGTGGTATCAGATATATGCATACCAGAAGAGTCATTCACAGAGACTTGAAGCTTGGTAACATTTTCTTTGATCCTGAGATGAACCTCAAGATTGGTGACTTCGGTTTGGCAGCTGTCTTGCAAGCTAATACTGATCGTAAGTACACCATCTGTGGTACCCCAAATTATATCGCCCCAGAAGTTTTGACTGGTAAGGTTCATGGTCACAGCTACGAAGTTGATGTCTGGTCCATTGGTGTTATGATGTACGCTTTGTTGATCGGTAAACCACCTTTCCAGTCTAAAGACGTTTCAGAAATCTACGAAAGAATCAAACGGAACGATTACCACTTCCCAAAAGACAAGCCAATTTCCCAAGAGGCAAAGACATTAATCAAGCATATCTTAACTACTAACCCAGTGACAAGACCTACTCTTGATGAGATCTTAGAGTATGACTTTTTCAAGGGTACATTCCCAGATAAAATCACTGTGGAAACGTTAGTCTCTGAACCTGACTTCTCCGAAGTGACAAAATCCCAGTCACAACTGAACTTCCTGAATGCCAAGCGTAACGCTGGCTTAATCCACACATCACATGCTAACCCAGTTGAGATTCTCAAAACCGACTTGGAGTCTGAGAAGCCAAAGTCCCTCTTACCACAATCGTTATCTCCTGGTAATACGAAGAGCAAGTACAAAGAGGTCACTGATGCTGCTGTTAGACCAAGAAAGTATGATGAAAGCAAGCTGGGAAAGCCCAGAAGACTGGAAGATGGAGGACTGAGACGACCAGCCATGTCACTGTCTGATGCTATTCTAAAGCAGGAGTGTACCAACACACTGAATGGAATTGCCATCGCCGAGCGCCATGCCAGAATGAGACAGTCAAGCGAACCAGCATCTGACTTGAGAACACCTATCTTGATCAGCAAGTGGGTTGATTATTCCAACAAGCACGGCTTCTCTTACCAGTTGTCCACTGACGATATTGGTGTCTTGTTCAACGATGGTAACTCACTGTTACGCGTGAGCCACTCAGATAACTTCTGGTATATTGTCAATGATCCAGCTGAAGGATGGTTAGCAGAAGAGCACAACTTACAGTCGATTCCTTTAAGCTTGACGAGACAGGTAGAGATCACAGAGTTCTTTGCAAGATACATGAAGACGAACTTGTGCAGGGTCTCCAACGATGATGACTCTCTGATTGAGCATGAGGAGATCTTCTTGAGAAGATATACCAGAGATGACTTGTTTGTTATGTTTGAGTTGAGTAATGGTTCATTCCAGTTCAACTTCAAGGATCATCACAAGATTTGCATTTCACAGACTGGTTCTGTCATCACATACATCTCGCCTGACCGTTGCTGTGAGACTTGTCCCCTCTCTTCTGTGTTGAGAGCCGACGGTTTCTCAAGTGCTACCGAGGACATTGGATTTTCAAATAAGATGCAACTCATCAAGAACGCTTTGAAAAAGAAGATCAACGCAAACATCTGATGCCTGCATATATCGTTCATTACTCACAGTGCTCATGATGTACTATTAGTCATTTTTGTCATGTTTTACTTATTGCGCATTCATTACTATCTCTTTAATGTTTTAATATACCCCCTTACCCTCCAATGGTTGGAACCCCAAATAATTAATTATTCTCGCACAACAGTAAATTTCTCATCGCTGTGACCTGTGGCGGAGCTCGGTACAAGGCGGAATTACGAGATGGAATTGGCGTGGTCCCCTCATAATAATTATGCATATTGGTGAAGACTCAGGGGAGTCTGCAAGTATAAAATGAGTTGGTATCCACATATATTTCAGAGAAGTAGTTTACATATGGCGAGCTTGAAACAAACTTCAAAGAACGAACTCATTAAAGAAATTACATACGTGCTATGTCCATGAAAAGCGCAGAACAAATGGAAACTCCGCCGTCACCGCCTCCGTACGACGCCGTTAGCGATAACGAAAAACAAACAGAGACGGTAAGTTCTTCATTTCCCAGACTACGATCTCAACTGTTCAATTACTAATTTTATCAACCAGCAGGAGCCTAAGAGCCCATACCAATCTCGTTTATTTAAGGTCTTAGAAAGCATATTCTTAACCTTGTCGATCACCATCTTTGCACTCACAATTAGCGGATTGAACGTCGTTCCTACTAAGAGCACAGGGTCCTACTTCCTGGAGTTGGACTTCACTGAACTGGATCTTGTTAACCTCTACGACTATCAGTTGGCAAGTGGGTACTCTGACGCTGGTACTCTGGATCGTGAAGATACAAATTTAGCAGCTTATTACAGATTTGGGCCAACAGGGTATTGTCGTTCTAACGATGAACACTTCTCAACGAAGAAGTGTGTCAAAGCTTCGCCATACAAATGGAACTTGGATGACTTCTTCGTTAAAGAGCTAGGGAGCGTTAATGGGACAGCGGCAAGCTGGCTGTACTTGGACCTCCCTTATGGTTCACCCTCATACTACACGCAGAAGAGGAGGATGACCGCAGTCTATGCTGGTCTCATCGTATCCATTGTTGGGAGCTCTCTGTTGATTGCTTCTCAGCTCCTCGCATTTACTCGCAATTGGCCCTTCTCTAATTCAATTGTTCTGTATCCACTGTTGCTATCTCCAGTCGCTTCCTTGGCATGTCTCATTAGTAACGCCGTTGTTCTATCCAATTCCAGGAACGCTATTAACTCGATGTATAACGCTTATGGCGCCGAGGCTGTAAAACAGACATATGGAATTGTTGCTTCTAAAGGTGACTCCAAGTTCATATCGATATTTGCTGCTTCTACTGCATTCAGCACTGTCATGTTTGTCATCATGTTATATTGGATCCTCAGGCATTGTTGCGCTGCCACTAACTCGCCAATTCAGAGTCCACAGCGCACCACTGTTCATGAGGTCCATACAAATGGTAACACAACGACATACATCACCACTACAACTGAAGTTCATCACGGTGGCTCCTGGAACTTTGGTGGTAATCCTTCTTACCATCATAGTGATCATCATCATCATCACTGTGATACCAATGACGCCTCCAATGATGCCTCCAATGATGCCTCCAATGATTAGCTTTCAGTGTCCCTACATAATTTAGTATCAAGTCATTAAATATTCTATTGTACAAGTGCCTTTCAGTAAGCCATAAGTCCAAAACCACCCCTAGTGCCTGATCTTAAGTAATGCCAACGTCTTCAGTTGAAGTTCGTGTCACGCTCCAAATTCTTCAAGCTCCATTCCACATTGAACTTGCTTTTAATCATATCCAACTGATGAATCAGAGAATTACAAGCGTCCACAAGAGCCTTCTTTGGCTGACATCCCTCTTCCGTCTGGATTCTCATGACGAACTTAGCAAACAATGGATGTTCGACTTTGTAGGCGGCAAAGATCACACGTGGATCTTTTAGAAGTTGTGCTCTTATAAGATTACCAAGTGTGTGGTCTTCCTTCTCGAACGTGATGATGGCAGCGTTGGGCACTTTTGGATCCGGGTCAATCTTGAGTCTGTAAACTGATGTTAGTCAAATGAAATCGCTGAAAAACAGTCTTTAATGATGAGAACATACTTTGAAACGCCGTCAGGCAAAATAAAGAGCTCAAATCTATCTGGAGCATTCATATTGGGCTACTGGTATGAGTGTATGGTGATGCCTAACTTGAAACCAGCTCTAAAGCCCTTCTATGATGTGGTTGGTGGTCCTTCACTTTCGCTCTTTTAAAGAAGCTCGCGGGTCACGAAGTGTGCCTACTATAAGTTACCCGCCCTAAAAAGATTGCTTACGTCAGATCTGTCCCCCTAACGGTGGCCGTACCGGGACTGGTGCGCGGCGCCCGGTGCGAGAGTTTCACGCATTCGATTAACAAGAACCTGTTATACCCTTTCAAGGCTGTTTCCTTCCTATCATCTGCCAAAAGCTCTCAAATCGACAGTGCAGTTCGACATACAAAAAGGCTCACAATCTTGCCTTTCTTTTCTTCTACTTACTGGACTACCTCAGATATACAGGGTCATCGCCATTGTTCCAGTCCACAGAAGCCAATTTTTATCAGCGGTTGATAAACAGAGAGCTACGAGCTTGAACCTGCCCCAACTGATAAAAATTTTCCATAATGTCGAGAGAAGAGAAATGGAGACAGCCCTCTGAGGGCTCAGACTCCAACAGGCCGGTGATTCCTGCCCTGTCAATGTGAGTATCAACCACTGCCTTTCTCTTGGAGCTGGCACCTCTGGACCCTGCGCTCACTACACCAGCAACAACCCGCTACTTTCCGGGGTTTGGACATGTTGAAGAATTCCAAG
Source organism: Petasospora petersonii (assembly GCA_030574135.1). Lineage (NCBI taxonomy): Eukaryota > Fungi > Ascomycota > Saccharomycetes > Phaffomycetales > Wickerhamomycetaceae > Petasospora > Petasospora petersonii. The sequence goes on from JAJMEM010000002.1 coordinate 540,792, forward strand.
GGTCTTAAAATTACATTTAGCTAACAGTGATTACTTCAGGAATCGTCAGGGCGGCGCCCCACCAGTGCTTCCACCCCCATCTGCTCTGTCTTCCCACTCCGGCATGGAGTCAGGTACGTACACACTCTTTCACCACACGTTCACAGTGGGAGCAACAGAATCATCAATTTCGAAATGCAGTGTATTTGAGGCACAACTTCATCACTCTCGAGATCTGACTCGCTTTAGGAGGTTTTTGATTGTTTTGTGCTGCCTTTTATGAACTGGTGCCTTCACGCTACTGCGCGCCTTTTCCAGCCAACCAGAACCCCCGATACTAACAATAGCTAACAGGGGGCTTCTTTCTGCCTTCCCTCAACGTTGGAGGAATGAACAGCTCAAACCGTGACTTTATGCTCAACCCTGCAAACACAGTAAGTACCGTTGTCCCCTCCGTTCTTCTATATGTTTATCCGAATATCTTCGAATCCCAGTCGCTGCTTTTTTTTAAGTGGTGTTGATCATTATCCGGTGGCCGGTTTATCCCCGGAACAGAATAGAGACGGACAAATGCTCTTTTCTACTCGATTTCACCTCCACCCCCGAAGACCGCTACGACGACATCATCGACTGGATATTATAATTCCTTGACGAACTCATATACTAACTACCGACATCAGCCTTCTCTGCACATGGTGAAGACCGAGAGTGGCCAACAGGGCCAACCAAGTCAACCTCCATCACAGCAGAGCGCCACACCAGCTCCACAACAGCCCCTCCCTCAGGCTTCAAAGCAACCAATGAGCTCTTCCAATGTAGCCGGATACAGACCACTGAACGTCAAAGATGCTCTGTCATATTTGGACCGTGTCAAGGTGTCCTTCCAGACTCGTCCAGATGTTTACAACCACTTCCTGGATATTATGAAGGACTTCAAGAGTCAGGCCATTGACACCCCAGGTGTTATTGAAAGAGTTTCAACGTTATTCAGAGGCCACCCATCTTTGATCCAGGGCTTTAACACTTTCCTTCCACCAGGTTACAGAATTGTCTGCTCATTGGACCCATCTGACCCAACCCCAATCAGAGTGACAACACCAAGGGGCACCACGACGCACCAGGACCCGAACTCCAACATCGTCTACGAGCAACCATGGGGTCAAGGTGCTTCTGGTCCTTATGCTTCTCAAGCACCAGCTGGCCCGCAAGGTGATATGGGTCAAAAACCACCGGTCTTCCAGCAACCACACGACCCAGCTCAATTTGGTGACCAGCAATCCTCGATGTCCCACCTCCAGGCAGCTGCTAACAGGGGCAACGGTGCTGCTCCTTCTGAACAGCACCGCAAATCTGCTGGTCCAGTTGAGTTCAATCATGCAATCAACTATGTGAACAAGATTAAGAACCGTTTCTCTGGTCAGCCAGGCGTTTACAAACAGTTCTTAGAGATTCTTCAAACTTACCAAAGAGAACAGAAGCCAATTGCCGAGGTGTATCAACAAGTCACTATGTTATTCCGTTCTGCCCCAGACCTTTTAGATGACTTCAAGCAGTTCTTGCCAGATGCTAGTGGCAATGCACCAAATGGCGCTTTGCTTCAGCAACCACAACAGCCACAAGGCGAGTACTACCCTCAACAACAGCAACAGCAGAGTGGTCCCACCCAACTGCCTCCAGTGGGAAATTTCTCTCCGCCAATTGCGGGAAAGATGGGCAAGTTTGAAGGTAGCAATGAGCAAATTATTAGTTATGATGTCCAAAGAAAGGATGTTCCAGTTTCAAGCATGAGAAGCTCTGTGTCCGGTTCAAGACGTAAGGTGAGTGAGGATATTCCGCCAACACTGGTTCCTGGTGTTCCAGAACCAGTACAGCCACCACACAAAACATCCAATCTTGTGGAGGAAATTGGATTCTTTGACAAGGTCAAAAAAGCTATTGGAAGCAAGCAGAGCTATAATGAGTTTTTAAAAATTTTGAACTTGTTCAACCAGGATATGATTGACAAAACTGTTCTTGTGGAGAGAGTTGAAGGCTTTATTGGCTCTCATCAGGACTTGTTTGATTGGTTCAAGACGTTCGTCGGCTATAAAGATGAGCCGCACCACATTGAGAATATCACTTTCAAGAAACATCAGCTTGAGCTCACTCTCTGTAAGCCATATGGTCCGTCTTACAGAAAGTTGCCAAAGGCTGAGACATACATGCCATGTTCTGGCAGAGACGAGATGTGTTGGGAAGTTTTGAACGATGAGTGGGTTGGTCATCCAACTTGGGCTTCTGAAGACTCTGGTTTCATTGCTCACAGAAAGAACCAGTACGAGGAGATTCTGTTTAGAATTGAGGAGGAGAGACATGAGTATGACTACTACATGGAATCTAACCTCAGAACCATTCAGACTCTCGAGGGTATTGCTGTCAGAATTGCCAACATGACACCAGAGGAGAAGGCAAACTTCAAGCTTCCAAATGGTCTTGGCCACACCTCTTTAACTATTTATAAGAAGGTCATTCGCAAGATCTATGGTAAAGAGAAGGGTTTTGAGGTCATTGACGCTCTCCATGAAAATCCAGCTGTTGCTGTGCCAATTGTGTTAAAGAGACTCAAACAGAAAGACGAGGAGTGGAGAAGAGCCCACCGTGAATGGAATAAGGTTTGGAGAGAGATGGAACAGAAGGTATACTTCAAGTCTTTGGATCATTTGGGCTTGACTTTTAAGCAGGCTGATAAGAAACTCCTAACCACGAAGCAGTTGGTGTCTGAGATCAGCACTATTAAGTCCGAACAGACGAACAAGAGATTGCATCCGCTGACGCCGAAGCCTCAGAAGCAGCTCGACTATGACTTCAATGACTTTGAGATCTTGTTTGACATTTCTAAGCTATGTCATGTGTTCCTAAACACTTCATCCTACTCTGCTAATGATAAGGAGAGGCTCTATGACTTCTTCAAGTCATTCTTGTCCTTGTTCTTCTCAATTGACCCACAGGTTGTTGAGGACGCCATGGCTAAAAGATTATCAGAGCCACCAGCTGAGTATGATGAAAAGGTTCACACCAAAACGCCCGCAAGCTCTGATTCCGAAGTCTCTGCTTCTTCCAGCAATGGGCGTAAACGTCCACGTGAACATCAGCTTCTGAAGGATGTTCTACGCAAGAATAAAAAGGCCCACAGAGAGGACGATGAGACTCCAACTTCTGATGCTGCTGAGGAGGAGAAGGTTGACGAAGAGGAGCCATCTATCGACAGTTTATCTGAACTTTGGGTCCAGGCTGCTGTTCCGTCCAAGAATGATCAAGAAGCCAACAATGCTGAGAGACACGTGTTCAACTTGTTTGGTAACACCAACATTTATGCTTTCTTCCGTCATTTAAGAGTGCTGTATGACAGATTGCTTGAGGTGAAGAACCTTAATGAGGAGGTCACCAGTGATTTGAGGTCTCGTACCACTGTTCAGTTCGCTAAAGATCTGAACCTAATTTCGAACCAGCTTGAGTCTATGGGATTGGAGTTTGCTAAGGAAGATGCTTATACACAACTGTTGGCGTTCTCTGAGAGAGTCATTGAAGGTGATATTGAACATCAGTGGTTTGAGGAGTCCCTTCGTCAGGCTTATAGAAACAGAGCTTACAAGTTGTACACTGTTGACAAAGTTACCCAGTCCCTTGTTAAGCATTTGCACTCCATTATGACCGATTCGCGTTCTTCTGAGATTTTGGTGTTGTTTGACAAGGACAGAAAATCACCAAGTACCAGTGCCAAAGATCAGATCATCTATCGTAACTCTGTTAGATCGTTGATGACACCAGAGGAAAATATGTTCCGTCTTGAGTATAATGAGACAACGCATCACGTGTGCATCGAGTACGTTGCTCTGGATGACCTGACTTTGAAGGATATCAAGTCGGACGAGGACAAGTGGAACTACTACTTGACATCTTATGTTATCGCACATCCAACAGAAGGTGTCAATGTTAGTGAAGTGAGAATGCCCTTTATCAAAGCACAGGACCTGGAAGACGTTGATGAAGATGATCTCGAGGGCTACACTGACTCTCAGTTGAAGATTAGAGTTGCTAAGGAGAACTATAAGGTGTTCTTTGAGGCTGGTACGCATGATGAGTTCACCAGATACAAGATTTTCACGAGTGATTTTAAGAAGAAACTCAGTGTGTCTACCGATAAGCTGTCTGCTGCTCTTGACGAGAAGCTTAAATCTGAGTTGGAAGAGCATGAGTTTGAAAAGATCAAAGAGGGCTTTAAGCTGTTGCGCAATGAACCAACAAAGTTCCTAGAAGCCTTGAACGAAAGAAAGGTCAAGAATGCTAAGAAGCAAGACGAAGAGCAAGACCAGGACCAGACCATTGATAAAGCTGACGATACAATGCCAGAAGCTGCTAAGAAGGTGAATCCAGCCATTGCATCTGTCATGGAGCAAGATGTTACTGTTGATGCTGACTCTACTATTCCTCAGGATGATACTGAGATCAAGGGTAACGACACCACCACTGAGGAGAATGCTAATGTGGATGATGGTAACACTGACACCACAAGTTTGGTGACTGATGACACTAAAACCGATGCTGCTTCTACTGCTAAAACTGAAGTTGATGAGGATGGTGATGCCAAAATGGAGTGAATCTTCTTCCCATTCTTTTTTTTTCTTGGAAATTTGTATATTTGTGTCTAACTTTTGCATGTTAGACTGTTTATTTTTTTTCTAATATCTTCTTGAATATGTTGCTTGGCTTTATAGAATGAGTATATCTTTAGATAAAGAAAGAAAAGTAGAGATTGAGCTTTGAAGCTTTGGAGTTCGGAGTTAACACGGAGGTGGCATCCCGGTTTTGTGTCATTTCTATTATGATATGATATGATAGCTTTGATGTTATTATTAAACAAAACACTAATTAACCTTCATGGTAGAACTAACACTTTTTAACTCCTCCATATTAACTTCTCCCCAAATTAAAATAGCTTTTCATGAAGACCTTATCTGTGTCCCTTCCCCTTACACTTCTTTCGGGCCTAGCCCTTTCCGCTGTGATTGACAATGGCGTTTCCAAAGCCTCTTACCCCAGAACTCCAGTTGTTCCAGTGATCAGTGACAGTAATTTAGCCCAGTCTAAGAGTGAGGACTCGAGCGACAACACCACTTCCGGTTCTGGGCATGTTGTTGCTGAGATACCGGAAATCTGTTCCAAGGACGTTTACCATGTTCAGTCGCAAGCCGACCTCGATGTGTTATCTGACCTGTGTTCTGACCTTGTTGGGTCCATTGTCATCAACAATTACTACAGTCCAACCATTGACACTGGCGACATTTTGACTATTGGTGGTGACTTGAGTGTCTCTAACGCCACCAACTTGGTGAGAATCAACCTCTCAAAGTTGGCTGTGGTTGGTGGTACCTTCCGCTTGAGCGAGTTAACGTCTCTCACCTCCATCAATGCACCATACTTGAACACTGTCAGTGTCATTGACTGGCGCATTGTGCCAATCTTGAGCACCATCAACTTTGAGAGTGGAATTTCCGAGGTGCAAAGCATCACCATCTCGGACACTTCGATGACGGGCTTCTCCGGCTTCGACGTGGAGAACATGGACACATTGAACATAAACAACAACCGTTTCATGGAGTCGATCTCAGCCAACTTGAGAGGAATCACCAAGAAATTAAGCATCAGCTCTAACGCGAAAAACGCTGTGGTAGCCTTGCCCAACTTGGAGTACGCCAACAACGTGACCATCAGGGATGCTGGATCGTTGTCGATGCAGAGCATTGAGAATGTCAACGCTTCCTTGGAATTCATCAATAACAACTTTGCCTCTGTTAAGCTCCCTAAGTTAAAGTCTGTGGGAGGCACCTTGTCCCTCATTGAGAACTATAACTTGAGAGACGTTGACTTCCCGTCGGTGGAGGACATTGGCGGTGGGTTGATGATTGTGAACAACACAATGCTCAGCAAGTTGAACTTTTTCCCAAAGTTGACCACCGTTGGCGGTGCCCTTGAGTTTGTTGGTGACTTCAAGGAAGCGGTTTTCAGCAAGTTGAGCTTGGTGAGAGGCAGTGCCCTCATCACGACCCTTTCTGAGGCCTTTGACTGCAACAAGTGGGCCAAGGGCAGCAGTGACGGCAATGGAACATCTGCGAGTGCTGCTTCGATCATCAGAGGAGGAAAGATTGTGTGCACTAGCGGCTTCAAGCAGCAGTCTGTGAGCTACGACCAGGACGGCAACATCCTTGACGAGGAGATCTCATACATTGACGATGAGGCCTCCCACGAGGCCAGAGAAAAGGAGAATGGTGGTGTCTCTGGCCATGTTGCAAGTCTTTCGTTAGTGGCTCTCTCTGTTATCATTGGTCTCCGTATTTGAGTTTCTGGGTATTTGATTATTGGTCCCCCCTCCATTTTTTGGCTTTGTACTCTTTCTACCCCATCTCCCCACATTTTTCTATTTTCTCACTCCCTTTTTTTAATTTTTATATTGTGAACCAAATCAAACAAGAAAACATGTCTATTTTTTAGCTTTTACTCTTATTGTAGACTTTTTGTAGACTTTTGGAATAGAAGGATTATAATCATTTTTTGGCGAAATTTGCGCAAATATGCACTACCGGCGGTGATAACGCGCATTCGGAGGCCAAGTGCTCCGCAAAAGCTCACGAAATTTTTCGTAAGAGATAACGGAGGATTTTCTTTGTTTATTCGTTTGTTTCTTTATTTATATGTCCAGTTTATTATTTTAGTTGAAGATAACACCAATTTCGATCGATGCCTACACAAGAAAAAGAACAGGAAAGCATAAAGAGAGATAGAAAGCGAAACATGGATGTATCCCCTGTCCGTATGCCATCATCGCCCTCTATCGAGAAGAAAACGAGGAAGCGTCGGCGCAAAACCTCGAGCTGTGCAGCGTGTCGAAAGCTCAAAACTCGTTGTGATTTTGAGCCTGTTGTTGGTAAATGTCACCGATGTAATGTTTTGAAGATTGATTGTTCCCTAACGCAGGAGAAGAGGGCACAGATCGTTGACTCCATTAATGAAGCTAAGGAGGAGTACGATGAGGATTATCGACTCGAAAGGCTCGAAATAGGGATGGCGACTGTATTGAGGAAGCTAGATGAATTACAGAATAATGGTGATAGTTCAGTGAAGTTTCAGGATGAAAGCATTGATTTTCAAGAAGGGGATCCTACTAATGATAGGAGAATATCAAGAGGTAGAAGACGAGCAAGCTTCAGCACAGGTACCAAGTGCAACTACCTAGACAACTCTGTTTTCAATGCTCCATTGAACGTGATATCTCGTGTTGATCAAAAGCTCTTTGGACGTATCGATGGGTACACCTGTTTCATGGACCTGTGTCGAACGCAATTCCTCAAGAAGTTTTACTACCCACGGAAGGAGTTCTGCTTGAAACTCGGAACGAACTTCCTCAACATTGCACACTTTTGGATCGTTCCCGGTGGTATCAAGGCTATTTCGAACGACTATGTAGAACAGCATCCCTTCATCTCTGCTGTGTTTGTGCTTTTGGCTATGGGGTTTGATGAGAACTACTCGTATGTTGAGGAACAACAGGAGCTCTATTGGATTGTGAGGAGCATGCTATCAATGGCATTGAGCACGAGCCCACTAACAGACCATGACGTTGAGGCCATTCTGTACTGTTCATTGTTCAATATTGCACGCAAACCGACACAACCACTGCTCGACAATTGGCTCATCTCTGGTGAAGGTGTTAAGCAGATGATTCTCAGCTCCAATTTCTACAAGATCAAAACCAACGTCAAGGCTAAGAAGTTTGAGTCGAATGATCTGTTCCATGTGCGGATCCTCACGCTTTTGTGTCTATGCCATTTGCAAAACTCTATTGGTGGTGGTAGACCTCACATTATCCCGCGAGACTATTTTGATATCTCTGACTTGCTTTTAGAGTTCCCTCAGAGCAATCTGGAGGACACTGTGAATCATGCTTCAGTCCAATTGGCCAAGACTGCCCATAAGATGTTCTATGTGAGAGACCTCGTGATGAATTTGATGCAAGATGAGGATTTTGATGAAGTTGAAGGACTCAAGTGCTTCAAGTTTGAAGAGTTACACAATTGGAAGATGAAATGGAATGAGCTCATTGACAATGACGTCTCTGGGACACTCATGTTCAACTACGATTTCTACCACGTCATTCTCTCGAGAAGATTCCTCACGTCGTACAAGAACTCTACCGAAGCTCAACAACTCAGATACTTGGACATTGCGTATAACACGGCCATGTCGCATTGCATGTCAATACTCACGAGATTCCTCAAGCTTCCCAAGTCTATTGTCAAGGGCTCTCCAAATTTCTTACTGACACAGATTGTGTACAGCTGTTTGACGCTGTACGATTTCCAAAGCAAGTTTGATGCCAAATTCAACACACAGTATCTCTCTCTTGTATCGCGTGTCTACTGGCACTTGAACCACGTTGGTGAGACGAAGAACGATGCTACGGACACTGTTGGACAGATCATCAAGACTCTGGTGGATGTGAGGTCTGTTAATGCTGTTAATCTTGCTCCAGTTGGTGGAGGTACTAGTAGTAACGTATCGATAGAGTATCCCGATGCAGTGGACAGTGGATTTGAGCTGGACTACAAGCCACTCCACGATGAGATCAGTTATGAGTACTCGAGTGATATAAGAAGTGCTCTGTTGGACGTGGACAAGTTTGAGACATTTGAAGAATTCTTTAAGGGAATTGTTTCACAATGAGAATTGAACGATGATAAAATAATAATAAAGTGAGTAGAGATTGCCCACATGGTCATAAAGGGGTGAAAGAGAGAGAAAGAAATTATATGGAGAGCCCATGTGGATGTTACCCGGTTTATATGCACACAGCTCAGAGGTTACCAAAGGAGATCCACACTTGGAATAAAATTTATAGAGAATGCAGAGACATAAAAGTTGAATAACAACTTGGAAGAGTTGATGAATACGACGATTAACGTCCTTAATATGTATATATAAGTATTACATATACTAGATATATATAAGAGGTTAATAGAGAACAAGGAAACTACATAGATCAACGCACGTGGTATAAATTCTCACCCTTCAAAAATGACAAGAAATTTCATTAATGCCCAGACATTTCGTCGTATTGTTTTCCTTGAGCGTGGGATTAACTCTCTTAGGAGTTTTTTCCATGGATTTTAGGTAGGCTAAATGCATAAATAGACAAAACAAAGCCGAATGTCGTTGGCAATAGAGAGCTATAGATAATATATATATATATATATATATATATATATGTTACCTAGCCTTTGTTCTTTATCCTTATCTCAATCGCGTAAGAACCCCTTTAAAAGACCCCTGAAAATGAAAATTACCGTTATCATCAACACAATTACCGAGGTCTAAAACAGATTCTTCTCCGTCCTTCGATGTGGGATTGAGACTTTTTTTTACTCTACTTTCACCTCCACCCCACGTTCTATCCACTACTATTACAGATCTCATAATATTTTTTCTTGGCTTCATTGTGTAAGGCTTCTCCGCTCTCCCTCATTTAGGGAATGACTGCCTATTCAGGATAATGGACGGTTATAGTAATGCCTGTTTAGTGTGTTTTTGTGTGTGTGTTGTCTGCAATTGGATAAGCACAACGTGGTTCTCGTTTAATTATGCGCAGTGTTATCTGAAGGGGTATATAAAAGGCGGAAGATCTCTTTCCTCTTGTTATCGTCTTCTACTTCTTCCTTTATAAGTATACCACATACATTAGTCCCTACATACAAAAAGACAATGAGACTTCCAAACGCTGTCCTCCTCTTGATCCTCTCCGCCCTCATTGAGGCTGTCCCAGTTAAGTACGACACAAAGAAGAACATCATCTTCATGGTCGCTGATGGTTTGGGAATCAGCGGAATCACCAATGCCCGTCAATACCTCCAGACCAGGGACAACTCGACTTACGAAGGTTCCGTGTTAGAGATGGAGAACTACCTGATCGGCTCTGTCAGAACACAATCCGACTCCAACCTCATCACCGACTCTGCTGCTGCTGGCTCAGCATTTGCTACCGGTTTCAAGACATACAATGGTGCCATCTCTGTCGATGCAGAGGGCAAACCAAGGGGTACTTTCTACGAAGGTGCTAAGCTGCTCAACTACACTACTGGTATTGTCTCCACCACCTTCGTCCAGGATGCTACCATCTGCACTCCAAACACCCACGTCAAGTCCAGAAAGTCGCTCGACCTTGTTGCCACACAGCAGCTCGGTTTCACCCATCCATTGGGCCAAACTATGGACATTGTCATTGGCGGTGGTCGTCAGTACTTGCACGGTGCAAACGACACTGTCAAATACCCGGACGCTGGAAAGAGAAAAGACGGTATCGACTACATTGCCAAAGCTCAGGAGGAAGGATGGACCTACGTCGGCGACCGTGAGACATTTGACCAAGTGTACGCTTCCAACGAGGTCAAACTCCCACTGCTTGGTCTCTTTGCTCCAAACTCTCTCCCATACGAGATTGACCGTAACGCCACTGAGGTGCCATCTTTGAAGGAGATGTCCCTCCTGGCTCTTGAGCAAGCCATCAAGGCCACTGAGGACACTGAGCAAGGATTTGTCCTTTTGCTTGAAGGTGCTAGAATCGACCACGCTGGACACGCAAACGACCCAAAGACACACGCCTTGGAAACCATTGCTCACAATGACGCCTTCTTGGCTGTCATTGACAGAGTCAAGACTCTCGACACGGAGACTTATGTTGTTTCCACCTCAGACCATGAGACTGGTGGCTTTGGAATGGGTGCCAACGGCATTTACGAGTGGTGGCCAGAGAACTACATCTCCAACATGGTCCACTCCGCTGAATACGCAGCTGGTTTGTTGGAAGCATACGAAGGCGAGGACAAGGCCGACTACCTCAAGAACCAAATCTTGATTGATGCCTTGAAGTTTGATAACTTCACTGACTCCGACGTTGAGGTACTTCTCCAGTCTGAGGACTTTGAGGTTGATCTCTCCCACCTCATGTCCGATGCTGTCAATTTGGGCTGGACCTCAACTGCTCACTCCCAGCAGGACGTCCCATTGTACGCTTATGCTAATACTGAGGAGGCTTACTACAAGTTGTTGACCCACTTTGGCTCCTCTATCGAGAACACCGAGATTCCAAAGTTCTTTGCTGCTGAGCTTGGTGTTGACTTGGACGAAGTCACTGAGATGATCCAGGAGATCCAGACTGAGTAAAAAAGTTGAGAGACATCCCACAACAAAATCTTCTTTTCACCGTGTTTTTTTGGACCGTTTAACCTTCTTCATGGTCTCTTTATATATGGCTACATAATCTTTTACATAGAAGTACAACTTCTCTTATCTTACCTTCTTTTGAATAATATAAATGACTGGAGTTGTATCTCCGACGTATTTACAACCAACTCCGTAGGCGGAGTTGACTCCGCCTCATTATTACTTACGTAATCCATAAAAAGAAATAATCTCTTTCAAGTCCGCCGTTTGTTTTTTCCTTGCCTAAACGGATTTCAATTATATAAGTTGAAGTCTACTGTGCCTGTGTTTTTTCACCTGATTTTTAGCTTGATTTTAAATAATTCACATCTTTTCTCTGAAGATTTAAAGCATGCCATTCGACGATAATAAAGGACTCCAGATCGCCATTGATGAGGCCATTAAGGGTATGTGTATGGATTCAACAATATGGCATATAAACTAACAAGAAAATATAACAGGCAGAGATGAAGGTGGTGTTCCAATTGGTGGATGTTTGATTTCGGAGGACGGTACGGTGTTAGGGTCTGGTCACAACATGAGAATCCAAAAGTGCTCTGCTACACTCCACGGTGAAATCTCCACTTTGGAGAATGCTGGTCGCTTGAAAGGTAACGTCTACAAGAACTGCACCATGTACACTACATTGTCTCCATGTGACATGTGCACAGGTGCCATCTTGATGTATGGTATCAAGAGAGTCGTCATGGGTGAAAACGACACCTTTGTCGGTGGTGAGGACTACCTGAGACAGAGAGGTGTCGAAGTCGTCAACATGGATAACCAGCAGTGTAAGGATCTTATGGCTCAGTTCATCAAGGAGAAGCCTGAGGAGTGGAATGAGGATATTGGTACTGAATAAGTTAAAAGTCTATGCATTATCACTAATAGAAACAATATGAAATGGAATGAATAAATACTTCGTAGAGAAGCATCTTAAAGGTCGAATTGAAGGAATTTCACTGCTCAAGCAGTAGCAGTAGTAGCAGCAGCAGCGACAGTCTCGGAGATCTGAGCAGCAGTCTTCTTAACCTGTGGACCCATGGAGATAGCAGGCATCATCAAGTCCATGTAACAAACACCCAAACCGACGACGGCAGTGACGAGTCTCAACAGAGCACTCTGTCCATCAGCAGCAGTCTCTCCGTGCACTTCATACATCATAGAAATAACGGCGCTAAAAATGGAGAACCACGAAAGGAGCTTGTTTCTCATAAACATGGCTACCATTGGCATACTCTGTGAGACAAAGTTGGCGGATGCGGTATCGGTAGAAACTGGCTTGACATGGATGTATGGGACAACAAGGTCCTCTCTTTTCACTGGTGGAGCCATGGACAACTTTGGTGATGGGTACTGTGGTGGGATAAGAATCTCTCTTAGTTTGGAGAGTTATTGGTACAATTTTGTCTCGACGAGCAGTCGCCCCGCTTTGAACTGCTCGTCGCGCCAAAAGCCTGGTTGGGACACTCACAAATTGAGTCTCAATAGTTATGGGTCTATGTATAATTAATTATAGGTTACTATAGACTTTTCTAATAGTTCCCCGAAATAACTGGACTATAGCTCTCTGTTTTTGGTTAAAATGCTCTCTTTCAATCCCTGTGGCAGCATATAAGCATCCCACAGTAGTAGTTTTCTCAACCATTCATTATATGTGGAGTACTATTCTTCATTTTTGTCATAAATACATGAAAATGCCATTGTGTGATTTGTAAATATATACACCAAGCACCAATCAACGCTTGACCCAAGTTGGGGATTTTCTGGCTTTCAACTTACCTGGCTTCTTTCTCTCAACTCTTCTGTGATCTCTAGTCATACAACCAGCCTTGTACAACCTTGGCTTGAGTAATGGGTTGTGTTGAACAAGACCCTTGGCAAGGGCAGTAGCAACAGCACCGGCCTGGCCTGTTGGGCCACCACCGTTTACAATGGCAAAGACATTGTACTCAGCTTCAGCTTCAACAACCTGGAGTGGGTAAAGGATTTCCTGTCTGTGCTTTAACTCTGGGAAGTGCTGGTTCAAAGGCTTGTTGTTGATGAGCACCTCACCTTGGCCTTTAACTAAGTAGACAACTGCAGTGGAAGATTTTCTTCCACTGACCGTCTTAGAGCGTCCAAACTGATCCAACGGCTTGAGCTGATCACTAACATCGGTCATAGAGGAGGATCTGGAGTATTTGGCAAGAAGTGTCGTCACCTCGCTAGGTCTCAGCTGTGGATCGATCGAGTTCAGTCTGTTGAGTATCTTCACCAAAGCCTTGTGCTGAGATGCTCTCAAACGCTCACCACCAGCAATAGGTTCATACTGTGCTCTAGACAACCACTTGGCCTGCACATTAGTGACACGAGGCAAGTTGATATACTTTCTCTCCATCTCCTTCAACTCATTCAAGTTGTTCTCATGTTCGGCGTTGGGTGTGTAGAAAGTCTTGTGCTTTGGGACTATACGCTTGAGCTCAAGCTCAGGATTGGACACTGGTGGGACGAACTTCGTCGTGAGTGTGGTTTGATGGCGCACAAATGAGACTTGTGTGCGTGTAAACTGTGTGAAGACACCCAGTGAGCGTCTAAACATGATGTGTGGTGTTTCCTATAGCTCAATCTTAAATGGATCAACACTGGTTGAACTTTTCAACTTTTCACTTCTCTCCCTTTCCCGACCAATGGCTGAAAATTTCGAGAAAATCAAGAAAAAAATTGTCCCTATTCGGAAGTTTTCCTAATATGGATATTTTCCGATGATAGGGGCTAAGCTAGTTTAATTATACGACGAAAGAATAACAAATAATGAACATATATAGCATTTAACACGATAAATACATAGACCAATAATGTACTCAGAAACAAAACCAAAACTAGAAACCAAGTATCTCATTATATAGCCCAGCCGGCTCAAAAAGAGTTAATGTGTGTTACGTCTCATGCTGATCCTGATACACCTGATTCAACTTCTGTAAAAACTCCTGTAATAATTGAGTTGCCTCCGGTGACCGTCTAGTGACCATGAACAAGTCCTCCGGTGTGACAGTTTTCCTCTTAGCGTGACGAGCAAAGCTTTCCAGGTCTTCACCCAACTGTAGCGTCTGGTTGTACACGAGCTCGACCAACGCAGCGACAAACTGCGGTGTGGCCGTGATTTTTTCAGGTGACTCGATCATTTGTGTTTCCTCCTCTACTATTCTGCTCACTGCCAGCCATAGACGAGCTTTCAGTTGCTGTTGATTGATGTCTGATGTCAGTACATGTCTTCGAGATGCCGAAAGGGAGTTTATATGTACCACCAGGATTTTTCCCTTCACAATCGACTAATTCTGTTACTCGCTCAATATTTACCAACTTACACCTGCTATCTCTTTCTGTTCTGTTGTAAGTTCTCTCATACCTATTTTTTTTGTTTGTTCTATGTTCTGTATAACACACAAACAAAGAGAATGGGGAAGTAGAAGAACTGACCCCCAGCCACTCTTCTGTTGTTTTTCGCGTAGCCTTTCTCCGGCCAATGTGTTGGTTCTCCACACTTTTATGAAGAAACAGATTTCTTCAGGCATATTGAAACCCCTACCACACAGTCCTCCTTTCACAAGGCAAGTATCAAAATATGAGCAAACAGTGCAAATCTCTGGCCTACGTTCTAGGCGGTGGCTCAGAACACAGGGGCTCTCATGTGCTTCCGATAAACGCGGTGTATGTCCATGACACTGGGTTCCTCACGGCAGGCCGGGACGGTGCCATTGTTCTCTATGATGAACACGCAAGCATCCAAAATCGCATCCAATTACACACAGACTGGGTCAATGATGCCTTGCTATACAACACTTCCACTGTGGTGTCGTGCTCCTCTGATCTCAGTCTCAAATGGTGGGATTTTGAGACAGGAGAGCATGGCCTCATTGGACACCATGGCGACTACGTCAAAGCTCTCGCTCTCAGTGGGTCCAAAGTCGTCTCTGGAGGTCTCGACAAGCGTGTTAATGTTTGGGACGTTGAGAAAAGACAGCGTTTGGAGACTTACACAAACGACTTTGGCGAGAAAGGTTCCATCTATTCCATGGCCTCGTCCAAGTCCGGAAACGTGCTAGTGTTTGGTGATAACATTGGCAACGTCCAGTTGTTCGACTTGAGATCGTCACAAGCGGTGAACACATTCTCTGGACACACTGATACGGTGAAGACCATCCTCACAAATGACCAATACTGTCTCTCTGGTTCAAGTGATGGAACTGTTCGCCTCTGGGACCTCCGCAACAATGCCGAACCTCTGAAAGTGTATGCAGACAAGTTTGACGGTGCAGTATGGGCCATTGACTCACCTGATTGTGACTTTGACAAGGGATTCTACACCGGAACTTCCACAGGATTCATATATCACACGTCCCAGGACATCACAAGAACAGTAGGGAAAGAGGAAAAGGGTGTTTTGTCAGTATCATATTTCCAAGACGAACTGTGGTCTTCCTCCATGAACGACTCTGGCTTGAAGAACTGGAATGATGAGTCAAAGAGCAAAAAAGGTGAAGCTGGCTTAATTAAGTCCAGAATGCTTAACAACAGAAGACATGTGGTCACACTCAGTACCGACAACACCGTTATGTTGTGGGATATCATCAAGTGTTGCCGTGTGAAAGAGTTTGGTAAAGATATGGGCTACGAGGAAGTAATTGAACAACTCCAGACCCAGGAAATCTTACCAACGTGGTGCAGTATTACCATCAGAGCTGGCCAATTGTTTGTTGATCTCAGAGAGACAAGCTTCACCAACACAGAGGTATACGGTAATGATTTGAACGACTATGGTTTAAAGCTAGAGCAAGACTCGAGATACAACTTAGGCAAAATTGTGATCAAGTCCATATTCTCCAAGCTAGTGGAGTATGAGGTAGAGAAAGATAAGCTTCTGAGAGACGCTAGAGTGAAAGAGTTGAAGGGAAGCTCAAAGCTAAACTTGCTGACGAAATTCTCCTCTCATGAGAGTTCGCCTGCCCATACGCCAACTGATGATATGAAGGGCTATTTCAGTGACACAGCTGCCAGTTCAAGACGTCCCTCTGTTCAAGAGTACACAGCTCCAGGAAGTGCACCTTCTAACGGTGAAGTTTCATCCAGTTTCCGCAGAATGAAGCTCTTTTCCAGGAAATCATCAAGGGTTTCATCTACACTTAGTGAAGAAGGGGTGTCCGAGTCTGAAAAGTCACAGAAGGATACCGGCCTGCCAACACAACTTGCACTCCTGTCAGAGTCTAAATCTTCAGCCTCACTGGAACCTGGATCGAATGACTCCTCACGCAAATCCTCCCAAGTCGACGTTGACTCAGTAGCATCCTTGCTAATGGAACTCAAGAGCCACTACGACTCCATCACAAGTACGTCGTCGCTGAATAGCTCCCAATTGACACCACCATCCGATGACGAAGTCCCAACGATACCCCTTCCAGACGACCTGCACATTATTCTCAACGAACGTCTTCAAAACTCGAGCTCTGAAATTGACATTTACTCTGAACAACTTTCACAGCTCAACTTTCAAACATTGGAATGCACATTAGCCAGATGGATCGGCTCATTTATTTTGAAGAATCGTCACTTAGTGAAGGACTTTCCAAAAGTTGGCTTCGTCGTTCGTATACACCCAGGCTCGGAGACAAGTTTACCAGGCATCACCAATGGGGAGACAAGGCTTAATGCGTATTCTATGCTCCGTGTTCGCCGTGTTTTATCTTACATTACTGATCGTCTTGAGACTAAGCCAATTGAAGTGACTTCAGGAAGGGAGCCAGAAGAATGGCTAGAAGCTCTTTGTCATGATACTGTCTTGGATAACAATATGACTTTGGCTACGTTAAGAAGTGTCATCTGGAAACAGAGTGGTGATGTCGTTATCACCTACAGAAGAAAAACTAGAAGTTAAATTAGGGTCGGATATATAATTGGATTTCAGTATTTGTTAACATGTAGCGACTTCACTTTATTGCTCACCTTGAAGAGGAGAGAACCATATGAATCTCAAAGGAGCCTTCAGCCATATAGTTGGTCATAGTGCTAACTTCTAAGATCAAACATTAAAGTAAAAAATCAACTGAAAAA
The DNA here is from genome assembly GCA_030574135.1 of Petasospora petersonii. NCBI lineage: Eukaryota > Fungi > Ascomycota > Saccharomycetes > Phaffomycetales > Wickerhamomycetaceae > Petasospora > Petasospora petersonii. The sequence goes on from JAJMEM010000002.1 coordinate 558,147, forward strand.
AAAACTTTATGACAGATCTTTGTTTTCTGTAGTTTCTGCATTATAATTATTTCTAATCAGTTTTAATTTCTTCCTTTGCTTTTGAATACAGAATATATATCAAGTAAAAAACCGGGAGGAGATCTCCCTCTTGCTTACTTCCTAATATCCACAGAATTGTAGCTTCAATGAGCTACCTACTTTTCTGAAGCAATGAATATAGGCTCAGTTATACAATTTTAATTGTATGGGACCCAGAAAACACCCGGACACCGTTATAAAACCCGGACACCACAATTCCTCCCTCTTTTTTCTTTCATTTGATCCGCGAACCTGTTTGATAAAGGTTTAATTTTTTTTCTCACAGAAGATTTTTCTTCTTTTAAACAGCAAGGATAACAGTTGAAAGATAGAGGAGAAGAAGAGCGGCCCTTCTTGATCTCCCAAATTTAATTTACACATTACACACACCCAAATTTTAATATGGAACACGAAGTGGACAGAGTTGTGTCACGTCTGTGGCGGTCGTATCGTACGGTCAAGGAGATGGTGCGCGACAGAGGTTACTTCATCACTCAAGAAGAGATTGACTTGTCATTGGAGGAGTTCCGTTCTCGTGTCTGTGATACTTATGGTCGTCCGGACCGTAAAAGAATGTGTTTCCAGGCTTCCCCAGATGCTGAGTCCCTCGAGAAGTTCCCTGATATGGGTACTATGTGGGTTGAGTTTTGTGAAGATGCTGGTGTTGGTATCAAGACCATGAAAAACTTTATCATTCACATGTCGGAAAAGAACTTCAGCTCAGCTATTTTTATCTACCAAACCTCAATCACATCCTCTGCTGCCAAGCTGATTCCAACAGTGGCCCCAGCAACCATTGAACTCTTCCAAGAGAGTGACCTCATTGTTAACATTACACACCACGAGCTTGTGCCTAAGCACCTTCTTCTGAGCGATGCCGAGAAGAAGGAGTTGTTGGAGAGATACAGATTAAAGGAGTCCCAGCTTCCTCGTATCCAGAGAGAGGATCCTGTTGCCCGCTATATGGGACTGAAGAGAGGTCAAGTTGTGAAGATTATTAGAAGAAGTGAGACATCGGGAAGATATGCCAGTTATAGAATCTGCCTGTGATTTTAGCACTCTTCTTTTTGTTTTTGTTAAGTCTTTTATCGCTTTAATTTCATTCATCATTGAGAATAGAAAGAAAGAATAAATTAACAACATGAAAAAAAATATCATAAGAACGTTAAAATCCAACTAGGGGATTTCTCTCATTGTAGAGTCTCTGAGTAGAGTGGCAGCCATGATACTATCCTGAATACCGGTCCACCAGGCAATGCTTCTAAGCTGGACAGCACTTGGAGGGCTCACTAAAACACCCTGAGATCCCAGGTAGACGGGGCCTATTGTGACGATGAGGGAGTCCACGATATCAGGCTCTCGTAGCAAGGCATTGATTACTCTGGCCCCTCCTTCAATCATAACACTGTCAATACCACTCAACTTGAGTTCTTTCAACAGTTCTCCCCACGAGAAATGGCCAGTTGATCCTTGGGGAAGCTTTATGACTCTACCACCAGCTCTTTGGAGATACTCAATCTTCTCATACTCGTTACAGTCCTCTCTAATAATGATCCATGGCTCTTTGCACACTTCTTCCAATACGAGACTTTCCATTTTTGATCCTTTGTAACTCCATTTAAATGATGGGTCCACAATCACCGGTCTCGGAGAGTCGGATTGCGAGTTATGGCCCTCCAATCGACAGTTAAGGCCCGGATCATCAGCCAGAACGGTCCCTGAGCCAATGAGAATGGCATCATGGTGTGCCCTCAGGTAATGAGTCATTGTCTTCGTCTCAACGTGTGAGATAGCGGTGCGGGTCCCAGGAGCTGCTGCGATCCGGGCATCGAGGGATTGGGCATAAGTAAGGGTGACAAAGGGGCGAGGGCCTGGGAGCTTCGTTGGCAAATATGGAGCAAGAAATCCCGGGAGTTTCTCTTCGAGAGGTAAAAGAGGCGATGATCTGAACATTTTGCCTTTTGTATTGAAAAAAGTTGCTGGTTTTTACAGAATTTGCCTTGAGACTGTCCAGTTCTTTGTGTTTTCTTTTCCCTCGTTTTGTTCGCACCTGTCTGGGAGCCACTTCTTTATCTCTCTTTATTCTTTTTCCTTTTTCATCGTGTTTAGGTATTTTATTCTCTATTCTTTAGTTCATTATTGGTTCATTACTTCGTTAAATATATATATTTATGGGTCATCCGGTTTGTATCGTTGTGGTTGTAGAGTCTTCTTATCGTACTTTTCCACTTCTCCTTCCATTGATCTCTTTAATATCTTGTCGTCTTGGAAGAAAGCACCCTTGATCTTCTTCCTTTGGTCCTTACTATGCTCCTCTTCGAGCTTTTGTCTCACTTCCTCGTCCCTTTCTTCCTCAGTGCGCATTCTTCTCTCTTCAAGTTCCTCGAGCTCCTCCATCTCCTTCTCGAGTCTTTCACGTTCTCTCTTCTCTCTTTGCAATTGTCTGAGTTCCCACTCAGCATGTTCAGTCTCGGGATCCAAATCATCAGTGTCGTCGATGCCTCCATAGTTCTGCGTCGCCAGTGCCAGCTCCTTGCGGTAATCAATCTCCTGTTGAATATGGGTCTCAATGGTCCTTAGCGTGCGTTCCTTGGATATAGCAGCCTTTTCTTTTGCTGATACTAGTGGCTTGGGCGTAGAACTGGAGCGTTGTTTCTTGGAGAGGAACACAGGTTTTAGCATCGTTGGCCCATCACTGTCACTGTCACTGTCACTTCCATCATCATCGTCATCATCATCATCACTCTCGTCATCATCATCATCTTCTTCTTCGTCATCCTCACTTACACCGCCCTTATTTGACACTTCAATAGCAGCCACATGTTGTTTCGGTATCATACTTGTTTCATTCCTTATAGCTACATTACCAACAGATGTCATAGTCATTCTTTTCAACATCTGTGGCTGTGTTTGCTGTTGCTTTTCTTCTTCTTCTTCTTCCTCCTCCTCATCACTAGAAAAATCTGGTACTTCCTCCCCTAATGGCTTACCGCTGAAATGTCTCTTCATATTTTCCTTTAAGCAAGCAGTAAGGTCATTCCATTGAAGAAGATTGTGGTTTTATCTCAGACTTTTTTTAATAAAAGGATCGAATTTTTTAGAAATCCGCGCTCGCTGATAAAATCAGATTCTCTGTTGAGAGATGAAAAAAAACTATACAAACCAAATTGATAAGTAATCTTTTTTTATATATGATATCAAATACTTAGAGTAAACGGGTGGATAGCCCGAGATTTAGTAACCAAAAGTGTGGTTACCAGAAATCCAAGTGTTAACCATGGCCAAAGCATGCTCTGGTTGGTCGTATGGAACCATGTGTCCAGCAGCGTAGACCCTGAGGAAAGTGAGTGAACCATAACTTTTGACTTCACCAGCCTGCTTACCGTCGACGACCCATGGCTTCAGGACCTCGCTAGAGAAGCCTTCGTGGTGCTTCCATTCTAGGGCATTGGTCCAGGCAAGGTTTCCAACATGGTTACAAATGACATCAGCATCTCCAGCATAGACAAGAACAGGATATCCCTTGTTGATTAGCTCAGCAACAAAGTACTGGAATGGCTTGGACTCGTCACCGGTCAATGCAAAACGCTTGAACACGTCATCGTCACAGCCATGGAAGTGGTCAACTTCTGAGCCCAGAGCCTCAATGACTTCTGGGTCATTGAGATATTTCTCAACGTAATCCAATCCTTTGTAACAAAGAGCCTCACCGCCATCACAAGGACCACGAATGTCGTAAACATTGAGCCCAGTCTTCTCAAATGCAGAAAAAGAGACCTGAGCACAGTATATGTTAGCAGGAACACAGACGAAGGCACTCTGCGATTTATAACAAGCCTCAACAAGTCTCGTGCAGCGAGGCATGTCTCTGTCCATCTTGTCACACTCTTCTGGCTCCAAAACAGATGGGTATCCACCTTCACCACACATCATTGGTCTGTAACTCTGGTCCTGGATAAGGGCATCGGTTATTCCGTTTCCGATAAGAACGGATGTGAGCTCAAACGAACGGTCTGCGTGGTTAACAATCTCATGGGCAATTGAAGGAAGGTAATGACCAGCATATGATTCACCAGAGATGTGGAATGGCAAGCCCAAATATTCTGGGAACTTCTGGAAGAACAATTCAAGGAAGACGTAAACATTTCTTCCTGCAGCATATGAATCAGAAACTTCGCTCTCTCCATAAGAGTAGCCCACACCAATTGGCTGCTCGAGGAAGAGCACAGAGGCATTGGAGTTCCATGAGTAAGGGTTATGGACTGGTTTGATATCTGGGCCAATTGAGGAGGGTCCGAGCTCGAAGAATAAACCTGTCATGGAGGAACAACCTGGACCACCGTTCAACCAGAGGATGACTGGGTCATTCTTTGGGTCGTTTCTGGACTCAAAGAAGTAGTAGAAGTAATGGTCATCAAGGTGGTCCATGTATCCTGAGAATTGAGTCACATTGTCGATTCCCAATCTCTCTGGATTGGTCTTAGCAGTACGAAGAGCGTGGTTAGGGAACTCCGATTTAGTGAAGATGTCAAACTTGTCAGAGTCCTTGAAGATGTCCTGGGCATGGTTCTTTGGAGAGAATTGCTTCCGGCTGAACTTGTCCATCTCACGAAGCAAGAACTCGGAAGAATGTTCTTTCAACAACTCAGCCCAGGTCTCCAAGACCTCAGGGGTGCTGCCAAGAACGTCCCTAACATTGTTGAGGGACATGCCAGCCTTCTCTAGGATGGAGGTCATTTGACCGAGTGGTGCCTGGAAGTCAATAGCAGCAGCAGAGGCACTGCCAGCCAATAAAATAGAAGATAATTTCATTTCGTGCTTATTGTGATTTGCAAGAGTAGAGGTGGCGACCGGCGTTTGGGTGTGGATAGCGCAGGACTTCCCCTTTTTATACTTCAAAAAAATTATTAGGAGGGGCGGGGGGAGGGGTCAGCAAATAAGAGACGGGCTTATCTTTTTCAGTTTCAAGAGTGGTGTACGGGTGTTGTAATGGTAGGGACACTAAAAGTCCGCTACAGTGCCGAAATCGGACTTATCATATTTTCTTTGGTATGAGGGACGTGTTTTAGACACATAAGAACGTAGTCCAAAAGGTAGTCCAAAAGGTTTATGGTTGAGGGAAGAGGTGGAAAATCTGATAAGTGTTCAGTTTGAGTCAATTCGCTTTCTCTTTGTAGAATTAGCTGGAATAGTTAAAAAAAGAAGGTAATAGCGAGAATTGACACCTGTGTTTGGTATAATCTCCAACAGCGGACATATTTCTTAAAAGCGAAAGAAGTTCTTCGATATTCTAACGAACTAAATATATTACCTTTCTAAAAAGAAGCGATCATTAAAGAATTTTGGAAAACATTGCTTCTTATTCTCATGGTATCTCGACATAATGATGGTAAAGGAGATTCGGGATTCAGTTCCCGCTTTTGTGTCAGGCTACCTTCTTTAAACCTGGCGTTTTGAGAAGAGTTTATGGCAAATTTGAGTACTCTAAATCTAACTCAAAAGATGATTGCTCACCAGAGATCTCTCCAATAACTAAGGACCGTAATGTTGTGGAGAATTGCAATCATCTTATTTCTTACCTCGTTCCTCACCACGGGGAGTGCTGGTACCTCTGAGAAATACATCGTTGAGCTCAAGGATGGACTTAGTGTTTCGTCCTTGGTTTCAAATTCAGAGGATCCAATAATGAGGATTATTGGCCCACATGTGACAGACCAGATCAGCATCGGTAGCTTCAACTGTTTGGTTGCCGAGTTGGAGGAGGCAAGTGCTAAGAAGTTGAGTGGACTTGCCGGTGTCAAGAGTGTCCTTCAAGATGCCAAAGTGAAGTTATTAGACCTCCCAGTTACTCCTTTGGGAGAACTTTTGGAAGTTGGTGCTAACCTTCAAGACCCATCTTTCAAAGTCCAGATCGAGAACCCAAAGCAGTTGCATAACGAGGAGAAACGAGTGCCTATCCGGAGCCGCAGTATTACTCAAGACGATGCACCCGCTCACTTATCCAGAGTGCATACCAGGGAACCGTTTAGTGGTTCACAGATCTACTCGTACGAGTACACGGGTGCTGATGTGCGTGCGTACGTTGTTGATACCGGCGTGGCGATTGAACACCCAGAGTTTGAAGGTAGGGCGATTAGGGGAGCCAACTTTGTGGCGAACGAAGAACCAGGAGACAATCACGGCCATGGAACCCATGTTTCGGGAATTATCGGGTCAAAGACGTATGGAGTAGCCAAGGATGTGACTATCGTGGAGGTTAAGGTCTTGGACTCTCGCGGTGGTGGCACAATGAGCGGCATCATCAAGGCGATGGAGTGGGCTGCCAGGGACAGACAAGAGAGAGGGGTTAAGGGCGTGATGAACATGTCGCTCGGTGGGTTTTACTACGGGATCTTGAACAATGCTGCAGATGCTGTTGAGAGAAGTGGGATGGCCGTTGTGGTGGCTGCTGGCAACGACAGAAATAGTGCCTCCTTGTACAGCCCTGCAAGCGCAAAGAGGGCCATCACCGTGGGGGCCATGGATGCTGAAACAGACACCGTTGCGTGGTTCTCCAACTTTGGCGAGGACGTGAACGTTTTTGCTCCAGGATTTGAGGTACTTAGTTTGAACGCCAAGGACTTTAGCACACCAGTCAAATTCAGTGGTACTTCGATGGCTTCTCCGGTGGTTGCCGGGGTGGTGGCCTTGTACTTGGAGGAGGGAATAACAGCACAGGATATGGAGCTGACTGTTGTCGACAGAAGCACCAAGCATGCCTTGGCCAAGAGCTTGAGATCGTCCTGGAAGTACTACAGTACCAAGGACCGTCTTGTATTCTCCGGCTCTGACACAGCGGGGGCCGAGTCATGGAAGGCTCTCTACACTAATCAAACAGGTGCCCCTGCCTCTTCTCCAACTGTAATGCCATCTTTTGGTCAATTGGGCAAAACACCACAGTCCATAAAGGACTTGTCCTACAAGAGCTTTTAATCTAATAAAAGGTAACCATTAGTTCTAGATCACTTAGTAGAAAATAGTCTTGTCAACTGTGAACTTGGCTGTCAATGACTTCTCATCAGCACTGGACAGACCAGCATACAAGGTGTAAGATCCCTTCTCGGAGACCCATTTGTCGTGAGTTTCATCAAAGAATCCAGTAGAATCATTAATACTCAAAGAAACGTTAATTTCCTTAGAAACTCCAGGGCCCAACTCCACTTTCTCAAAGCCTTTGAGCTCTTTAATGGCTCTCTGGAACTTTGGTGCATCTGCACCAATATAGAGCTGGATAACAGTAGCACCAAAAACTGAGCCAATGTTGGAAACAGTGAGAGAAATATCGAGGGATTGCTCATTCTTCTTGACATTCAAGTTAGATAGCTCAAACTCAGTGTAAGACATACCGTAGCCGAATGGGAAGAGGACCTCTCTCTTAGTTTTTTCAAAGTATCTGTAACCGACGTAAATATCCTCACCATACAAGACTCTGTTGTTATCAGTGGTATTGTTGATAAACGATGGAGTATCTTCGAAGCGGACTGGGAAAGTCAAAGGCAATTTTCCAGATGGGTTAACATCACCGTACAACACGTCAGCGATACCAGATCCGGAATAGTTACCACCATAAGAGGTGTACAGCAAAGTGTCAACCTTGTCGACCCATGGCATCTCAACTGGAGTGCCAGCCTGTACGACAACAGTGACCTTCTTGTTAGCTTCAGCCAATTTCTCGATAAGTTTACCAGACAAACCTGGAATCTTGAGATCGGTTCTGTCAGCACCCTCAGACTCGTAATCCTGGTTTAAACCAGTGACAACCACAACCTGATCAAACTTCTTGGCCTGCTCAACAGCAGTGTTCAAAGCCTCTTCATCGCTCATCTTTGGCAAACCACCAAAACGGAGACCACCACCGCCAAAGAAAGTGGCATTGGCGGATCCGTTCAAAGGCGAAGTAGCACCAGAGCCAAACTCAATCTTCAACTTATATTGTTTACCCTTGACAATTTTGTAAGTGCCACAAACTTCTGGGGTTCCCAAACCGTAGAAAGATTCACCCAGAGTCTGCTGAGTACAGTTATCTAACACCAAGTTGTCGTCAATAAACAATTTTGCAGTACCAAAGACAGCAGCACCAAAAATGTACTCGCCGTCATATTCAGGAACGAAGATTGAGGTCAAGTCTGCGTAAAAGACATTAGGATCGACGAGGTCTTTGTGGACATAATCATTCATTCTGAAGTAATTGATATCATCAAGTTTCACAGTGTCAAATGGCTTACGATCTTTCACAGTTGGTGGCTCGTTGAAGATCTCAATTAAGGTACCATGAGAACCCGGCTTAACTAACAACTCATTCTTCAGAGTTGGAAGATACCTGTGGTTGAAAGCGCCGAGCTCATAGGTGACGAGGCCCTCACCACACTTTTGTTTAATAGCTTCTAAAGGAGAGATAACATTATATGGAGTAGCAAGAGCAGAGCCACCACCAGAGTAGATTCCGTACTTTGCATTAGGACCAATGACGAGTGTTTTAACCTCCTTTTTGAAAGGAAGGACGCCAGCGTCGTTCTTCAATAAGACAACAGCTTCACCAGCAGCCCTTCTCAGTAGTTCACGGTCCTCATCTGAATCTCTCACAGTCTCTGGAGCATTCTCAGGGACACCCGAGTTCTCAACAGATTTGACGAGGTTGAGGACATTACGGACGCGCTCATCAAGCTTCTCCATGGAAACAGTCTTTGCAAAGATGGCGTGATTTAAGACTGCGCCTCTCCAACGGCCAACACCTGGCATTTCGAGGTCAAGGCCAACATTCATAGCTTCGCTTGTGGAGTAAGTTCCGGTCCAGTCAGACATAACTAAGCCATCCCATCCCCATTCTTCTCTGAGGATTTTGTACAGATGCGGATGTTCACTGCAATGGGTGCCATTGAGTCTGTTGTATGAGGTCATCAGAGCTTTTGGATTGGCCTTCTTGATAGCGATCTCAAATGGTTTCAAGTAGATCTCCCTCAGAGCACGTTCAGAGACAATGGAGTTAGAGGAGAAACGTTCATTCTCCTGGTCATTACATACAAAGTGTTTGATTGTAGCAGCAAGGCCATCTTCTTCAAGACCAATGATGTACTCAGAAGCGAGCTCACCAGAGAGCAGTGGGTCTTCTGAAAAGGACTCAAAGCCACGACCACCGTTTGGGATACGCTGGATGTTGACAGTTGGTGCCAGAACGACGTGGACTCCCTTGGCTCTTGCCTCTCTGTCCAAGAGCTTACCAACATCATAAAGCAGTTTCTTGTTCCACGAGGACCCCAATGCGGTACCAACAGGAACACAAGCAGTTGGTGTGGAGTTGAAATGGTGCTGTCCTCTGATACCGTTTGGACCATCCGAAGTTCTGATGGCTGGGACGTTCAATCTTGGAATGGCCTTTGTGTGCCAGTAGTCACCACCGGAGACCATCGAGATCTTCTCCGGTAGAGTCAATTGCGACAGGATATGGTCAACGTCCATTTCAGAGTAGTTTGTAGGTGCTTAGGGACGTGGAATATCGCGGTGAGCACAGGAAAAAAAACACATCAATTGGGAAGTGAACTGTTTAAATACAGTTTTACATTGTGTGTGACCTTCGTCGATTCGTGGAGATTCTCGGTGGCTCTTTCCTTGTTTGGGCCACCCAAGGTTCTTATTCCACTCAAATGGGGAATAGAAGCGTGTCCTCCATCTGGAAAATATGTTATTTCGAGGAAGGAGGGTATGGTGTCACAGATTGTAGTTATTGGTGATCGGAAAAGCGTACTAACGCACCGACTAAATTGCTCTCGTGTACACCCCGGACTAATTACAAAAAGCTCCCCGGTCTCTCAGATAACTTCCCCCAAGGCCCGGAAAATTCGACAGGCTTGGTTTTTCCGAGCGAGAACCGGAATTCTAAAAATCCTGGCCCCCTCAAAATATAAAATAACTGAATACAGAAAATCGATGACCAAAGAAAGCCCACACCAGATAGTCTCATATATCCAAAAGCATGCTATATGAATGTCTTCAATTGCACTTGTACATATTACACATCTTATGGAAATGATACGATAAACACCTTTCTTACTCAAAAGTGATTTCAGTCATGATCAGTTACGCTTAAGAAGAACACAAACCCGGACACCCGAAAATGCTTTCGCGGCGGCCCTGGGCCCCCAACTCCACCTTCCATCACAAACAACCACACTACACGATAAGCAGATATAATACAATCCAAGACAACCTTTTATAAGTCAAGACAACTCACAAACGCAAATATCGTGACACAAGCACCATGAACAGACTCTTTGGGTCCAAAAACAAAGCCCCTAAGCCAACACTTGATGGTGCCATTAAGAGCACAGAGGACCGCATTGCCTCCCTTGATGTCAAGCTGACCAAGATCAATGCAGAGCTTTCAGCATACCAGCAACGGCTCTCCTCAATGCGTGAAGGACCTGCAAAGAACTCACTCAAACAACGCGCAATGGCTTTACTGAGACAAAGGAAACAGATTGAGGCTCAGAAGGACCAGCTGGAATCACATGCTTGGAATATGACGAATGCACAGATGACAACTGATAATTTGAAGAGCACGCTCGCCACAGTGGATGCCATGAAGGAGGCAAAGAAGGAGATGCAGAGAGTGTATGGTAAGGTCGATGTGGACAAAGTTGAGGAGCTTCAGGATGATATGCTGGACCTTGTGGAAAAAGGTAGGGAATTACAAGAGGTGTTGGCTAGTGGATACGACGTTCCAGATGCAATCAGTGATAGTGAATTAGATGCGGAACTGGAGGCCCTGGCCTTCGAGATGGAAGAGGAGCAGACAATGGGTGTTGGAGAAACCGAGTCTCCAAGTTATCTGATGAATGACGTGCCTAAGTTTATCGATGAACCTGTTGAGGACCAAAAAGAGAAGGAGGCAGCTGTTTGAGATTCCATACCGTGCTACCATTTATACCATATTATTATTTCTTCATAGTCATAGGCATCTATTTACAAGTTATGCAACTCTCTTAACCGCAACCATGTAATTACCTACGCTTCCATCACCACAGAAGACCCAGCCTTTTAATGGAACATACATGCATCCCTTGACACTGGCGACTTCGAATCCTGGACGCTTCTCAATCCATTCCACAATTTCAGAAGATTTGATGTACTTATCATAAGTATGTGTTCCAATTGGGACAATACGGAGAAGGTGCTCAGCAACGAGAATGGTGGTGAAGTATGAGACGAGATCTCTGTTGATTGTTGATAGGAAGAGCCACCCGTCTGGTCTGACGCAGTTCATAGCAGAGAGAAGCACATCAGCTGGATAATCAACATGCTCAAGCATCTCCATCATTGTGACAATGTCGTATTGATCTTTCTCTTGATCCACTGGCTGGAGAGAGTAGGTGATCTTCGAGTCAATCATTGGATCCATCTTCTTGTGGGCATTAGCAGCCTCTAATACACCAGGCGAAAGGTCAATTGCCTTGACACTGTCCACAGATGGCAGTCTGGCAAGTGACTCGGTTAAGATACCACCACCACATCCAATGTCCATTGCCTTGAGTTTCTTAGAGCGCAATTGCTCGTCTCTGAAGTTCTCTTGCTCTGTCACAATCTGTGTGGCCACCTCTTTCGGTAGTAAGTCCAACGAGAATCCCGGGACGAAGATGTCAGACTCCTCTGGGATCTGGACATTGTTTCTCAGTGTCTCATCAATGAAGTCCATTCTTAATAGATTCATTTTGTGCAAGATTCTCTGAGAACCATTCACATCCCACCAAGTTTTGGCAAGCTCGTTGAAGTGTTCAAGCTCATCGTTGGAGGAGCTGGTGTGGCCATGAGAGTGGGTATGCGAGGCCCTTATCACCAATGGAAATGCCCTCCGTGTTATGCCAGAACGGAAACAGGTCTTTAACATTGTACGGGTCTGTTTATATATAACAGTCCTTTTGTGTAAAAACGATTAAATTCACCCAAGTTCCTCAGACAGAGATCAGAGGGAAACGGGTCAATCCCCCCGGTGGTGAGATAATTCGCGGAGCACCAACAAACGCGTACTTTTGTTTTAACAAAGAGTGTTTTCTTTACTCCAAGAACTCAAGAGGACAAGAAATAACCATTAGAAGAGCGTTCAACAATGGATGAAGACTTGTTGGTGAACACAAGGCAGAGGAGATCAAACGCTGGGTCTCGTTTGAAACAGCTTCTCAGTACCGAGGCAGCTGATGTAGAGGAGGAGGATGTTGATCTCTTGTTCGTTGAAGATGACGATGATGGCGAATACCAATCAGAGTCTGAACAAGAAGGAGAAGAAGGAAGTGAAGAGGAAGAAGGTAATGATGACGAAACTATTAAGAGCAAGTCGAAAAGAATCTCACGAGAGGTAAGTTCAGACGCTGATGGAGAGGAGAAAGATCACGAAGAAGGCGATGAAGGAGAACAACAAGACACCAATTCTTCAGACTCTGGTGAGCTTATCAATGACGATGAGATGTTCTCTGACTCTTCAGATGAATCTTCCTCGGAGGAGTCTGATGTTGGTGAGAAGGAATTGCAGAAAGCCGAACGTGCTAAGCAAAGAGAGCTCAAGAAAAGAAAGAAGTTTGCACCACAGATCAAGAAGCCATCGGCTCCAAGAAAACCTAAAAGGATCTATGAGGCCCCCAAGGCTGACACACTGCTTTCAGAATCTCGTCGCTCATCTTCTCGTCGTGCTGCTGTTCAGAATAAGCTTGACTTGGTCGAGAAGCTTAAAGAGGAAGAGCAGCGTCGCTCTACGCTCAAGCCAGTTCAGAAGGTTGAGTACGTAGAGATGACACAGGAGGAGAGGCTGGCTGAGGCATTGGAAACAGAGAAGTATAATATATCTACACTCAACAAGTACCAGGAACAGGAGAACAAGCGTGCCATCAAGAGAAGAGAAATGATGATGAACAAGAGAAGGAAGCTTAATGACGTGATGAGTATACGCACTTGTGCCAAATACGTCGACATTGAAGAAGAGAGGGAGCTCGAAAAATTCTATTTGACGAGAGATGTTCTCAAGAAGAAGGATAGAAGAGGAAGAAAGAGTGAAAAGCAGAAACAGGAAGAGGAAGAGGAACGACTGAGAGATATACGGTTGCGACAACGATGGGAGATGTTAAACAATCCAGACAAATCCTTCTTTGATATCGTCAGGGAAGAGGAAGAAGAGAAATTGGAAAATATGAAGGAAGATACTGGTGATAGTCGTACAAAAGAAGAAGCGAAGGGAAAAGTACCAGAAACAGAGGCGGTCACTGATTTGACTCAACCATCATCTGCCTCTGAAGCCAATGATATGGGCGCAACGATAGAAGGGGCACCGAAAACTAGTACCACCACGATCGATAACTCTGATTCTGTGAATAGAGAGGTTGAAATGTCTAAAGTGAAAGATGATAATGGTTCTCAACAATTGAACGAGGCCACACCAGAGAAGAATGTTAATAAATCAGTGGAAAATGTCGTTGTGGATGTATCGTTAAATCTAGACGAGGATTCAAAGAAGTCCAACGAGAAAGGGGAGGAGGCATGCACTGATGAGAATGTGTTTGAAGACGCTATTGCAACTGTTAGAGAGGAGTCGGCATCAAAGAATGAAACTGATGCAAATACCGATGAGGGGACCGACTCTAAACCAGATGTATCTACTCAGGATGATGGTGATGTGTTGATGGCTGGAAGTGACCCTGGGGATCACGAATCCAAGGAATCAACGACAGTGGAGGACAACACAAAGACAGATATAGACAAAGTAACGGAGATGACTGAGAATGAGAAGGAGCCGGAGGAGAAGAAGAAGAAGAAGAAGGAAGAGGATGAAGAGGAGGAATCGGAGGAGAAGGAGACAAAAGATAACGAAGAGATACCCAAAGCGTCTGAGGTGGATGGCGATGTCAAGATGGAGGATGCTGATATTGATGTTCCTACTCAAGAAACACCAGAAGTAAAGACCGTGAAGTTCGCAGATGAGCAGGAAGAGGAGAAAAAGGTGATTACAGAAGCTCCGTCACTAACACCACCTCTTTCCACACCGAAGATCGTTTACGAAGGTCCGAAGCAGAAAGTTGGAGTCAATTATATCTCCTTTGAAACAAAGTACACATCAGCCAAGCTCAAAACTCTTCTCCTGGGCGAACAGGCCACACTATCAGCAGTCCGTCGTTCCCAAGAAGTGGAACCATTGGTTCGTATCAAGCAAGACGCATCCATGACCACATTTGACCCAGCTTCTTCTCTTAAAGTTGCTAGTCTGTCTGTGCTGAATTCGTTCCCCGAGTTTGGTAACTTTGAGAAGGTACACAGAGAAATCACAACAGTGGAAGCCGTTAAAGACGCAAAGATTGTTTTGACCACAGAGGCTCCAACTGGTATATATCTGCCGTCTGGACAGAAGAAAACTTGTCTCATCTCTGGAAAGCCAGCCATGTACTTTGATCCAAAGACTGGTATGCCTTATGCTGATGTCGAGAGTTATAAGGTTATCAAGGAGATACAAGAGGGTACTTTTAAGTGGTGTGAAGGTGGTTATGTGTCCAACTACCATGCAAAGGGTGTTCCTCCAGGATTTGATAGTTTTTGAGAACTCTTATGTTATGTTTTAATGATTGTTATGTATCTGGCTAACGTCATGCAGTAGAAAACAGGTATTAATACGGAAAAGAAGAGTACAACTGGACTAGATGTTCAGTTTAGGTGTTGAGTCACACAATGTTGATTGAATGGAGGACATAAGATATCACGAAACGGATTGTGTATTGATCTTGTAAGCCTCTCTTAAGGTCTGTAATTTCTCAATGATATCTCTCGATTCAGTAGCATTAACCGCCTCAAACACATATCTCTTTGGACCGTTCGCCTTCATGACCACGATCTTGAAATTGGAAGGAACTCTTTTACTCACTTTGCAGTTAACTATCTGAGAGACATGGAACGTGGTGTTTTTAAAGTTCGTCTCATACCAATTCTTCTCGTCGTTAGGCATAATGTACACGTATTCACCATCTATGGCCAGTGTACGTTCATATCGGTTGATAAAGGACATTGGAAGTCGTCTCCAAACGGTGTACTTCAGGTATTGACCAGTAAGCGCAGCAGGCGTGAGTTGAGAAGAATCTGGATTTTTGAGAAGAAAATTGGTCTTGGAGCTGTTCCTGGACTTGAAAGAGGAGGAAAACTTTGGCGCAGAGCTGGAAAACTTGGACTTGCTAACAGAGTGGGAAGATTGTTGGTGTTGCTGGTTCTGCGAAGGCTTCACATCAGCTGGTTCTGCCAGAGTGTTCTTCATTACCAAAGTCTGTGGCGTTAAGTTCGAGTTGATCGTTGGTAATGTGCTATCAATAAATTGAGCTCTTCTCTTGAGTTTAAGGATTCTGGCTTTTCTCTTGGAAAGTATCTCCAGCTTGTAGTTTCCATCTAGTGTACTGATATCATCGTTCAGATCGAGTATCAATTCCTCCCTTATTGGCTTAAGCACATAGTCATTGGGGTCCAGATTGTTGAGTTTGGTGTACTTCAGAAGCACATCATTGATGTGGTCAGATACCAAGAGATCAAATGATTGGTAAGAGGATTCTGCAGTGTATGGGTACTCATACACCTCTATTGAAACTTTTCTGGCATCCTTGACAACATTATCCACTTTTGGAATGATACTTCTGTAGTAGTTATTCTGATTCTTCACTGGAGAAGGAGTACCACTCCGAGCACTAGTGGAAGGAGTGTACGGAGTCCTCACTTCGTTTTCTTCAAACTCTTCATCGGTGGCTCTGTAGAGAGCAACATCAACGGAACCAAACGACCCAATGAGTTTTGTTCTATCAAGCAGGCCAAAAGATCCCTCATATGGCTCTCCATCATCATCAGCCAGCTTCAGACACCACCTGTTGGGTGTTTGCAGCGCTTCATCTTCCAAAATGTCGGGATATTTCTGTTTAGTACACAACAAAACGTATCCAATCACATCAAACACTTTCACAGATTTGCGGACTACCAGTTCTATGACTTCTTCGTTAGGTAGCCATACTTTTATAGACATTACATTTGTCTTATCAGAAATCTTCTCGCCACTGACGAATAGGAAGCCTTGTAGTGTTGCTTTCGTCTCCGAATTCGGCTTCTTTCCGATGAGAGAGGATAAGTTGGATACTTGTGAATGCTGCTTGTTTTGAATAGCCACTTTTTCGAATAATGGGAGTTGATGTATGTTAGAAGCAGACTTAGAATGGACCAGTGGTGAAGAGTCTCCTGACTCCCCGGACTTTCTCTGTAGAGAAGATTCTGCTCTTTTCCTCGCTTTAGGTTTCGTCATCTTCTCAAACGAGAGCCTTCTGTTCGTACTCCTCGACGGTGTGGCTCCTGATGAGGCCCTAGAAGATAAGGAGTGGATATGACCCGTGGATAGGTAAGTGCTGTCCAAGACCACAGCGTCATCCTCTGAGAAGTCAGAATCCAGCAGCAGGTCATCATCACCAGAGGATACAGAGCCTGTGAATAGGAACTTGTTACCGCTAAATTTCCCCGTATTGCTCGTGTTATTCACATCAGAGTAGTTTTCATCGACGAAGATACCGTCTTGAGCTGGAGCTGTATCTGCGTTCTCATTGATTTCCAAGTTTGTCTCGTCTCCTGGAAGGCCAGAATACTGGCGGTTAGTGGTGGACATAGAGAGAATACTACCACCACCACTATCATCTTTATTATTATTGTCATAATCATTATCATCATCGTCGTAATCTTCATCGTATTCGTCATATTCATCTTCGTCAAAGCTACCTCTAACATCTCGTCCTTGGCCCGTAGCAGTGCTGCTGTTCCTGCGCCCGACATTGATCGAAGAGGAGCTCGATGTATTCCTGAAGAGCTTTGAGAGCACACCTTTGCCTGCGAGGGAGGTTTGTCTCTTCATGGGGTGGTGTTGGACGGTATGAGTAACGACTGGCAGCACAGACGACGAGCTGTCACTGCGATCCAAGAAAGTATGTGTAGTCTTAGAGGAGTCGCTGTTCTTCAACGTTGCTAAAGAGCTTCGTATCGAGTCCATGAATCCCGTTTTAACCAATGGTGGAGCCTCGTCTGGGTGATTTCCCTCGGTATCTGAGCGGTGGTTCTCATCCTCGCTCTCCTCATTGATCACCAACGTAGAGCGCTCGAGTTTTTTGAGAAGCTCAGTCTCCTCCATAACGTCTACAGGGATGGGCGGTGACTCTATCTTAGTCAATAGCGTTTGCATCTCAGCATCATGGCGTCTGAAGTGGTGAGGGAAGGGCCGGATAACACGGTGACTCTGCTCATCGTCAACGGTGGTGAGGTAGCGCGCTCGTATGTGGTTGAGGACGTAGCTTGTGTCTGGCGTGAGAGACATTGCCAGACAGTTCAATTGACCAGATTCCTTTAAGAGATAAAAAGAAAGAGAATGAGATCAACAGATTTTGCTACAAAAGTTTATGATGACATTCTTTAGTGTGGAGGTTCCCACACACGGAGGAATATTAAAACGCGCATGGAGTTGAGAACTCGTCACGTGACCGATAAGCGACCTAGCGCAAAAAACACAAAAGGGGGGGAGGGAGAGAAAAACTTTAAATTAATTCAAAGACACCAAAAAGGACTTGTAAAATGTTGTTATCAAAAGAGTAAAGTTCCAAGAGAAAAACACAAAACAGTCCCCGTCAAACTCCAAGCATTTAAATCCTATAGTAAAAAAGAGACAGGTCCTCTGCTTCGGCCAATAAAAAATCGCCGCAGGCGCACGCGCGAAAAGTGGCGGTAGGCGCACTTGGAAAACTAAACCTCAGCGTCCAAAATGAAGGGGAGGAAATCTACCATAGGAGCCTTTCCTTTCTTTGTCTCTTCATCAGAGTAAAAACTTATATACACATCAGTCACAATGGGTTCCGCTTACACTATTCTCGGAAGAACCGTCCAACCACACCAGGTATGGCTTTCCACGGGGTGTCTTTGTTGTTGAGTTCGTTTGGGATCTAAGCTCAAGGGTGCTTTCTTTTACAAAGCCGACAACCACATGCTTTTACGATACTAACATTGGGTTACAGATCTCTATTGCCACTTTGTGTGCTGCTCTTTTGGTTGCTCTTCCAAACCCATTCTCCTCTGCCCCAGCCAAGACCCCAAAGATCGAGGCTTCATCCCCAGAGGAGGAGAAGTTCATCCAGGACTACTTGAAGAAGGCCGAGGCCGCTGCTGAGGAGAAGAAGCACTAAATGGAAAGGAAAAAAAAAAAACAATGAATATTCATCACCGTCTTACCATAAAACTACCATCACCAATGACTTAAATCCACTACCGGTTACTCGGTCTCTGCTAACGAGGTAACTACAAGCTTTTTTTCTTTCTATACAAAAGTTTCTACATCGATAGAGAATGATTATGACTATGTACACATCAAATGAGAAAGTCATCATCCCTGTAGCTCTACGGTAATGGACGAACAAAATTTTTGAACAAATGCATCAAATTAATAGGGAAATTAGTCCCGGTGTACTAATCATTATCTACTTCTTTTCCTTGAACAGGGCCTCATTGGACAATGGATCCACAGCCAAGACGTTATCTCTCTTCTTGAGCTTGTAAGCCTCAGCAGCCTCATGTCTAGCTCTGGCCTCCTCAGCAGCTTGCTGCTTCATCTGGGCTCTGACGAAGTTTGGTGAGACGTATTGCTTGTTCTCGTAAATCTTTGGACCACCAAATGAGCCCTCCAATATCACAATTGGCGTCAAAACGAATCTTGGTCCAATCTCCACTAGCGAAATATCGGACTCATCACGGTTCTTAACATCCTCAGCCTGCTCCAAAATCTGGTAGTTTCTCACCCAGACCTTACCGTCCACCACAGAGAAAGACATAACGTGGTCAATGAATGGCTTCATCTTTCTAGAGGTTGGTGGGACACCAAAAGTGTGAATGAACATCTCCTTCATGAGCTTCAGCTGTGGCTCATCGTCAAAAGCACCATCAAAGGACAAGATCGGTCTGGATCCCTTCAAAGCGTTTCCTGTGAAATTGAGCTCTTCTGTGTTGTGGATGTTCTGGACAAAGAATTTGATGGTAGGTCCATTTGGTGGCTTGGACAACCACATGTACAAATCAGTGTGTTTTCTAGCTTCAAAGTAGATGATATTGTTACAGTTGTAGAGTTCAGCAATCTCATTGAGCTGGTTCAGCTGCTTTTTCGTGTCAAGCTTTGGTTCTTTTCTAGCATGTGGAAGGAGAGAGTACAAATCATTAATCAAGTATCTGTGTCTGTATGTGATACCTCTTGAAGAAATGAGGAGGACTCTTTGCTTGTTGATGTGTGTCGTCTTTTCATCACTGGATTTGGAAGAACGACCGGAGAGAACCTTGTATATAGCTGACATTTTGCGTCTTTGTGGTATAGATCTTCCTTTGAAAAGTGGGAAATTAAACTGTGGAGAACCAGAGAGAGAAGTTAAAGGCTCATCGCTAGTGAAATTTTTTTGTATGGCACATCCGTACACCATTATTCCCCCTTTCTACATCAGATGGTTACCCGGTCTTCTTCCTTGGCCTCCTTGTCGCGATTGAGCTTTAAGCTTCATCATTACCCATTGTTTGATCTATAAACTAGGCACCTTCTTCTTTTTTGCTTTTTGCTTTGAAGCTCAATTCTATCATGTCCTCAAAAGAAGAGGAAATCTTCCAAGCTTGTGAGAATGGCACGTATAAGTTTGCCCTAAGCAGTGCACAGAAGCTGATGAAGAAGTTCCCGAAGTCGACGTATTACCAGGTTCTCTACAATTTTGTTCTACTCCAATCAGGAAAAGAATCAGAGGCGATTGCCAAATGTAAAGAGATATTTGCCAATACGCCAAATGACACTAAGTCTCTTGAGCTACTGAATGAAATCTTCAATTCAGTGGGGATGAGAGATGAGGCTTTGCAAGTGTATGAGAATGCTGCTAAGAAGTACCCATCGTTTGATATTCTCACCAGATGGTTCCACTTGGGTGTCGAGACTGCCAATTACAGAGTACTACAGAAGAGTGCAATGGCACTGAAGGGATTCAGCAACCAGAGATTGTTTGGATTATGGGCTGCTTTCACTTGTCAATTGGCTGCTAGCGCACCAGATGCCACCACGATGGAGAAGACTTTGTTCCCAAGGCTAGGGTTGAAGATTGCTGAGTCCTTGAAGCCAATGACAAATGAGCAAGAAGTATATATGATTGCTAAGTTGTTGGAATTGAATGGCCAGTATGAGAGGATTGTTGATGAAATCTTGGAGTTCAGTAAGAACGACAAGCTCGATTTGGAGTTGCAGATCATCTTGTTGAAGACGTTGGACAAAATCGAGAACTGGGAGAAGTTGTTCGAGTGGTCGAAGACCGTGCTTATTACTTACAAGCTTGATGATTTTGACACTTGGAAGTACCTGATCAAGAGCTCATTTAAGTTGGGCAAAGACATAACAGAGATCATTTCGGACTATGACACAAGAAACTCGTTATTAGCGCAAGTGGAGTTTGATCTTCAATCAGGAAAGGATATCCATGCCTCTGTGTTTAAATACATTGCCCGGATGGGTACCAAGAGCTGTGCGTTCTTTGATATTAAGGAGTACGCTACATATATCACACCGTCGTCGTTGCTTGAGTGGTTTGAGTCCCAAGCCATTCCAACTGGAGACAAGGGTCTAATCTGGGAAGTCAACATCACCAAGTTCCGTGTTCTCTTTGATCGCTCCCTACTGGCAAGTCCACAGTTCGTCAACGACATGATCGCCAAGTACAACTTCTACAAGCCACTGCTGAACAAGAAGCCAACGACAGACTTTTCTGCGTCTTCAGAGCTCATTCTGTTGACTGTGGCAGCATTACTGACACAGTCATTCACCACTGAAACGATTCTGACATCGATTTGCATCCTTGAAGGAGCTGCTCTCAGAGACGAACACGAGTTCCATATTCGCCTCTGGTTGATCCAGCTGTACACCCTTATGAACTGCCACTCACAGGCACAAGTTCATTGGGATTCTTTGCAAATCAAGAACGTGCAGTACGACATTTTGAACCAATACCTCTCTTCCAGACTTGCGTATTCATTCCCAGCAGTTCATCTTCTTGAGAAGGGATTGGATATATATAAAGCCAATGAAACAGAGACTGTTTACTTCTCCAAAGTTGGTTTCAACAAGTGTGCTTTCAATAAACTGAGTGGTATGCTTGAATTTCAAACAAGACTGGATAAGAGCTACTTGAAGAGACATTTGTCCTTACAAGGCGTTAAGATGGGAAGACTACTCAATGACAAGAACTTGACGAGTGAGTACAAGTCTGCTGCTTTTGAGGAAGAAGAGTGGGACAACATGGATATGAAGATATTCTGGAACTTTGGTATTGATGAGCCTTTGGAAATTGGTAAAACTCTGTTGGAGAATATTCCCGGAAGGGAGTATAACAAGGTTGTTGCCCTTCAGGAGAAGCTCATTCTCGGTGAGTTGAGTGTAGTTTCAGAGGACTTGGATTTGACTGTGCTCACAGATGCTGAGAAGTGGTCCTTTGAAACCGTGATACTGGTTAAGAAGTTCTTTGATGGTGAGTGTGGTTCTCAGGTGGTCATTGACAAGTATCAGAGTGCACCAAGAGTTCCGGAGGGATGCTCATGGAAAGTATCTCACACATTGTTTGTACTAATCGACACGTGCAAGGCTGTCCACTCGATGTTCTCTGCTGTCAAGAGCAAGAGCAAGGTCAAGGGTATGGGAGACGTCAGAGAGGCGAATATTGCCTTCCTGAACTCTCTGAGAGAGGATTTGATCTTGGAAGCGAAGGGGTCTTCTGTGACTGCCATCAATGCCACCAAGACCGCTGTCGAGGGCTCACAGACTCTTAAAGACCTGGGATTCATCAATGTGGTAGACCGTGTCACTGACATTGTCGCAAGGGGCAACTCAGAGTCTTTCAGACAGCTCTCAGTGCTGTGAATTAATAAATATCTTCTATCTCGTCATATCGGGTAATTTTCGAGAATCTTCAAGCCGTTCGCGTCAAGCCTTTAGTAACTGCTATATATAGATCTAACTCCCCCCTTTGAACTAAACTAGTTAGAAAGAAAGGTTCATAGAAATTCAGAATAAGAGAGTTTAACCTCCCCACTAACCCGTTCTCTATCTCTCTCTTTTTTTTTTACTTCTCTTTTTTTTCTTCATTTTTTAGTTTTTTGAGAGATCACCATCTCTTCCTTAGACGCATTCCTGTCTTCAACACATCTTTGATTCTTCACCTTTTTCACTCCTTCTTTTCCTACACAACACAGACACAGCACACAAGTTACAGATAATGGTGCTTCCGACAAGATCGTACTATTCTGAAATCTTTGAAAGAGCTGAGACTTCTTCGACAACAGGAGAAGCATCAGCGCCAACGGCAACGAATTCCAACGGCTGTGTCATTTGTGACTTGCATCCAAAGTGTCCTACTTGCGATGACGGCTACCAGTGTGTGGTCTCAGTACAGTCATGCTCGAAGTGTCCCAAGACGTACTGCAAGGCCACAGGTGTTTCCACAGCTTCTTCAACAGGAAAGCCCAACATTGGTGGTATAGTTGGTGGCACATTAGCAGGTGTTATCGTGCTGGGTGTCTTACTATTCATATTCTACAAGTTCTACTACCAACGGAAGGTGGCTTTCAACAGAGTGCGACAGCCGAGAGAGTTCTTCTTTGACGATGATGCCGAGATCAACTTCCACCACAACAGAATGGAAGATCTGGAAAAGCCGTCGCAGAGAGGGTCGATTGCTACAACGGTATTTACACGTGCCAGTAACATCATTCCGATTGCTTACATCCCCGGTGTCACCATTGGCCACCAGAACTCGTCCAGGAACGGGTCTTCCTCGAGAATGTCTACTGTTAGTGAGACGGGCACTGTATCTACTGAGTTCATTGGCGATCGGTTCTCCAAGGCGAGTATTGTGGGTAACCCTGCACTGACGACGACTGCTATCAGAGCCAAACCCAAGCTTGTCACGGTTTCAGAGACCAAACCTGATAATGCTGCGTCGAATCAGGATCACGTTCCAGGAACGGCTGTTGGTGCCCAACAGCTAGGAGGGGTTAGAAGCGTCCAAGTCGGTGGTCGTCCTAAGAACCAGATCCTACTTGCTACTGACATGATTGAAGAAGAGGACGAAGGAGAAGAAGAGGACGTTGAGAGTATTGTGATGAAGAACGACTGGGAAGGACATGGAACCGGTACCATGGTAAGTACAAAGAGTGATTACGAACCGTTCATTATAGATGATGAAAGAAGTGGAAGTGACAACGATGACGATACCAGTCAAGAAGGGAACAATGAGGCTGAATCTACTCGATCTGTTGAGTCAAATGGCAGTGTGCTTCTTGATGTTGAGATTGATCAACACAGCCCCTTTGATGATGATGCCTTTGTTGATAAATGATTATTCTTGGTTAAAGAAGTATAAAGTTGATATTTATCGTAGTATGTAGTATAATATATATAAATATACTATTAGAATTAATATTTCAACTATTATACTAGTACCTAGTACCTAGCTATTATATTATATTGATTATATATCCGGTACGCGCACTCCATCATGGATTTTTCTCGAAATACACTCTTTCCTCCCCTTCACCTTCAAAAAAAAAGAAAGACACTTCCTCTTCATCATTATAAGTCTGTTCTCCTTTCTGTGCTTACATATCTTTTACAGATTATCACAAGTCAACAAAAAAAAAGAAGAAGAAAATTTACAAAATGGTCGTCCACAACCCAAATAACTGGCATTGGGTCGACAAGAACTGTCTTCCATGGGCCAAAAACTACTTCTCCGAGAAGCTTCCTGCTCTTGAGCTCGGAGAGGAGGTGTCAGTTTCTAGCGTGACAACTTCTGGTGACTGTGACGTCTCCAACAGAAAGGGCAAGGTCATTTGCATCTATGATATGAGCCTAGACGTTGCCATTTCGGGTAAGAATGGAGGTGAATCTTTCAGTGGAACACTCAAGGTCAGCGACTTCATTCACGATGAGAAGGACTACGAGTACGAGTTCTCGGGATTTGGCTCACACAAGGAGTTTATCAAGACCAACATCCTTCCTCTGATCCAGGAACAGCTCTGGAAGTTCCAAGATGAACTCTTGGTTGCCCAGGAGGAGGATCTCCAGAAGAACAATGTCGCTCACAATTAGTTTCTAAATAGTGACACACAAGCAACCAGCAACAACAACTCTATCACATTAACCACCACCACATACATCACAGATTATAGAAACATGCTCCATAATATAACATAAACTATTTATGAATGTATCCATCCCTGAAAAAAGAAGAGGTGTAGACTAACTCTCTTTATATACAATTTGGAGAGGGATAGACAGTGTGTCCCGTACCGCCCCATCGAGCTGCTGCTGCATATAAACTCTGCTGCAGAGGGAAAATCTTCAAAAGTTTCAGTTTCTTCCTAAATTATACTCTATATATATCTTTATACAGAGAATACGTAGCTCACCACTGAAAAAATTATCTTTTCATCATTCTTTAAAAAATGACTACAAATCTCAAACCTGACCAAGCGTGGATCAAACTAAGACTTAAACAAAAATGCAAGGTAACGAAGACAAAGTCCAAGACCAAGACAAAGAAAGACAAAACACAGTCAATAATCGATCGAATCACGGATAGTTTGGACAAGAAAACTGATACAACAAATGTCAAAACGATGAAGAAGTGGGCTGAGGATAATGAAATTCCCCTCGATGACGTCTCCAAGACATATGGCCTCCCAAAGATGGAAACGACCAATACAAAAGAACTCTCAGACTCCAAGAAAAAACCAGGAAAGTACATTGCTATCGACTGTGAGTTTGTTGGAGTTGGAAAAGACGGTGCTGAATCAGCGTTGGCCCGTGTCTCTATAGTGAACTTCCACGGCCACACCGTTTACGACACTTTTGTTAAGCCACGTGAGCGTGTCACAGACTGGAGAACTTGGGTTTCTGGCGTGACACCTTCTCACATGAAGGACGCCGTTGACTTCAAGACCGCACAGAAACAGGTTGCAGACTTGCTTGAAGGACGAATCCTTGTTGGACACGCAGTCGACCACGATCTGGACTCGTTATTGCTGTCTCACCCCAAAGCGATGATCAGGGATACATCGAGATTCCCTGGTTTCAGAAAACTGTCAATGGGTAAGACACCAGCACTGAAGAAGTTGGCCAAAGAGCTCCTCAATATTGAGATTCAGGGTGCTGAACATTCTTCTGTAGAGGATGCCAGAGCCACAATGATGCTTTACAAACTGGAGAAGAAGAAGTTTGAAGAATGGGCTACTGCAAAAGTCCATTCCGGAAGACGCTGATAGATCAACAAAAGATTCTCTCATTCTCCATGATCCTTCATTAGGATTACTACCATTAATTTTATTAGAATAAAAGCATAATGTTTACGACTTCTATGACTCTTCTACACTTGTATGACCTTACACAACCGTACATGGGAGTAAATACTATGGTCCTAAACTGTTGTTAATGCACAATACAATATTAAATGAGTACGTAGACAAATCAAAGACTCCAAAATGTAGCAAAGTATGAAAAAAAGGGAAAAGAGAAAGAAACCCCCAGAAAACCAAGCAGATATAAATTAGACACGGGGAAATAGAAGCCAGGGAATAATGAAAATCAGATGAAATGAAAGTCCATAAATACTTATGGTAGAGGTGGTATCTTCAAAATTATTGTTCGCAGATGCGTTGAATGATTGGTTTGATCATAATACCTCTCTGTGGTCCAGATCCAGTAGGTGCATCACTAATTCTGTAACCCTTCAGGCACTGCATGTTGTAACGACTAAGAAGTTCATCCCATCTAGCAAATGTCTTATCAATATCATCATATTCTGGCATGACGTTGGCAATGGCAACAACGTTGAAGACCTCAGCGAGAATATCCATTGGAGTTGAGGAATTACTAATGATAGCTCTCAAAGTCTTCTTGATCACCAAGTAGACCCTAATGAACATCTGTGGGTTCTTCTGGCCAAGATACTTCATAAAGCACAAGAAGCGGAGACTGGTCTTATCATTGGCCGTACCACTTTGGAAGTAGATAGCAGCCTGAAACATTGTCAAATAAGCAGCTTCAGTACCATCGATCATAAATTCAGCAATAATATCTGGGATTTGAACTTGTTCGCCCATCACAATGTAATCATCCTCGTAGTCAATGTCATCAAGAACTGAGCGGAGCTCAGTTGGCTTGGAAACCAAGTAGATAAAGAATAAGTAGCACAGTGCCCTCTTGTCAAGTGTTGTATTCTTGTATCCCGCTAGCATCATATCGTTCATAAATCTGACCTGGAAGAGTGTCTTCAAAGAACGAACAGCGGTGACCACAGCATATGGCAATTGTAAACCCCTAACGGTAAAGAAGAGCAAGGACTGATCAAAATTGTTCTCTTGTATCACTACTCTACTCAAGTCTTCAATCTCCTCAAACATATTGCCAAACACAGCCTTCTCCTTCATCAACGTACCAATGCAATCATACTCGGAAAACTGCTCCTTGATGTTCATAGTCTCTATACAGCCAGACAAGAACTTAAGACCACCATGGAAGATAGCACCATGCTTGGAGTTGGTGATAACAACAGCAAGCCAAAACATCTTAGAGAAGAGCTTAGATTCAATCAACAAACCCTCAGAGATCTTACCAAGAGCAAAAATGGTACATATAGCCAAGTACATGTATCTTGAATCGTTTGGTGACTCAACAGAAACCTCGGCAACATAGCCAAGGACAGTCTGAACAAGAACATCTGAAACACCACCTTTGGAAAGGATCCCAAGCAGCACCAAAGCCCTGCCTCTCAAAACTGAATCAGTCTTACGAACAGCGTCAAGGATGTATCTGGTCCATCTTGATACCCAAACAGCCTTTCTTTGACCGCCAGTGATCTCGATGATCTCCATTAGTGAGGCAACAATAGATTCCATGGCAGAGACTCTGCTCGAAAACTTGTTAATCTCTGTCTCGAAAGTATCAGAACTGTCTCTGTTCAAACCAAAGAGCAATCTAGATCTGTGAGAAGTGAAGTGCTCCACAGTCGATCTAATGATACTCTTTGAATCCTCCGACAGAGACTTCTTGGTCAAGAAGGACTGCAACACGTTGAGCAACAACTGGTGGCATCCAATTCTGAGATTAGCTGGACCAATGTCAACCAGGATCGTAATGATATGGAAGACATCCGGCAGGAACATCTCGGTCAGAGTTAAAGAGTCAAAGAACAAAGAGAGGGCAATGTGAGTGAGCACAGTGATTTCAGTCCAAGTACCATGAGATTCCAAAGTATATTGACCGTCACTGTTAGGGAACGGTATATACGCAATCTCTCTGAGTCTCTTAATCACATAGCCACATACTTCGACAGTTGGAGTAGACGTTAAGAATGAGATGGAAGTCGACCAATCGCTCTCCTCAGCTTCACGGTCAACTGCATTCAGCACGATCTCATCCACAAGAATATCACTGATTCTGTCTTCCAAACAAATCTTACTGAAAATGGACAAAGAGAAGGCACTCAAATAGGTTGCATCCTTGGTAGAAACAGACAAAAAGTTTCGGATGATATCAGCAACAAGGTCCTTGCCATGCTCATCATCACTCAAGAACACATGTTCGTAGAGATTCGAAACCCATGGAGCAACGTACAATATAGCAGCATAGCGTTGACGAGGGGTGATGGTGTCATTGTAAACACCAAAGAATGACTTGATGAACTCCAAAGTGATATGTGGCATCAACGTAGCCAACTTCTCCGAAACAGAAATGACAAACGAATTGTTGTCTCTTGGGAAGTACACTTTGGGCAACGGAGCCAACTCTCTTCCAATATCAAGCTTGAAATGTTTCTGGGAAACAGCCAATAAGTTGTAAGAAATGGATCTCACCTCGTGAGAAGCAGATGTCAAACCAAGCAATATAACGTTGAACAACTGACCCTGCAAATCCTCCGAGCCCTCATTCAAGCCACGGTGGCGTTTCTGATTTGATGAGTTCAATGATCTGCGTTTGGTGAAGTACAGCAGTCTCATAATCTCCAAGAACTTTGGTGAAGAGAAAACTATTTTCTTACCATCACTGAATGTCACAGTCATCTCATGAGGCACAGTAGTAGTCTCTGTGGCATCAACACTGACAATATCCTCAAGCTTGTACACGTCGTTCAGGTATATCTCCTTCAGTTCACCTCTGATCTTGGCTCGTTGGGGAGTGGTACGGGAGATCTGCATGTTTTCGTTACCAATTTTCAGGAGCACTGGCTCAAACCTTCCCAAATCTGACAAGTAGATGGAAGCATCCGAGAACTTGACTCTGACATCAGCATAAACACGTACCGAGTACTTCGAAAGACCAAGATTCATTATCGTCTTTTTGTCATCCATAGTAGAAACAAACGAAAATCTTTCAGATCCAATCGTACGGAAGTTGGACTCAGCCTTGAGTGTAGAGAGCAAAATTGGATAGAGACCCGATGAGACATTGTAATAGACAACAGACTGGCAGTTCCCACGCAAGTTGGCTGGAGCAAGATCACTAAATCTCCCCATTAGCTGTCTAGGGAAGAGCAAAGTACCATCATTACCGGTGCAATCAATAACAAACAAGAACTTTTGCTCCCAGATCTTAGAGAACACCTGGATAAAACGGTATAAGATCAACTCCTCATCTATGTGCTTGATTTTCTCATACTCATTGTAAGAAAAGACCACCATCTGAACACCTTCTTGGTTTGTAGCATTGTGGATGAATGGACACTCCAACAAAGTCCCAAGGTCTTTGGAAGAGTACTTAGTCATGAAATCAAAGAGCTCAGGCGTAGCTTCTGCGGTGATAGAAGCTGGAAGCTCATATCCAAATGACATGGTTGGCTGCCCAGTCATCTCAAAGAATTGGTCAACGCTCTCCGAGACGCTCTTTAGGAAAAAGATCTTGGCAGATGAATTGACGTTCGACAAATACTCCTGTCTCACTAGATACCAATGTTCATATAGATAAGAGTGAAAGAAGTTGAAGTCATTCTCAGAAACATCTGTGATTTGACATGGTTTAAAGATAACATCGTCACCCATCTGGCACAAATCATCCAAAAATTCGCTAATGCTGTTGTTCAAAGCATTCAATTCAGATTCCCGCGACTTTAACAATGGCCATCTCATTGAAGAAATAGTTCCGTTAGCCATGTTCTGCAATACCTTGGCAAGCAAGAGGAGATTTCTTTGAGTTTGTTTATTTGGAGCAGTAATAATCCTCTCAGACTCCGGACTCACAATGGCAGGACAAAAGAATCTCAGGAAGATGAATGAGCCAACAGCTATCAATCTGGAGTTGGAAAACTTGTTGTCAACAGCTGTAGAGATACTCTTGCAAACATATCTGAACTCCATTGGTATCATATCTCTTGAAGAGATGATGGTGTTGACAAGCTTCTCGAGGAAGTGCATAAAGTTTGCCAAGTTCTCTGAAGCACCAGCGTCCTCAGGAGTCAACTTCTCAACCTCAAGTCCAATACCAGAATCTCTGATTTCAGTCAATATTGGCTTCAATGTTGTTACCAAATAGTCACGACCAACGGTTCTTCCAAACGATGACAGACAACGAGAAGCAAACGAGTTTCTTCTGAGGATATCCGAGTACTTCATGGCAGAGCGGATCTCTTCATTGACCAAATAAGCCACCATAGGGGCAGTCTGATTCATAGCGGAAGCCAAAGAAAGCAAACAAGATGCTAAAGCTGGTGCTTCACTGGAAGGACAAGACTTGGCAACAGCAGACAATAGATCGGGATGTTCAATGTGCTTGCTGAAGATGATACCCACAAAGTTCTTCTTGTCAATTATAGCATGGGTACTATCCGAAGAAGTGTAGCTCTCAACTATTTTCACAAACACCTTCAAGAAAGACACCCTGATAGCAAGATTTGTGTAGTAACCGATAGGCAGGGCATAGTAGAAACCAACATCAACGTTGGACTTCAACAAGTTAGTCAAGGACAAGACGATGTTGTCAGATACAGTGTTAACCTTATGCCTTACCGAGACAGGGAAACTATCAGCATTACTAAATCTCTCCAAAGCTCTCAGGAAAGTGTTGAAGTAAATGCTGAACAAGCTGGACTTTGAGAACTTCAACTCACGCTCATTCAAGACCTGTGGTGCCTCCAACACCAGTCCATCCAAAAGTAGAGCCAGAGCCTTAACACTCTCAATAGCGACATCAATGTAAATGAACTCCCTTTCCTTGCTAATGTGATGGTTATGCAGCCTGTTATGTTCCACGTCGTTACAGTCACAGCTCGAATTGATGGCCAACTCAAACCAGTTGTAGACAAACCTGAGGAACTTGTTTCTGATTTTGAAGGCATTTCTGATGATGAGCTTATCGTTGTTCATTTCAAGCTTAGCAAACAACGTAGACATTCTCATTTTCATCTTCAACATCACAATGTCGTCTTCGCTCTTTCCGTCAACAATGGTGGCCAACTTCTCAACACAGTCGATGATCGGAACAGAGACACCAAATACAGTTAACTCATCACCATTGTCCAACACCGCCTTCAAGAGCGTAATAACATGCTCAATGATAGTGGAGTCCCTCTTATTAAGGTTCTCTTTTCTATTCATGAGGTCATCGACAATCGAAGCAAGAGATTTGATGATCTTCGGATAAGTCTTAGGGTGTGATTCGGAGGCTAAGATCTCCTTGGCGTTCTCTCTGGTAACTAGGTTATCTTCACCAAGCATAATGAACTGTTGACCAATGAACAAATCAATCTTCATGTTGATATCTTCTCTGATGTCTGGAGTGTATACATCTGTGGTCTCCACCTCGATGTCTGCAAAAATACCAGAAGTAGCAGCAAGACAACCAGCATAGTTTCTGAAATCGGACAACTCCGTCTGTGTGAGCTCGTCATAGTCAGATTTGGCAAACTGGTACCATCTATCATAGAGCCTCAGCCAGAAGTTTATAAGAGATGCTGTTGGAGTCTTGGCATTCAACATGAACTTCCTAATCTTCTTCTGAAGTGCAACTTCGCCTGTGATGAGACTAGTATCCTGTGCAACCGCACTGTAAAGCTCCGCGTTGAAAAGCAAATTAATACCAATAAGAGTGAAATCAGCGAGAACAGCCTTGAAAGATCTCTTGATTAACCCATAAGTCTCTGTGTTTGGGGTAGCGACACACATGAGTAAAGCTTCTTCAACAAAGGATCTCATGTCAACGTAACGAACCTCAGCAGCCTTCACCTCCTGGAAACATGAATGGTGTTCTAAAATAGTATAAAGCTTAATTCTGTACTCAAGCATTCGGACAAAGTGCTCCAGAACATTCTTTCTTCGTGTCTCAGATGCTCTCGAATTGGCAATGCTGTTAGCCAGGGTATAGATGATCAAAGCACATCCAGAGTAGGCGCCAACAACAGCATCAGCAGTGTCTGGAACGACATTAACAGAGGTATAGCTCTGGCACATGTGTCTGCAAGCCTGATTCAACTTCGAGCTGCCGTCTCTGAGTGCAATTGTAAATGGTTCCATAATATCACCAACAGATTGCATCAGTTGATCAACCTTATCAGTCGGCGAGACGTCATCAAAAGAGTAGAAGTAGGCGTGTGGTGTTTTTCTGAACAGCTCAAACGCATTTATCATCACTTCACGGGACAACTGGGACAGCTTGACCATTGACTCTCTATCTGCCGTTGAATATCTTGTATCATCAGCAGAGGAGTGACTTGGAACATGAGACGAAGAATGATGGTGCTTGAGAAAACCTTTGGCAGTATCTTTAAACTTATCAGCCTTTGGAGTTGATGAGGTGTTGGAGGATGGAGTGGAAGTTCTAAGAGTGTCAATTAACCCACCAGACTTGAAACCAGTGTTGACATTATTGTTGGTATTAGTAGCACTGGAGATGGTGGCACTCTGTGGCTCAGAACTCGAAGCGGATGAGTTTGTCTTGCCTAAACTGATAGTGTCATCTTCATCGATGGATGGACTGTACGAGCTAGACTTGACAAGGAATCCTACTCTTATCATTGCTTTTCTCAATGACGGGTACATGCTCATCAGCCAACTGTGGTTAGAAGATTTGAAACTTGAAGTATCCAGTAACACTCTCAAGATAGAACATGTGATGTTTAATGTCTCCAATGGAGTGTTCTCGTCGTTAAGAGTCTCAATCAAAAGAGGAGCAGTTTCCTTTGGTTTTAAGACACAAATGGCAGAGAAGTAGTTCATTCTCTGTTGTTGCCAAATTTCCAGCTCCATTGCAGTACCGTTGTGAATTAGAGGAGAAGGCTTTCTCGACTGAATGGGAACCAAGACTCTCTGCACCATGTCAAAGTGTTGATATGTAAACTGCACAACAGGATGGTGTGATTCCAAGCTGACGATAGATGAAGCAACACGGGATAAAGTGACCATAAAATCCAAACTTTCCAGCACTGATGTGTTCTCGCCGGAGTCTTTCGAAATCTGTTGATCCAAGGTCTTGATAACGTGGGATAAGATCTTTTCTTTCTTATTGGAGCCAAAGGTTGTAAGCTTTTTCAACGCGCTCTTCTTCTCAGTGCTATTAGCGCCATGACTCAGTATGACGGGGTTTAAAGCAACTAGAACAGCCATAAATCGGAGAGATGTCTTCAATGATCTTGTAGAACCTTGGTTTCTGGAACCAAAAGCGGTCAAGTCCTGCATCTGAGCCAACTCATCAAATAATACATCAGCTTCCTGGGACACCTTAGAGTCCGGCCTTGTGCAGTTGAGGAACTGGGCAGGTCTTGACAAGATCCAAAGTCTGAGAGCTTTGAAAAAGAAAGAAAGCACCAACTGACGATATTGAGATTTCTTGACACTTGCTATTATCACTCTGATGTGCTTGAGATATTCGTATAGCAACTCTTCATCCAAGTAGACAGAAGCAAACAACTCCAAGTATGGGGCATAGTCAGCATCGTTACTGATATTATGCTTTACAATGTTGAGCTTGTACACAATGAAGTCAAGAAAGTCAGATGGGTTTGAAGCAGCAATGAATCTGAGGATGGCTGCACAGTTGGCATCAATTTCTTCGAAGAGAGGTCTGTGATTGAAATCTTCATACTTCGTTGAAGGAGGCGCAGACTTGCCGTTGATGAGAGCCATTTCACGGGTCAAAGCAGATGATGACCTGAGTCTTGACACCAGCAATATGGTTTTCTTGGCAATAGCGGTGTCAAGTCTGTCAGGAGGTACTGTATGTTGCTCAACGGTTTCGCTTCCAATGCCCAAGCTGAGAGACGATGATACTGACTGGATAGACTGGCTTGAGTCGATAGAAGCCTTTCTTTGGGGCGGTTCCTTGGAGTCCCAGTGAACCTTGCACAAATCTGCGAGAAGTCTGAGCACAATGAGGATGGAAGTCAATGACTCTGTGGATCTCTGCTTCATGATAAGGAAATTGTCTGCCTCATTGATCTTGGTGAATATCTCGCTGGAGCACTTGAGAATGTCAGCGTGGAGGTGGGAAGGAGCCATACTGACGAGAGCCTTTCTGGAGCTGAGGAAAAGCTGTGAATCTTCAACTTCGACCATTGGTAGCTTCGACTCGATCGGCAAGAGTGTGTATATCTTATCAAGGATGTAGGACACAACGGACCTGTGGTCGGCAACCTCTGCCACGGTTTCCGGTGCTTGAGACATGACGAGTACCAGATATGTGCTTATTAGATAATAACCGCCTGGTTTGTGGAGTCCAAGCTATGTTAGCAACTAGCGGCGGCTAAGCACTGGAGGTCTGTTCAAATGTGCAACTTAGGCAGCAGACTAGGGAGAAGATGCCTTGAAAGACCTGTAGAGGAAGATCAACTATATTCTGGTGCGGAGGGTGGCGGCCTTCTGGAATGCTGGAACTGTGAGTGAGCTGTCTCTCTGAGGTGTAAAATACAGAAGGATAACCCGTAGAAAGTGTCAACAAGATGCCCTTTCTCTGTCTAACTGTGAGTGTGTGTGTGTGTGTGGGCGAGTGTGTGGATGTGTAGTAAATGATTACTGTTTGCTATGGGGGTGGAGTTCGCACCCTTATGTGTGTGTGGGGGAGGGGAAAGTCCTATGGCGCAAAGGAGAAGGTTAATTTAGTGGTTTAATTGCAAATGACAAAGGGGCCACCACCACTGTCGCGGGTTCCACCTGTAAGGAAAAAAAAAGAAAGACCTCCCCCCGAAATTTGTCCAACCGCCAACAACGGCGCGGCGCCGCGCCCGTTTGAACAGGGCACGACAACTTCTCCCTCCCCTTAACCTTCATTTTCTTCATATATGTATCTTTAAGCAGGCTCAGCTAATTAAATTGTACTTGTTGTATTATGAAAATTTATTCACTATATACAGATCGTCCAACCCCAATATTTGTTCTATGCTTACGTTTTATAATTCCATTCCTCAAAGAAAAGAAAACAGACGCAGCTTTTAAGCCGCAGAGGGGAGGTGCGTCATAACGTTTTGAGGTGTATTTGTTCTGAAATGCAACCCTCAGCCAACACTTAGTCTACCGCGCCAACGATGGAATGTGTGGGTTCCATGGGAACCAGTACCACCGATGCAGTAGAGAGTAACTAACCATCTGTCAAGTCACTTGATTGAGGTTAGAGAGGTGCAGAGATTGTGTTTACGAGACCCATAACGTCAAACGATTCGAAAACCTGCAACAAACAATCGACTTCATTCTAGGAAGTGCGTAGTCGGTCTACTGAAAACAACAGGCGAACCCAACCGGTTCTCTCTCTCTCTCTCAACCACTGCATTCAGCCGTTGTGGAATGCACCACTTTACTGTAAAAATGGTCCCCTCCCTCCAAAACAGAAAATGCGTTCGGCTAGAGAGGCGGAACATACCCGACATTCTTGACATTTCATTTCAGCACACAATCATCATGGAAGATCAAGATCATTACCATCATGGTCTTCTCTAACTATCTCTTTATCCTTCTCTCTCTTTCTCTCTCTCTCCCTGTGTGCCTCAATTCTACAAACACAAATACCCCACTCCTTCCCTTAAATCACGAGGTGGGTACCCGATAACCCACCCGTTCTTTTGTTTCGACCTATCTTGCATTTGTGTCCGCAGCGCACTGCGTTTGCCCGCCTAAACCGGAATTACCAAATCGATCGACGACATGTCGACAAAAAACATTGGCACTTTTTCCATTTCAGCCAATTTAATCCTTGAATGGCGTATACACATATATTTATTGACTTTTTATTAGAAAGCGTGATTTTGGTTTGAGATTTACGGAGTGTGTGTGTCTCAAAAAGATCACAGAGAGAAGCATCTGACTGTGCTTTTTAAGAAACCGAACATCATCTTCCACAATAAACCACTATTAAGTACTAGCATTGGAAAAATGCCCAAAAGACAAACAGACAAGGAAGCTGTACCTTATCGCGCCAACCGCCTCCCCCTCCCCCACCTCATGTTCATCAACGTAGAACATTCGCTTGCTGGGCTCAAACCTCGTAAAATCTTTAGTTGGCACCAGAAATTTGAGGTCCCCTTACACGTCAAATAAACCCAATCAAAAACAGCTACATAGTCAAATATAAATCATTGTATCGTAGATATATTAGTGCAAGAAAACATATCTGTTATTTTATATTTTTTTTTCCGTGACACTGTGTAATGTCAGCATAATCAGCAAGAGATTGGACTCTTCTTGAGAAGAAGAACCACAACCTCAAATAAGATCTCCTCTATGAACATCGATTCCCAAGTAATAATAGAATAAAAACATAACTCCAATTCATCATAAAGCCCGGGATCAAGGCTCATTCAATTGTTCATCAGAACAAAGCTCCTCCACAACAACCAAAGAAACTCAATGCATTAAGTAAAAACCACAAGATAAAAAAGAAAAGAAACAAAACTGAATAGGGGGTAGACGAAGAAAAGAGCAAAATTAACCAAATAGTTTCCCAAGTTTTTTTGTGTATACAAAGCTCTCTATCTGTTAGATTGTGTGTGTGTGACTGGTGATAAGACATAACACCATTAGATGCCAACACTCCCACGAGTCAACAACAAAAAGCCCCGCGTGAAACAAATTTCTGTAATACTAGATTTGATTTAGAAGTTCAGCTTAGTGAAGAACCATTTGTTCTTACCAGCCTGGTATCTCTCCTCGAAAGCCTTCTTGACAGCCTTCTTTGCGTTCTCTCTCTGGGTTGGCTCACCAAAAGTCTCAGTGGTTAACTCATTCTTGAAGGACTCAACATCCAATGTGTATCTGGTTGGAAGCAAGTGGTTGTAGTTGACAACCTTGATGAATGGCTTAACCTTGGATCTCTTAGCAACCTTCTTGGCACCAGCAGACTTACCAACTTTGGTTGGGTATCTCTCAACACCGGCAACAATGGCGTGTGGGAACTGGTGGGTCTTAGAACCCTCATCGTGTGGTTTCACAACGACAACCTTCTTACCAGCATAACGGCCTCTGACGACGATAGCAACCTTGCCTGACTTGATGAACTTGGCCATTTTTTTTTTTGTATATGATGAACAATAGGTCTGTTGATCACTTATCAAATAACCACTTTCGTGGGTTGGAGACACTGTTGATATTTCACTTTTCAGAAAAACTCAGACGGAGTCGCAGGCGCACCTGCGCCATCAAAATATCAAATTCGTGACTGTGAATTTCCTATTTTTCGTTCATTGAGATTGTGCATGACAAGATGAAATATAAAGAAGGGGTCGCGAAAACCTGAACATCTCAAACTAAGGGGATGCCCTTGGTGTACTCACGTGATGCTAGGCTCAAATGCCCTAATATCAACCTTTTTGACACAATCAAAGATTTCTTGACCTCCCTCGATTCCTCAGGGGCGCACGGTTTGGCTTTGATTACAACACATTAACACCAACTACATCATTCTTTAGAGACAGAATTGAAGAATCAAATGAATTAAAAAAACAGTACATAAACAAAACACAATTTTAAGACCCGACTTCTTGTGTTTTTGGCTCTTTTAAAGAAGAGACACCCCATGCTGGATACTGTCACGACATACACATTCTGGAGAACAGCCTGTGATCTCACTGTGTATGTATGTTTGATTTCGACATGATCCAGGCACTTTTAGAGCAGTAATGATCACTTTTTTGACTTAGATCTCACACTTCTAGCCAGAAGTCTTGAATTCATGCCGGTAACATGTTTAGTTGTAGTTGGTACTGACAATGACGACGATGATGAGTTTCGCTTATCTGTGCTGGTTGATGCTGAGGAACTTGGGAGAGCATTTGTCGTTGAGTGTTTACCCTGGGTTCCATTGGAAACGATAGCAGTAGATGCTGCAGCAATCAAAGTCTTATTCTCCGATGCGTGTTTAGACAAGAGACTCAATGGCAAACCATGATAGAGTTTTCCCTGATCTGGAATTTCTTTCGATGCGGAGCGTGATGGTTTGCGATGTACCATTTCTTTGAACATGTGTGTCGCTCCACCATGAGACTTGGAGGATGTAGAGGTTGTTGTGGTCGTAGGAGATGATGATGATTTTCCCTTACCAACTGTACCAAATTCGGCTGACTTCAATATTGGGGACGTGACTATAGTAGCAGCACTCTTAGCAGCCTCGGATCCCAAAACTGTACCAGCATCACCACCTGGATCTTGTTCGATTTTTTTCTGTATGATCTTCTGTTGCATGGATAATCTAGCCTTGTGAAGTGTCTGAGTCCATGATGATACTTCCTTTTGTGTAGCTTCAAAGACAAATGCAGTGCTGTAAGATTCAACCACAAACAACGATGGCGCATCGATTGCGGTAGAGCTTGGTCGCAGTTCCTTGATCTTGATCACCGGATGTACTAAACTGATCTCGGTACGCAGCTCAATAGCGTCATTATCATCTTCTTTCCCTTCTTCATCTCCTCCTCGATATCCTTCCAAGTTGTTGAAAATCAAAGCACGACCATTGGAAGTGACAACGAGAAGTCTAGACTTTTTGTCATCCTCGGCAGAGCCACCCGAGAGGAATTTTATGAATTTTGACTTTGTTGTCTCTTTCATGTCATCGTTCTCAGTGGTGTTATGATTTGTGATAATCGACTTCTCAGCTTCTTCGCCATGTTTTTCCATGTTTCTTAATCCTCTGTAGGAGCCATTAGCAACCTGGCTTAAAAGTGATGATGAAGATATACCTGTTTTGTTGCCACCTAATGGGGCATCGACCAAACGACGCTTATATTTCTTTTCAACCAGCTCCACGGTGGTAATATATACATTGATATCACCCTTTTTCAAAACTCTCTCTTTACTGTCATTCAAGTAGTCAACAAACTCCAAGTCAACCTTCGTCATCGGTGATGATATCGCTTTCTCTGCGGGCAAAACTGGCTTCTTTCGCAATGTCGTGAGCAGCGGCGATGATACTGACTGTGCTGTGTTTCCAAGCGGAGCAGGCCCACGTCTCTCTGATGCGCTGGAAGGCGGAGCTTGATTGGACTCTGCACCAGCCTTCTCCCTCTTCTCATTGTAGATCTTAATGATGTCATTTGGTTGGCGTGACAATGCCAATGCAGCGGCTCCACTGGCAGCTCTCTGAGACTCCTTCTGTTTTCTGGCTGCTATGTTGGCTTTTGCTCTAGAAAGAACCTGCTGGCTTTCTCTTCTTTGTATTGAAGCGGTCGATGATGTGTGCGGTGGTGTGGCTGATGAGAGAGATTCATTGCTCTTATTATTCTCACTTTTCACAACCGGAGTGGATGGTGTAGAAACTGATCTTCTTGGGATGGTAATTTTAGCTCTCGTTCCCTGATTCTGCAACTCAGGAACTGGAAGCATAGATTTGGCAGAAACCTTGTACGGACCAGCAACTGGTGGCGGGATACCCCAAATCGCATCATTTGGCTTCCTGAAATCAATTCCCTGGAAAAACAGATGGTTCTGGATGCCTCTGATTGATAGTCGATCCTTTGGATGCAACACCAAGATTTTCTTGATCAAATCTCTCACAACCATTGGGAAACCAGCAGTAAAGGCATACTGTAGTTTGACAATCTTTTGGAAAGTAAGGTACTCATTTGGGGCTTTAAAAGGCGGCTTACCAGCAATCATCTGATATAGGATACACCCAAATGCCCAGATATCACATGGCTTACCAACAGCCTTTTCGTTCAAGAGTTCCGGTGACACATACTCAGCCGTTCCAACAAATGATTTTGATCTCGTGTCTGCAGGGTAGTTTCCTGTCACTTTATCCTTCTCCAGGAGCTTGGCAGTACCAAAGTCTGTAATTTGCAGTTTCATATGGGAGTTCAAAAGGATATTCTCTGGTTTCAAATCTCTGTGAATCACACCATTGTCATGCATATACTTTATGGCATCAAGTAATTGAGCACCATAGTACCTTGTAGTCTCCTCATTCAATGAGCCGTGCTCCTTGATCAATGCCAGCAATTCACCATTTGGAGCATAGTCCAACACAAAGTATAAACTGGATTCATCTTGAAATGTGAAGAACATGTGAACGATACCGTTTCTTTTCCCCAATCTGGAAAGCGTATTCTTCTCGATGTTGACGTACTTGACCTTCTTCTCTCTGATGATATGGCGTTTATCAAGCACCTTAACAGCAAATTGACGCTGTGTATTTTTGTCCGTGGCAAGAATCACTGTGGAGTATGACCCAATCCCCAAGGTTTTACCAAACTTAAAGTCCTTCACACTGCGTCTAATAACAATATCCTCCTCTTCTCCATTCTTGTTTGTTGATCGCTTGACTACCACAGCTGCTCCACGCTCATCCCAATCACTAGATCTTTGGGAGCGCTGTATGGATGCAACATCTTGAGAGATATCGCCACTTGGACCGTCAATATCGAGGTCGTCAAGTGCAACTCTCTCACGCAGTGCTGAGGAAACGAGTGGTGACGTTCCAATGAGAGACTCATCAGTTCCATTTTGTTGGTTGAGCACGAGATTAGTAGCAGTAAGGGCACGTAGAGGATGTGTAGGGCGCTCTCTGTATGGTGTACTGCCGGGTGATGGTGGCATTGTCTGTGGTGAGGACCCTGTCACCTCGCCGTGGCTGGAAATGTGTGTCGGAAGGTCATACAATGTGTTGCTATCGTTGTTGTCTTCTGTATCACTATCGCTGAGAGTGTATATTGAGTTGGCGTCCTCATCTTCCTGCGTTGCATCCATTGTGGGAGTGCTAGATGAACCGCCGGTTTGGCCGTTCACCTCTCGTCTCGTGAAGGAATAGTCGTCCAGCGCAGGAGAGCTGTAGGTGAGGTTGCGCGGGTCCAAGCTCATGGTTGTGAACAGTGTGGGAGGCCTGGCGAAGGTGTGAAGTGCGTATCAGCGAATATATGTATCAGTTTCACAGTGTAGCTCGATTGTGGAAGGGACGGGAGGTTATGTGAATGTTTGAGTGTTTAAAGGCAACTGTGGGAGTCGCAGCTGTTTTGTTGCCTCTTCTTGGTTGTTTTCTTACATAACAATTCCATCACGATCTCCAGCCGGTCTTCACCGCCCCCACAGAGGTCTAAATTGGGCACAACTACGGCCATTTCGCGGGTGTGCGCGCGCCGACCAAACACATGGTACAGCCACGTTTTCTTGAGCTACTTTACAACGCAAGTCAATAGTACTAATATCTATTCATGACTATGGACAAGTGGAAGCATTTCTATTGGTAGCTCTTCACTGGAAACCTCCAGCTGTCTTAAAGACTTCGTTCAATGCAGCAACGTGACTGGAGTACTTCACTGGAGCCACTGTCTCGTACTTTTTCTTCACAACCTTTGATTTAGAGGCTCTTGAGCCCTTTGTCGACCTAACATCTGCAGCCTTTCTGGCCTCCACCTTCTCCAGATAAGCCTCGTCTGCTTTGAAGGAGTCAACTCCTTGCCATCTTCTAAATTGTGGATCAGCAAGCTTCATGGCCAACATAAGAGTGTAGTAAGCGTCATTACCAGCATTGTGCAAATAAGCGTGAGGAATGTCAAACCTTCTAAGGATAGCACCAAGTGATGAGTTCTTGTCTCCATGTGTGATACCAAACATCGTCTTCGTGTCATAAACTTGCATGTTTTCAGGGAATTTCAAGCCAAGACTTTTGAACCATTTGATATCACCACCAACACTATGACCAACAAGGACACCCCCGAGCCCAAGTGACGTACGATGGACGAAATAATAATCGATAATAGCCTGAACAAGGTCAACTGCAGATTTCTGTGGAATGATAATGGAGCTTCCACCAAGGAATTTATCCTTGTTATCGATAACGAAGGATCCATTGCGCAATCTGATTTGTTCCTGTGGTAAAATGTGGATGTTAATCAAGTTTGGGAAGATAGACGTGGCTTCCTTTGCTGGGTCATAAATGGAGATACCAATCTCAGTGATTTTTTTCTGGTTGCGTTCATAAGCTTCGACATCAATAGACATAAGGGCATTGCACTGATTGTTGACCATTGTGAGGAGGTCAGTAAGCTGCTTGAATTTCGCTGGTTCTTGCAAGCGTGGGTGATGTTTGGTCAAAGGGCGGAGTTCGTTCAAGTAGTCAGACAATGTGTTGTAACGTGATTGTGTGACCTGATCCAGTAGTGTTTTGGAGAAAGTATGCGATTCAAGGCCTGGAATGATCTCTGCAATGTTTGGTATTCTTTTTTTGTGGTTCAGCTCTTGTGGATGAACAGGAACATGCGTGAGAACAATTGGCTCTTGGATGGTGTTGCCTGTTTGTGTCACTTTAGTTGTCAGATCTGGCTCGGTGATACTCTCTCCACGTTCATACTGACCAAAGATCTTTTGGAGTCTTTCTCTTTTCTCAGCAACAGGATATGTATTGATCATAGTCACCATACGATGGTCCTCACTTTCCTGACTTTTAACCCCGGTTTCCTCTTCTTCTTCCTGGAGCAGAGAACGGTAAAATGGAAGAGACATCAACGTCGTCTTCTTGAAGCAATCGTTCAGCTCCCGCATCATGATGGCGCGCTCTTCAGGTGAGGTCATTTGCAAATGCGCAAGGTCAAGCTCATTAACTGGGGTGACTGCGATGTTAAGTTCGCTCTGTGTGGAGATGGATGCTAGGGAGTTACCGACTTTATGACGCTTTACGTTCGGTCTCGTCATGTTAATGGAGGTAGTAGCCAGTGGAAGTTGGGTGGAAGTGAGGTATCTTCTAGAACTTAGGACACGCAATAATCTGGTGGTGCCTTTCAGTGTATAACTCAGTTGCATAGCCAGAAGGGACAACTCAGTTTTAAACCTTTAGGGTTGTAGTATCTTGCAGTTATACTGACTACTCCTCATGTGGAGGCGCTTGTCATCATCACACGCGAAGAATTTTGTTTGTATATGGGTTACGTAAGCATCAGGGTATCCTAACCTTTTCAAAACTAGTCAACGCCGAATATACCGACACTCTTTAAGAGTGGGAGAGAAAGAGAGAGAGAGAGAAAGTATGCACCTAGGTGGAAAAGTTAAAACCATCTTGAACTGTTTCTAACCACTGACTAGACTACCAGTAAAGAATAAATACATTGATACAATGCTGATACAGCCTCGAACATTAGCGAGAACTACCCAGATATTTTTCATCGCATTTGGTCAATCACCAGATCGTAGACTTAGTCCCTTCCCCTTTCCTGATGTCACATAGAAAGAGGAAAACAAGATAATGTTATTTAAATATATACTACTACATTGTACAAGTTGTTATCAATAGAGAAACTCTCTTTTAGAAGCATCTTAATCGCTCTACAACCCGGACCCTTGTACAATCAGGATTATATACCAACGCTAGTACTAGGGGGGCTTTCATATCTGGTAAACGCTCTTCACCATGGGGTGAACTTTCCTCAGAATTAAGTTCCAGGAAAAACAAAAGCTGTAGATTTACTCTATGCAAAGAGAAAAAAAAACAAAAAGGTATCTCATCTCACTCTCAAAGTTCTGGACACCTTTGTTTATAGGAATCTTTCTGCTTCATTCCCAGTCAAAAAACAAACATCTCAGTTGAGTTTAGCGTGATAATCATTTAACTTCTTTTCCTACATTGACACCTCTGGAAGAATGTTTTGTTCTTACAGTTTCTTAGTAACAACGACCTGTAAGAAGTATATATATACAAAGTCTTGATGTGTCATCAGTTTCTTTCTTGGCTTGCATCCGACATTTAGCAGTGAACTGTAAGATCATTCTAGTGTATGTATCATTAACTTTACTACTAGATACCAAATATAGTGGCAGTTATACCATTTACCCTTTATGTCTCTTTCTCTATCTCTCCGATCAATCTATGATCTACCTATATCATTTATATATAACTAAAACTCTACAAAGATAGAAAGTAAAACCGGGTTTTGACATAAAATAAAAAGAGGGACGGTGTCCGCGGCAGGCCGTTGGCCCGCGGGGAAGTGCGAAATTCGATCAGCTCACCCGCGCGCGCACACACACTCACTCACACATTCAAATTTAACAGACACCCGCCAGCGGGAACTAACCTAAATAGGGTGAAAATAAGTACTGGAGAATGGCGTCTACTAATTGGTCAATTTTGGAGATGCGACAAGCAAATGTTTTTTTTCTTGGTCACATGATTTCTTAAATGCAATCTGGAACTTGATGAGAAGATACTGGACTCCCATTGGTTCGATGAAAGTTATATCTATATGTATGAAAGGACGGAGTTCGGTTTCCGCAGATAAACTATATCAATTGTGTTGGGTCTATTCATGAGGGAAAAAAAGAAGAGAAAGAGCGGAGGGAAGTTGGAAGAGAAGCCTCAGCAAATGCACAGGATCATTACTATCATGAAGACTATGTAGAACATAAGAAACAGTCAGAGAACAATAATGAGCTCCTGTCGGCCGACTGGAGACTCTTAAGTTTTCAGGGGTTTGTGTCTTTGTGCTTTTTTTTTCCCACTGTAAATGAAACAAAGGGTTTTTTCTTTCCAACGGTGTTTAGCGAATTTTTCTTCTTTTCTTTTTTTGTCTCGAAACGAACATCTTAAGCGACAACCTTCCCATAAGAACTAAAAAAACACCCCATTTATTTATCCTCTTTATATAGTGCTTTTACTTCTTTTATGTTTAAATGTATATATTGCTATTTCTTTATATATATCACAGTAAAAAGTAGAGCGGATTTGCGG
Source organism: Petasospora petersonii (assembly GCA_030574135.1). Taxonomy (NCBI): domain Eukaryota; kingdom Fungi; phylum Ascomycota; class Saccharomycetes; order Phaffomycetales; family Wickerhamomycetaceae; genus Petasospora; species Petasospora petersonii. The sequence continues at coordinate 602,452 of JAJMEM010000002.1, forward strand.
AGAAATGGGAGGTGACACAATAAAAAAAATAATATTATTACTGCATAGTCAGATGACCTTTGTACGGCTCTTTTTCTCTCTTAGTCTTTCTCTCTCTATGAATACACGGCACTCACATACACACACACACACACGGAGGGAGTAGGGGGACGTTCTTTACCCCACATGAATTCGACTCAAACATAGAAATAGGCATCATTAAAGTTATTAGGAGAAAATACCTCCCCTCTTTCTATGCTTTGTTCTTTTTTGTCTCTATGATTATAACGTTTCTTCACAATAATCCAATAAGCTCCCATTTAACCCAAGGCTTTATCTTAAAAGCCCTGTCCAATCGAGCAAAAACCCGCTCAGCGGCATAATCGCGATAATTTGATAGAAGCATGAAATTGATTACGCATTATCTCTGATAAAACTTGTGCCATTCAATTATTGATCGATTAGAGGGGGGGAGGTGGAAGGAAAAACACGGGGGAAAATTTAAGAAAAAGAAAGAAGAAGAAAATAAGAAAAAGAAAAGAAAAATAATACACATACTGCAGACGCCCCCTCTACTTCGTCTCTATCTATCTATATGTATGATCTTCATCAGCCGTCCCTGTCCGATGTGGGATTTATATATTTAAGGACAAAGCTGCCCTGCTTTTTAAATTCTTTTAGATACACTTTCTCTTCTAATGGTTCATTATCCTCCATTTCCTACCATCCACCTCATGGAACTTTTCTAAGAGTGCTTCATAACATCCCATAACACATACATTCTGAACACTCTTATACACACAACAATATATCATGTCCTTCTCCACTACCTCAAAGGATGAAAAGGTCAATTATTCTACGGAAGTCGCTGGAGACTCCTCCACTGGCTTCGTCGATGACGTGGAGGTCCAAATGTCAAATAAGGACCTTATTGAAAACCCAGACGGATTACACAGAGGCTTGAAGTCCCGTCATATCCAGCTCATCGCCCTCGGTGGTTGTATCGGTACAGGTCTCTTTGTCGGAACTGGTGCATCTCTTGCATCTTGTGGCCCAGCTGGTTTACTCACAGGTTACCTGATCCTCTCTACGGTCATTTATTTCGTCATGAACATGCTCGGTGAAATGGTCTGTTATCTTCCACAGAAAGGTGGTGCCGTCTCTGACTTGGCTAAGCGTTACGTTGGACCTGACTTGGGCTTCGCTACAGGTTGGATTTACTACTACACTTTTGTCATCTTGATTTGTAGTGAGGTGACTGCTGCCGCTATTGTTATCGAGTACTGGACCAAAAAAGTGCACATTGCTGTGTGGATTATCATCTTCCTCCTTGTTATCGTGGGCTTGAACTTCTTGGCTGTCGAATACTACGGTGAGTCCGAGTTTTGGTTTGCCTCTTTGAAAATCCTCTGTATCCTTGGCTTGATCCTTGTCGGTATCGTCATCTTCTTCGGTGGTGGTCCAAACCAGACCAAGGTCCTCGGTTTCCACTACTGGAAGGACCCAGGTGCCTTTGCTTACCATTTGTTGCCAGGTAACACTGGTCGTTTCCTTGACTGCTGGACAGCCGTTATCAAGTCCGGTTTCGCCTTCATCGTCGGTCCTGAACTTGTTGCCATTGCCACTTCCGAAACACAGAGACCAAGAAGAAACATCTCCAAGGCTGCCAACAGATTTGTCTACAGAATCATGTTCTTCTACGTTGTCGGTTCCATCGTCATCGGTGTCGTGGTCCCATACAACAACCCCAACTTGCTATCTGGTACAGGTAACGCCACTGCATCCCCATTCGTTATTGGTATCAAGAATGTCGGTATCAAGGTCTTGGACCATATCATCAATGCCTGTATCTTGTCATCTGCTTGGTCCTCTGGTAACTCCTTCTTCTACGCTGCCTCCCGTTTCTTGAAGACGATGGCTGAAGATGGTGATGCTCCAAAGATCTTTGCTACTACCAACAGATACGGTGTTCCTTACATTGCCTGTGCCTTGACGGCTATAATCTCCTTGCTCTCTTTCTTGAACGTTTCTTCATCTGGTGCTAATGTCTTTGCTTGGTTCTCTAACTTGTGTACCATCTCTGGTTTCATTGGTTGGATCATTGTTGGTATCTCATACTTGAGATGGAGAAAGGCCGTTCAATTCAATGGCCTATGGGACCGTGTTCCATACAAGACCCCATTACAGCCATTCGGTGCTTATTACGCCATCTTTGTCATCACCCTGATCTGTATCACCAACGGTTACGCTGTCTTCTTTGACTTCGACGGTCCAGACTTTGTCGCTGCTTACTTGACTTTGCCAGTCTTCTTCCTTCTCTACTTTGGCTGGAAACTCTGGAAGAAGCACTGGTCTTGGGGTTTGCCAGTTGAGGAAATTGACGTCGTCTCAGGTTTGAGTGACGCTGAGAAACTTGAAGCTGAGTTCGAGGCCAGAACAAAACCACCACACGGGTTCTTCCAAAAGTTCATCGATTGGTTGTTGTGATTTTGATATCGTACACTCTCGAGTCTCCCTCTCAGTCGCATGTTTTTCGAGTATTTAATTCATTGTTGTTGCTTTCCCTCCCTCTTTTCATTTAATTTAACCACACATTTATGAAAAGCTAAAAACAGTCAGTTGAGCTGGCTGATTTAAGTTAAATGTACACTATAAGAGCTACATATAAATTGTACCGTAGCTAATCCCAACATCTGATGCCATCGTAATACTTTCAGAAGGAGGTGGTCATCTAATAAACGCTGAAAAACTAATAGGAAAAGAACTTGACGAAATCCTAAGTTTGCAGCTCCCCGGGGTATGTGAGGCCAACATTTGAAAGAAAAAAAAAAGAAACTCAAGATGCAAACAACAACAGAAAGTATCACGCGTTCTAGTGCGAGATTCACAACATAGTTTGCTTCTCCTAAGACTGAATCATAAGACAGAAAGCCAAAAGTCTAATTATAGTTTATGTATGACATAACACGTCTCTATATACAAGCCATTCATTCCACTACACTTCAAAGATCTGACGCAAAGAAGAGGAAAGGAGAAAGCCAATAGAACAAGGGTCTGGGGGCTTTGCTTGTTGTTTTGCCTTTACCGCTTTGGGCAAACTGCATACGTCAGTTGCTGTGCAAAATATGACCGAATACGGTCTGCTATTTCGCAGAAGTGGCGAACGTTGGCGCTGAGAAGGTGTTGCCGAGAGCTTTTTTTAGGAAGTGGCTGAGAACTTCGCGATCCCGCTTTTAGGGGGAACACGGGATACCATCTTCGCTACTAAGCCTTCTCCGTATCCCAGTGTTTAGGGGACTGTTTACATATTTCGCTCACTTCCGCATTCGGACACTAAGATTCCCACTTTTGGTGCAACTTGCACAACACTGCGCGAAATTTCAGCTGGCAGGATGGTACATGACAGTAAACAAAAAAAGTCGTTCAAAACAAAAATAAATTTGTTTTCCCCCCACCTCAGCCCTTTTTCCTTCCTTCATTCATTCTTTCTTTCTTTCTTTCTTTCTTTCCACCATAACTCTTCCCCCAAAGACATCCACATATCGCCGTCATCTCTATCACTAACATCATGAAGGTTTCTTTCCCAGCTTTCATTGTGCAAATTGTACTCCTTGCAGGTTGTACATTGCTCCTCCTCTTCACTGTGTTTTCTGGTGCTGTGAACCATTCCCCATTCAACAAATTCTATTGGCTCGAGGCTGATACTTCGAACATTACCGGTGCACCAGACTTGTCCCGTTGGACCTTTTGGGGCTTGAGCGAGGTTGAACACGGCAAGAATGTTAAATACGACTTTGAGCCAGGCTACCCAATCTCCCCAGTTGACAACTTTGACACCACCGTAGGTGTTCCAAACGACTTTATTGATGATAGAGATACCTACTTCTACCTAAGCAGAACTGCCTTTGGTCTTTACTGGGTAGCTCTCGCCTTTGTCGGTGTCTCCTTCATTGTCTCCCTTTTCACCCTTTGCTCATACTCCGTTGTCAAACTGAATGGTTGGCTGCTTACAATTGGTGGTATTGCCTGCACCGGTGCCACCTCTATGATGACTGCCACTGTCGTCATGGCCAAGAGTGCCTTTGGTGATAACGACTTGCACAACAAAATGGGTCCATCTCTTTTTGGTATCGTCTGGGCCGCTGTCGCTTGTTTACTCATTTTGTTCTTCCTCTCATGGGGTGAGCTCATTAGTGCCTCCTACAAGAAACACAGAGCCAACATTGCTGCTGCTAAGGCTTCTGAGTCTTCTCCAGATGATGCATACCCACCACCAGCTCAGCAGACTCAGACAGAGTTTGAAGACCCATATGCCCAGCAGCCTCAGCCGCAGCAGACTTTGGGTAAGGAGTCAGGTATCAAGTTCTTCAAGATTAGACGTCACAACAAGGAGGACCAGGAGTCTGTGTAAAGAGTTGTAAAGTGCATCTACAACCTACGCAACGCAAAAGAATGAACCAATGCACATTCCCCCTCTTTCACATTCCCTTATTCTATTTAAACCAACTCAACGTGTCGCATAACTCCACCCACTCCACATTGCACCTTCTCTTCCCTCTTCCCTTTTTATTCTGTTTTGGTGCAATGAAGTTGCTGTCAATCTTGTTAATGTCTAATGGAGCTTAATCATGATCCATCTGTTTCTTTATTTTCATGTGGATATCATTCTCTTCCCCCCCCCCAATACCCAATGCACTTTGAATTGCCAAGGTTAACCATTAAACACTTTTGTCCAACTTCTTCTGACGTTCACTTAATTTTTTTTTTCTTTCTGCCCTTTGGTCCCCTTTTTAAAAACTTCCTTCCATCACATTGTTCGAACTTTTGTTCAATGTGGCCATTAGTTTGTTTTTTTACTACTTTTTGTATATGTACTATTAATCGACCTTCTTCTGTCTATTTGTTATTACTCTTCAAGTACTGTATTGCCCCCTCAGAAATTTTGGATAAGCTGGTTGCTTCCTCGAGACTGCGCTGGCTTAGTTGTTTGTTTACATTTCTTGAGCAAGCGCATTATCATCCTGCTTTGACCACGTGACTGGTCATGTGACCTTCTGTGTTTTGATGTTGATTTTCTTTTCCCGTTGCCTGAGAATTGCTCTGACTTTTTTTTTCTTTGATCTTCTCAACAATTCCGACCTCCTTGGGTTCCGGTCCACGATAAACAACACAAAGGCCTAAGAGAGAGGCGCATAATATTCTCGCCCGCTTGAATCCGTCATACTTTTAAAGTCCAGCTCTTTTCATTATCCTAATACTCTACCTCATTGAGTATAATTTGGTCGTTGTTAAGAGTCCCACAGAAAGCGTCCAAAGAGCGGCTACTGAGCTGCAAAGGTTATCTCTGGTCGTAACTCACCACCGGTCGCCAAATCCCCGGTTCTACCCCAGACATTTCAAGCCATGTCTAACCTCAGTCTTGTTAACTTCGACAGGGGTCACCATAATGACAACAATGATAACATTGACTCCGCCCTTCAACAAGCTCTCTCGAACTTTGAGGAAGAACATGATCCTCAACTGACCAGACATCGTCAACCTCAGCACCCGCACAACGAGAGTCATGACGAGCACCAACATCAGCACCATCAAAAAGGTGCAGTGCCAGTTGATCCATCACTTGGAACAGACTCTGAGAAGGAGGCTGTTGCAGCAGCTGCCGCTGCTGCCGCTGCTGCCGTTGCTGCTGATGCCTTTGCAAGATCGACAGCACAGGCTGCTGTCAACTCCACCACACCAAGGCCTCAATCCAGTGATAGGAAAGTGACCAAGCCAAGAGTAAACAAACCTGGTCAAAAGTTTGGTGCAAAGAAGAAGTCGTGGGTTTGGCACTGGTTTGTCCAGGACCCTACCGACTGTAACCTGGCTACTTGCGACTATTGCGGGAAGATCATCAAGAGACTGGATTCCGATAAGGGATCCCCAAAAAAGCTTGGAGAGCACTTGAGAACTCATAAGATTGACAAAACTTCTTTTAACAGTAAGAGGGGTGATCAGATGCTTCCAGGCTCTGACGGTCGTCAGTATTTCAACACTTTGAACACTACTGCTAGCACGTTCAAACAACATCCACTCTCCAATCAGACTCAACACGACAACAACAGCAGCAACGACAACAACATCGACTTCAACTCATCATCTACCAACAACACCAACAATGGCACGGAAGGTTCTGCTGTTTCAGATCACCCTGCTGAGGACCTGGATGGCTCAATGTTTGATCAGTCTCCTTACACTCAAACCAAGTTCCAAAGAGAGATTATGAAGTTCCTCGTTGAAAACAAGCTACCACTCTCCGTTGTAAAGAGCCACTCATTCAGACAAGTGATCTATACATTGAAACGGCAAGCTGTGGCTGACCTAAACCAGTTGAATCACTTGTATGCCTCGCTGTTACAGGTCGTTCAAGGTGATAAGGAGGCGAACGCCCATCAGGATCAAGGTCAAGTGGTCCACAATGCTGAGGGTGATGTTGATCAAGAATTGACTAATACTGATGGGCCATGGGATGTCTGACTAATCTTTGATTTTGGTATGGTTTCATTGTGTTCTGTGCTTGATATTCCGTTATATTCTCGTGTTATAGTAATTGTATTAGTAATTAAGTTTGTACCGGCTCAGCTTTAGACGCATCTCCTTCGCTTGTTTTATGTATTATAAAGAGTCCTTAAGCTCTTTGGCATGTATGGAATGGCGTCTGCCCATGAAAGCTGTAACTTTAACCATCGTTCTGAGATCACATTAGAAGATAAAGGATCATTGAGATCATCTGGTTCGATGGGCACGGGTACAACAACATAGTTGGACTATGATCTAGTTGGAGCAAAGAAGGACCTATCTATCTCAACTACTATCTCAAAGGTAATTTTGTGTTGTAACATTTCTCAAGGATCACCTCTGATACTGCACCAGGCAGATTCCCACAAAAGAAAAAGAAGAAACAAGAGGCATCCATTCGTACTAACTGAGACGTCCGGTACATTACTCCTCACTAATGACAACCCCACCACCGGTCTTAATCATTTTCGTCAGCTTGTTCAATGCAATACCAAGGTCATCACCATCATCTCTCAGTCTCATTAACAATGCCACAGCAATGGATCCAACGATAGTACACCACCACTCTCCAGTCTTTCTCACGAGTGGGCTTCTGCTTCCAAGACACTTGTCTCTCTTCTCTTTAAAGATGGAGAGAAGAGTAATGCGTGCCAGATAAGAGACCACGGCTTTGTTGGCAGTGTCATGATAGGCATACCACCACAAACCTGAAATGAAACCATTGATTCTTGGATTCAATCTTGTAGTAAGAAGCACATATGATGTTAGCAATGAGCCTATGGTCACACACGTGAGTTTCCCACTAGAGTTTACTGCTCTTTGGAGGATTGTAAGTTGTCTCTGGTTTCCCTGGAGCGATGATGTCCCCGGAGCTATAGAAGGTTCGAGCCCTGGCTCGCTCTTTCTCCCAATCAACCTGGAATCTTCGGACTTCGTTATAACATCTTCATTGATACCAGCAGCATCCTCATACTCATACTGATAGCTTGTTCCTGTACTGTCTGACAAAACTCCACTAGATGGCCCACTTAACGGCATAGAAGCAGTATCAGAAGTTCTTGACTGGTACTTATAAACACCGTAGAAGAAAGGTAACGAGAATAAAAATGTCGATGCAAACTTCTTTGGCACCTGTCTCTTTAGAACTCTCCAGAAACTTGCTTGAGAAGGACTCAGGACAGATAGTCTGGCATTGGTATGTGCAGGATTTGTTCTTGTCAGAATTACTTCGGAGTGGATTAGCCCCTTATTAACTCTTCTTACTCTCTTCACCATTACAAATCTGTCAATGGTCTTTGACCAGTCACCATTATACCACACTGGTTTCTCCTCAATAAGCCCGGAGTAAAGGGTTGTAAAGAGCTTAGAAACGAGACCAGGTAAACGTGCCGGGTTTGTAGAGGCCTGTTGAACCCACTGAGATAAACAAATAGGTATCAAGAACCAATATGATGGTAATTTGAAGGAGTAATACTTTCTGATAAGGAGCTCCAAACTGCGGGAGAGTGTGTATATGGAAAGGTAATCCTTGATATCACCTTCTGGCATCACAGCCAGTGAGGGAATTGTAAGTGCCAATGAAGATTTAGTGGACTCGGATACCTTGGTGCGTAGGATCGGTAGGGCCGATAAAAGAAGCGAAAGTGATGATGCATACCGTGCTATGTGTTTCAGCTCTGATGTACCAAGCTGTGAGCTCAATGGGCGCTTGATGTTTATCATGATCTTTTTAAGTGATGCGGCAGTCGCAATGACTCCCAGAATTGAAAGGAATTTCTCGATGAAAGCACGAGACGTTCTAGCCATTAGCTGCGATGCTGGACTTCTCGAATCACTAATGGACTTGTAGTCATCAACAAATGCGCCTGATAACTCAATGATGTTGATCCTTGCACTTTGGTCTTTTATGTGAAGTTTTGTGAGAACCTTTGGCAGAGAGTCAGCCAACTTGACCACAGCTTCTGGGGATACAATGAACTGCGCTGTATACAACAGGCACCTGTACGTCTTGACCGTAGTTTCTGGCATGGTATCTTGTCTTTCAAATATTGTCGAAAATTTGCAGTGATAGATTTATCTTAGATTCCGATAAGACCGTAGTTGACACTGGATTGAGAGAGAAAGATACGTAGGAAACTAAAAATAAAACCCCACACTTTGTTGGGTCGCAGGAAGGATTCGCGCGGTGGTGGTCTTTAAATGAATTCACCCGGACACCACCTGAGACAACCCGTACACCTTGAGAATGTCGAAACGATAATCAAAATAATTTAATGTCACAACAATATCTATAGATTCAATCAATTTGATGTCAGACTCTATTATATTTCTAACGAGACACCTTGACCACTGACATTTAAGAAGGATATATTACTGATATTTACCTGATAATCTGAGGATTAAATTGGAAGTTAAAAACGCTCAATTGTTCACAGTTCCTAGAGACATATTTGTATAAATTTATGAATTAGAAATATCAATCCTTGAAGTATGCCATTGTTCTAGCACATGAACTAATTGATGCGATTCACAAAGTCCAAAATGGAGGGCCCTTAGTGTCCAGGTTCTTGATTTTGATTCCTTTGCGGACACATAGAGAACAGGAATATCCAGTGTAAAAGGTTAAAAAACCCTTTATTTTATATTTTTACCACTGATTTGGTGAGGCGTACAGATGATTGAATCTTTAGAAATCGAAGTTAGAGGTACCAGAAAAGTCAGCATAGGGATAATTGAGACAAGGATATCAGGCGTTAACAGCGGCATTGCTTTTCTTGATTCTTCAGTCTCGGCTCCTCCAATCATACCGCTAAAGATTAAAGGAAATCACCCACAAATTGAAAAAGTGCTCTGGGTTTGAGACATTAATGACTGATGCTACAACGGCAGAAATCGAAGTCATTGAGCTTAGGATGTTCCTACAATCTGCGGAGACAAAGTTGTAGCTGGGGGCTGCGATGTTTAACAACCACATCTTACTGGTCGGCGGCATTCACTGGTATCGGAGAACGGGTAGTGAATTAAGCAGGTTTCTGATGAGCTCAGAAAACACGTCAGCCTCCATCGTAGGGCTATGAAACCTGATATGGAGAAATGCAAAGGCATAAGAGCTTATGTGAATCTGAATATTGCTGACCTAAGCGCGGGGATAATTTGTGTTTTTTTTTTATTGTGGGAAAGTTAGGCACAGTTGAAGGCTGGTCGTACAATCTAAAGAAACAACACCGCAACATATTTAGCCCTGATTTAGAGATAAATCAAAGAATAAATCAGCTGGAAATAGTTATTACTAATAAAAGACTTCAAAGAGTGGTATCCATCTTCAATACACAGAAACTCGGCCCTAAAACAACTCAGCATGTTAATCTTATGTATTCAGAAATCCCCACCTGAGCGAGAGCATATCAGTATGAGTCTCACTGCAAATCTGAAACACCAAAACATTGGCACTCATCGAAGGTCCATCTCCAAAAGTTGAGCTCGAGCTGTGTTTTGGTGGTTTTGTGTCACCGTAAAGCTCCTAAAAATGTCCCAATGCGGAAGTTTTCCTTTCGCGAACATGCCAGATTCTGATAGGTCTGCTGTTTGAGTTTGAATAAGGTTTACCGAGAGTTTCATCAGTCGTTACCAGTTGTTCAAAAAGTCTTCGTCAGTTGCTCTCAAAGTCTTATATCTAACCGGAGGACAAGAAAACCCGAACACTACAGGGCGAAACCCCAACAACACCTTCGAAAACCTGTACACCTCTTATATCTCTTAAAATCGTCTAGTTGACGTACTATGTTCAGAACTAGTGATATAATGCATGTCATACATATTTAAGTGTTACCAGTATTTATTGAGATACTCTGAGAAGTCTTGGTTCTGATATTAACACTTAAGAATTCTTGAACTCCTTAAAAATGTATTGATCTTCCAAACTCTTAATGTTTATGATGTAATTGAGGGAATAAACAAAAAAGTTTTGTTTCACCAATTAAGATTTGAGGTTAGTAGTTGAAGATATCTTTATATATAGAAGTGTAGTACCGAAATGTGTTTTTAACATGACGATTGACTTAATTTGAAAGTCCTCAGGGATTCATATCAAGATATTTGAACAGTGATGCGCACCTTAGCTATACTCGTGTAACAAGGAATGGAGTCTATCTTATGCGGTATATTTACCCAGTTTGAAGAGACGTATATGTGTGTTCGTTTATTCATCGCTTTGTGATACTAAACCCAGAAGTGAGTTTGAAGTTATGTAGTTGCTGATTATTCAAAGCAGAACTTTGCGGTTTGATTCCCTAGTGTGTCATAGCTATAAATAAGAGTTGGCCATCCATTATAGTGGCCGACACAGTGGTGCTTATTGTATCATCAAAGCTGAGCGTGTATTACTGCTAAGTCGTTTCACAGTTGTGAATGGATGATCCCTCCGTTTAAGAACTAGCTCAAATGTAGAACCGAGAACGATCAACTGACTATGATTTGCTCTTGAGCATACAGCACCAACCAGCTAGACCTCATACACAGTGCACTAAGATATTTCTTAGCTGGGCATAAGTACTGTCCCCGAAGTAAGGAAACAGCACTGTCTTATGAACTCCTGAGGCCCTTGAGAGTTTGCGATGGCCGGGAATTTCCCGGTAGACCGGAAACTACCGGGTAACTCTTCAGAATTTTATTTTCTTCGCGAAGAATCACACCCGATCATCCAAATATTAATGTTTTCAGGATTCATCTGGACACCAATGACCCGCCAGTTGACACCCACACACCACCTTTGAGAAGGCTAGGAAGCTAATCACAGAGCTCGCTTTATTGTATCAAACCCGTGATTGAGTTGATAATAATGGAGTATGTGTTTGTTTGATTTGTATTACCGTTTTACTGAGTTGTGATTGACGATGCGTTCTCTCGGGATTGTGCCTTGCTTTGTTTACAGGTTGTTGCTCAGCGTCAATGTAAACAAAGGAATAACGCGTCTCTTTCGGGAGAGAGGGAAAGCAGTTGATTATCCAAGAGTCTGCAAACTCGGTGTGTTGAGAATTATCACTAACAGTTTCATACAAGAAGTCAAGTTTTCGTCACCAACGGTGTTCCAGTGGAATTTTTTGTTCCTGCTGAGGAGGACAATCGTGAACAAGTGGTCCAGGCCATCATAGACCACGGTGGTAAGGTCGTTGAAAAAGAGGGCAGTGACAGCCTCTACATCTCCAGCAGTGCCGACGAATCACGCAATCCGATCGATCCAAAGTTTTTGTATGAGAGCATTGACAAGAACCAATTCTTGGATCCAAACGATTACAAGAGTTACGGTGTCCAGCACATCATGAACTATTTGGAGAAGGAGTCTGCCGCAGCTGCAGCAGCCGCTGCTGTTGAGACCTCCACACCTGCCCAAGCAGAATCAGCTAGAGCTCCTGGACACATTGATGCAGCTTCTAATACTGAAGTTGCAGCAGTGGATGCCTCCTCTGCAATCTCTGATGTTGAGCATGAAACGCGCGAGGCTCGCTTGGCTGCTGCATCTGCTGTTCAGGATGGCATGTTTGTTACACGTGAGGACCGCATTAACCTGCACAACAAGAACGGCTTCACTCGCCAGGAGGATGAAATTATCTTAGAGGAGGTCAGAAAGCACCCTCACCGTCGTACTACCCACAAGTTGTATAATGAGATTGCCGCGAAGATTGGAAGACACACTGGAAACTCCATCCGTTATAGATTCCGTGCTCATTTGGCACCGCTTCTGGGTTACGTGTACCAGATTGATGATGAGGGTAAACTCGTTACTGATGCTGAGGGTAAGTTGATCCAAGTCACTGATATGCCGAAGACGTTAAAGAACAAGTTTACTGCTAAGGACGACTACACCTTGTGCAGCGAGATCAGAAAGTTCTTGAACGAGAAGGGCGATGTTACTGAGGCAGATCCAAAGGATATTGTCTTGCCAGGTAAGTTCTTTGAGAAGTTAGCCGCTATGGAAACAGGACACTCCAGGGCTGCCTGGAGAGATCGTTACAGAAAGTTTGCCATTCCCTATGGTATTGACAAATATATTGCCTTATACGAGTCTGATGTGGCTGCAGGTAGGGTTCCTGTCGAGATCAAAAACTTTACTGGAAGACACATTTATAAGAGTGCCAAGAAGAAAGAAGGAGATAACATCGATGCTGTTATTTCTGAGAGATTAGGCCAACATAATGATCAGTACCAGGAGGCTAGAACTTACAAGAAGAGAAAGGGTGCAAATGGTGCAGCTAGTGCAGTTTCTAACTCCAACGATGCAGCCAACGTCTTCTTATCTGGTGATCAGAATGCTCTAGCTGGTATCGCCAGTAGCAACTTGTTCGAGTCTCAGGCTGCTCAGGCCGTTGCTGTTGCCAATAATGCTCATACCGAATTGGACCCAGAGGAGTTCTTGACCGAGGATCTTGTCACTTCAAAGTTCTTCCAGTTCCAGCCACTGAATTCTGTTGTTGCTAAGGTCACTGAGATTGTCAACAGAAACTACGAGTCTGGTGATGCTGAAGAGTTGATTAACGCTTTGTACGACGAAGCTGGTATCCAAAAGAAGTTTGGTACTTTTATCATCACATCTGTTTGTGGTGATGTTGTTTTGATTCCAAAGTACTTGGAGATGTTCTTGAAGACTGGTCAGAATCCTCCAGAAGATGTCCACGGTGTTTGGTCTCCAAGAGATGATGAGTTCTTGAAATCCAATGATCCGGAGGGCATGGAGTTCTTGAGAAGACTGCATGGTCCAAAGAGAATTGAGTTGAGAAAGAGCTTTGCTGAAAATTTGTCCGAATGGGTTGAGTGATTTGTTGAGGTTGGATTTTTTTTTTGTTGTTTAACAAGTTGTTTGGCGCGAGGCATCGGTGTGTCATATTTCTTCTCTTCTCGTGTCTATCATTCTTTTTCTCTTTTATTCTTCTCTTACGTTCGCTTTTGTATACTAGTTACCTGTAAGAAAGGTGTCATATAATATTAGTTATATATCGTAAAGGTAGTATTAAGCGTAAAAGAGATATAGTTGAATGTGTGTGGTTAACAAGCAGGTACAGCTACGTAAACAAAAATCACCACAAGCCGAAAGCAACAAGTAAGTAGTCGAATAAGAGACCATAAGTCAAGTAAAGCCCATTACCAATGTTTGCGGTAAAGTACTTCCAGCAACTGGCTGGATCGTCGAGGTCGACCTTCTTGATCATCTCAAACAGCTTGTATCCAAAAGCAGTACTCCCCAAGATGAAACCTGGCATTACGATGGATCCAGAGTTGACACCTGCAGCAGCAAGCATGGTGAGCTGTGTGATCGTCAAACCTGTAAAGATCTTCTTAGAGTGGTTACCCCAAGCCAGTGCAGTTGACTTCACACCAGCGTTGATGTCAAATAGTTTGTCCTGGTGAGCGTAAATGGTGTCGTAAGTCATGGTCCACATGAACGAGGAGATGAACAACGGAATCATAGTAGGGAGATCCCAGATACCCATTGCCGGGAAGCCCAATAATGCACCCCAGTTGAAAGCCAGTGATAATACAGCTTGTGGATAGTACGTGAATCTTTTGAACAGGGGATAAGTGCACACTGGCAATAAGGAGAGGGCACCGAGAGCGAAACAGTCCCATGGAAGACACATAATGATTCCGAGGCCCACGGTCAGCTGGGATCCAAGGAATGCAATAGCTTGTTTGGTTGATACACGGCCGGAGGCGATTGGACGCTCGATGGTTCTAAGCACCTTGGAGTCAAAGTCTTTGTCGAGGAGGTCATTGATGGTACAGCCAAAGCCTCTCATTATGAGGGATCCGATTCCAAAGACACCTAGCATGAACGCTGTAGATGTGATTGGGGCCGCAGTCATTGTCGAGGCGAGCAGAATAGACCACGTACATGGAATATAGAGAAGCCAAGTTCCCACAGGCTTCTCCAGTCTCATTAGCTCGGTATATGGAATCCATTTCTCTGGGAGCTTAGAAACATATGGACCAAGGCCCGCGAGCCGTTGTTTTGCGGCAAGTTCACGTTCTTCTTTGGAGAAAAGGCTGACAGAGGCGGTCGTTGATGGTTTTGTGGCAGTAGATTGTTTTGAAAGGGATGACTGGAAGCGGACATTGGCCAATGTCTTTGTTATCTGTGTTGGGAGCAGTTGGCGAGAGAGCGGGAGCCGGGAGGAGGCGAGCAAAGCCGAAGGTTGGAGGGATCTGAAGGCGAGGAGGGACTGCTCTCGTAGAAGCATCGTCATTGGGAGGGTTTTTGGTTCGAGAAATTTAATGGAAGGGGGGATGTGCTATGATGTTATTATATGTGTGTATGTGTGTGCTTAAATTTGTGGAGAGGAGCAGGATGTGTAAAACTGAGGACAGACCAAAGGGGAATAAAACAAACAAACGGGAGCCGTGCCCTAAGTGCAGTGTGTATCGGCTGAGATGTACCGCGATACACACAATTTGTTCATATATTAACTGTCCCCAATTTAAACAAATCCCCAGTTTATATGATTAAATCAAGTTACAGATTACTCAAACCATTTCTTTGAGGTCATTGGTTCTTTCATCCATGCTGCCTCCGCTGTTGTTTGACCAATGAAAAACGTCCTTCATGCTTACATCATCATATTGAAGATCAAAGCTATGATTATATAATCACAATGCAGATACTGACGTAATATGCAGCGAAAAACACAAATTGTTTAGCGCCTTGATAAAATTTTAACTGGCACATAATCGTTTTTTCATTAAATCTTCGGAGTCTTCTGGGGTGTTAAAAGGTAGGGTGTCACTTACAACAAGTAGCTGTAACTACAATCCATAAAATATGAGACAGAAAAGAGCCAAATCATACAGAAAGCAGATGCTTGTGTATCAGCACACATTTAAGTTCAGAGAACCGTACCAGGTCATCATAGATGACACACTTGTTCTTGAATGTGACAAGTCCTCGTTTGATCTCCAGAAGGGCTTGACCAGAACACTTCAAGCTGAAGTGAAACCAATGATTACACAGTGTTGTATGCAGGCTCTCTATGAAACCAAGAATCAACGCGCAATTGACCTGGCAAAGACGTTTGAGAGACGTCGCTGTGGTCATCTGGCTCCTGACTCCAAACCTCCACACGAATGCATCAAGTCCATTGTTTGCATCAACGACGAGAACAAACACAGATACGTTGTTGCCTCCGAGAACGACAAGCTTAGATACTCCCTGCGTAAGGTTCCAGGTGTCCCATTGGTCCACATGAAGCGTTCTGTTATGATTATGGAACCGTTGAGTGCCGCCTCTGCAAGAGCCAGCCAAACCTTAGAGAAAGCTAAGTTGACTGGAGGCTTGAATAGTGCCAGAAGTGGTATCGCTGGGGTTGATACTGACAGTGAAGTTACAAAATCTAAGAAAAAACGAGGACCAAAGGAGCCAAACCCACTCAGTGTTAAGAAGAAGAAGAAAACTAGTACTACCATTAATGACAACAATGAGACAGACAAGGAGAACGAGAAGAAGAGGAGAAAAAGAAAACACAAAAAGGCTGGAGCCGAGAATTTGGAGCAGGCTAATGACAATGACAACAACAACAACTCTGATGACTCTGATTGAACTATTGGTTTTCTAAAGTATCACAAGGTTCACACCCCAAAAACCACAACACAAACAATCATTTGCATGCCTTTCACATTGGATAAGAAATCTCTATTTCTAATTTCTAACGTTTTAATGAAAAGTAAAATAACTCTCACTAGATTTGGAATCTGTTCGCTTTTAGTAATTTTCGTGTAGAGTCTCTCTTCCCCACATTCTCTTGAAGTTATCATGTTCTGAAGATTACTGTTTGAAGTAAGTTACTATTCTGATGGTAATAAGGTGAAATGGTGCCACTTACCTCTGTTATCTCAGTTTAGATCTGTGACTCATATGGTACTATATAGTGGTTTTGGTTTAAGTTTAATAACATCCACCCTTTGTACTCCTTCTATGAAGATCGAAGGGCTGTGTATTCCCATTGCTAAATGCAATTAAGTTTAAGGAGAACAGTGACGAGGCCGATTGTTGATTTGGTTTGATGCTTTCCAGCCTACAGAAAAAGCATTTTTGGTCGATTACATTTGGTTTCTCGCTAATTATATTGGAATTACAAGGTTAGACCGTACATTACTACTCCACCGGTTCCAAATTCAGTTTCATTATAAATTACTCAGGTCTGGGGAGGTTGTTCAGTGGAATTTTCCTCTTGTGGGGAAGGAGTCGTCTTAACTGCTTTCTGGTCCTCCAAAAAGAGCAGGGCAATCACTTGAAAAACACCAAAGCCGACAAGCATGTAGGAACAACGCTTGAATCTCCAGTCGTACTTCTCTATCTGCTCCTCTGACGTAACTTCATACATAACACCAGAGAGCGTGGCGACCAGGGCGTTACCGAGACAGATACCCACCTGTGAAACAGTTTGCAAGAACCCGGAGACAACACCTTGCAAATGGCCAGGCGTGTTTCTCAAGATGGCATTGAAATACACACCAAAGAACGTGTTTGCAAAGATGCCGAACAAGAATAGTGGGACAAACTCATAAATCCAGTAGTTATTCTTCTGTTTATAGTTACGAAAGGACATCCAAACCATCAGCAAAATGTTGGCAAATTGAGAGGCTATAACAACCCATTTCATTGAGATTCTGTAAATGAGCTTCTCATTGTTGACGAAGACACCAATAGTGAGTCCCACAGTGAGTGGGAAGGCCTTGAGTCCAGAAATCAAAGAGTTATCACCTTCAATTGTTTGAGAGTACTGAACGACAATGGAGAGCGTGCCCAAGTATGTGATGTAGCAGATGCACACACCCACCACAAATGGGACAAAGTTAGTAATCCCGAACGCTTCTCTTGGGATAAGCAACAATATGTTATATCTCCAATCCTTCTCGTGTGTGGCCTCGGAGTATTCATCATTTTTCAAGGGCAATTTCTCTGCTCTCTCGGCATTCACTTTGTCCTTGTAGTTCTGAATGTACACCATCTCAAACCAAGCACCAGCAAGCAACACAACGATGCCTACTGGGATAGGAACATAGGCTGCAGGTCTTTTCCATGAAACACCGCCTTCAGTCAGTCCCAAGATGATCAAGCAGATACCAACGACAATGGCCGCGGTGCCAGGCAAGTCCAGGTTCTTCAGAGAGACATTTTGGTTCTCTTGGAAGACTTCGACTGGGACCATAGTAAAGTATAACACAATGACGACGGTCATTGACATGGCAAAGCTTGTGTAGAAGAATCCCTTGTAGCCGATTTTGGTGAGTGAGAACGCACCACCAACAATGAGACCAATGCCGTTAGAGGTTGTGAAACAGACCATGATAGCCAGCAATGCATTACTGATGCCATAATCAGCAAAATAGTAGTAAGCAATAGGGAATAGTGGGGGCAGTGTAATGGATGCAAATACCCCTTGAATGGCTCTGAACACGATGAGCACAATAACTTCGTTCTCAATGAGAGCACAGATCAAACATATAATGCCACTGACACCCATACCAACCAAGAACACAACTTTCGGGCCAAGAATATCAGACATCTTACCTGCAAGCATGATAAAAGCACCGAGCGTCAAGGCATAAGCAGAAAGCACCCAAGTCACAGTAGCAGAGTCAGTGTTGAAGTGTTTTTCGATGGATTCGTACACTGCGAGTATTCCCGCAACGTTGAAGTTATCCAAGGTACCTCCTAGTAAAAGCATTATAAAGGAGAAGATCTTAGAACGTTTTGAAGATGGCACGAGATTATCCAGCTTTTTGTGAACTGCACTGATTCCAGTGATTAGTGTCATGATTTGATCGACCTCTGTCATTCCATAAGGAAAGACCTTTTAACATTTTAACTCAGGGAAGAAGGGGAAGAGACAAAGCCTTATGTAATCTATGGACCCTGCATATCGGCGAGTTTCTGATTACCAATCCCGTTAGGGTCTTTCATCTGAAGTTGTCTTTCAGTTGTTGTAGTTGCCCTCGATTTGCTTGTGCTAACTGGAAAGATGGAGCAACGCTGTCGGCCGATACCACAATAGCCGCCCTCGGCCGACCCGGTGACTGTGCTCCATGAGATTCTCTAGCCTTTTAGTTTTATCCTTTATTGTTTTGTGCCTTTGTTTATATTTTGTATTAGTAAGTGCTTTACAGATAAGCATGCCTTTTTAGAGATATTTGTTTGGTTCTAGCGAAAGTTACATAGAAGATACTAAAATTGAAATGAATTGAAACGAACTGTAGTGATAAAAGAAAAGGAAGAGAGATCATATAGCAATTCAGTTGTTCTTGTCTTGGTTATTAAGACAGATGTTTCTGTATGACACCTTATCAGTTTCCTCTGCTTTTTTTTCGGCATCTTTGGATATTAAGAGGCGAATGTTTGTTGAGATTAGAACCCAAAATGTTAATAAGAATATATCTCCACCCAAACTCTGACATCATCGCCTGTGTCAGTTACTCGCGTGTTTTAAATTTCGCTAGCGTCGGACGAACACACAAAGATGAGTGAGATCGCCCTTGTCCAACTTCTCGAGTCTTTTTACGATTTACAGGGAGAAAGGGAAAACAAGAACCGATAAAACATGATACAGAGAGCCCATATAGTTTTGAGGTCAACAAGAACGCAGTTGCGGGCTTACTCCACGCAACAAACTTCCTTAAGCACTCCTTCAGAGATCACCAAATCCAAACTATCATCCTCATCATCACCAACGAAAGCACCAAAGATCTCTGCCAAGGAGCGTGCTCAACTTGTCTCAAACTCATTCAAATCCGTGTTTGAAGGGATCTTGGAAAATGAAGAAACTTACGAAACAATCGATACCAAACCGATCTATGCATCACCCCGGAAATTCGTTAAACTGTCGCAATTCCATAGGGATCAGGTCATTGCAGAGTTGGAGAAACGTATGAAACAGCCATGGACGCGCTTGAGCGATGATGCTAAACGTCTGTCATATTTCATCAGCTATGGTAATTGGGAGGCTAGAGAAGGGTTCGAGGATAACATGTTTGCCAATGTTCAGCCACAGGATTTGCCATTTGAGACGCCTTCAAAGATTAGAACCATCACTCCTGGGCCTAAGGAACCTGTAAAAAGATTGCCTGAAGTGGATCTATGGCAGGTATCAGAGTCAAGACGTGCCGATTTCAAGAAGATGACTCGTACTTTGGACCCAATAAGTAAAGTCGTTGTTTACTTGGCTGTGATTATTAGTATGATTGCCCTCTATAGAGACAAGTATGTTGGTGAGGCCGGTATGGTCAGTGACGTGCCAGAGAGTCCATACATGTTGGCTGACATTAAAAGACAGGAGGAGTATGAAGCTGCAGAGTTACAAAAGAAATTGGAAGATGAGGAGAATAAGGAGGAGAAGAAGGCCAAGAAGTGGTACTTCTTGTGGCTCAAGTAAATAAATAATTGATGTGTACATAAATGTTATAGTATACTTCGCCGTATATATACGTATATTTATTCAAAATGAGGTCACAAGTAGCGTAGCAGATATCGAAGAAGTACGGTAGCAGATGGATGATGAGGATAAACACAAGATGCAAAGAAATGAAAAGGATACAAGAAAAAAAACGGACCTTGACACATACAACGTCAGCAAACTCTAGTATTAAAAGGAGAACAAAGGCAAAAGGCAAACAAAGAGAAAAAAATAGGCAAGGGGAATGGTCATTAGATCGTATGTTTACTCATCATCAACCTCTTCATCATCGTCACCATCCATGATATCATCAGCCCAGCTCTTTTCCACAGTCTCTCTAACTCTTTTTGCATACTGTGACGAGTGGTCTTTATAGAGATTTGCAGCCTCAACATTTGCAGGGGATGAAATATTTGGGTCGTTCAGAAGTGATTGAATGGAAGTCAGAATGGATGCCACGTCAAAGGTAGGGGACCATCTGTTTTGTAAGATATCGAGACAGAGCTCGCCACTAGCGTAAACATTTGGATGGAACATTTGAGAGATGAACTTCACTTTTGGTGGTTTGTTTGGATACTGTTCGTCAAAGTTAATTGTGAGACGGAAAGTACCATCCTCAAATGGTGTATCGGCTGGGCCGATGATGACGGCGTTCCTATAGTTAAGAAAACCGTATTAGTAACGTTGAATAAAGGGAGGAAAAACACCAATTACTTACCAAACCATCACGTTCTCTGCAAGAGGAGTAGCAGAGACACCATCAGGTGGATCACCTTGGAGTCTCTGGAGCAAAAAAAGAAAGTTAGTTAATGCTTCAAGATTTACACATATGTCGTTATCGCCACCTTAAGTGGATAGAGAAGTCTCACGCGTGTGAGATTTTCACACCGATGAGGGGGTACAGGGAGGCGATAACGATGCAAAAGAAGGATACGGAAAAAGAATTATAACATACTTTAAGGTCTCTCATGAGTCTTCTTCTTGCTGGTGTAGACATTTCGCTAGATCAAATTGATGTTATGTGAGCCTTCTTATAACAAAAGGAGTATACTTTCTATGGGTAAAATTCAGGAAAAAAGTGGAGTCTGCCTTTATGATCTTTCTTTTTCGCGCTTTTTGCGGTTTATTAAAGAATTTTTCGCCACCCATTGCTAGCAAATCCTAAAAAGGGAAAGATTATGAGGCACTTACATATTTTGTGCAATTTGACGAAGTTTGACATAAAAAACTCCAGAGGAAACAAAAAAGGTGATTACGCTTGCGCAATTTGGCGTGCCCCAAAAAGAGTGACTCAAAATGACAACGGACTGTGAGTGATGCTTTTTTTGGGCTTGTCTTCAAGAGTTAAATCTATTCCAACATTTCTTCTCCAATGACCAGTTTTGTACACCTCTACAATTTGCATTACTGGTGTTTTTCTTAAAGAAAAAGAGAAACCTGACCTGTACTTTGCTTACAAAACTGTTCTGCCCCTAATCAGCTTTTTCACTAGTACCATCGATTACGTACTTCCCGATCGACCGAACAACCCGCCCCAAGAAAAGGCCATACATATATATATATATATATATTTGCATTTTTAAGGAGACAACAACAAATTCTTTTTCTACACGTCAAGTCGTCACATTTCATAGACGTACACACACAACAAACAGATCCGAAACTATGGTGCTAAGATTACGACCAAGTGTCTCAACTCATCATCTCACTTCGAGATATCTCAGGACGGTATCGCAACCGAACTTGTCACCAGATGTTGATCTTTCATCGAAGCCAGACTTCTCCAAATACCATCCCCACATTGAAGAGATTACTGCACACTTATCAGATCTTGGCCCTTATCCCGTTCATTCGCCCTACTTGAATCCACAGCATTTCTATCAAAACACCGTTGTCAAGGACTGGAGCCGTCGTACTCCACATCCTGTCACTTTGCAGCATTTGGCTATGTATGGTAAGAAGCTGACCGAGTCGAAGATTATCACTAGTGCCAATTTTGTGCGATTGGAGCTACCAATTCGTATTGCTTTGAAGTTGAGGGAGTTGCAAGATTTACCGTTTAGTGTGGTGAACAACTTCCATTTGGCCAAGGTGTATGAGTCTTACTACGATATCTTTGAGAGATTCAGGAAAGTTCCCAAGATTGAGACTATTGAGGACAATGAACGCTTCTGTGACATGCTAGAAGACGTGTTGACTGACGTGAACTTGCTGAATTTACCAAACTTGATGATGGGAGCTCTAGAGTGTTGTATTCTCCAATCCTTGTCGAGAGATCAGTTGGATGAATTGATTTCATCATTACTCAGAGCCAGAATTTCGAGACGTTTGATCATTGAAGAGCATTTGTCCTCCACCAAGAACTTTATGACAGACCCAAGCAATAGTCGCTCCAAGCAGTTTATTGGCGACATATTCTTCAAATGCTCTGCAGAAGAGCATTTGCAAATATCTGCTAAGAACGCTGCACAGTTCATTGAAAATCTCTATCCTGGTATCCAGATGCCAAAACTTGTCATTGAAGGTGAGAGGAACCTTCAGTTCTACTTCTTGACGGCACACTTGCACTACATGCTTGGTGAGATTTTGCGTAACTGTTACGAGGCGACTGTCAAGCACTTCATTGCATCGAATCCACAACCGGGAGAGACCCCTCCTCCAGTGAAAGTGTGCTTGATTGATTCACCTGACTACGTTGGATTCAGGTTCTCTGACCGTGGTGGCGGCGTTGGCATGGAGCCGATCCAGAAGGTGTGGTCTTTTGCTAAGGACCCGGTACTCGCCCGCCAATCATTGACTAACTTCCATAAGCTTCCACACCTCGACTTGGAGGCGATGGCTGCCTCGAAGGATTCGAACATGAAGGCTCGTAAGTCGCTGATGCAGACGTCTGTGGGAGGTATTGATGATAACCGGATGAAGGAGGCCACTTTGCTTAGCCTGGCGCAGAGACCGGCCCAGTACAAACTGGGCTTGGGTCTTGCCATGTGCAAAGTGTACTCTGATTACTGGAACGGTGACCTTGTGGTCCACTCTTTAAAGGGGTATGGAACGGACACTTACCTTAAGCTCGGTAAGCTTGGCTACCACAAGGATAAGCTGCAACTAGATAGGGCTTGATCTTCTGAAATAAAGGTAATGACTTTTACGATATTTCCTGAAAGAGTAAGATATATAAGGTGTAGATGTTTATTAGGCGCGAAATAGCCAGAAGAACAAACTATCGACCTGAGATGGCCTTAGTTAAGCGCGCGTCCATAAATGTGAAAGAACAGGGTGGGAGTTTTTAGAAAAGCGGCAACAACGTTTCAATTTCGCGAATGGCCAAGACTGACGAATTGAAAAAGAGCTCGTTTTCCTGGGTTTACGCGATTTCTATTTTTTGTGTGTGTTGTCGTTGTTCTAGATGACGCTGTCTCTGTGTGTTTACATTACATACAAACAACATCAGTCAATCGTTCAGCAGCACTGCGGTTGATTGTTAAAAATACGAGGAAAACAAAAAAGGTTGGCTGTTGGAAGCAAACGCACTCAACCATCTCTCACAGCATGAGCTCGTACCAGCAGAAGACACCGCCCGATGGAAAGGAGTCAATTCCCATCTCCTCCTTACTGGACGGGGATACACCAACAGCGACAAAGAGGAGCGATACGACAAATGACCACGATAACAAGACAGTTATTTCAGTCCCCTTGTCCTTAGATGGTGATGCCAATTCTTCCACTCCTCAGCAATCGAAAGAGGAGACCAAACGTGCTCGGCGTCGCCCAACGCGTATGGCTATCGATAACATGGTGTCCAAGGATGATGAGAAACCGCCAAAACCGGTACCCAAACCACGTAAAACTCGAGCAACGATGAAGAAAGCTGCTGATGAGGGCAGTCAGAAACAACAAGTAAGTCCTGTCCCTCCAACACAAACTCCACAGCCTCAGCCTACACACCGCTCACCAGCAGGCATGAGACCGAACATAGTGAACCTCATGAACGATGATTCTGATGTCATCAAACCCACTCCCCCACCAGTGCTTGCTCCAATGACTCAGAGTCTCCCACCGATCCATTCGCAACTGCCGTCTGAATCTCAACAAAATGAGAAACCGTCACAACTTCAACCGTCACAGGCCATAGCAAACCAACCACCAGCTGTCCAAATAGCAATTGCCCCTAAGAGATCGGAACTGCCTGCTTCTCCGATGCTACCTTCTCAATTGAAAATGGAGCCATCAAAGTCTCAAAAGACCCCAAAGATTCTTCCTCAACCCGAACAAGAGAAGCAGGAGGATTCGCAGGCCAAGAATAAAGTCGTAAGAAAACGCAAAGTCGATGGTACTGCTTCCGGTGGAAGTGCAACAGGACCTTCTAAGAAGAGTAGAAAGAAAGCTGTTGAGAAGACTGCTGAAAAGACCGGTACGTCAGCTGAAACACCAAAAGTTGAAGAGATTCCATTCACTGAGTTGATGAACAAACAGTTGAAGAAGCCTAATCCAAATAGCACATTGCCTGAGCCTCAGATGATAAGCGTTGTTGATAGCATTGATAAGGAGAAGAGCTCTTCCGCGCCAGGTGAGAAGAAAACGCCGGAGGAACCGATCGTTGCATTGCATGTTCCGTTGAGAACTCCGACTGAAGGACCAGGATCAACACAGGTGGTGTTCAATGTTATGAAGATGTGCGAGGACAAGTATGGATGGAAGACAGTACATCCGCACGCTACCAAGATTTCATTTAATGATGATGACTTGGATGATGACGACGAATTGGATGATGACGACGACGAGGAAGGTAAAGGAAAGGAAAAGGAGAAGGAGCCAGTTAAAATTGATGGCCGTAAACTGCAGAAGGGTAAACCAAAGATTGGCCAATATGATTACAATGATCCATTCATTGACGACACAGAGATGCTTTGGGAAGAACAACGTGCTTCTACTAAGGATGGATTCTTTGTCTATTGGGGTCCCTTGGTTGAAGAAGGCACTTCTGCTCGTATTGAACGTGCCGATGGAACTGTCAAGAGGGCAAGAAGGAAACCCACCAGTTCATCTGGAGCTGCTGCAACTTCTGCGTCAACGAAAAAGAGGACATCAGCTGCTCGCCAGGCAACTCCAAAGACTACCAACGTTT
This sequence comes from Petasospora petersonii, assembly GCA_030574135.1. Taxonomy (NCBI): domain Eukaryota; kingdom Fungi; phylum Ascomycota; class Saccharomycetes; order Phaffomycetales; family Wickerhamomycetaceae; genus Petasospora; species Petasospora petersonii. The sequence goes on from JAJMEM010000002.1 coordinate 627,550, forward strand.
CAACTTCTGCTCCAAGGAAATTGGCTCCAGTGCCTCTAGCCCCTGCTCCACCAGTGCTTCCTAAACAATGAAAACTTACCTGATTAATATCTAATGACTCACGAGGAATCAAGGAACATTTAACAGTTTGCAATGTACACCTATATACTCTGTTCATGCTGACGCTTGCTTCATTGAACGAATGTATTCTGACAAACTCTCCAAAGCGACATTAGCGAACTCAACATTTGTAGTCTCATCTTCACACTTCTTCCCCATGTTGAGGCACTTCTTTGTATTGGAAACGATGTCTGACAGCAACTCCTGTGGGAATCTCGACTTAACACCAATCAACATGTTCAAGAACCCAAGTAAAGTCTTGAAGCGACCACCATCAATAGTCTCACCACTAAATGCGTCATCTAAACATTCACGAGTCAAAGCGTAAATATCCTCTGTACGTGAAGGGGTCAACTCAATCATGTGGCGCTTTGGTAGCGGTGGTGGTGTATCACTCTTGATTGAAATCTTTCCCACTTCCTCAATTAATTCATCATCGTCGTTGACGTCCACTTGTTTAACAGGGGCACGCTCACGGATTAAGAAGTCACTCAGAACTTTGACAACGCCAGCTTTAGCAGTTTCAAGTGGTGCCGTGGTCAAAGTGTCAATGATGAAGGAGTACGCTTCGTCTTCGTCAATGCTAGCGAGAACACGGACCATCAAAGTGAATAGTATGAATCTTTCCTCTGGAGCTTCAAAAGTACAAGCAAAGAAAATCGTGGTTTGAAGGAAGAGGATAAGAAGATATTTCGGAATAGATTGGAAATCTTCTGGGTCACAAGAGGCCATTGCCTCCCAATCCCAAAACAGGACAGAATCCAAGATTCCTCCAGTTCTCAGTTGCGTTGACACCAATGCTGGGGCAAGGAATCGGACATGGATAGCCATAGCCTCAATCAATTTAATCTTGGCACCTTCAGGTGTATGTCCATGGAACCTCTCTTCAAATATGTAGTGTGTAGACAAATTGAGCAACCCAGCAGGTGAGATGGGAATAATGCTCTGTTTGGGGTGGAAAGAGGATTTAAGACGATCATTGAGTGTGAGTCCTACTGTTGCTTGGACGAGCAAGTCCTGTTCATCTTCGACTTCGTCGTCTGCCTTTTTACGTTGACGGTCCTTGACGCTTTCTGTTGCTTGCTGAATCAACGAGACAGACTCTTCTTTAAGCTTCTTCAACTCCAACTCCAAATCAAAGTCAAAACTTATACACAGTCCAACAATCCTGGAAACTGCATCATTTGTAGAGGTCAGAGATTCTTCAACCTTCTCCTTCACCACAGGTATTTTCCCCAACTCCCTCAACTTGATTTCCCTGAACTTGAAAACGGCATGGCCCAACGAATACGATGTAAAAGAGAGTGCCGAAATTTGGGTTAGAAAGCTCTGAAGTAACTTTCTTTGCAGGAAGTTTTCATCATCATCAAGCCTATTGGCCTCGTCCTGGGTGATACCGTGCTCCTCGAGCCAGTTTAATGGTTTCATTGGAGGAATGTAGTCACGAGCAAACGTGTATAGCTTTCTCAAGAGGTATCGTTGATGTGTGATGTGTTGGACGTAGTCGGCATAACAACCGAGGAGACAAGTCAGAGCCATACCCAAGAATTTGGAAGGGTAGATTGTATTAATTCTCTTGAGTGAGCTCGACAATAGCTCGAGCAAGGCATAAAACTTCACATCAAGGATTTTCTCCTGTCTTGTTGTTTTGTCATTTTTATAGTCTAACGCAGTCAACAGTTCAATGCTCTTGATGAACACTTCCTTTGGGTTACCATGTTTGGCAATGGTTTCAAACACCTTCATGTTCGATTTCAACGCATTGGACTGACCATCTGACTCAAAGTCCCAGTCCAAGTCGAAGAAGGGAAGAATCATGCTTGGGATATCCCAGCCAATCTCCTCCACGAGATCCAAGTTGGCAACGAGGATCTCATTGAGCTTACAGAGGATCATGTCCTTTTCCTCGTCGGAAAATCGGGATGGCTTCTCCAGATTCACCTCGAGGACTGTGGCATAGGAAATGTAATCCTTTGTAACCTGTTTTTATTTGGCATTGCGTTAGTTTTATGTTCTTTTTCAGGTTACGTCTCCTTCGTTTTGCCACCCAAATTTGAGGTATTGACTCCACAATCGCGTTTGAGTGGGAGTCTGGTTGAATATGGGTAGATTCTCAGAGAGAGACAGACAGAGAGTAAAAAAAAGAAATACATACTTTCAAATCATCAATGGCATTGTCAATGTATTCAACCACTGTCTCAGCTGAGATGTCCTCAGTCTCTGTGTCTGACATTTTTTTATTTTGTTTTATGTTTCCAGTTTCCAGAGAGGGTGTGTGATGGTTTTGTAGTGGGACAAAGTAAAGTTACAAAGTTACATCATTCGAAAACCCAGCCCCTCCCCCAGGTTTTTCCGGTGTTTGCGGGTGGTGGGAGACCGGAATAACACATTACTTCCGAGGTCAGTCGGAATAGCATTAGTTAAATAGTAAGATCACGTGCCAATAGAGAAGTTCCGGTTCATGCGTGTGCCCGTTTATACATGTGTGTTAATATCATTAGTGATAAAGGCATTTTCTTAGGAATATTGGTGTGGATTGTTGAGTGTTGTTTATTTGTAAACGACAGGACCCGAGTGATAATTTAAAAGTTAGAGAAGAAGACATTTCCCAAGTGGAATTGTTTCCTGTTTTTATAAAGCCCCCTTAATTACAAATCAAAAAAGCCCGATTGTTACAGCTTTGATAATCTTTGTTGCTCCAGTGATCAAATCGAAATTCTCGAAACGTCGTATTTTTTTCCACACAGCCCCTTGTGTAATTTCCAAGACTTTTAACCCCACAGATTCATTACAGACAGACAGACACACATACACACATCGACTCAGACAAAGATATAGACATATATACCACCAATGTCCCATACTCTCAAAGTTGTGCTAGATAGAGAGCCTGAATTTTACACCATTGAAGATGTCATCTCGGGAACAATCATCCTTACAGTATATCGAGACATTGAGGTGAAGGATGTCCAAGTCAAACTTCAAGGTCATTCGAATACTGTGGTGACGAGGTACAGACTTGATAACAACAACAGGAGACGGAAAGACCGTCGAACAGAGTCTCATGAGCTCATGTATGACGTTATGACCGTATTCCCACCACATAATGTCCGCAATGCTATGGAGAGCAAGAAGTCGTCCTTCACCCTCACGCCGGGAGAGTACACTTACCCCTTTTCACTTCAAATACCATCCACTGTCCATTGTGGGGACCCGCAGTCGAAGCAGAGAGCCAATCTGTACAGATCCAAGTATGAAACAGGCCATCATAAGAAGCTTTTTAGCGGAACAACGTACCCACATGCAATGGTTCACGGCGTTTACCCTTTGCCACCAACGCTCAATAACGTGCCAATGGGCTTTAATGACAATTCGTTTGACGTCACGTACTCTCTCAAGGTGTCGTTACACAGACCCAATTTCTTCTCTGTGAATACCAGGGTGGAACGCAAATTGCTTTTCTTCCCACGTGGTCCAACATCGGTAGATGCCATAGCATTGATGAAGACGTGCTATTTCCTTAATGGGAACAATACCGTCCTCGAGATTCCAACTCCTGGTAAGGAAAAGTCCCACTGGTTCTCAAGTACTCCGACACATCTAGTTCCATTCACTTTTGGTGTGTCAACGAGCCAGATGCTTATTCCAGGGACACAGCCACTGTCTATACACATTCTCTCCAAGAAGGATGGACAATCGTTTTCATATGATACCAAGGAAGGCAAGCAGTCATTCGGTAAGTTCTATCTTACCAAGCTAGAGATCAGTTTGCAAAACCGTATATCTATAATCGCCTCTGGAATCACCGCATCAACTCAGTTCTCTACACCGCTGTTCAGCTACAAAGGTAAACCAATTATGATTGACCTTGCAGAGTTAAAGACATCACAACTCCCAGTTTCGCAATTCGGGTATGAGCTTGATATCACATCGAGTGTTTTGAAGGACTGGATACTTCCTACGGTGACTCCTTCCTTCGCAACTTGTAATGGATCCCTTGGTCATACGTTACTTATCAGAGCAACTTTCGTGCCATCATTGGAACATGGCAGATCCCAAAAAGTCATTCTCGAACGCAGTATCGTGAGCTTGAGTCCTATTATGGATCCTATATACCATCCACAACCTCCAGAGAACGGGAACCATGAGCCCCCACAAGGTCCTCCGCCAAGTATTGCTACCCCTCATGAGTCGCAACAAGAGCAAGTTGAGGAGCAACTCCCAACTTATCAGGAAGCACTCTCTAATACAGTGAGACCTTGAACTGTATACCTACTTGAATTGCGAATAAATAAATAATAGAAAAAAGAACCATCGTATTATGAGATAATTGGTACTATTATTAACAGTCCGGTTTGGTATAAATAATTGTCAAAAGATCAACACAAGCAAAACAGAACAAAATAGGAAGAAAAAATAATGGGATCACTCAGTAGAGCTGTGATCACCATGGACAAGTTCCGAGTAAGGCTTGTCTTCTCTTGATCTGCCATCATTGAGCGTAGCATTCTCATTAGCAGTCTTTTCAGCGTTAGAAGCTCTTCTTGAGCCACACAGGCCCTTCTTAAGTTTATCTGGTCTGTAGAATCTTAAGTCAACACGGAACAACAAGTAGAGCAGATTGACAATCACCTCCAAGAGACCAAACATAATGTACATAACCACTGGTTTGTAAATGGCATTTTGGGTAGCATATGTTTGGTCATAGAAGCAAGAGACAGCCCTCACCAAGGAGGAGACAAAGAGGAAGAAAGTCGAGGCAAAGATAACAAACACAGAAGTGTTGTGTTCCAGCTTACCACTAGAGGAGGTCACTGAGCGTGTCTTCTCCAAAGTGTTGGTGTGGTGGGTTGTTGAAGGGATGATTCTAACCGCATTAGCAGCCTCTGGATCTCTCTCAGCAAAGGTGGCCTCAGCTTCTTGGCAGGCATTCTTCTTGACATAATAAGTCAAGCCAAAGCTCTCAATCCACCAAGGCTGGTATGTCCAAACATTCTGGGCAGCTTTAGTTGGTGGGATAATAACAGAGGTAATGATCAGCCCTGTAGCGAGGAGGACATAGAGCAAGCAGAAGATTGAAGCAGCTTGGACACACTGCTTGCACATATGGAAGCGGTGCTCCGAGAGGAAGTAGCAGTATGGCAGGATTGCGCCTAGGATGGCCATGACAACAACTCCGACAACAACGGCGTAAATGGTAATCATACCATACCAGAACCAACGGGCCGAGCCCATGTGTGGGTGTCTCCAAGTAAAGTATCTCTGGGCAAGCACCAAATTATACGATGCTAAAAAGACAATAGGGATAATGAGAAAGACTGAGGAGGCCATGCCAACCTTTAGACGTTGAATATCCTGGGCCCAACTGATTCTCATGGCAAAGCCAATGGCTCGTAGAAAGCAATTACCTCCAAACCCGATAGAGAGCCAAAAGTAGTGTCCAAGGTGGAAGTTTCTAAAGAAGATAAAAAAATGGGCAAGTCCTAAGATGCAAAACACGGCACAAAATATTGCTGATGGTGCAATGTCTTTGCTATCTGGGTAAGAGCCAAATATGGCATGTTGTTGATTGAGGGCGTACTGGACGAGATAATCTGGAATGGTGTCCAGACCCAGAGTCTTTTTAATGAGTTCGTTAAGCTTGAGGATACCTGTTCCATGGGCAGCACCGTTTGTGAGGGTAGAGACGAGACCATCGATGGAGCCCCCGCCTGAGCCGGAGCCTGAGCCTGAGCCGAGTAAACTGGACATTTTATCTTTGTGGTTTAAGTATTTAGCAAAAAGCAAACATTATATGGAGGGTGGATGGGTGGAGGAGGAAGGGGAGGGAATGAGCAACATCTTATATATACACAAACTACAGAGAGAGAACTTAATTACTGATTGATTTTCGCTTGGCTAAAAAAGGGAAGAAAGGAAGAAGCGTGTGTGTGTGTTAATGCGTGTATGCCTGTTTTTTACCCCTTCTTGTTACCCCACAAATCCTCAAGGATGATGATGATTTCGTGCCCGTAACATGCTATTACGCGGCCTAAGTAGCATATAAGGCGCCGGGAGAATAAGAACCGCGTTAATCAATTAATGTAAGCGGAAGAAGATATTTGCGTGCGTGTGTGGGGAGAAGAGAGAGAATTGAAGATCATAGTAAGCAGTCGTAAAGAAAGTGAAAACGCGCAGAGTAAGTGGAATTTTACACTTTCAAATTTCCTAAAGAGGAAATAATAATAATAACCCCGCTCCTCCCGGTCCCCCATTGTGCATTTTTATTTTATACGACAAAGTTCAAACGTAGAATACTCTCACGCACTCATATATTATTTACTCAGACACCGACAACTATTATTCTTTCATCAACAGTGGCCCACATAGTTCAAGCCTTTTTTGGGTCTTTCTGTTGTTGTTTTCTTAGTTAGGCTTTAGGCTTTTGGGTTTTATGGAAGAATCGAAGAGGGGAAGGATATAATCACAAGAGAGAGAGAGAGAGAGAGAATTGAATAATTAATTGTAGGAGAAAGAGCTCAAAGCAGTGGACGTATAGACAGAGAGAAAGAGAGAGATAGAGAGTGGGGCGAGTGTGTGGTGGTAGCAACTCTCCTGCACATCACACTAAAAACAAACAGCACCACTCTCTTTTCCCCTCACCTACCTAAAACGGTCAATCTGTGTTTGAGAAAAGAAAAAGCCCCTCCCTCATTTTGGCGGGGTTGACAATAAAACAGGGGGGTTCACTATGTTTATATGCGGGATACCCCTTCATTGGTCCTCGGCTTTCTTTAAAGTTTTTTTGATCCCCATTATCTTTCTTTCCTTCTTTCTTTCCATCTCGGCTTCCCGGTTTCTCCCGTTTTCTCCTTTTGGATCACAACTCTCCGGAGCTGATCAAACGGAGCACTTCCTTTTTCTACTTCTTCTTCTTTCTTTTAACATTTCCTGCATTTTCTACAGTAAAAGTTAATCTTTCTAAACTTATTGTGGGGATGGGGGATTTGAGGGCGAGAGAGAGAGAGGAGCATCTATGACACCACACTCCCCCTTGCATATTTGCAAGATATATGCAAAACCTAGTTTATCTATATTGCACATTTTTTTTTGTTTTCTTTAGGATCATTCACTTTTTATAGTTGATGATACACATAACTACGTACACGTATGTGTATAACGATTTATTTAGTCAATCGTCACTTAGCTACGTTTATATGTACAGCACACCTCCTTTCACTTCCCTTCATAATACACAGCAAGCTTCTTTGGGAACACATCCCAAGCCTTTTCAGAGTATCCATGCTTATCACACTTCTCTTTTAAAAGCTTCATGCTTTGACTGTCAATCTCATACTCATCATTCTTAATGAATCTCACAACTTTAAACACGTTAAACCAGTAATCAGACTTAATTAAACCCTTGACAAAAACATCAATGGCCCACCTTGTCTTCAGCGTGGCATTGGACCCCATCAACACACTCACGAACATATCATAGTCTGAGTGAACCACTGTGCTCCTAAGCCCTTTAATCAACTGATGCAGACATTCATGATTAACCAAAGCCAACAGAGCTGGGTTTTCAACCAACAATTTCAGAGCCGTTGACAGTCTTTCCTCATCTCTCAACTTTGCACACAACATCGCCAGTTCAAACTGTTTCACCTCTCGTTTCAATGGATGCATAATCCTCTTCATCCGCGTCTCTTTCAACTTCTCCTCCTTCTTACTAACAACAAACCGGTTCAACATCATTGGGAAATCATCCACACGCAAGACATCCCCATGCTGATGCGTCTCATTCAACCAGTCAAGAGCATATACATAACCATGACCAACAGCAAAGTTCTCAGCAATAGCAATCCTAAGTCGACCTCTCAAATCCGGTGTCATGGATTCCTTAGAGTTTGCAAGTTTGCGCAATGCAGACATCTCACCAGAACTCACCTTGGTGCTGATCAGCTCAGCCAGGGAAACAAGTATCTCATTGGACACATATGCATGGGAAAGAACTGTTTTATAATTCTCAACACATAGATCTGCATGGCCTAGTGTGATTGCTTTGGAGAGGAACTCGGTGTATGTCCTTGGGTATATCTCATACTTTGATTTCTTTCCCATCTTGAGCAAGATGGCAGCTTGTGTAACCTGTTCATGATGTAACAAGTGGATGATCATCAGCTCTAGTGCAAATGAACTGATTTTCAAGTGTTGGGAATCAAGTTTCTGGATGAATCCGAAAGCCTTATCGAGCTGCTTAGTATGAATGTACAATAAGACCAAAATGGTTCGTGTGGTTTGTGAGGAAGCTGTCATCTCGAGAGTTTGGATTATGGTAGGATCAGAATCACATAATGCGAGAAATATATTTTGCACTTGTTTAGATGTAGTCTTAGACACTTTGCTGTGATTCAGAATTGAAATGAGTATAGTGATGGTATCATTGGTGAGGTGTGTATGGTCAATATGTTCAAGTGCGAGTTGAAATACTTGTTTGTTATAATAAGACACTGAGAGAGAGCCAAGGACTTTACTCGATAGTACAGACTTTTCTAAGGCCGATGGTGTCTCGCTCAATAGGGCCTGGAACTCTTGGAAACCATTATGCTGAGAGAGATGAGGTGTCTTAATGTTAAGAAATGTCTCTGATGTCGTGCTCAAAGATCGCAGAAATGGACGATTTGAACGCCTCAGAAGTCGTATCAAACTCTGTCGTGTTCTAAGCATCTAAAAAATAATCAAGGAGCTCAGGTTTGTTTGTGTGTGTTTTGTTAGTGGGTCTGTGTCGTGTTGTGGTAAATGAGCGCTTGCAGTTATGGAGAGAGGGATCGAATCTTTTACAAGAAAGCGCGAATGGCTTCATAAAATGAGAACTATCAACACTCTTTGAGATATAAAGTATTCGATAAAAGTTAAAGTTCTTTATATATATATATATCTTCTAATGATCTATAATCAATTTATGAGACGTCCACTTAACCTTGCTTCACTACAATCACAACATCTGATGTTAGAGGAAATCCCCCGTTCTTTTCACTCCATATATACTTATACTCAATTAAAGAGAGAAAAAAAATATGAATGATGCAGTAGAGTCGTAGCCTCATGGAAAAAGGGAGGCTATAACTGAACTTACAAAATTCTGGTCTTCGTTCTTACCTGCTTAAATGAGTCCGACTGCAGTGTGGGTCTTTTCTCAGAGTCAAAATAATGGGAACCATCAAATCAACCAATTGCTACACAATTCAACCCAACCTCAGTTAAGAGCGCCAGATATTGTGGGCGATGAATGATAGAGTGAAGATCCCCGACTCAGAGTTGCAAACGGTCAATGTATACAGGGTTTTTATTGTTTTTGTTTAATAAGTGACAAAAGGGGAGTTTATGGGTTGATGGGGAGGGCATCAAAGTTTTTTTATCGGGCAAACGTACTGACACGAGAAAAATGACAGATTCTCGAGATGTCGCGTCCCGAAAAGAAGCCAGGAGAAGGAGATGAAGAAAGGGCAAACTGACGCGTAAAACAAAACAATTTGCTACAACAAACAAACAAACGAACAAACTCTGGAAAAAATACAAAGAAGCACAATGGCTGATAAGAAGCAGCAACAACAACTTACATACTTTGAGAAACAACGTGATGCTCTGATCTCGGAAATTGCAGTGTCAATGGAATCCGTCCTCAACAACGTCAACGCCCTCAACAGGTCTCTCGAAGGTGCCATTGCTGTGGGAAAAGAGTTTGATAGTGTTTCTCTCCTTTGGGCCAATTTCTACGATGGATTATCACAACAAGAGCAGCTGACAAGACGGCAGATGGAGGATCAGGACGAGCAGCCAGCTACTCAGGAGGCTGAGATCGTGGAGACACCAACAGATCAACAACAACAACTCGAGCCAATGGACCTTGACAAGGGGAACACTGAAGTTAACTGATTTTATTCACATTATAACACACCGATGGGCTTTCATCTTGCTATACGAACTCCTCCTCTGTGTGGTTGTATTTTTACAGCAATGAGCTGCATCATCACCAACATCTCTCACATTGCGAGTTCTCAGCGCTCTCGACTTCAATGAGTTTTTCCTTGTTTCCTCTTTCTTCTGGCTAGCTGCTCTCAGGTATGGCACAGCCTCTTCTTCTTTCCTCTTATCGTTTTCTCCATTAATGAAAAGGGCTATGGACTCGAACACCTTACAGTAACTTCTGGGTCTTGTCATAAATGGTTCATAGTACTTACATCCCAATCTTTCAGCTGTCTTTTGAATGGAATCAATACTAAGGACTGAGACACTTCTTTTAGGATCCAAACGACACTCTGCCCGAAGTCCAACTAAGACTCTGAACAGCTGGGGACAATGTTCTTGGACCTCCGGTATCCATCTCTCTATGACATTGTGGAACGACTCTGGTACCGACAAGTCAAAACAGATGAGCACACTCTTTGCACCTGCATATGCCAATGGTCTGAACCGGTCAAAACTTTCATCACCAGGAAAATCCCATATTTGAAGCTTGACAGTAGTATCGTTGTTGAAACTAATTTCTTTGTCATACGTCTCAAACAAAATCGCTTCTGGGGGTTCGGTAAATCTCTGGTTCAAGTATGTGTGTACGAGCGTGGACTTCCCACAGCCAGGGTCTCCAAGGATGACAATGCTGCTTGGATGTGAGGCCTTAACAAGCTCTTTCTTATTGTGCATGGCTGTTGTTATGGGCGATCTTGTGGGAGATGGAATAGTCGATGTCATTGTTGATGCACGAGACCAGGATTTTCGGTGTTGTTTATAAGAACCATTAACCAATGAGTGAGCTCTGGTTGTAACCAGTGGCTGAAGTGACTTGACTGTCTTGTGCAGTTGTTTGTATGATGGGGGTGCCCGGTTGTTCCCTGGCAATGGGCGAGCAAAAATGTTCACGTTCTCGTCGTTATTGTACTGAGACACAGTCATAGTTTCTGTTGCTGGGTATTCTAGTTGTATTTACCAGCTTACTGGTTCTTTGTTAGTGTGCTATACTTTTCAACGCTGTTGACATTTATTAACTGCCCTCTCATATACATGCCACAAAAAGCAAGCCCCCTCTCACCAACGCAGTATTTCGATAGCTACAACGAACTTCATTTATTATCATCATAGCAGTATTAAGAAATCTCGTCATGTTCATTAAATCATTAGTGATAATAGCTCAAGTCATTTGGTTCTTTTCAAATTGGGATGAAGATGTCCGATATTAGCTCGTTTCGATAGACCAACTCTGTAAGGGACACGGGCAGTTCTCGAGATAATGTCGGAGAGGGTGCTTTTGCGCCTTTTTGGTAAGGATATAGTGGGTCGACTCGGGTGTGGCTCTATCTTTGAAGCTGGAACATCTGATGTGTGTTCATTGGCTGGCTGTGATTGTGGTTTTGGCTCCTCTTCATTTGATCGACCCAAGTGTTCCTTCTGAGTTGGTTCTCTTGAAGTCACTAAAGGCCCAACAGCTTCCTGACAGTCTTGTACTTTACAAGCAGGTATTTTGATATTGTTATCTTTCGTTTTGGCTTCCGTTCTTTCAACTTCATCACTTTGAGTTGAGGCATCATCGCTCTGTGTAGATTGATCATCACCGACTTCCTCAGGGACCATAGGGCTAGTACCTTCCTTGTCTATGACATGCTGTTGCACAACAAAATTTTCAGTATCACAGTTATCACCGTTTGTATCCTGCTCAGTAGATGGTTCCTTATTCTTGTCGTTGGCGGGATCCATATGAGTATGCACTATTTCCTCGGGGTTCTCCAATGATATGGAATGCAGCTCAGTAGCCTGGGTAGAACAATGAAGGGATGTAAAATCGCTCTCCGACAATGATATATCATAGTTTTCGGGAAGAAGAACTTCCAACAAGTTGATCGAAGTCGTCCTCTTCTTCTCTGTCCTCATGGCTCCCCTCGTCTCTGGTCTAGGGTCAGTACTTGGTCTCTTGGTCCCTCTCAGTGTCTCAACTGGTGGCTGGTATACCGATGGTGCGGTTTTTGGTCTCTTATTGAAGTCACTGAAAGGATCATTTGGATTCATTTCCTCTTCTGAGTCCATGATCTCGATTTCAACCAGCTCATCATCTGAACTCATTTGGCTTATTCGGGAGTTTTCGCAGCTCTTGTAAGAACCACTATTGCTGCTATGCATGCCTGGACATTTGGTGGATTGATTTGAAGACTGGTTGGTGATGACGTTACCAAATGAACCTTCTTAGCCAAATCAAACTAACTCACATCACTGCTTTTTTAATGAAGAAGTTGTAGACAAACCCTAACTGCTGTTTACCTCCTCCTCAAACCAGCCTATACACGAAACTGACGCGAAAGCTTCCGCCAAATCAATCGTGTCACTAACCCGACGCGTCTCATCCTTTCATTCTCCAAAACTCGATCTTTCTTCAAGTTGCAACAACCTTCTTCATTGATGGTCCCTTTCCATTTCCCCCAGTCGTCCACTCATCAATGGGACTACTAGCGCATGTCACTACAGGAAGCACTACACATGGAGGCTTACTACCTCCACGCAGACACTGCCCACACGGGAACCGGCTTGTTGTTGATATCCCCACCGAAGAGACGATGTTTGTCCATGTTGGAACGTTGACGTGGGTTTGAGGTCAGTGAAACCAAGGTCATACATATCTAACAGTTTCTCATCCCATCAGGCTTTTTAAGCAACACCCGAACACCCGATATATTCTTAGTGAAACTCTCGTATTGGGAGCCAAACGGTTGGCTCCGCCAGATCCGGAGAGTGTTTACGGTGAGCCAGTGTTGAATGTGCCTTGATCTG